>CM076578.1:1058700449-1059900449 GCA_034641835.2 Pinus albicaulis
GTCGGATCAATCGGGTGCTTGACGCTGGCCGGTACGAGAGGAACCCACAGCAGGTGAGGTGAAGATGTCCGTACTCCTCCACGACCTTATCCATTTGTTGTCGTGCGAGAGGGGCCATCTGGAGGTCGTGGCCTGAGTCTTCTTCTTGCTGAGGGCGGATCCTTGAGAAAAGCAATTTCCTGGTTTGGGAAATGAGCTTACTGTATTGTTTTGCAGTAACCAAAGAGATAGTCGTAGGAGGTGGTACCTCTGGTATCCTGTACAACTTATTTCCAAAGTAATAATAACAGCACGAGGTCGAGACTCATACACAGCATGACGCTTCCACAAGTATGGTTGTCCTAATAATACATCAGAAACATCAATAGGAGCAACGTCACATAATACCTCATCCGTGAAGGGCTTGATGTTATAGGGAAGGCGGCACTGCTGGCTGACGCGGAGATCTCGTCCTTGGTGAAGCCACCCGATGGTGTATGGATGTGGGTGAGCTGTGGTCGGCAAGCCCAACCGCTTCACGGCGTCTGCTGAAATGAGGTTATTTTGGCTCCCATTATCGACAATGAACTGTACAGGGGAGCCCTTTACCCACATCTGGGAGTGGAAGAGACGTTCCTCCTCCTCTGGATCTTCCGGTTCCTCCTTCTGGACCTTTGTAGTGGCAACAGTGGCGTTGGGCTCCGCATCAATAATCTGTTTCCCTTTTTCATTCCCCTTTTCAGGTTCTGATTCGGAGTCGGAGCATGCATCGGACTCAGAAGCCCTCATCTCGGCCACTAGCGACTGCTTGGCCCGACACTCACTTGTGTTGTGAGTGGAGCTCTTATGGAACTCACACCACTTTCCCGTGTCCTTCTTTGGCTTTACGGTGTTGTTCTTTTCTTGTGGCTTTGACGGGTTGTCTTTAGTCACCATGCCTTGGCTCTGTCCTTTGTTCTGCGGTTTGGAAGCACCTTTTCCTTGCTCACGTGCACGGTCCGGATTTATGCGGGGAGCGCCGCCAAGAATAAACCTGAGAACCATAAATACGAAGATACGGCGAAATAACACTTCATTTCATTAATGTCGAGGAACTGAAATTTGCTTACAGACAGAATGGAAATAAAACTAGCTAGGGCACTGGTAGCTATCTCTGAGAAGAGATGTGGCGGCTACAGGCCTATGAACTGCTTTACAATGAGGCGCGAGGCCTATTTATTATTGAGAAACAATGGAAAACCCTAAACATCCCAAAAACCTAACCCTAGGAGATGAAGCGCCAAAACTATGGGCCCCGTTTGGGTAAATTGGTGTTTCAACTTCCCAGGGACGTAACTTTGGCATACTATCTCCGTTTGACGCATATGATACATCATTAGAAAGCTCTGTCAGGGACTACGGTATGGGACGAGATTTATCGAAAAAATTCGGCTTTATCTTTCATACCCAAAAAACGTCGTTTTAGGGCCTCAAAACCGGCTCCACTCCCTAGGAGGATTCGGGAAGGAGATCCGCTTGCTAAAAATAGTAAGTTATGCCAAAACGGAAAAGCTTAGAGGAGGCAAATGGTGGGGCCCAAGTGGAATAGGCGGGTGGCCACCAATATCCACCTGGATCATTCCTCCCCCCTTAGGAAGCAATGGTCCCCATTGCGTTAAGTTCCTCCATGAGATGAGGAAATTTCTGCTGAACTTGGTCCCTGGTGAACCACTTTCCTTGGTGTAGGAGTTGGCCAGCTTTGACAACCCGATACAGTTGGATCTGTTGTTGACGAGTGTTCTTGATTTGCATGTCCATGATACAATCTGTGGTGGCCTGTTCCATGCAGTCTGGGTTTAACTCTGTTGGTGTGAGTTGTTCTGCAATGTCCGAGGTGTCCAGCAGAGGTGGAAAGTAAGGACGAAGGCGATCCACATTGAAGACTGGGTGCGGACCAAGGAATGGTGGAATACTAAGCTCGAAGGCATTGTTACCTACAGCCTTGGTGATGGTGTACGGCCCGTATCGGAGTGGGCGAAGCTTGCGGTGAGGTCCGGTGAGGCGCTCCTTCTGCAAATGTAGCCATACTTTGTCGCCCACCTGGAAGTGGTGTGGCACCCGGTGTTGATCATGGCGCTGCTTGTACTTCGCATTGGCTCTGTCCAATATATCATGAACTTGTTGGCGGATGTGTTGAATGCGCTCGATGAAGCTACTTGCTTTGTCAACTTCAGACTGGACATGAGCTGAATCGGCCTGAGCAGCTGCAAACGGCATGGCTATGTCGATGGGACATAGTGGCTGGAATCCCAAGCCCACCTGAAAGGGGCTATGGCCAATTGAACTGTGGAGAGCCCGGTTATAACTGTGTTGTACATAGGGGAGGCTCTCGTCCCATGTGCGTGGATGCTTTGAGTTGTACATGCGCAGAATGTGTACAATCATTCTGTTGACTACCTCTGTCTGGCCATCTGTTTGGGGATGAAAGGCTGTGGACTTGGTGAGCTTTGTGTCCAACATTGACCAGAGGCTGGACCAAAATGTGCTGAGGAACCTGCTATCTCGATCTGATATGATAGACTGTGGGATCCCAAAGTGCACCCACACTCGTTCAAAGAAGAGTTTAGCGGTGGCTTCTG
Source organism: Pinus albicaulis (assembly GCA_034641835.2). Lineage (NCBI taxonomy): Eukaryota > Viridiplantae > Streptophyta > Pinopsida > Pinales > Pinaceae > Pinus > Pinus albicaulis. The sequence goes on from CM076578.1 coordinate 1,058,703,047, forward strand.
CTGTGATATTCTTCTTACAGGCCGCCATGATGGCCATCTTCGAGAATCTGTCAACGACCACGAAAACACAGTCATTTCCATTCTTAGTAGAAGGCAGGCCCGACATGTAATCCATGGAGATGGATTCCCACGGTCGACTAGGGGTAGGTAGTGGAGTATATAGGCCTTGCTTCTTGATGGTCGGTTTAGCAATGTCACAAGCAGTGCAGGATCTGATGTGCTTCTCGACATCCTTTCGAAGGTTCGACCAATAGAAATACTTCTGTAGTATTGCTACTGTTTTCTCGACCCCGAAATGCCCAGCGACTCGACTGTAGTGTGCTTCCCATATCATCTTGGCACGCTCGCTTGAAGGAACACAAAGGTGTCCCGGGTGACATAAAAGTGCATCTTGGAGGTGAAAATTTGGAACTTGTGTGCCCCCCAAGAGTGCCTTGTAAGTGTGGCCGAATTCTGGGTCACTCTCATAGAGAAACGGCCAATCAGAAGTCTCGTGCCCACAAGAGTTGAGCACGGTGGTGAGCGCCACGATCGGTGGTCGGCTGAGGCAGTCTGCAACATTATTGGTGCTACCCTTCTTGTACTTGATGTTCAAATGAAACTGTTGGAGATATGTGGACCACTTCTGATGGCGATCATTCTGCAACTTCCCTTGTGTCTGTATGAACTGCAGGGGCCGGTGGTCTGTGTGGATGATTGTTTCCTTCCCCAAAATGTAATGCTTCCAGTGTCGACAGGCTTGCACAATGGAATACATTTCTTTGTCATAGGTGGGATACTTGCGAACTGTCTCAGACAATGTCTCACTGTGATATGCCACTGGATGTCCCTGTTGAGTAAGAACCGCCCCAATAGCATAGTCAGAGGCATCTGTCTCGATCTCAAATGGTTGTTGCAAGTCTGGTAATGTGAGCACTGGGGCAGAACAGAGGTAATTTTTCAATTTTGTGAATGCCTTCTATTGAGGTTTCGACCAAAAGAATTTTTCTCTCGCTCCTCCCTTGGTGACTTGACTCAAGGGCCAAGTGATATGAGAGAATCCCAACACGAATCTATGGTAGAAATTAGCAATTCCCAGAAAGCTGCGAAGCTCTGTTATAGTGGTTGGGGCTGGCCAATCCTGAATGACATGGATCTTGGTTGGATCCACATGCACCCCCCTTTCATCAATAATGTATCCCGGATATTGAACCTGGGTCATGCCAAATGTGCACTTCTCCAAATTGGCACACAACTTGTGTTGCCGCAGTGTTTGGAGGACTTTTCGGATGTGGTGAAGGTGCTCTTCCCAAGTCTGGTTGAAGATCAGAATGTCATCCAAGTACACCACTACAAATGAGTTGGTGAATGGCTGCAAGATGTCATCCATCATCCTCATGAAGGTTTCGGGAGCATTCGTCAACCTGAAAGGCATGACCAGCCATTCGAAAAGGCCTTCCTTGGCTTTGAAGGTAGTCTTCCACACATCATAGGGTTCAATTGGTACCTGGTGATACCCAGACTTCAGGTCGATCTTGCTGAAATATTTTGCACCTTGGAGTTGGTCGAGGTCATCGATCCGTGGGATTGGGTACCTGTTCGGGACGGTGATCTTGTTAGGCGCCGTGAATCAATCTGAGAGTCTCCGTCCCATCCTTCTTACGTACCAACACGATCGGGCTCCGCGAGCTGATGAACTTGGCACGATGTGACCTTTACGCAGCAACTCCACAGATACGCCTCTTGATTTCATCATTTTCCGAACGGAGCGTCGATAGATCGGTCCATTGGGTAGTCGTAGCACACCAAGGTCGGATCAGTGGTGCTTATTTGTGATCTTGAGAGGAACCCCTGGCATGGGTGGTAGATGTCTCCGTACTCCACGACCTTATCCATTTGTTGTTGTCGTGCGGAAGGGCCTATCTCTGGAAGTCGTGTACAGTCTTCTTCTTGCCACGGGGGCAGGATCATCGAAAAACAAATTTCCTGGTTTGGGAAGTGAGCTTACTACATTTTTTTGCAGTAACCAAAGAGATAGTCGTAGGAGGTGGTACCTCTGGTATCCTGTACAACTTATTTCCCAAAGTAATAATAACAGCACGAGGTCGAGACTCATACACGGCATGACGCTTCCACAAGTATGGTTGTCCTAATAATACATCAGAAACATCAATAGGAGCAACATCACATAATACCTCATCCGTGAAGGGCTTGATGCTATAGGGAAGGCGACACTGCTGGCTGACGCGGAGATCTCGTCCTTGGTGAAGCCACCCGGTGGTGTATGGATGTGGGTGAGCTGTGGTCGGCAAGCCCAACCGCTTCACGGCGTCTGCTGAAATGAGGTTCTTTTGGCTCCCATTGTCGACAATGAACTGTACAGGGGAGCCCTTTACCCACATCTGGGAGTGGAAGAGACGTTCCTCCTGCTCTGGATCTTCCGGTTCCTCCTTCTGGACCTTTGTAGTGGCAACAGTGGCGTTGGGCTCCGCATCAATAATCTGTTTTCCTTTTTCATTCCCCTTTTCAGGTTCTGATTCGGAGTCAGAGCATGCATCTGACTCAGAAGCCCTCATCTCGGCCACTAGCGACTGCTTGGCCCGACACTCACTTGTGTTGTGAGTGGAGCTCTTATGGAACTCACACCACTTTCCGTGTCCTTCTTTGGCTTTGCGGTGCTGTTCTTTTCTTGTGGCTTCGATGAGTTGTCTTTAGCCGCCATGCCTTGGCTCGGTCCTTTGTTCTACGGTTTGGAAGCACCTTTCCCTTGCTCATTACCCTTAGTCCTAATTTATGCGAGGTATGAGAATTAACAAGGAACCATAAATACGAGAGATGCAGCGGAAATAACACTTCATTTCATTAATATCAAAGGACTGAAATTTGCTTACAGACAGAATGGAAATAAAACTAGCTAGGGCACTGGTAGCTATCTCTGAGAAGAGATGTGGCGGCTACAGGCCTCTGAACTGCATTACAATGAGGCTCGAGGGCCTATTTATTATTGAGAAACAATGGAGAACCCTAAACATCCCAAAAGCCTAACCCTAGGAGATGAAGCGCCAAAACTATGGGCCCCATTTGGGTAAATTGGTGTTTCAACTTCCCAGGGACGTAACTTTGGCATACTATCTCCGTTTGACGCATATGATACATCATTAGAAAGCTCTATCCGAGGACTACAGCTGTCGGGACGAATTTTATCAGAAAATTCGCTGGCGCTTTCATACCCAAACAACGTCGTTTAGGGCCTCAAAACGGCTCCGGAAGTTCAGGACCCGAAAAACTGCTAAAAATAGTAAGTTATGCCGAAACTGAAAAACTGAAAGAGACAATGGTGGGGGGCCAAGTGGAATAGGTGGGTGGCCACCAATATCCACCTAGATCATTCCTCCCCCTTAGGAAGCAATGGTCCCCATTGCGTTAAGTTCCTCCATGAGATGAGGAAATTTCTGCTGAACTTGGTCCCTGGTGAACCACTTTCCTTGGTGCAGGAGTTGGCCAGCTTTGACAACCCGATACAGTTGGATCTGCTGTTGACGAGTTTTCTTGATTTGCATGTCCATGATACAATCTGTGGTGGCCTGTTCCATGCAGTCTGGGTTTAACTCTGTTGGTGTGAGTTGTTCTGCAATGTCCGAGGTGTCCAGTAGAGGTGGAAAGTAAGGACGAAGGCGATCCACATTGAAGACTGGGTGCAGACCAAGGAATGGTGGAATACTAAGCTCGAAGGCATTGTTACCTACGGCCTTGGTGATGGTGTACGGCCCGTATCGGAGCGGGCGAAGCTTGCGGTGAGGTCCAGTGAGGCGCTCCTTCTGCAAATGTAGCCATACTTTGTCGCCCACCTGGAAGTGGTGTGGCACCCGGTGTTGATCATGGCGCTGTTTGTACTTCGCATTGGCTTTGTCCAATATATCATGAACCTGTTGGCGGATGTGTTGAATGCGCTCGATGAAGCTACTTGCTTTGTCAACTTCAGACTGGACATGAGCTGAATCGGCCTGAGCAGCTACAAACGGCATGGCTATGTCAATGGGACATAGTGGTTGGAATCCCAAGCCCACCTGAAAGGGGCTATGGCCAATTGAACTGTGGAGAGCCCGGTTATAACTGTGTTGTACATGGGGGAGGCTCTCGTCCCATGTGCGTGGATGCTTTGAGTTGTACATGCGCAGAATGTGTACAATCATTCTGTTGACGACCTCTGTCTGGCCATCTGTTTGGGGATGGAAAGCTGCGGACTTGGTGAGCTTTGTGTCCAACATTGACCAGAGGCTGGACCAAAATGTGCTGAGGAACCTGCTATCTCGATCTGATATGATAGACTGTGGGATCCCCAAGTGCACCCACACTCGTTCAAAGAAGAGTTTAGCAGTGGCTTCTGCTGTGATATTCTTCTTACAGGCCGCCATGATGGCCATCTTCGAGAATCTGTCAACGACCACGAAAACACGGTCATTTCCATTCTTAGTAGAAGGCAGGCCCGACATGTAATCCATGGAGATGGATTCCCATGGTCGACTAGGGGTAGGTAGTGGAGTATATAGGCCTTGCTTCTTGATGGTCGGTTTAGCAATGGCACAAGCAGTGCAGGATCTGATGTGCTTCTCGACATCCTTTCGAAGGTTCGGCCAATAGAAATACTTCTGTAGTATTGCTACTGTTTTCTCGACCCCGAAATGCCCAGCGACTCGACTGTAGTGTGCTTCCCATATCATCTTGGCACGCACGCTTGAAGGAACACAAAGGTGTCCCAGGTGACATAAAAGTGCATCTTGGAGGTGAAAATTTGGAACTTGCGTGCCCCCCAAGAGTGCCTTGTAAGTGTGGCCGAATTCTGGGTCACTCTCATAGAGAAGCGGCCAGTCAGAAGTCTTGTGCCCACAAGAGTTGAGCACGGTGGTGAGCGCCACGATCGGTGGTCGGCTGAGGCAGTCTGCAACATTATTGGTACTACCCTTCTTGTACTTGATGTTCAAATGAAACTGTTGCAGATATGTGGACCACTTCTGATGGCGATCATTCTGCAACTTCCCTTGTGTCTGTATGAACTGCAGGGGCCGGTGGTCTGTGTGGATGATTGTTTCCTTCCCCAAAATGTAATGCTTCCATTGTCGAGAGGCTTGCACAATGGAATACATTTCTTTGTCATAGGTGGGATACTTGCGAACTGTCTCAGACAATGTCTCACTGTGATATGCCACTGGATGTCCCTGTTGAGTAAGAACTGCCCCAATAGCATAGTCGGAGGCATCTGTCTCGATCTCAAATGGCTGCTGCAAGTCTGGTAAGGTGAGCACTGGGGCAGAACAGAGGCGATTTTTCAATTCTTTGAACGCCTTCTGTTGAGGTTCCGACCAAAAGAATTTTGCTCTCGCTCCTCCTTTGGTGACTTGACTCAAGGGCCAAGTGATATGAGAGAATCCCAACACGAATCTATGGTAGAAATTAGCAAGACCCAGAAAGCTGCGAAGCTCTGTTATAGTGGTCGGGGCTGGCCAATCCTGAATGACTTGGATCTTGGCTGGATCCACATGCACCCCCTTTCATCAATAATGTATCCCAGATATTGAACCTGGGTCATGCCAAACGTGCACTTCTCCAAATTGGCACACAACTTGTGTTGCTGCAGTGTTTGGAGGACTTGTCGGATGTGATGAAGGTGCTCTTCCCAAGTCTTGCTGAAGATCAAAATGTCATCCAAGTACACCACTGCGAATGAGTTGGTGAATGGCCGCAAGATGTCGTCCATCATCCTCATGAAGGTTGCGGGAGCATTCGTCAACCCGAAAGGCATGACCAGCCATTCAAAAAGGCCTTCCTTAGCTTTGAAGGCAGTCTTCCACACATCAGAGGGTTCAATTGGTACCTGGTGATACCCAGACTTCAGGTCGATCTTACGGAAATATTTTGCACCTTGGAGTTGGTCCAGAAGGTCATCAATCCGTGGGATTGGGTACCTATTCCGGACAGTGATCTTGTTCAGCGCCCGATAGTCAATACAGAGTCTCCACGTCCCATCCTTCTTATGTACCAACACGATCGGGCTCCGCGTGTTAGACTTGGCTTAGATGTGACAACTACGCAACTTCCTCAAAATACGCCTCTTGATTTCATCATTTCGAGCAAGGCGTGTCCGTCGGTCCATTGGTAGTGGCGCACACAGGGTCGGATCAATCGGGTGCTTGACACAGCGGTGCGGAGGAACTTGTGGGTGAGGTGAAGATGTCCCCGTACTCCTCCACGACCTTATCCATTTGTTGTTGTCGTGCGAGAGGGGCCACTGTCGGTGTGTGATCTTCTTGCCCTGGGGGCGGATCATCAGAAAAACGAATTTCCTGGTTTGGGAAATGAGCTTACCACATTGTTTTGCAGTAACCAAAGAGATAGTCGTAGGAGGTGGTACCTCTGGTATCCTGTACAACTTATTTCCCAAAGTAATAATAACAGCACGAGGTCGAGACTCATACACAGCATGACGCTTCCACAAGTATGGTTGTCCTAATAATACATGAGAAACATCAATAGGGAGCAACGTCACATAATACCTCATCTGTGAAGGGCTTGATGCTATAGGGGAGGCGGCACTGCTGGCTGACACGGAGATCTCGTCCTTGGTGAAACCACCCGATGGTGTATGGATGTGGGTGAGTTGTGGTCGGCAAGCCCAACCGCTTCACGGCGTCTGCTGAAATGAGGTTCTTTTGGCTCCCATGGTTGAAAATGAACTGTACGGGGGAGCCCTTTACACACATCTGGGAGTGGAAGATATTTTCCTCCTCCTCTGGATCTTCCGGTTCCTCCTTCTAGATATTTGTAGTGGCAGCAGTGGCGTTGGGCTCCGCATCAATAATGCAATTTCCCTTTTTTCATTCCCCGTTCTTTCAACTGTGCCGGAGTCGGAGCATGCATCTGACTCAGAAGCCCTCATCTCGGCCACTAGCGACTGCTTGGCCCGACACTCACTTGTGTTGTGAGTGGATCTCTTATGGAACTCACACACCACTTTCGTGTCCTTCTTTGGCTTTACGGTGTTGTTCTTTTCCTTGTGGCTTTGACCCGGGTTGTCTTTAGCGCCATGCTCACGTCCTTTGTTACTGCGGTTTGGGCCACCTTTTCCTTGCTTTCTGATACCCAACGATCCGGATTTATGCGGGAGCAACGAATAAACACGGAACCATGCATCTGAGAGATACGGCGGAAATAACACTTCATTTCATTAATATCAAAGAACTGAAATTTGCTTACAGACAGAATGGAAATAAAACTAGCTAAGGCACTGGTAGCTATCTCTGAGAAGAGATGTGGCGGCTATAGGCCTCTAAAATGAGTTACAATGAGGCTCGAGGGCCTATTTATTATTGAGAAACAATGGAGAACCCTAAACATCCCAAAAACCTAACCCTAGGAGATGAAGCGCCAAAACTATAGGCCCCGTTTGGGTAAATTGGTGTTTCAACTTCCCAGGGACGTAACTTTGGCATACTATCTCCGTTTGACGCATATGATACATCATTAGAAAGCTCTATCCGAGGACTACAGCTGTCGGGACGAGTTTTATCAGAAAATTCGCTGGCGCTTTCATACCCAAAAAACGTCGTTTAGGGCCTCAAAACGGCTCCGGAAGTTCAGGACCCGAAAAACTGCTAAAAATAGTAAGTTATGCCAAAACGGAAAAACTGAAAGAGACAATGGTGGAGGCCCAAGTGGAATAGGCGGGTGGCCACCAATATCCACCTGGATCATTCCTCCCCCCTTAGGAAGCAATGGTCCCCATTGCGTTAAGTTCCTCCATGAGATGAGGAAATTTCTGCTGAACTTGGTCACTGGTGAACCACTTTCCTTGGTGCAGGAGTTGGCCAGCTTTGACAACCCGATACAGTTGGATCTGCTGTTGACGAGTGTTCTTGATTTGCATGTCCATGATACAATCTGTAGTGGCCTGTTCCATGCAGTCTGGGTTTAACTCTGTTGGTGTGAGTTGTTCTGCAATGTCCGAGGTGTCCAGTAGAGGTGGAAAGTAAGGACGAAGGCGATCCACATTGAAGACTGGGTGCAGACCAAGGAGTGGTGGAATACTAAGCTCGAAGGCATTGTTACCTACAGCCTTGGTGATGGTGTACGGCCCGTATCGGAGCGGGCGAAGCTTGCGGTGAGGTCCAGTGAGGCGCTCCTTCTGCAAATGTAGCCATACTTTGTCGCCTACCTGGAAGTGGTGTGGCACACGGTGTTGATCATGGCGCTGTTTGTACTTCGCATTGGCTCTGTCCAATATATCATGAACCTGTTGGCGGATGTGTTGAATGCGCTCGATGAAGCTACTTGCTTTGTCAACTTCAGACTGGATATGAGGTGAATCGGCCTGAGCAGCTGCAAACGGCATGGCTATGTCAATGGGACATAGTGGTTGGAATCCCAAGCCCACCTGAAAGGGGCTATGGCCAATTGAACTGTGGAGAGCCCGGTTATAACTGTGTTGTACATAGGGAAGGCTCTCGTCCCATGTGCGTGGATGCTTTGAGTTGTACATGCGCAGAATGTGTACAATCATTATGTTGACGACCTCTGTCTGGCCATCTGTTTGGGGATGGAAAGTTGTGGACTTGGTGAGCTTGGTATCCAACATTGACCAGAGGCTGGACCAAAATGTGCTGAGGAACCTGCTATCCCGATCTGATATGATAGACTGTGGGATCCCAAAGTGCACCCACACTCGTTCAAAGAAGAGTTTAACAGTGGCTTCTGCTATGATATTCTTCTTGCAGGCCGCCATAATGGCCATCTTCGAGAATCTGTCGACGACCACAAAAACACAGTCATTTCCCTGCTTAGTAGAAGGCAGGCCCGACATGAAATCCATGGAGATGGATTCCCAAGGTCGACTAGGGGTAGGTAGAGGAGTATATAGGCCTTGCTTCTTGATGGTCGGTTTGGCAATGGCACAAGCAGTGCAGGATCTGATGTGCTTCTCGACATCCTTTCGAAGGTTCGGCCAATAGAAATACTTCTGTAGTATTGCTACTGTTTTCTCGACCCCGAAATGCCCAGCGACTCGGCTGTAGTGTGCTTCCCATATCATCTTGGCACGCTCGCTTGAAGGAACACAAAGGTGTCCCAGGTGACATAAAAGTGCATCTTGGAGGTGAAAATTTGGAACTTGCGTGCCCCCCAAGAGTGCCTTGTAAGTGTGGCCGAATTCTGGGTCACTCTCATAGAGAAGTGGCCAATCAGAAGTCTCGTGCCCAAAAGAGTTGAGCACGGTGGTGAGCGCCACGATCGGTGGTCGGCTGAGGCAGTCTGCAACATTATTGGTGCTACCCTTCTTGTACTTGATGTTCAAATGAAGCTGTTGCAGATATGTGGACCACTTCTGATGGCGATCATTCTGCAACTTCCCTTGTGTCTGTATGAACTGCAGGGGCCGGTGGTCTGTGTGGATGATTGTTTCCTTCCCCAAAATGTAATGCTTCCATTGTCGACAGGCTTGCACAATGGAATACATTTCTTTGTCATAGGTGGGATGCTTGCGAACTGTCTCAGACAATGTCTCACTGTGATATGCCACTGGATGTCCCTGTTGAGTAAGAACTGCCCCAATAGCATAGTCAGAGGCATCTGTCTCGATCTCAAATGGCTGCTGCAAGTCTGGTAAGGTGAGCACTGGGGCAGAACAGAGGCGATTTTTCAATTCTTTGAACGCCTTATGTTGAGGTTCCGACCAAAAGAATTTTTCTCTCGCTCCTCCTTTGGTGACTTGACTCAAGGGCCAAGTGATATGAGAGAATCCCAACACGAATCTACGGTAGAAATTAGCAAGACCCAGAAAGCTGCGAAGCTCTGTTATAGTAGTCGGGGCTGGCCAATCCGGAATGACTTGGATCTTGGCTGGATCCACATGCACCCCCCTTTCATCAATAATGTATCCCAGATATTGAACCTGGGTCATGCCAAACGTGCACTTCTCCAAATTGGCACACAACTTGTGTTGCCGCGGTGTTTGGAGGACTTGTCGGATGTGATGAAGGTGCTCTTCCCAAGTCTTGCTAAAGATCAGAATGTCATCCAAGTACACCACTACGAATGAGTTGGTGAATGGCCGCAAGATGTCGTCCATCATCCTCATGAAGGTTGCGGGAGCATTCGTCAACCCGAAAGGCATGACCAGCCATTCAAAAAGGCCTTCCTTAGCTTTGAAGGCGGTCTTCCACACATCAGAGGGTTCAATTGGTACCTGGTGATACCCAGACTTCAGGTCGATCTTACTGAAATATTTTGCACCTTGGAGTTGGTCCAGAAGGTCATCAATCCGTGGGATTGGGTACCTATTTCGGACAGTGATCTTGTTCAGCGCCCGATAGTCAATACAGAGTCTCCACGTCCCATCCTTCTTCTGTACCAACACGATCGGGCTCCCACCGGGTGATGAACTTGGTCTGATGTGACCTTTCTGCAACAGCTCCTGAATCTGCCTCTTGATTTCATCATTTTCCAGAACAGAGCGTCGATAGATCGGTCCATTGGGTAGTGGCGCACCTGGGGTCAGATCAATCGGGTGCTTGACTTGGCAGTGCAGAGGAACCCCTGTGGGTGAGGTGAAGATGTCCCCGTACTCCTCCACGACCTTATCCATTTGTTGTTGTCGTGCAGAGGGGCCCTGTCTGGAGGTCGTGGCCACAGTCTTCTTCTTGCACTGGGGGCGGATCATCAGGAAAACGAATTTCCTGGTTTGGGAAATGAGCTTACTGCATTGTTTTGCAGTAACCAAAGAGATAGTCGTAGGAGGTGGTACCTCTGGTATCCTGTACAACTTATTTCCCAAAGTAATAATAACGGCACGAGGTCGAGACTCATACAAAGAAGGATCGAGAAAAAGCAGACCGCTCTGATACCACTGATCCGGATTTATGCAGGAACGCAACAGAATAAACACATAACCATAAATACAGAGATGCAGTGGAAATAACGCTTCATTTCATTAATATCAAAGAACTGAAATTTGCTTACAGACAGAATGGAAATAAAACTAGCTAGGGCACTGGTAGCTATCTCTGAGAAGAGATGTGGCGGCTACAGGCCTCTGAACTGCATTAAAATGAGGCTCAAGGGCCTATTTATTATTGAGAAACAATGGGGAACCCTAAACATCCCAAAAACCTAACCCTAGGAGATGAAGCGCCAAAACTATGGGCCCCGTTTGGGTAAATTGGTGTTTCAACTTCCCAGGGACGTAACTTTGGCATACTATCTCCGTTTGACGCATATGATACATCATTAGAAAGCTCTGTCCGAGGACTACAGCTGTCGGGACGAATTTTATCAGAAAATTCGCTGGCGCTTTCATACCCAAAAAACGTCGTTTAGGGCCTCAAAACGGCTCCGGAAGTTCAGGACCCGAAAAACTGCTAAAAATATTAAGTTATGCCGAAACTGAAAAACTGAAAGAGACAATGGTGGGGGGCCAAGTGGAATAGGTGGGTGGCCACCAATATCCACCTGGATCATTCCTCCCCCCTTAGGAAGCAATGGTCCCCATTGCGTTAAGTTCCTCCATGAGATGAGGAAATTTCTCCTGAACTTGGTCCCTGGTGAACCACTTTCCTTGGTGCAGGAGTTGGCCAGCTTTGACAACCGTCTGATTGGATGTTGCAGCAAGCGATTGTTCTTGGTTGCATGTCATGACCACAATGCAGCAGTGGCACATTCCATACGGTCAGGTTTAACTTTCTGATGGTGTGAGTTGTTCTGCAATGCTCAGGAGTGTCCGGTAGAGGGTGGAAAGTTAGGGCAGAAGGCAATCCACATTGAGGCGAGTCTGGACCCGAGATATGGTGGAATACTAAGCTCGAAGCATTGCTGTTACCTACAGCCTTGGTGATGGTGTCTCGCCCATATTCGGACGGGCGAAGCTTGCGGTGAGGTCGATGGCGCTCTATACCTCAAATGTAGCCATACTTTGTCGCCCACACGGAAGTTGTGTGACACCAGGTGTTGATCATGGCGCGCTTGTGCTTGCGGTAGCTCTGTCGATATATCATGAACATTGGCGGATGTGTTGAATCGCTCGATGAAGCTGCGCTGTCGGCTTGATTTGGACATGGTGAATCGCTTTGGCAGTATAAACGGCATGGCTATGTCGATGGGACATAGTGGTTGGAATCCCAAGCCCACCTGAAAGGGGCTATGGCCAATTGAACTGTGGAGAGCCCGGTTATAACTGTGTTGTACATAGGGGAGGCTCTCGTCCCATGTGCGTGGATGCTTTGAGTTGTACATGAGCAGAATGTGTACAATCATTCTGTTGACGACCTCTGTCTGGCCATCTGTTTGGGGATGGAAAGCTGTGGACTTGGTGAGCTTTGTGTCAAACATTGACCAGAGGCTGGACCAAAATGTGCTGAGGAACCTGCTATCTCGATCTGATATGATAGACTGTGGGATCCCAAAGTGCACCCACACTCGTTCAAAGAAGAGTTTAGCAGTGGCTTCTGCTGTGATATTCTTCTTACAGGCCGCCATGATGGCCATCTTCGAGAATCTGTCAACGACCACGAAAACACGGTCATTTCCATTCTTAGTAGAAGGCAGGCCCGACATGTAATCCATGGAGATGGATTCCCACGGTCGACTAGGGGTAGGTAGTGGAGTATATAGGCCTTGCTTCTTGATGGTCGGTTTGGCAATGGCACAAGCAGTGCAGGATCTGATGTGCTTCTCGACATCCTTTCGAAGGTTCGGCCAATAGAAATACTTCTGTAGTATTGCTACTGTTTTCTCGACCCCGAAATGTCCAGCGACTCGACTGTAGTGTGCTTCCCATATCATCTTGGCACGCTCGCTTGAAGGAACACAAAGGTGTCCCAGGTGACATAAAAGTGCATCTTGGAGGTGAAAATTTGGAACTTGTGTGCCCCCCAAGAGTGCCTTGTAAGTGTGGCCGAATTCTAGGTCACTCTCATAGAGAAGCGGCCAATCAGAAGTCTCGTGCCCACAAGAGTTGAGCACGGTGGTGAGCGCCACGATCGGTGGTCGGCTGAGGCAGTCTGCAACATTATTGGTGCTACCCTTCTTGTACTTGATGTTAAAATGAAACTGTTGCGGATATGTGGACCACTTCTGATGGCGATCATTCTGCAACTTCCCTTGTGTCTGTATGAACTGCAGGGGCCGGTGGTCTGTGTGGATGATTGTTTCCTTCCCCAAAATGTAATGCTTCCATTGTCGACAGGCTTGCACAATGGAATACATGTCTTTGTCATAGGTGGGATACTTGCGAACTGTCTCAGACAATGTCTCACTGTGATATGCCACTGGATGTCCCTGTTGAGTAAGAACTGCCCCAATAGCATAGTCGGAGGCATCTGTCTCGATCTCAAATCGTTAGCTGCTGATACGGTAAGGTGAACGCGGGGCAGAGCAGGAGGGCGATTTTCAATTCTTTGGGCCGCCTTCGAGCGGGGTTAGGCCAAAATAATTTTTCTTTCTATCCTCCCTTGGTGACTTGACCCAAGGGTCGAGTGATATCAGAGAATCCCAACACAAATCTACGGTAGAAATTAGCAAGACCTAGAAATCTGTGAAGCATTGTTAGAGTGGTTGGGACTAGCCAATCCCGAATGACTTGGATTTTTGTTGGATCCACATGCATCTGACTCGGAAGCCCTCATCTCGGCCACTAGCGACTGCTTGGCCCGACACTCACTTGTGTTGTGAGTGGAGCTCTTATGGAACTCACACCACTTTCCCGTGTCCTTCTTTGGCTTTACGGTGTTGTTCTTGTCTTGTGGCTTTGACGGGTTTTCTTTAGCCGCCATGCTCTGTCCTTTGTTCTGCGGTTTGGAAGCACCTTTTCCTTGCTTTTGATTCATAGATCCAAAGTCTCGCTTCTTCTGTTTGAATTTCTGCTCAATCTTGGCAGCATACCGGTATGCCGTACCAAGCGAGGAGATGTCGAGGAACTCCATTTCCTCCTGAATGTATCTGTGCAGACAGCTGCGATACTTTAGCACCAAATGTTTCTCTGAATCTTTGATACCCAGCTTTGTGCGCAGGGTATGGAACAGATTCGTCAGCTCGTGCACATCTTGATCCCTTTGTTGTCGCAGCGTGGTCCATTGTATGTACTTGTCCTCATGGCTCCCCACGGGATAGTACTGTTCCTTGACGGCGTCTCGGAAAGAATTCCAAGTTGGTACGGCCGAGAACAGAGAGGGTTCTGTCTGGTCCTTGTTCTCACAGTAGGTTTCCCACCAGTCCTTAACATGGGGGGTAGCTTTGAGGAGTGCAAAAATAATCTTCTCCGGGTCTGAAAAGTCATGAACAGAGAAATATCCTTCTAATAGATTCAACCATCTATCTACGGCATCTGCGTCTATTTGACCCTCAAATATGGGAATGTCAAAATTTACTTGTACCTTAAAGGGAGTCGCAACTCCAAAGTGGCTACTGGATGCAGATGCGCCGCCGGTGGGCAGCCGTTGAAGGATCCGAGCAAAGCTATCCATCATCGCGTTCCTTTGTTTTTCGAGGGCCTCCTCGAGCAATATTTTGATAGGATCTCCTGCTCCCTCATCTTTCTTTTCGTCCCCCATGGGCGTCCGTCGAGGTTTGCGAGGCTGATCTTGCAAAGGTTCCACCGGATCAAGCCCTAGCTCCTTATACCCCGACCTCGTTGGGGACATGCAAAGAAGGATCGAGAAAAAGCAGACCGCTCTGATACCACTGATCCGGATTTATGCAGGAACGCAAGAGAATAAACACATAACCATAAATACAGAGATGCAGCGGAAATAACACTTCATTTCATTAATATCAAATAACAGAAAGATGCTTACAGACATAATGGAAATAAAATAGCTAGGGTGCTGGTAGCGAATCTCTGCGAAGAGATGTGGTGGCTACAGACCTCTGAACTGCTTTACAATGAGGCGCGAGGGCCTATTTATTATTGAGAAACAATGGAGAACCCTAAACATCCCAAAAAACCTAACCCTAGGAGATGAAGCGCCAAAACTATGGGCCCCGTTTGGGTAAATTGGTGTTTCAACTTCCCAGGGACGTAACTTTGGCATACTATCTCCGTTTGACGCATATGATACATCACTAGAAAGCTCTATCCGAGGACTACAGCTGTTGGGAAAAACTTTATCGGAAAATTCGCTGGCGCTTTCATACCCAAAAAACGTCGTTTAGGGCCTCAAAACGGCTCCGGAAGTTCAGGACCCGAAAACTGCTAAAAATAGTAAGTTATGCCAAAACGGAAAAACTGAAAGAGACAATGGTGGGGGCCCAAGTGGAATAGGCGGGTGGCCACCAATATCCACCTGGATCATTCCTCCCCCCTTAGGAAGCAACGGTCCCCATTGCGTTAAGTTCCTCCATGAGATGAGGAAATTTCTGCTGAACTTGGTCCCTGGTGAACCACTTTCCTTGGTGCAGGAGTTGGCCAGCTTTGACAACCCGTCTGATTGGATCTGCGTGTGATGTTCTTGATTTTGCTATTCGCAATCTGATACGTGGTGGCTGTTCCATGCGATGCAGGTTTAACTACGGTGGTGTGAGTTGCAATGTCTGAGGTGTCCAGTAGAGGTGGGAAGTAAGGATGAAGGCGATCCACATTGAAGACTGGGTGCAGACCAAGGAATGGTGGAATACTAAGCTCGAAGACATTGTTACCTACAGCCTTGGTGATGGTGTACGGCCCGTATCGGAGCGGGCGAAGCTTGCGGTGAGGTCCAGTGAGGCGCTCCTTCTGCAAATGTAGCCATACTTTGTCGCCCACCTGGAAGTGGTGTGGCACCCGGTGTTGATCATGGCGCTGCTTGTACTTCGCATTGGCTCTGTCCAATATATCATGACCCTGTTGGCGGATGTGTTGAATGCGCTCGATGAAGCTACTTGCTTTGTCAACTTCAGACTGGACATGAGCTGAATCGGCCTGAGCAGCTGCAAACGGCATGGCTATGTCAATGGGACATAGTGGTTGGAATCCCAAGCCCACCTGAAAGGGGCTATGGCCAATTGAACTGTGGAGAGCCCGGTTATAATTGTGTTGTACATAGGGGAGGCTCTCGTCCCATGTGCGTGGATGCTTTGAGTTGTACATGCGCAGAATGTGTACAATCATTCTGTTGACGACCTCTGTCTGGCCATCTGTTTGGGGATGGAAAGCTGTGGACTTGGTGAGCTTTGTGTCCAACATTGACCAGTGGCTGGACCAAAATGTGCTGAGGAACCTGCTATCTCGATCTGATATGATAGACTGTGGGATCCCAAAGTGCACCCACACTCGTTCAAAGAAGAGTTTAGCAGTGGCTTCTGTTGTGATATTCTTCTTACAGGCCGCCATGATGGCCATCTTCGAGAATCTGTCAACGACCACGAAAACACAGTCATTTCCATTCTTAGTAGAAGGCAGGCCCGACATGTAATCCATGGAGATGGATTCCCACGATCGACTAGGGGTAGGTAGTGGAGTATATAGGCCTTGCTTCTTGATGGTCGGTTTGGCAATGGCACAAGCAGTGCAGGATCTGATGTGCTTCTCGACATCCTTCCGAAGGTTCGGCCAATAGAAATACTTCTGCAGGATTGCTACTGTTTTCTCGACCCCGAAATGCCCAGCGACTCGACTGTAGTGTGCTTCCCATATCATCTTGGCACGCTCGCTTGAAGGAACACAAAGGTGTCCCAGGTGACATAAAAGTGCATCTTGGAGGTGAAATTTTGGAACTTGCGTGCCCCCAAAGAGTGCCTTGTAAGTGTGGCCGAATTCTGGGTCACTCTCATAGAGAAGCGGCCAATCAGAAGTCTCGTGCCCACAAGAGTTGAGCACGGTGGTGAGCGCCACGATCGGTGGTCGGCTGAGGCAGTCTGCAACATTATTGGTGCTACCCTTCTTGTACTTGATGTTCAAATGAAACTGTTGGAGATATGTGGACCACTTCTGATGGCGATCATTCTGCAACTTCCCTTGTGTCTGTATGAACTGCAGGGGCCGGTGGTCTGTGTGGATGATTGTTTCCTTCCCCAAAATGTAATGCTTCCATTGTCGGCAGGCTTGCACAATGGAATACATTTCTTTGTCATAGGTGGGATACTTGCGAACTGTCTCAGACAATGTCTCACTGTGATATGCCACTGGATGTCCCTGTTGAGTAAGAACCGCCCCAATAGCATAGTCAGAGGCATCTGTCTCGATCTCAAATGGCTGCTGCAAGTCTGGTAAGGTGAGCACTGGGGCAGAACAGAGGCGATTTTTCAATTCTTTGAACGCCTTCTGTTGAGGTTCCGACCAAAAGAATTTTGCTCTCGCTCCTCCTTTGGTGACTTGACTCAAGGGCCAAGTGATATGAGAGAATCCCAACACGAATCTACGGTAGAAATTAGCAAGACCCAGAAAGCTGCGAAGCTCTGTTATAGTAGTCGGGGCTGGCCAATCCCGAATGACTTGGATCTTGGCTGGATCCACATGCATCTGACTCAGAAGCCCTCATCTCGGCCACTAGCGACTGCTTGGCCCGACACCCACTTGTGTTGTGAGTGGAGCTCTTATGGAACTCACACCACTTTCCCGTGTCCTTCTTTGGCTTTACGGTGTTGTTCTTTTCTTGTAGCTTTGGCCAGGTTTCTTTAAGCGCCATGCTCATCCTTTGTTCTCCGGTTTGGAAGCACCTTTCCCTTGCTTTTGATTCGCAGATCCAAAGTCTCGCTTCTTCTGCTTGAATTTCTGCTCAATCTTGGCAGCATACCGGTATGCCGTACCAAGCGAGGAGATGTCAAGGAACTCCATTTCCTCCTGAATGTATTTGTGCAGACAGGTGCGATACTTTAGCACCAGATGTTTCTCTGAATCTTTGATACCCAACTTTGTGCGCAGGGTATGGAACAGATTCGTCAGCTCATGCACATCTTGATCCCTTTGTTGTCGCAGCGTGGTCCATTGTATGTACTTGTCCTCATAGCTCCCCACGGGATAGTACTGTTCCTTGACGGTGTCTCGAAAAGAATTCCAAGTTGGTACGGCCGAGAACAGAGAGGGTTCTGTCTGGTCCTTGTTCTCACAGTAGGTTTCCCACCAGTCCTTAACATGAGGGGTAGCTTTGAGGAGTGCAAAAATAATCTTCTCCCGGTCTGAAAAGTCATGAACAGAGAAATATCCTTCTAATAGATTCAACCATCTATCTACGGCATCTGCGTCTATTTGACCCTCAAATATGGGAATGTCAAAATTACTTGTGCAGCAAGGAGTCGCAGCTCCCGGAGTGAAGCTCTTGGATGCGGATGTGCATGGGTTCGGCGACGTTGAAGGATCGAGAGCAAAGCTATCCATCATCGCGTTCCTTTGTTTTTCGAGGGCCTCCTCGAGCAGAAAATGGCCCTGATAGGATCTTACGCTCCTCATCTTTCTTCCTACTTGCATCGGCGTCACCATTCAAGAGTTGCAAGTGCAGATCTTTGAGGTTCCACCAGATCAAGCCCCAGCTCCTTATACCCCGGCCTCGTTGGGGACATGCAAAGAAGGATCGAGAAAAAGCAGACCCCTCTGATACCACTGATCCGGATTTATGCAGGAACGCAACAGAATAAACACATAACCATAAATACAGAGATGCAGCGGAAATAACACTTCATTTCATTAATATCAAAGAGCTGAAATTTGCTTACAGACAATGGAAATAAAACTAGCTAGGGTACTGGTAGCTATCTCTGAGAAGAGATGTGGTGGCTACAGACCTCTGAACTGCTTTACAATGAGGCGCGAGGGCCTATTTATTATTGAGAAACAATGGAGAACCCTAAACATCCCAAAACCTAACCCTAGGAGATGAAGCGCCAAAACTATGGGCCCCGTTTGGGTAAATTGGTGTTTCAACTTCCCAGGGACGTAACTTTGGCATACTATCTCCGTTTGACGCACATGATACATCATTAGAAAGCTCTATCCGAGGACTACAGCTGTCGGGACGAATTTTATCGGAAAATTCGCTGGCGCTTTCATACCCAAAAAACGTCGTTTAGGGCCTCAAAACGGCTCCGGAAGTTCAGGACCCGAAAAACTGCTAAAAATAGTAAGTTATGCCGAAACTGAAAAACTGAAAGAGACAATGGTGGGGCCCAAGTGGAATAGGCGGGTGGCCACCAATATCCACCTGGATCATTCCTCCCCCCTTAGGAAGCAATGGTCCCCATTGCGTTAAGTTCCTCCATGAGATGAGGAAATTTCTGCTGAACTTGGTCCCTGGTGAACCACTTTCCTTGGTGCAGGAGTTGGCCAGCTTTGACAGCCCGATACAGTTGGATCTGCTGTTGACGAGTATTCTTGATTTGCATGTCCATGATACAATCTGTGGTGGCCTGTTCCATGCAGTCTGGGTTTAACTCTGTTGGTGTGAGTTGTTCTGCAATGTCCGAGGTGTCCAGTAGAGGTGGAAAGTAAGGGCGAAGGCGATCCACATTGAAGACTGGGTGCAGACCAAGGAATGGTGGAATACTAAGCTCGAAGGCATTGTTACCTACAGCCTTGGTGATGGTGTACGGCCCGTATCGGAGCGGGCAAAGCTTGCGGTGAGGTCCAGTGAGGCGCTCCTTCTGCAAATGCAGCCATACTTTGTCGCCCACCTGGAAGTTGTGTGGCACCCGGTGTTGATCATGGCGCTGCTTGTACTTCGCATTGGCTCTGTCCAATATATCATGAACCTGTTGGCGGATGTGTTGAATTCGCTCGATGAAGCTACTTGCTTTGTCAACTTCAGACTGGACATGAGCTGAATCGGCCTGAGCAGCTGCAAACGGCATGGCTATGTCAAAGGGACATAGTGGTTGGAATCCCAAGCCCACCTGAAAGGGGCTATGGCCAATTGAACTGTGGAGAGCCCGGTTATAACTGTGTTGTACATAGGGGAGGCTCTCGTCCCATGTGCGTGGATGCTTTGAGTTGTACATGCGCAGAATGTGTACAATCATTCTGTTGACGACCTCTGTCTGGCCATCTGTTTGGGGATGGAAAGCTGTGGACTTGGTAAAGCTATGTACTGATAACTGATATGCACGTGGATGCGAAGGTACTAACTAGATCTGTGCATGGTAATAGCTATGTTATGATTAGTTGCGGATTATACTATTAACAAACCTGCGAATAGACCTGTTCTATGTGAACCTAATAGGTTGCGAACTCAAATCTACTTGACTTACCTTCTCTCTCTCAGGGTGTGGAAACTTGGTTCCAACACCCTCCCATACTGATTCGGGTGAGACTTTGGCCTGCGCAAGTAGGTCACTGCTGAAAGGGCCAGTAGTATAGGGGTTTGTTGGCAAACCTTAACCTCCGAACCTGGATCAGGACCCCTCAAGCCAACAAATGGTTCCGTTGTCGGGACTGGGATAATTTTTAGAGAGAGATCGAGTAATGCCAAGGGAACATTAGAGACCTGAGAGCAGAGAAATTGAAGAGTGGTTTGAAAAACAGGTTCAGGAATTTGTGGTAAAAGAGAATCGCAGCAAAAAGTTGACAATGAAGAGGTGGAAGAATAAGTACATTTTCACTAAAGTCTACGAAATTTTGTTTGTAACATTTGTGAATGAGCTTCAGGAGTGGCTGGCAAGGCTCGTATATTTCTAGACGTGTTGGAAGGACGAACGAGTCACACAGTGGACTCTAGAGTTGATCCAGCAGTTAGAAAGGACTGATAACACCATCACTCATATGGTAGATCACTGGGTGGATAGTCTGCTAGGAGGATTTGTGACGGAGTTTGCAATCAATCAGTTCGTGTCCTATTCTGAGGCAGAGTGGAGGTTCTTTAAGGGTTTCCGGGGTAAGTTTCTGAAAACGTTTCCATTATTGATTAAAATATTACTGTGCAAAAAGGGCATTCTGTGCAGCCATATGGAGTGAATGAGCTCTGATCAAAGCGAGGGTACAACTCGAAGCAGCAAGTAATACAGAGTCAATCAAGAAGGGGAAGGATCTGTTTACAACCCATTAAGAGAACCAGCTGCGCATGAAGGAAATAACCCTCCTACAACACCACCTTCGAATCCGCATAAGCGTAAGAACTCACCCACACCTCCTCCTCCGCCGCCACCCCCGGAAGTAGATATGGCCACGCAAATGAAGCTACCCACCTTCAAGGGTGTAGGGGATGAAGATATGGACCGATTATGGTTTGTCACAGAGTCAGTATGGACTGCGCAGAATGTGGCCAACGATGCTGTAAATATGGCACAACTATCCCTAGCCTTTGAAGGAAGAGCCATGGATTGGTATATGGGATACGCAGCTCAGCATGCGAATGTGACCATTCAAGAGGTTAAAAATTCCCTAAAACAGTAGTTTTGGATGCCTAAGTCCTACTCTCAAATAGTAAATGACCTAAAGGATTTAAAGCAAGGGCCCTCTAAGTCTGTATGGGAGGCTGACCAGTGGCTAAAAAAGGTGATAAGAGAAGGGGATTTTCTGTATGATGGCAGACAACACAAGGAATGGTTCATCGCTATGTTACTGCCTCACCTGCGCGTACCTATGGGTTAGAAATCCATTGAATCGCAGGAAAAAGCTTTGGAGATTTCTATGAAGTTAGAAGTTGCGCCAAGAGATGATACCTAGTTGGGATTACAACAAATCCAAGGGCAGCTGAAGGCGATGCACATGGAAATCCAGAACATGTAAAAGGACTGAGGGAAAGAAGCTAGCCCAGATGTATGGTGCATACGATGTAGGGTATCAGTCCATACCATGGATTAATGCCCACTGCTCACAAAATACCTACAGGTTGGGGGACCCAATCCGTTGTGCCCTAGGGAGACTATGGGACCAAATGGACCAACGTTGTGGTGTGATGATTTTAATGTAGCTGGCCTGCATGATACTAACCATTGCCCCCGTCTGGGTGCGTATGTTCCAGAACTGAAGCAAAAATGGTGCTGGTTTTGTCGATTAGTAGGACATGATGAAAAAAACTGCTAATAATGATCTAATGATAGACCGAGGAAACCTATATAGGGTACAATCGAACCCTTCTTCACAAAGATCCTCCTCGGGCATCAGTGGCTCTCCAGCTAGCGTCAAGGGAGGGGGCAGAGGTGGAGGCGTAGGTCAGGGAAGAGGACAACTGATCTGTTATAACTGTGGGGAAGTAGGGCACTTTGTGAGGGACTGTCTGAACCCTACAAGGAAATCTTGCAGATACTGTAGACAACTGGACCATGTGATTGAGGAATGTTCAATTCTGAAAGCAAAAATGAAGGAAAAGAAACAAACACCTACGCAGAATGTACATAGGGTAAAAGTAGAACCTCGAGACGAAGGACCAAGCATTAATGTCATAACACGTAGTGGCATGGCTACTGGGGGAGATGAGGAGAAAGTTGCAGTTGAGCCTCTTATCCGAAAAGCAGCTATCAAACAAGAAGGTTTGGACCTACAAAAAGAAAAGGAAACCTTTGTCGCAGCTCGCAAAGACTTTGCTAAGGCTGAGGCATCTACTCCTTAGGGCCCCGCAAACCTCAAAATAGATGACGAGGTGAAACCATTTTTGCAGGAATGTATGAAGCTGCTGCCCAACCAAAAGTTCGTAGAAAATATTCAAGCATTAATAGATAGCTGTGAAAAAATAACTAATCCACCCCTGGAAGTTAAGGATGTGCATAAACCGTACAAGCATAAGAAATGCATTGGTAGGGAAATCCGGCTAATAGCGCAGATTGGTGATTATGAAATTGATCAGGTTATTTTGGACCTGGGATCAGATGTGAATGTACTGCCCAATAAAACTTGGCAGCGAATGGGAGAACCTAAGTTGGAATGGTCCACTATCCAGTTGCGCATGCCCAACCAGTAGAAGATCATACCGTTGGGGAGACTACCAAAGATCGTGGTAGATATCGCATGAGTTAAGGTCTAGGACGACTTTGAGGTAATTTAGATTGTAGAAGATGCAGACCCCTATCCTGTGTGCTTAGGATTGGATTGGGCCATAGATATGGGAGGTATCATCAACCTAAAGAAAAGAAGCATGGTGTTTGAAAATGAAGGCACGCGAGTAATAGTACCATTAGACCCTACAGAAGGAGAATGTTATACGGAGCCAGTGCACGAAGAAGAGGATGTGGATCAAATCTATAAGTTAACTGCATGGGATGAATACTGGATCAATCGTATGGTTGATGGTGTGTTTTGCTGGGAAAATGATAGTGAATATTTCTCTAACTCTGACCAGGAGATGGAAAATTGGTAGAATTGGTTACATGATATATCTGTGTTGTGATGTCTTATAATCACAAAGAATTTATGATGCATCTCCTTAGAGGTAAGAGAACTGCCCTACTTTGATGGTTTTGGTAGTATTAAGGAGTTTTTGCGAGCATTTGAAGCTGAGGTTTCGAGAGAGCGAAGGTTATGGGCCCTTAATCTAGCCATGCATGCGCAACACCTGTGAGGTGGTGGGACACACATAAGGGGCGTTCCAAGATTGGGAAGAGTGTTGGGATATGATTATTCTGCGATTTGAACCTTCGGTTCACTTGCGCGTAAAGAAATTCCTTGGCCCAAGGGACCTGCACGAGCATTTGTTCACTTGCATGGAGAAATGGTGTGACCGAACCACAGAATAATGGTTCACCTATTTATTCATGCCTTGGGACCAATTCCCACCACATGGTATTTATATGTGGAGCTACATCAGTGCACCTGCCACTGGGAAACATTAAAGGATGAGTTTGTCAGGAAATTTGGGTTAGTAGGTGGAACAAAGGTGCTTGACGAAGCTCTACAGGATATAGATACCTTTGTATTTGATGAACCATGCCCTTACACAGCACTTGGGGCACCAACATGGGAAATGCAGATGTAGGATATTTTCAACTGCCACAATTTAGCGATAGAAGAGTGTGATGAAGATCCGCGCAATGTCTCTATCCCGGAGTTGGAGGGAGAGCGCGCAATTGCTGGACCCCCACTGCAAATTGTCGATGTTACTAAACCTTTGAAGCTGTGAGAAGTCAACATTGGCACGGAAGAGAAACATAAGTTGGCTAAAATTGGGGACTACTGGGATGATGATACAATAGGAAAAGTGGCATAACTACTCATGGAATACCAAGACTTATTCCCCACAAAGTTCTCGAAACTTAAGGGGATTACAGGGGACCGAGGGGTCATGTGCATCACTTTAAAACCAGATGCACGCCCTGTGAAGCAGCGTCCTTATTGGCTGAACCCTAAGTATAAGCAAAAGGTTAAGGAATAAATCGATAAAATGCTCATCGTAGGTATCATCGAACCGATTGAACAATTAGACTGGGTAAGTCCGATGGTGGTTTAGGAGAAAAAGCCGAAGGGGGAGATACGAATTTGTGTTGACTTGTGAAAATTGAATGATGCCTATGTGCATGATCCCTTTCCTATACTGTTCTCCGATGAAATCCTTGAAAGTGTAGGTGGGCATGAAGCATACTCATTTACAGATGGGTTCTCGGGCTACCATCAGATTAGGATCGCACCTGAAGATCGCAGCAAAACTACGTTTGCCACTAAATGGGGATCCTTTCAATATATTGTCATGCCATTTGGGCTCAAGAATGCCGTTGCACACTTCATTTTTGAGCAGATTATGACCAGGTTTGGAAGCCCGAAGATCTTAATGAGCAAAAGAGGTACGCAATTTTTTAATGAAACAATACAGACCTTGACGAAAAAATTTCATATCCATCATGCGAAAAGCACTTGGTATCACCCATAGGAAAACAGAGCGGTAGAAGCTTTTAATAAAATCTTGGAGCAAGCACTGAATAAGGTCTGTAACGCTGACTATAGTGACTAGGATGTGTGCATCTCGTCTGTTCTTTGGGCCTATTGAACCACCTGCAAGAAGTTGACTGGGAAGACACCGTTTAGGATGGTCTATGGCAAGGAGGTCATTATGCCCATGGAATATATTTTTCCTAGCCTGCGCATCACAACCTTTACGAACATGGCGGAGCCTGATATCATGGAGGAACATTTAGCACAACTAATGGCTTTGGAGGAAGATTGTTTCATTTTTAATTTTTATCAGCAGGTTCAGAAGGCTTAGGATAAGGCATGGCATGATCGACATATTCGACAAAAGACATTTACGGAGGGCGAATTGGTCCTGTTGTATGATAGCTAGTTTGTGAAACACCTAGGGAAGTTCTGTCAGCACTAGCTAGGTCCCTATACAGTTAAAGAAATCACAGATGAAGTTGTTCGATTAGCTACCCTGTGTGGCGATATGATACCAGGCTATGTCAATGACAGCCGACTAAAACCATATCGGATCAAATGACTATATGGCCAGAGTAGCTGTATGGGGTGTATATGCCCACCAAGGAAGGTAAGTATAGAAAGAGCCATGGTATGCGCAGGGAGCGACCATAGATTTGTAAGTCTAGAGGGGTGCGTTGGAAGTGTAGAGGTGCGCTGGAAGTGCAGAGGTGTGCTACGAGTGCAGAAGGTACGCTGGGAGCGCAGGGGTGCGCTAGGCGCATAGGAGGTGCGAAAACTAGCTGTTGGAATAGTAAAATCAGGTATATGGAAGAAGTTACTGTTGAAAGGAGTGGCCGACCGACATTTAATGAGGCGGTTTCTGAAGATTTTTTACCATTTACTTGATGGTATGTTCAAAATGAGGTTCACCCAACCATTGATCGATCTCTGCGGCTATAAAAGTAGAAGGATAGATGGGACAAGGGTTTTGTATCTCTTTAATAGTTTGTACTTGGCGAATTTGTGCTGTAAGAGTTTCTATGCCTATTGCGTCCCGTTCATGTCTGAGCATCCTACACCCTCTGATAGTAGCAACCCGGAGTTCATTTTCCAGCCCAAAATGACGGCCACAAATCCTGCTGAACCCTCAGAACCTGTGACCTCGACGGAACAAGAAACTGAGGAAGTAGTGGAAGTTTAATCAGAATCTAAAGAGGTTATATCTACGCCAAGTCAAGCCAAGAAGAAGGGGAAATAAAAAGTGCAAGGATCAGGGAAGCCCATGAAATGGGTTGGGATGAAGCCCCGCACGTCACCTCGAAATGTGAAGTCCCCGTGGGCAACGCCCCAGGCAGGCTCGCCCAAAATAGTAAAGAGACCATTTTCTGCTCAGGAAAAGGCCCAGATAGCTAAACCAATCAATAGGTTACCACCCTTTGTTTGGCCTCGCAGGCCCTCGACACACATGTAGAAGTATCTTGATGGCCTGCACACCTACCTGCAGATGCCACTTACTCTGGTGGAGGTCCCCATCATTGGAGAACCCTTTGGAAAACTCCACAAGGTAAAATTCGATGACCACGACTTGGAAAATTTGGAGGCCTTCCCTGAATTGGCGCCGGAGCTCTACCTCAAAAGGGTCTTGGAAGACGATGAAATAAATATTGTCCCCATGCGCTGGCTACATGGATTGGCGGGTTCCAGACTCTTAAACTTGCTGAGGATTTCACATTTCAGCCACTACAATATAACGGACCGTCTGGTGCGTTAGTTGCTTCCCCTATTCCACGATGGCTTCCTATGGATCTAGGATCTAATCTCCATCGATGTTACGCTTATCCATCGAATTTCTGGTCTCCCCATGGAAGGGCCAGACCCTATGTTGCACGTCAGCAAGAAGTATGAAGGGGAAGATCACTGACAAGGTGCGTGAGGACTACCATGTGGAGTAGAACACTCGGGACTTTATGATCAAAACCATCAGTGACCCCAGTACGAAACTGGGTACCTTGTTGCTGGTGTGCAAGATGATGTGCAAATTCCAGGCGGCCACCATCCCTCCATATGTGATTCAGTTGGCAGGATGGTGCGAAAAACAAGTTTGTTTCAAATGGTCCCAATACTTTTGCAACAAGTTTTTAGTGAATGCCCACGAATCCCAGGATCAGGGTCGCGCATTCTGTTACTCTTGACTGCTGCTTCTCATTGCGTTGGTCGCCTGGGAAGCGCCTAAGGACTCGGTCCTCGCTAAGCTCACCCCAGACATGTGCGAGGGGGCCAGATATGCAAACTTGTGGGACTATAAGTACATGCAGCGCATTGAGGACAATCAAGTCTTCTGGGTCCCGTTTTAGAGTGGGCTCACAACATCTATCAATTTGAGGCTATGCTTGTATTTATAAGTCTCCTGCTCTCTTTTTTCCCTGTCAGTTTTACGGCCTCTTGTAGATCTTCGTACCGAGGTTTGGGATTCTCCTATTTCTCCTTCCTCTTCTGACTCATCCGTTTCCTTCTCTTCTTCCTCATCTTCTGAAGTCATACCTTTGGGATCTTCGAAACTTGTTCCTTTAAGGGAGTCTGAGGGAGTACATTTGTTTGGAGAGATAGGATTTTGGGATGCGGTCTCCTGAGTAGATTCTGACTGCTGGCTTAGTGGGTCAAATTTGTTTTCTTGCACCCTTTTTGGAGGGGGGCGTTGAACATTAGCCTGTAGAGAGCCTTTTCCAGAGGGTCCTCCCGGTTTTTTCCCTTTGTGGTTGGTTTTTTCTCGTTTGACTTGGTTCCAACCCTCTTCAGTCCCTTTCTCTGGCTCTCCATTGGACGGACAGTTTCTAGAAAAATGTCCATGAACATGGAATTTCCTACATTTGAACGGCAGTTGCTCATAGTCCAAGATCTGCACATGAGACCAGTTGCCGAATTTGATTTTGATAGCCTCTGGAAGACCCACCTCTAGATCTACTTCTACGCAGATCCTGGCACAGTTGTACTGGTCCTTATTGTTTGTCCGATCTATGAATTTCCCGAGAGTGTTGCCAATGTGTTTTAAGGAACTCCAGTTCCAGCAGTGAACTGGTAGATTTGGAAGACGAACCCACACCGGGACAGCCTTGGGAACATCGACAGCCGGATCAAAGTCCGGAGTCCATTTGTTCAGATAGAGGCCTTGAGAACCCATGAAATACGACCCATTTTGAAAGATCAAATCTTTGTCTTCTTTGGAGGAGAATTCGAAGAGGAAGTACCCTCGCCCCAGAAAGTAAGAGGTGACATTTTCCTTGATCAGAGGAGCCCAGTTCCTGTCAACCCATTGCTCAGTAGTTTTCGGAGAAGGCCACAGGCCCGTAAATTGGCCAATGAGACCACGATCAGCCAAAGATAGAGCTACTTGAATGGGAGCCTCCGGAGGCAAGGAGATCTCAGGAATTTCATCTAGCTTCTTAACAAATTTGGATGCTTCGCTTCTTTTCTTCTGAGGCAAACCGGCAAGAAGCTGGTTGAAGGCGTCGACGGCAGGAGAAGAAGGCGGATCCGTAGAAGGACCCAGCGTCTCCATAGGGAAGGCCTGAGCCCGGCTGCCGCAGGGGCATCCACGCAGTAGAAGCCCTAGCATAGAAGAACGCGCAGAAGCCCTAAACAATCCCTTGTTGCTCTTTGAAAATTTCAATGTTACGAGATGAAAAAAAATTTCTAATCAATTCGAGGCTGTGCTTGTCGCCAACCATTTATGATAAGTATAAAATCATTGCCACATTCCAGGTAACTATGAATATTGTACAAATCAGAGGCCGCAAGGATACAGCATGAGTTTTGCTCCCCTATATAGTTGAAGATGAAGATATTGACCGATTAGTTGTACAATGGCCTCCACATTGGAAGCTTGGCTTCAAAACAGGTGCGAAGGGCACTGAAGGAATGAGCACCACAAAGGTCACCCCACCTGTCATCACCAAAGAAACTAGAGGATAGGGAAAAAACATGGGGAATGGTGTAGAAGATTCATTAAAGAAACATTCGCAACCGGGAAAAATAATTGGAAAGGGCACAGAAGCAACATCATAGAGGGATTCACAATAGGATCTAGGTGCAGAAGGTTAGGAGGTGGGAGGTGCTGACTACCCTTGAGGAACAAAGCGAACTGGTGGCCTTGCTAAAGGGCCACGCAAGAAGCAACACTCTCAACGACTAGAATGCGATGAAGACGTTACGCTGATGGAAGGGGATCTTGAGCAGATCACAGATGGGATCACTTTGGCTACAGAGGATAAATGGCTGGCTCTAGAAGAGTAGAAGAAGGCTGCGGTCGACACCCTCCAGGCCAAGCTCTGGGCTCTGTAATTATAAACTGACACCTTGTAGACAAGTATGATCCAGGTGAGATCAGACCCAACAACTAGCAGCGCAGTGATCAATACGCCAAAAAGCTGCATCTGCCCTCTCCCCGGCGCAACCCTCATTCTGAGTCCACATGACTTAGGAGTGCAAGTCCAGGCCTGCACAGAGGTGCAGTTGGATCTCACCTACCTGCCACATGAACCATTGGTACTTCTTCACACATCACTTTTTGTAGAAGTTCAGCACAGGGATCATCAAGTTCATAAGAAACTCAGTACGACTGAGTAGATAATCGAAGAAAATACCGCTGAGGCTTCTTAGGCACAAGCTGCCTGTACCCTCGTTGTCGCGCAAAAAACAGAGTTGGAGCATTTAATCAGTAGGCTCTGCGCAGAAATTACTGAAGATATCTCGGCTACTGGAACCCCCCAGGCCAATATTGAGGGGTTTTTGCAGCGTTAAAGGCCTCAAGGACTGAGATCAAGGCTGTCAGAACACAAATGGAACAACAAATTACAGATTTACAGGCTAATTTGCAACCAAAAACACCGCCAGAGGTAAGGGCCTAGCGAGCCGCATTGGTCACTGAGGCTACGAATGTTATTACAGGACATATCGCTCAGGGAGAAAAATTATTGGAAACATCGATGCAGCTATAGACCAAGGTGCAACATGATCCTTTCCTACGCGAAATCAACCAAGAGCTACACCAGAAGGAAGAAGAGTTTGACCAGATGGGAGCTACATTAACTACTTTAGTTCTTGCTCAGCAATTGTCTCGACTGCACACCAGCCATGCAATTAGAGATGACATGGAGGCTCTTCGACATAGGAATAAGACATTGAGCGATCACCTCAAGCCCTGGGCGGATGCGGCCCTCAAGTTGTCCCAAGATGTTGATCTCGCCGTAAAGTAGCTGAACCAAATCTGGAGAGCGTCAATGCTGCTACAGAAGGCCCTACTTCATAGAAATTGGTGGAGATAGCCCAGAACAGCGCTACACAAAGTGAAGGAGTGTTTCCCCCGCTGGTGGATGCAATCAAGCAGCTGCAAGCCAAGATGGAGAACCCACAACCGCAGTGACTCGGGACAAGTCATAAGATTGTGTTGGGGGACTGTTGGAACAGGGTCCCCTAAAGCTGCAAATTTTGTACAATTTTGTATATTTATGGTATTAATTAGTCTAGTGCAGGGTTTTTGGGGTGGGTCAAAGCCCCGAATGCATTGTAATGGGTTAAGAGTAAACCTAGAGTCCGCAAACCAAATTTTGTGGACCACAGGAAAGCGTAGGCTAAGTCGTTATAAATAGATGAACATTTTGAGTCTTAAGGTAGGCAAGAATTAAGTCTGATGCTAAGTGCTAATTGTTAGATCTGTGTTGGGTCGTTTGGGTAAGGACTCCTGCTGGCTGTGTGCATGGATATCCTTAGTCCTGTTGTGTGCGGACACTGCTGGCTGTGTGCACAGGCTGTGTTTGGATTGTAACTAGCTTTTTCAATGCTAATATATGCGGATATAGTTAAAGTATCTCTATGTTATCTAATCTGATGTGTTACTGTTGATGCGAACCTTTGGAATCTGTTGGAGCTACGAATACAATTGTGTTATCTGTTTATGTTGCGAATCTGTCTATGGCATGAAGTGTATCTGTAATATGTTATTGCTGCATTTATGATATTATGTACTGATAACTGATACGCACATGGATGCGAAGGTACTAACTATATTTGTGCATGGTAATATCTCTGTTATGATCAGTTGCAGATTATACTATTAACAAGCCTGCGAATAGACCTGTTCTATGTGAACTTGATAGTTTGTGAACTCAGATCTACTTTACTTACCTGCTCTCTCTAAGGGTGCGGAAACTTAGTTCCAGCACCCTCCCATACTGCGTCGGGTAAGACTTTGGCCTGCACAAATAGGTCATTTCCAAAAGGGCCAGTAGTATAGGGGTTTCTTGGCAAACCTTAACCTCCGAAATTGGGTCAAGACCCCTCAAGCCAACATATATTTTGTGTAGCGCCGTCACTCACCATTCTTATTTTCAACAAGGCATAATCGGGGAGTCCCTCGACACAAAGTGCCTATGATGGACAACTTTGATGTAGATTGTAAACTTGTCTATAAGCAAATCAATTTTCTTTTCTAGTGCATTGGTGCTTTCCCATTACTCCTGCATTTCCAAGCCCATTTTTTTTTTCATCTTCCAAGATAATTCAATGGATTTTTTGTAGAGGTCTTCCCTGGCTCGAGTCATGCCTCGGTCTGGGATCCACTCAAAATATTCATCGAAATATTCCATTGTGATTCTATGACAAATATTCCTCGCCTGTTCTTCTAGGTTGGAAATCCTCTCTTGGGTCTCTATATTTACAAAAATTGCGTCATTCATTGCAACCCTCCTTACTGCGGATTAAACTCTAGTAGTGGGGGTCATGCTTGGGAGGACTAGCAGGAAGAGGGGGCTCCCTGGAAATGGTCTCACCCTCGCCAAGCGAAGGAGTTGGAGTGATGAGAAGTCATATTAAGAGATGGACTACAGGTGACATGAGCTAGGGGAGAGCGATGACCAGGAACAGAGGAGAGTGGTGACCAGGAACATGAATTAGAGTGGAAATAAAAAATAGGGATGAGTAGGGTAAGGGGGAGAGCCCAATAGATGAGAAGCTACATTGCAAAGATACAGAGAGGGAGAGCGAGTATTCATAGGCGTGGAGGGGCAATGAGGGACTTGATGGCGGGGGGTGGGATATAAGGACATGCCTAGGGAAGAACATAGGGTAGGTGAGGTTCCAAGTACTCTTGGATGATAAGAGGATAATTGGGTGACACATCGAAGGGATCACCTCATTTTCCTTTGTAGCATTAGTATTCCCATTCATTTGAATTTGGTTGATTGAGACTGATATCATGATACATTACTGGGGAAGTGACCCTGGGCATCTTGTTCGTTATGAAGTCCTTCTGTATTGTCCTTTCCCATGATGATTGCACAATATCTTTTGATTGTGCCTTGATATAGATCCTATCATGCCAACGAGAGTAGTCTGAGGTGGCCTTCCACACCTTCATTTTCCAACCTGTCCACCAAGTTATTCCCCTTACGTTTGACTGCTTGGAAAATTATTTCGTGAGTGTTGTCTATGTGTTCCTTAATTATATGTAGGATTTTGTTTAGCTTCTAATTGTCGGAAACTTGTGTGGCACTTGTTCCACTTTTTAACTTCTTACAAGCGTGTGTTTCCACCTGCGAATCCTCCTCTATTATTAGTGGCTAGAAGTCCCGTTCTCTTGCAATTTCAATCCCATGCACTAAGGCTTGTAATTATTCAACATTATTTGTGGAGTGGCCCAAATTCCTAGCGTATAGCCAGATTATCTGACTGCTTGAGTTCTTGAAGGCCCCTCCGAATCCAACCATTCCTAGATTACCTTTGATCACCCTGTCATAGTTTAGCTTGATTATTCCCTAATCCAAAGGCATCCATAAATCCCGGGCCTCACCCGTGCTTGGAGCTCGGGTAGCCAATCCACACAAGGGATATTGCATATTTAAAAGAGAATGGGTTCTGAGGTCTTCAGGGGTGGGAGGAGTGGAGGAGAGGCAGGGCGATATAGTGGCAATTAATTCCATGATAGTCTATTTGATGAGACACAGTAGGTGCTCCTACTGCTTGTACATTCCCCTGAAGAGCTTGGTGCTTTGTTCCTTCAAAATAATCCAAAATATAACTCCCAAGATGATACTCTAAGCACATTTCACTTGAGGGTTGGTGGAGAAGGAGGTCCTCCAGTTCTCAAGGGTGTTGGTGATGGAGAAAGGGTCCCAATCCAAGTTATTGAAAACGAAATTGGCCCAATTCCATAGATTGGTGGAGTAGTTACATTCATTCAATAGATGATTCATGTTCTCTTCACTTCTTTCACAGAGGTAGCATCTAGAGGGGCCTGTAAAGCCTCTTTTTCTAATATTATCCCCAGTTAGAGTTTTCCTTTTCATCGTTAGCCATAAGAAGTGGGAAATTTTGGGCCAGTGATTTATTTCCCACAGGGTCTTCCATTTACGGTCATGAGGGATCTAGTCATGGCCAGCCATGTATTTGTATGTTTCCTTGAGGTTGAAGTGCCCCGCAACATTCAACCTCCATACGAGTTGTATTCTCCTGTGTCATTTTGTATGGGTCTTTCATGTTGGGTAGAGCTCCTCAGTCATTCTCATCCGACCATTATTTCCATTTTTCTTATTGTTACAAGGCTTCTATTACTGAATTACCATGTGATTTCCTTTGTCTTTCATTGTGTTCTAAATTTGTTTGAATTTATCCACGTTGAGATTCGATCTTTGCTGCCAGGCATCCTCCCATAAGAGGGTGTGCTCACCATTTCTTATCTCCCAGAAGTTATGGTTCTGTATAACTATCTTGTTGTCCTAAGCCTTGTTCCATATTACATATCCTTTGATATTCCCATTTATTCTGATCAGGTCCTGGAGATGGTAGTTTGGAACATATTTTTCCTTCCAGAGCCATCCCCAAGGGGTTTTCGGATTTTCCAACCAACACCACTAGGTCTTAGCCCCCAGATTCTGTCCCAAAATTTCTGGGTCTCGAAAACCAAGACCCCTATGTTTTTTGGTCTGAAAATTTTTTCCCAGGAAACCAGAGCCTATTTTTTCTTTTTTCTGTTACTTATACAGAGGAAGTTACTCTGCATATTTTTGATAGTTGTATAGATAGATTTAGGAGTTTCCAGGGAGGAGACAATTTATTGGGGGATATATTGCGAGACTGATTTGACCAGGACCAGTCGACTTGCCAAATTTAGGGAGCAAAAAGTCTAGTTGGCCTGGGGTTTTCCCATTTTTGTGGCGAGTTCTTCCCAATTAGCTTTATCAATTGGATTGTCAATTAAGGGGACTCCCAGGTATTTGGATGGGAGGAAAATTATTTGGAAACTTAAGATTCTGGAAATGCTTATTTTAAAGGATTGGGGGGTGTTAAAAAAGAAGAGCTTGGATTTAACCAACTTGATGGAGGTACCTGAGGCTTCAAAGAAATCTGAAAGGATATATTTGAACATTTGGTCTTCCAAGACAATTGACACACCCATGAGAATGGTGTAATCCGCGAATTGTTGATGAGTGGAAGATGGTGTGGTGTCGTGAAGCTTAAGGCTGGAGAGGGCATTGGAGGATGAGGAAGCCTCATTGGAGTGACTAAGGCCTTCGACCACGATGATGAAGAGAAAAGGCGAGAGTAGGTCCCCTTGTCTCAAGCCTCTATAAGGGGATAAGTTTGGAGAAGGGGAGCCATTTAACAGGATCAAGAAGAAAGCACTTGAGACCATTTACATGATCCATTTTATACAATTATTGTGAAAGCCAAAGGCTTTGAGAAATTTTTTCATATACTCCCAATTGATCTTGTCGAAGGGTTTACACAAGTCCAAATACATCATCATTCCGGGTATCTTTTGAGATTTTAGTGAGTGTACCAATTCGTGGGAGAGGATGATGTTTTCCAAGATTTTTCTACCCGCCACGTACCTGGATTGATTTGGGGAGATCAAGAGGGGTAGAACTATTTTGATTCTGTTGGTGAGAACTATTGAGATGATTTTGTAGATTACATTGTAGAGATAAATTGGTTGGAACTTATTTGGAGTATCAACCCCCTCCTCCTTTTGGGTGAGAGTTATAAAGATTGAATTTAGGGCTTTTAGGATTGATTTTTGGATTCTTGATTCCTCCACAAGGGCATGAACCTCAATTTTGATAATGGGCTAGATTTATTTGAAGAATTCTATGGTGAACCCATCTAGTCCTAGAGATTTTCCATTTGACATTGACCACACTATTTCCTCCACCTCTTTCATTGATACCTTTCTTAGCAACAATTTGTCATGGTCCTAGTTGAGGATTGGAGGGATATGGTTGGTGATATTTTGAATGGCTCTGGTCCTATCCCAGTTTGGCTCAGAGATCATGTCTCCAAAATGTTGAGAGAGATTTTTGGCATTTTCCTCATGTTTCTGGAGAATATCCCCCTCTTTTTTTTTTTATGGCCAAAATTATGTTTTGCCTTCTGTGCTGAATCATTGATTTGTGGAAGAAAGAAATGTTTTTTCCCCACATTTGAGCTAGTTGATACATGATATTTTTTGCTGAGCTTCTCCTCCTAAGAGATTCTCTCTTCCCATTCCATTTGTATATTTAGTTCTTCTTGCGTTTTTTGGTGATCCGTTCCATTGTTGATGATGCCCTGTTGTAGAGCCTCCATTTTTCTCTCCAGGTGTTTTTTTTTTCATGAGGATATTACAAAAAGTTTCCTTGTTCCAATTATTGATTTATTTTTTGATGATTTTCAACTTATGCTGGAATTGATGCATCCTATTTCCCTGGTGAGACCTGGGGGTGTCCCACCATTCCTTCATTTTCTTCATGAAGTTAGGATTGTCTAACCAAAATGCCTCAAAACTAAAGGGCATGTTTTTTGGACCAAAAGAAATTTTAATATCAAGAGAGATTGGCCAGTGCTTCTAGCCCACTTGGGGGAGGATATTGACCGCTTTCTCCTAGGAAGATAAGAATATATCTTCTCAGAGAAGGAAGCAATCCAAGCGAGGAAATTTGATGTGCTCCTCCTCTTATGTTGTTTGAGGTGTGAATGCCACTGGAGGCTGGAATGTCTATTAGGTTGAGAGCTTAAATAGAGGACTGGAAAGTGATCGAGTCATTATCCAATCTTCAGAGATGCCCTTTCTTTTCCCTTATATTTAACACCATGTTAAAGTCCCCTGCTAAGATCTTGAATGGATGGTGGATTTAGTACAAGAGGGTTCTTACCTCTTGCAACATTTTGATCTTTTCTAGGGCCGTATGAGGAGAATAGACATTCATGACACATAGAATGTCGTCTATGCCTATGATTCTCAGAATTGTGGTAACTAAGTGTCTGGTGGTGATCAAAAAAGATATCTCCAAACGGGAGCTATTCCAGATGGTCATAATACCTCTCGCCTAGCCAATAGAATAGTGTGGAAGGTGGTTGTTTGATTTAAGACATCTTTTTTGGAGGAGACTAGCATTCTCCAACTCTATTTTTATTTCTTGGAGTAATAGAATTTCTGGTTGTCTTTTATGAGCTTGTTTCTCAGGGCTCTTTTTTTACTAGGACCATTAAGGTCTGTAATATTCCAAGAGGTGCAATTCATTGAAAAATATGAGGAGAGAGAGTGAGGGCCTTTACCTTTCCTTCATTTATGACTCGAGCCTCGAATTCTTGGAGGAGTTTTCCCGTGGTTTTCCTCTCTTTTTTTGTTTGTTCCTTTTTGGTTGTGTCTTTCTACTTCAATATTTTCCAAAATTCCCATGTGCACTTTTCCCTCAGGGATAGATTATTTTAGAATCTATTTTATTCCTTCCGACAAGAGATATGTACCTTCGATTCTCTGTATTTTCTCTTCCGGTACTACCTTTATACCTTTTTCTTTGATATTTCCGTAATCGAAATGAGGTCCAGTACTTCAAGGGCCTCCTCGATTGCATGTTCATCCATGGTAGGATCCATTACCACTGGTTCCATCTCCATGTCTTCCTATGTGAATTCCTTTTCTTCCTACATTTTTTCTACTTGTGTCTCTACTTGCTCACATTATGTTCCTTCTTGTCGATCCCCACCATCATCCTTTTTACTATTGTTGTTGAAGAGGGGATATTCTTGTTCTTCGGCTAGAGCTATTGAGGAGGTAAATCCCCTCTGCGGATAGAGGCGATCCCACTAGCCCTAGATTGGGTCTAGCAAAAATCGAATCACGCAATGACATTGGTTCCTAGTTACAATAAAGACAAAGATGTGATAAGTAGCCTACCTTAAATCCCACGTTGTTGTTTTCGAGGAAGAAGCGGTGCTCCTCGTCCCTAGCCTGACAGATCACAATCCTTCCATTTGACATGTTCGGATACCTGTACACATGCAGAGAAACAATGACATACAATGTAATATTCAAAGAATATAACTATATATTAGTCAGAGAAGATATAATTCGTTGCATTACATAAAAGAGTAGACACACGAATGGAACCAAAATCAAAGTCACTTATATTATAGATGAAAAAAAGGGAGATTACAACCAAGTGCTCTGACGCTATGATCTTCCTTCAGCCGGGCTTGCAACGGAGTGCATCTCAACAAATCCTGTCAAGGATTTGGACAAAGCTCTCTCCCTTACGGGGTTCTCCTTGGCTATAGTTTCCTTCTCAATGTTCAACTTCCAAGCGTTCAGCTAGCTTGTCAATGGAGAGGGTAGGTTTTTATAGATGGAGGAAGGGAAGTTGGGATACCTATAATCATGGGATAGGTCCTATATCCTAGGAAGGTTCCATGAGAGGTGGAAAACCAATTCCTATATATGGAGATCCGGAGCCAAACCACTCAACTTCTTTTGATGATTCATTTTGGAGTTTGTTAGAATCAACTTCCGCCATTTATTTTTAAAAAAAAATTCCTTAATAGGCTTGGCGCGAGTGAAACACAGGGAAAGGGCACCAACTGGTAGGCCCTCTAGTGTGGATTTCCCCCATTGGAGCGAGGGATGAACTGGCCAATCGCGCCAAGGAAAAAACATCTGTTTGTAGGGTTTTTCAGAGGAAATGTTCTTCAGGAGAATGTTTGTCCTTATGAAGGAGGATGCCATGAAGGTGTTTTTAGGAAATTTTACTGTTCACAGGTCACAGGAATAGTCCTCCAATGTACGGGATGAGAGATTGCAGGGACGGTGACAAAATGCTGTGTAACAGATGCCCCCTAAAGCATGAGGTCTGAGAGAGAGGGAGGGGTGAAATGCTTTATGAGAACGCACCCAACTGAAAACACTATCGTCAGAAGACCTACAAATACAAATAAAAATTATATCTCCGATACATGATATGTGGTATGGGTGCAGCCATCCATAATAGAGTGTACAATAACCGGGATCCAAGGTATGGACACAACCATCCAAAAAAAGAAGGATCAACAAGTAGACTCAGGTATGGTCGTAGCCATCTAATCAAATGAGTCATGAAATCAATCATGGTAATCCACAAAGAATCTGTAGCCTGGATCCTATCAGACAAGATCTAGGGTCTTGTGCTCCATCTCGACCCGAACAGAGTACAAGTCCGAGCATGCGAATAAGTGAGCTGAAGTCGAACATGCAAGAAAATTGTATGATTACTGGCCAATAATGAAACTCGTTAACAGACGCGAGAGAACCCACCAATAATGAGGATGACCCTCAAGGTACTATAGGTACAATCCACAGAATGTGAAGAGTGAGATGGCATCGAACATCCGCAGAATCATCCGATCGAAGGTTAATGATGAAAACCTTGTGTCGAAATGCGAAGAACCTGCCATTGAGGCATGCAGGCTCCAAGGTACCTGAAGGGAGTCTCTAGATCAGTTTCCTGGATAATGAGCTGAAGTCGACAAGAAGTGACCTTGATCGAAGGTGGACCATAATGTTTCCCACATCATCGACACGAGACAGAGGAACATAATTTTTGTGAATCAAGACCAACATAGAATCAGAGGGAGGTTGAAAACTGCAGAGGCCAACTTCTCTTGAACATATCGGCGGCACGACACTAGATTTGGCAGTATTTGACATTAAAGGATCTGAGGTCATGGTGATGTGGCAAAGAGAAGATGAGCGGTCTAAAGAGATTACCCAAACCCATGAAGGCAAGCAGATAACGAGATGAGATGGTCCCAACCTGACACGAATGCAGATGGGTGCCATGTTCAAGAGCGACATATTGTTGACACGACTATAATACTGGTTCCATTTTCCCCCACCATTTCTAGCGAGTGCCCCAATTATTTTTGAAAACAAGCTTGAAGGGGATAGCATATGCTTGCGATATAAGTTTGTCCTTCGAACAAATCCAACCTAGTACATTTAACGAGCCCTAGGAAGGAGGAACTCGAGTAACATCATTATGACGAAGTTCGATGTCATTAGTTTTTAATGAGTCTGACAAAGGAAGAACTCGTCGTCTTTATGTGTTTAGAGAGTTTGAAAAGACAGCGGAAAAGAAAACTCCAACAGTCCCTTTTCGTAGATAGTCCCTCAGATCCAAAAAGGTAGAAAACTGTGTCTGAGAGAACCTCCTAGTCATGATAGGCTAGGGTATTCCTTTTTCGTAAATAATCTATCCCAGCCTGAAAAAGGGGTAAACGTATACTGGGTAGATGTCGCTTTGCAGCCAATTTAACGAGTTCAAAATGACAAGAGTCTCGGCGATCTTTTTAGTTTTAGAGAGTCAAAAAAGAGCTGAAAGATGACTCCTCCTGGAGGAACGAGTGGTATTAAGGGTAGCAACTGGTTCCAGTAACAGTGGAACTACTTAGAACAAGTAAAGTTCAAGAGGCTAGCTAATAAGACCACTCATCGTAGTGGTTCCTCAGAAATGGGTAAAACAATCAAGTGAAGGCATATGATCGGCCAAGAAGATAGTGACGATGGAGTGAGAACATGGCTCATCTGGAAAAAATAGGCTGTAAAATGGAAATCACAAGAGGTAAAATGGGAATGGTTTCATTTTTACATGAGCTTGAAATCAATAAACTTTGCTTGAAGTTGGTTTCAGTTTTACACAAACTTGAAACAAAGATAAACTATGCTTGAAACCGGTTTCATTTTTACACAAGCTTGAAACGGAAACAAACTATGCTTGAAAAAGTAAGTATGACCCCAGCATGGTGACTCAATTCAAGGTACATTCCCCCCAAGCTTCAGTCCATGTGAAAGGCAGATGGAGTGAAGGTTCAAATTACGATATCAATAGAAATACTCGACTGGGATTTTACGAGATCTAATCAAAGACTCGAATTGAACAAGAACGTGTTTCATTGTTTTAACAAGGTTTACACATTATAAGAACTATCCTCATAACAACTTGTTGCATTTTTTAAGGAGCTTGACACAAGAAAACGAAATTTTCTCTGAAGACCTTGCTTCATTTTTTAAGGAGCTTGACACAAGATAACGAACCTTGCTCTGAAAACCTTGTTTCATTTTTTAAGGAGTTTGACACAAGATAACGAATTGTGCTCTGATAGACCTTATCATAATGAATAAGAAGTCATAGCTTCCAAGGGTTTCCCATTCGATGGAAGGAAAACATCTTGGACGTCTGGACCCTGTTAGCCACCTATAAAATTTGTCATATCAAATGGTGGCTAAAATTCTTTTTTAGCCTTCAAGAAACAATTCATGTCCAAAATTGTGAGTTCTTGAAATCTTGTGATGATATTTACCCTCTAAGATAATATTCATTGTTGTTTCCCTCTTTATCCTAAAAAATCCTGTTGTACCAAGAAGACTGCTTAAAATCCCATTTTTCCCTTCATTTTACCCCTCCTTCCACTCATAAATAAACTCCATTTTCATCCCTTTTTCCTCCATAAAAATCCTCCAAAATACCTTCATTTGGTTTCCAAATTTACCAAAACCACTTTTAAAACCTTTTATTCCGCTTTACTTGGTTTTAAAATTCCCTCTTTCCTTTACCCGAACCCTCAATTTGCTTCAAAAACTCTGTTTTTAAGCTTAAAAAAAATATTTTCCATTATAAAGGTTTTTAGCCCCTGAGGGCTTAACTCTCGTAAACCCTCCACCTCATAAGACCTTAAACCCTGCAACTGGGTACTAAAGGTCTTAAAACTCTTTCTCGAACCTTACTTTCCTTTGTTATTTCATAAAACCCGACTTTCCTTTCATTTCTTTTGTTCCCCGACGAAAAGGTTTAAATAAACCTGGGCCATCAATCCCTGCAAATCAACGGCCATTGGCTCGTCGCATCGCAAAAATAAATCGCATCGCAAGTTTAAAATCGCATCGTAAATGTTCATTTGACCCTTTTCTTGGTTCTTTTCCTTTTCTCCGATGCGATCCCATGATCGTTTCTCCGCTGTTGATCTGATCTACTCCGCCCAGATCCAACGGTCCATATAGCTCCATTCTCCAAACCCATCATTCTGCCTTTTGCCTTCATGATTAAATCTCCACCGTCGATCTAGTTTTTAGATCGACGACTCTCGCTCCATCAAAAAATCAGCAATCACAAAACCCTTATCTTGTTCCTTTGACCTCTTCCGATTATGATGCCCCGATGAGATCTTAGCCGTTGAATCCACAAGAACCAACGGCTCAGATTAAATCACGCTCAGCTCAAAAGCCCTTACCATCGCACCCGCTGATTAAATCTCCACAGTTGATCTCTAAAACCGATCTGACGGTCAGTGCTTAATCGCGCATCGCAAAATCAAAAGCCTTGGTATTTTTTCCCCTTCCCTTTTCTCCGATGAGATTAAATCCTAATCATTGATCTCTCTTAGATCCAACGGTCCGCGCTTCATCGCATCGCGCTCATCCATTCTATAAGCCCTCTGACATAAGCCTGCCGATTAAATCTTCACCATTGATCTCTCCTAGATCTAACAATCCGCGCTCAATCGCATCAGCACATTTGATTGTCACTTTACCCTTTGACCTCCATCGATGTGATCTTGAGACAATATCTACGCCGTTGATCTGCTCTTAATCCTACGGCCCGCATTCATCAATTCTTTCGCCTATTATAAAAAGGTGGGTCCTCTCTCCTTTGTATTTCTCTGCCAATTTCCTTTGAAAACCTGACCTTTTCTATAAAATCTTGTTTCCTGAAAAAAAGGTTTAAAAGGAATCTTGACCATCGATCTTCGAAGAACTAAGGCCATCAGGCCTTATTCTTCCGCCCATTCCATTTCCTTTCATTTCTTCATATCTGCTTCGTTTTTCAATCTTAACTGCTCATCAAAGAAATTGAACGATTGGATAGCCTATTTCAGCGTCCACTGTGCGCCAATTTTCGCTGACGTCACTTGGACCCCGCATATAATTTACCCCACAGCTCTTCATCCATCGCACTCAAACTCGCACCGTTGGATCTGGATCCTCCAATCCAACGGCCCAATATCCATATCGCGTAATTTTTGAACCCTTTCCACAGTGCGCAAATTTTACGTGATATGGGTGGTTTTAGAAATCCACATGTTGAACGCAGACCTATATCACGTTCCAAAAGAAAAAATCGCATACCACCCAAACGCAACACGAAAACCGCCGTCGGTTTTCCGCTATACCACTTCCCTTCATTAACATTACTTTTTTCATATTTTAATCTTAGCCATCGATCTCTGAGATCAGACGGTCCTGTTTTAATATTGCCCCCATTCCCTTTTCACCCAACTCTCTCCCAAAATACTTGATCAAGCAATCTCTGCCGTTGATTATGCTAATCCAACGACTCTTATTCGCTTTCGTACCCAAAACCTCCAAAGCAGTTTAAACCTATCCTCGCAGGATTTTATTAACTTTTGTGTGCTTTTTATCGGATAT
Organism: Pinus albicaulis; assembly: GCA_034641835.2. Lineage (NCBI taxonomy): Eukaryota > Viridiplantae > Streptophyta > Pinopsida > Pinales > Pinaceae > Pinus > Pinus albicaulis. The sequence goes on from CM076578.1 coordinate 1,058,745,517, forward strand.
TAAGGTTTTGTTCACAGTTTTAAAATTAAAAAAAAATCCAGGGATGATGATCCCCAGACCATTTATTCATGAAGAAGGCGAATCTACGCGATTCAAATTATGATTCCACTTGTGACTCATGAGCATTTATGAAGTCATAAATACCTCTGTGCACCTGCAAAGCAACAAAAACACAGTAAACCTTAATTAGACAAAGAGTATCAGTGTTACAGCATAAAATCAAAATAGAGATGAAGAATGAAAGGTTTTTAACACATTTTTGAGGGATTAAGGCATAAATTCGACTATAAAAGGCCTAATCCACACAGTTAAAAATAATATGAAGATATGAAGACAAAAATTAAGACAAATTAGGCCTAAAACACAGAGCAAAGACAGATTAAAGGTGTTTTAGAATAAAACAAAGAAATCTATTAGTCCGAAAAGCCTCCACCGCCACATCAAAGGTTAATTGAATCCTCTCCAGCTACCAAAGTGCCACCTGCATCTCTCCATAAATCAGAAGAAGGCAGAGTTATTGCCTCAGTCAGTGATATTTTGTTCAAAGCAGCCAGAGTTATTGCTAACTTGCCTCAATAATTTTTAAAGTCAACAAAAACTGCCAAGCAGCCAAAAACTTAATAAAAACCAATTAATACAGAGAAATATCAGAAAACTTCTCTATTGAGCCCCTCAAAGGCTGAGAAGCATTAAATTGTATTAATTGAACTTTGAGATCTTTTCTTTCATTCCACCTCCTCATTTATTCTATAAATACTTTTGTAGAAGATGAGATAAGGGTTGGTTATTGAATTTCTGCTATATCGAATCATTGTTGAATGTAAATAAACTCTGAAGCTCTGAAGCTCTGAAGCTCTGTTAAGTTATTGAAGAAGTTAGGATGAGAAGAGAATTTGTTGCTGTAATGAAACATTGGACTTGAAGTGTGTAACTATATTGTCAATCAATATACAAGCTGGTTTATGGGATCCTGGTCTATATCATTGGTGAAGTAACTCTTACTATTATTTGTTTTCCTTTCATGTATGCCATTTTTTTCATCTTTCTATGATAAAGAATAGCAATTATAGAGCTAGGATTTACTGTTAAAGGTACCCTACTCTTACTTATAAGCTTTATCTTTATGTTTTCCTCCAATTGTGTGTTTAAGAATGACTTAATTTAGGTGTAAACATATCAGGGAATGTTGGTTAGTCCATGTCTTGATGTGCAAAACTTGAAAGGAAGTTCTTGAATGATATTTTCAATACATGCTAAGTAGAGTTAAACTAGAAAAGTTTATGGTTTGCCCTGTCTTCTAGTTCTTTCTCCAAAGGTTGTTTTGAAGGTTTCCCTAAGAGTATGTTGAAAGCAGGCCTAGATTTTGATGCATCTGACTTGATCTTTAGTTGCACTTTGTTTTCTTATCTGTTTTCATCCCTTTTGAAAGTAGTCATGTGGATTATTGGATTGTTTGTCTGATAAGTTAGCTTTAATACAAGCTTGTCCAAAGAAGTTTATGGGTAGCCCTGTCTTTGGTTGGTTTTAAACAGTTACTTAAAAAGGATTTTCTTTTTTGGAAAGTTAACAAATCCTCATTGAAATTGTTGGATTTTTCCACCTTCACAACACTTTACTGTTCCATTCCAGCATTTAATCTAAAATATATTTTTATATAGATGAATTTCCCCTTGGACCACTCTTGTAATTGTTGCACAATTAAACCCTTTTATGACTCCATTTCCCAATGGTTTAAATTTGTTTCATGCTAATCCTATTTGCTGAATACTTCTCAATATACTTGCATCTTCACCTTTTGAAATCTTTCATTTTGTGATATTCCATCCAATCAAATATCATGTCCTTGCCCAACCAAAAACAAACAAACACCCTTGTTCCTCATAACTAGCCTAATATCACACTAAAAGCCTTAAAGATCACATATTTAAACACACTTATAAAGAGATCCCTCTCTGGATTCAGGTGGGCTAGATCCTAGAATCCCAAAGTGGTTCATATGTAGGCTTTGTAGTTTGTATTTGCCAATCTTGCAAATTATAGAGACCTAACATTATGGTGACTCCACTGGGGACTTCCGAGTAAATCCTTGAAACAAAACACTCAGTATTCAGTGCAGTATAAATAGCTCTCTTCAAGAACTACCAAAGAAAATGGTAATCATGATAGGACTTATTTGAATCAGTGACAAACTAAGTAACCCTTAGGATTCTCATAGAGCTTATCAAACTTTGAAGGAATCAGCTAGATAAGTCTTAAGAGTAAACTCTGTTTGTCTCATCACCGTAGCTAAGTGTTGAAACAGATTTAGGTCACTCTCATAACCTATAGGACTAAAAAAAACTTAGAAAACCAAAAAAGATTTCAGATTGGTATTCAAATAAACATGGTGGTGGAACCATAAGACATTTTACCTTCACAAAAAGCTAAAATATTTCCACCTGGTGACTCCACAATCCTAAACAGACCTGAAGACTCCACTAGGAAACCCATTACTCTCATAACACCATATGAACTCAATAAAGAAACTTTAAGATTAAAGTTTTCTTGCCAAAGATCAGTTAGCCTCCTAAATACTGTCATATTTGGTTAAAATTTTCTTGTTGTTGAGTCTAAAAAATTATCATAGTGGCTTCTAGAAGAATCCATACTAGGAGCCATCCTAACCCAAATCCACCAGAGATAGTTGATAATCCTGAAAGCATACTTAGGAAGTCTCCTAAGGTTCAAGTTTCAACTATTGTCAGACCAGTCCATAGAGCTAATTCTGTTCCTGAAAACCTTGCAGCTCTACAAGATTCACAAGTTGACTTAAGAAATCCATTCAGAACTAGGTCACTTGAGGATTTAGTTTAGATAGATTTTGAGCCTTCACCTTCATCCCAAGATAGAAGTGAACATCTTGGTAGCACAGAAACTACTCCACCTGATTTACATTTCCTTCATAATTTTGGTTTCTCTCACCCTAGATCTGCTCAACAATCTCTTGCTAGTCCATCCACTTCTGTTACCCATACCCCCACCGTCTCAACCACACCATTCCATCACACCCCTCTCATTTTACATCCTCCACCTATAAACCCTCCATTTTTCCCACAACCTCCTATCATGGCAACATGGTATGCCCCACTAGTCCTTCCTTTACCTTTAGTCAATCTTCCACAGGACTATTAGTCCAAGATACCATTGTTTGATGCCAGTCATGATATTGCTGCTTCACAACATGTGGACAAGATGAATGGCTATTTTTACAGGAATGAGATTGATGACGAAACTGTCAAATTTAGATTGTTTGCTCAAAGTTTAGGGGGAGAAGCAAGAAAATGGTTCAAAGGCTTAACCCCTAATAGTATCAATGACCTTTAAGCCCTCCATCAATTATTCCTAAACAAGTGAAAAGTCAAGAAAACCCTCTTCAAATACTTGCAGATTATAATAACCTCAAAAGAAACATCGGGGAAAGTGTTCAAAATTACTGCACTAGATTCATTAGTGTATATAATGCCTTACCCCCAGAATTGAAACCTCCATAAGGCTCAGCCTTGAACAAGTTTCCTGAAGGATTTGATCCTGAAATGGCCTATCAACTGAGAGAAAGAGACCCTTTAACTTTTGAGGATATGAAAAAGGGAGCTCTTGTTGTGGAAGTGAATTTGATGGAGAAAAGAGCAAGGATTAGGAATGAGAAGAAAGTATCATTTAAGGAAGAATATGCACCTTCCACATCTAATTCAAAGATGGAAAGAATGGTGGAGGAAATGATGAAAAAGATGAGCATACTTTAGAGAACACAAGCTAGCCAAAACCAATCAACTCCCCAAAACAGAAATCAATCTCAAAATAAAAATCAGAATTTAAGGAGAAACCGACCTCAAAACAGACCTAGAGACCCTGATTAGAATATTATTCCTCCTTTTCATCAAAAATATGTAAGTGAGGTTGAAGAAACACTTGAACAAACAGAGAAATATGATATAAACATGTTGGGAGTAGATGATGATACCTTTCATGTTCCTTACAATAGGAAACAAGGTCTATACACACCCTATGATGATGGAAGAATGGAAGATGAAAATTACTATCAAGAAATGGAAAAAGTAATCATAGAAACCCCAAAAGAATATGACCATAGGAGTAAAAAGAATCAGGAAACTCCCAAAACTAAAACCTTTGAAAACTCTACAAAAAAAAGCCCTGTGAACAAACCCAAAAACATTAAACAAAAGGAAAAAACAGTGGATGTAAATTCTGATAAAGACAAAGAGAAAGGCACTCAAATTAATGAAAAATAGAGTGCAAACCTTAGCAGCGTTAGCACCTCAGCTAGTGCTCCTATTAAAACAATTTTGACCATTGTAAATAGAGGAAATCAACAAACTGATCTTGCTGATAAAGTGGTGATTAATAAGGATGAAACAAACATTGTAAAAACTCAGATGCCTTTTAGTTTGGAACAGGAAATTACCAAGATCAAAATCTCTGTTCCCCTCACTGAATTAGCCACCCAAGATGTATATAGATCACAAATTTTGAAAGCTTTCAACATAGGAGAAAATAATGACACTGTCAACCTCAATGATGATCAACTAGAACTCTTATTTGGTCCTAAGATTGAAGGAAGATACCAAGAAGGGCCAGTTCCTCCTTTTTATGTTAGTTTGAAAATTCATGAAAAAAGTTTACACAATGCCATGCATGATTCAGGGGCCTCTCACAACTTAATGCCCAAAGCAGTAATGGAGAGTCTAGGCCTTGAAATCACTAGACCTTACAAATATTTATACTCCTTTGACTCCAGCAGATTGAAATGTTTAGGTTTGATCAAATACCTCTGTGTGAAATTAGCTCAAATTCCAGCCAAGTGTTTAGTGATGGATATTGTTGTGGCTGATGTGCCCCCCAAGTATGGTATGCTGTTATCAAGATATTGGGGAGCTAAGTTACAAGGAACAATGCAAATGGATATGACATATGCTACCATCCCTGTATTTAATCAAACCAGAAGACTTTATAGGAAATCTCATATGCAATACATGGTTAGTAGCCAAGAGAGACCAGAAAAATCTCCTCTTTATTCTGTGCATACAAGCCTTGACTCATTTATTCTTTTCAATCATGAAATATTTGATGAGCAGGAAACCTTAACTGATCTACTATCCACTTCTCATTGTAATATAGTGGCAGACATAGAAAAGGAGGAAGACATGACAAAAGGGTCAAAACAGTTTTTCAAATCAGAAAATCACTGCAAACTAATCACATGTCCAGAGCTACCAAACAGTCATCCTTTAGCTGTCAATATTGAGAGTCAAGACGAGAATCCTCAACATGATGAAGAACATGAGGAACTAAACCAATCTCAACATGCTGTTGATTTACAAGAGCAATCTGAAAGCACCCAAGATAAAGAGGATACTATTCACACTAGTAATTCTGAAAACATTCCTCTTTGGAGTATGAATTTTGATGGGTCTTGCACAAAGAATAATGCTGGAGCAGACATATGGATACATAACATTGAGAACAATCATACTGAAGGGAATTCCTACAGGCTAAATTTTCCGTGATCAAATAACATAGCTGAGTATGAAGCCCTCTTTTTAGGCCTACACTTATTGAAGAAATTAGGGGCCAAAAGGATAAAAGCTCATGGGGATTCAGAATTGATTGTTAGGCAAGTGAATGGGGAATATAGTGCCAAAAATCTGAGACTTAGAGCCTATAGAAATGATGTCATTGACTTATTAAAAGCATTTGATGAATCCCAACTTATTTTTGTCCCAAGAAACTAGAATAACGCTGCCAATGGTTTAGCCTTTGCTGCTAGAACTTGTCTAACACCTTATGGAACCAAACAATGCACCACCCAAATCAAATTTAGATCAGCTGTCCTCGATAATGAAAATATTGGCAAGTGTTTGATGGAGATAAACAAATAGAAGACTTCTTACAGTCCAAAAATGAATTTGAGCTACCAAGTTCAGATTCAGAGTATGAACCAGAATGTCCTATGGAAGAAAACCCACTTGATGAGGAAGAAAAGTCTCCAGAGATTTCTAAGATAAATCTGTTAGCTAATAAACTTGAACACACCACAGAAGTTAGTGCAGATTTAGAAAAGAAGACTTAGAAACATTGCAATCCAATACTCAAAGTTTGCCAAAAGGACTGGTCCCATTAGAAGAGTTGTTTGATTTCAATGAAGTTGCCAAGAAACTAAAACTGGAGCCTGTTGAAACTGAAATAGAAGAGTGTAACATAGGCAGTGAAGAAAAGCGAAAAATGATTAAACTGTCTAAAACCTTACCAGCTCACATAAAACTGAAATACATTGAGTTGTTTAAGGAATTTTTTGATGTATTTGCATGGAGTTATGAGGATCTAAAATCCTATGACACAAAGATAATTCAGCATAAGATACCCCTCAAGGAAAACCAGAAGCCCTATAGACAAAAATTGCACAGAATAAAACCTGTCCAATTACCTCTAGTTGAGAAAGAAATTAAGAAAATATTTGATGCTGGAATTATAGTCCCTATTAGATATTCAAATTGGGTATCTAATCTTGTGTCAGTTAGGAAAAATATAAGAGAAATAAGGCTTTGTATTGATTTTAGGAACTTAAACAGAGCCTCATTGAAGGACAACTACCCTTTACCCAAAATGGATCACATTTTACAAAGGGTAGTTGGTTCTAAAAGAATTTCTTTGCTAGATGGCTTCTCAGGTTATAACCAAATTTTAGTGCATCCTGATGATCAAATAAAAACAACCTTTACCACACCTTGGGGTACTTTCATGTATGTGAAAATGCCCTTTGGTTTAATGAATGTCGGTGCCAAATTTCATAGAGGCATGGATATTTCATTCTTGGAAGAATTAGGCTACTTCATCATTATTTACCTTGATGATATCACTGTTTTTTCCAAAATAGATGAAGAACACCTAGAACACTTGAGAAAAGCCTTTGAGAAATTCAGAAAATATGGGTTATCTTTAAATCCAAAGAAAACAATGTTTGGTCTCCAAGAAGGAAAACTACTTGGACACATCATATCAGAAGAAGGGATAAAGATAGACCCAAAGAGGATTGATGGTATATTACAAATCAACCATGCAAGAAACATCAAGGAACTTCAATATTTCATTGGGAAGATTAATTTCTTGAGAAGGTTCATACCCAATCTAGCTTCAAACTCCTTAGGAACATTACAAACATGCTGAAAAAGGAACAAGGAGTTAAATGGACCTTAGAAGCAAAGAAATATTTTGAGCTGGTAAAACAAGCATTAACCAAAACACCAGTTCTTATTAGTCCTAACTTTTCAAAAGATTTTTTTTTTATTTTTTCATTTGCATCAGAACACACAGTGGCTGCTGTCTTATTACAGAAAAACTTGAAGGGACAAGAGTAGTAAATTGAATTCTTTAGTAAGGCATTGAGAGATGCACCTCTGAAGTACAACATCATGGAAAAGCAAGCCTTTTCTTTGGTCAAAGCCTTAAAGGACTTCAGAGTTTACATTTTACATTCCCACATAATTTCATTTGTGCCTAATTCAGTTGTGAAAGGTATTTTAACCCAGGATCCAGATGGCAAAAGAGGAAAGTGGATAGCTGTGATACTTGAATATGATTTAGAAATCAAGCCCACTAAGCTTATAAAAGGCCAAGGACTAGCAAGATTAATGGCTGAGTCTAATTTTGAAGCTCTTGATATAAACATGATAAATGCATTAGATGAACATGAGGAGTTGTCAACTCCCATTATTGAAGATTATTTTCTGTTTTTATCTTGGTATGCTGATATTTCATATGTTTTGCTCAATTTGAATACACCTCCTGGTTTGTCTAAAACAAAGGCAATATTTTTAAAGTTAAAAGTTGTTAATTACTGTATTTTGGATAAAGTTGTATATTGGAAAAATGCTAGTGGATTATTGCTTAAATGTTTGCCTGAGAATGATGCAGATAAGATCAAGCATGAATTTCATGAAGGGGAATGTGGAGGCCACCTCTATTGGAAGACAACTACCAATAAAATCCTCAGAGCTGATTACTATTGGCCCACCCTCTTTCAAGATGTCCATAAAATGATTATTGCCTGTCATAAATGCCAACTCTTTGAAGGAAAAAGAAAACTGCTTCCCTTACCCTTGCATCCAATCACTATTGAAGCTCCTTTTCAAAAATGGGGTCTAGACTTCATAGGAGAGATCCATCCAGCCTCATCTACCCAACATAGATGGATCCTCACTGCAACAGACTTTTTTACCAAATGGATAGAAGCCATCCCTTCTAGGCTAGCCATTGATTCTGCCATCATAAAATTCCTTGAAAATCATATCCTATCTAGATTTGGCTGCCCTAGGAATATTATCACTGATAATGCTACTGCATTTGCATCCAAAAATATGGTTGAATTCTGTCACAAATATTAGATTACATTATGTCATTCTACTTCTTATTACCCTCAAGGTAATGGGTTGGCGGAATCCTCAAATAAGAGTTTGGTAAATATAATCAAGAAGTTGCTAGAAGACAATAAGAAATCATGGCACACAAAGCTAGTGCATGCTCTTTGGGCTGACAGATTAACACTCAAGAAATCAATTGGAATGTCACCCTACCAGCTTGTCTATGGAGCAGATGTAATTTTTCTAACCAGCCTAGGAGTGCCAGTCATGAAGCTGATCCAAGAAATACAGTCTGAGGATAATGATATGAAAAGGAGAATAAATTAGACTATACATCTTCAACAAACCAGAAAGGAAGTCTACAACAGAGCATTACAAAAGCAGGAAAGCATTAAGAAGCTGTTTGATAGAAGGACAAAGGCCAATAATTTCAACATTGGTGACAAAGTTTTAAAGTGGGATTACAGGAGAGAAGATAAGGGCAAACATGAGAAATTCGATAACTTATGGATGAGCCCTTATCTTATTCATTCTACTGCTGGTAACAGTGCTTATTTATTGTAGTAAGTCAATGGAACTGAACTCTTTGGAGGTCCTGTCAATGGCAGGATGCTCAAACATTATTTTTCTTGACTGAACCAGTTTGAAGATTTTTTTTTTTTTTTTTCATTATAAATATTTCATCCATCATTGCATTCAAAGTTAGAAAAATAAAAAAATACAAAAAAATAGAAGATATAAAAGAGGGCAGTGTGAAAATAAGAAAGGTACAGCCCCATATCAAAAAAGAGAAAAAAAGTTTGAAAGTGTGCAAGCTCAAATGCCACTCCTAAAAACACACTTCTAGTTAGTCATACAGCCTAATCATGACTAATTAGTTTTCAATTTACTGCTGATAGGTTAGTGAATTAGATATGCCAAACAACTTAATATTGGCTTATCAGTAAGGTAGATTAGGATAGAAAAATAAAGGTTCAAACAAGCTCAAAATTTGAACCTGTGAGTTTCAAAAGAAGAATGGCTCTAATATGATCAAATATTGAGCTAAATATACAAAACCAACTAGTTCTAATATTTCCAAAATCTGAACCAGATGAGAAAGAAAGACAACTCAAGCAAAATTAAAAATCAGAGCTGAAAAGATAATGAAGGATGTTCTTTAGTTTTCAGATCTTAAGCCTTCACCATTTTGCTTTATTTTTCTGCAAATTCCAGTATATGTGTAGCTTGTTTTTGTGCCATAGACCAACAACAAGTTAGACTGCTTCATCCTAGCTTGGCTATTTTTAAATTTTTTTTTTAGAATTTAGAGAATAAAATCTGTCAGACAGCCTAATCCTGACAGATAGTAGTTAGGTAGAGAAGCTTATGAACTCAACTGTTTAATCTGAGTTCATGGAGAAATAAGGGTGGACTTAGATTAGTTTTATGTTTTCAATAAAAGAATAAAATGTTGTTGAAAAGGTTTGCAAGTCCAAATGAACCTTTTGAAGAAAAAAATGTTAGGAAGTAGGTGTGTAGGTAGCTGTTTGGGAAATGATTTTTCTGCTGATATGTCTAATGTTCTGCTCATCTTTTAAATAGCTGATTAGAAAAGAAGAAAAGGTTTTCAAGGTACAAAGCCACTAATCTACATCCAAAGAATTCTTTTCTGAAATTCCTGACACCTCCAAGGAGCTGCCATCCCAAGTTGGAGCCATTGTTAGCCACCTATAAAATTTGTCATATCAAATGGTGGCTAAAATTCCTTTTTAGCCTTCAAGAAACAATTCATGTCCAAAATTGTGAGTTCTTGAAGTCTTGTGATGATCTTTACCCTCTGAGATAATCTTCACTGTTGTTTCCCTCTTTATCCTAAAAAATCCTACTGTTACCAAGAAGACTACTTAAAATCCCATTTTCCCCTTCATTTTACCCCTCCTTCCACTCATAAATAAACTCCATTTTCATCCCTTTTTTTACCATAAAAATCCTCCAAAATACCTTCATTTGGTTTCCAAATCAACCAAAAACCATTTTAAAAAATTTTATTCCCCTTTACTTGGTTTTAAAATTCCCTCTTTCCTCTACTGGAACCCTCAATTTGCCTCAAAAGCTCTGTTTTTAAGCCTAAAAACAGTGTTTTCCATTATAAAGGTTTTTAGTCCCCGAGGGCTTAACTCCCATAAACCCTCCACCTCATAAGACCTTAAGCCCCGAAATCGGGCGCTAAAGGGCTTAAAACTCTTTCTCGAACCTTAATTTCCTTTTTTATTTCATAAAACCTGACGTTCCTTTCATTTCTTCTGTTCCCCGACGAAAAGGTTTAAATAAATTTGGGTCATCGATCTCTGTAGATCAACGACCATCGGCTCGTCGCATCACAAAACTAAATTGCATTGCAAATGTTCATTTGACCCTTTTCTTGGTTCTTTTCCTTTTCTCCAATGTGATCCCGTGATCGTTTCTCCATCGTTAGTATGATCTACTCCACCCAGATTCAATGGTCCATATCGCTCCATTCTCCAAACCCACTGTTCCGCCTTTTGCTTCATGATTAAATCTCCACCATCGATCTAGTTTTTAGATCAACGGCTCTTGATCCACCACAAAATTGGAAATCGCAAAACCCTTATCATGTTCCTTTGACCTCACTTGATTGCGATGCCTCGATGAGATCTCAGCCGTTGAATCCACAAGAACCAACGACTCAGATTAAATCGCGCTCCGCTCAAAAGCCCTTACCATCGCACCCACCGATTAAATCTCCACCGTTGATCTCTAAAACTGATCCGACGGTCAACACTTAATCGCGCATTGCAAAATCAAAAGCCTTGGTATTTTGGCCCCTTCCCTTTTCTCCGATGCGATTAAATCCCAACCGTTGATCTCTCTTAGATCCGACGGTCCATGCTTCATCGCATCACGCTCATCCATTCTATAAGCCCTCTGACATAAACCTGCTGATTAAATATTCACTGTTGATCTCTCCTAGATCTAACGGTCCGCGCTCAATCACATCGACACATTTCATTGTCACTTTACCTTTTGACCTCCGCCGATGCGATCCTGCGACAAGATCTCCACCGTTGATCTGCTCTTAATCCTACGGCCCGCATTCATCCTTTCTTCTGCCCATTATAAAAAAGTGGGTCCTCTCTCCTTTGTATTTCTCCACCAATTTCCTTTGAAAACATGACCTTTTCTATAAAATATTGTTTCCTGATAAAAAGGTTTAAAAGGAATCCCGACCGTCGATCTTCGAAGATCTAAGGCCATCAAGCCTTATTCTTCCGCCCATTCCATTTCCTTTCATTTCTTCCTATCTGCTTCATTTTTCAATCTTAACCACTCATCAAAGAAATTGAATGATTGGATAGCCTATTTCACTGTCCACTGCGTGCCAATTTTCGCTGACGTCACTTGGACCCCGCATATACTTTACCCCGTAGCTCTTCATCCATCGCACTCAAACCCACACCGTCAGATCTAGATCCTCCAATCCAACGGCCCAGTATCCATGTCGTGTAATTTTTGAACCCTTTCTACAGTGCGCAAATTTTACGTGATATGGGTGGTTTTAGAAATCCACGTGTCGAATGCAGACCTATATCACGTTCCAAAAGAAAAAAACCGCATACCACCCAAACGCAACGCGAAAACCGTTGTCGGTTTTCCGCTATATCGCTTCCCTTCATTAACATTACTTTTTCATATTTTAATCTTAGTCGTCGATCTATGAGATCAGACGATCCTGTTTTAATCTTGCCCCCATTCCCTTTTCACCCAACTCTCTCTCAAAATACTCGATCGAGAAATCTCCGTCGTTGATTATGCTAATCCAATGACTCTTATTCGCTCCTACACCCAAAACCTCCAAATCAGTTTAAACCTATCCTCGCAAGATTTTATTAACTTTTGTGTGCTTTTTACAGGATATTAAGGTTTTGTTCACAGTTTTAAAATAAAACAAAATCCAGGGATGACGATCCCCAGGAAATTTATTCATGAAGAAGGTGAATCTATGCGATTCAAATTATGATTCCACCTGTGCCTCATGAGCATTTATGAAGTCATAAAGACCTCTGCGCGCCTCCAAAGCAACAAAAACATAGTAAACCTTAATCAAACAAAGAGTATCAATGTTACAACATAAAATCAAAGCAGAGATGAAGAATGAAATGTTTTTAAAACAGTTTTGAGGGATTAAGGCATAAATTCGACTATCAAAGGCCTAATCCACACAATTAAAAACAGTATGAAGACATGAAGACAAAAATTAAGCCTAATTATTCCTAAAACATAGAGCAAAGACATATTAAAGGTGTTTTAGAATAAAAGAAAGAAATCTATCAGTCCGAAAAGCCTCCACCACCACATTAGAGGCTGATTGAATCCTCTCCGGCTACCAAAGTGCCACCTACATCTCTCCATAAATCAGAAGAAGGCAGAGTTATTGCCTCAGTCAGTGATATTTTTTTCAAAGTAACCAGAGTTATTGCTAACTCGCCTCAATAATTTTTAAAGTCAACAAAAACCGCCAAGAAACCAAAAACTTAGTAAAAACCAATTAATACAGAGAAATATTAGAAAACTTCTCTATTGAGCCCCTCAAAGGCCGAGAAGCGTTAACTTGTATTAATTGAACTTTGAGATCTTTTCTTTCATTCCACCTCCTCATTTCTTCTATAAATACTTCTGTAGAAGATGAGATAAAGGTTGGTTATTGAATTTCTGATGTAATAGTTGTTGTATCGAATCATTGTTGAATGTAAATAAACTCTGAAGCTCTGTTAAGTTATTGAAGAAGTTAGGCTGAGAAGAGAAGTTGTTGCTGTAATGAAACATTCGACTTGAAGTGTGTAACTGGATTGTCAATCAATATACAAGCTGGTTTTTGGGATCCTGTTCTATATCATTGGTGAAGTACCTCTTACTGTTATTTGTTTTCCTTTCATGTATGTCATTTTGTTCATCTTTCTCTGATAAAGAACAACAATTATAGAGCTAGGATTTACTGTTAAAGGTACCCTACTCTTACTGATAAGCTTTATCTTTATGTTTTCTTCCAATTGTGTGTTTAAGAATGACTTAATTTAGGTGTAAACATATCAGGGAATGTTGGTTAGTCCATGTCTTGATGTGGAAAACTTGAAAGGAAGTTCTTGAATGATATTTTCAATACATGCTAAGTAGAGTTAAACTAGAAAAGTTTATGGTTTGCCCTGTCTTCTAGTTCTTTCTCCAAAGGTTGTTTTGAAGGTTTCCCTAAGAGTATGCTGAAAGCAGGCCTAGATTTTGATGCATCTGACTTTATATTTAGCTGCACTTTGTTTTCTTATCTTTTTTCATCCCTTCTGAAAGTAGTCATGTGGATTACTGGATTGTTTGTCTGATAAGTTAGCTTTAATACAAGCTTGTCCAAAGAAGTTTATGTTTAGCCCTATCTTTGGTTGGTTTTAAACAGTTACTTAAAAATGATTTTCTTGTTTGGAAAGTTAACAAATCCTTGTTGAAATTGTTGGCTTTTTCCACCTTCACAACACTTTACTATTCCATTCCATCATTTAATCTAAAAGATATTTTGATATAGATGACTTACCCCTTGGACCACTCTTGTAATTTTTTCACAATTAAACCTTTTTATGACTCCATTTCCCATTGGTTTAAAGCTGTTTCATGCTAATCATATTTGCTGAATACTTCTCAATATACTTGCATCTTCACCTTTTGAACTCTTTCATTTTGTGATATTCCATCCAATCAAATATCATGTCCTTTCCCAACCAAGAACAAACAAACACCCTTGTTCCTCATAACTAGCCTAATATCACACTAAAAGCCTTAAAGATCACATCTTTAAACACACTTATAGAGAGATCCATCTCTGGATTCAGGAGGGCTAGATCCTAGAATCCCAAAGTGGTTCATATGTAGGCTCCACAGTTTTTATCTGCCAATATTGCAAATTACAAAGACCTAATAGACCCAATGCCCCCAGCACATGATGTACAATGACACTATCACTGAATAAGGGCACAGGACATGTAGCTTCATAATTGACACGCGGTGGGGATGACGCAACTGGTGGATAAAGATCCAGCAGGGATGATGGTGGACTAGTTGCCATATTAGGACCAAAGAACGCAAGTTGATCGATGGTCACGATCCGACCTTGGTGCGGAAAACACATCACATGAAAGAGGGAGGAGACAAGCCCTCCCATGGCATAAGTATAATCGCGACCCAAGAGTAAATTAAATTCCAAGGGCCCAGGAACAACCATCACGTCCATATGGACAATTTTCCCTCCTAAAATAACATGCAACTTCGGAAGGATCCCTAACGGTTGACTAGTTCCTCTGTTAAATGCCAGCGGATTCTGCATAATAGGCACAAGCGGTGGCGAATCGAAATTTTTCCAAGTAGTTGAGGATAAAATAATAACAGATGCACCTTCATCTATAATGGTGCTGGGTACAAATAGATGGGAGGCCTGTATCATGATATCAAAGGGCACATAAGAAGGAAGGCGGTAGCCTGCGAATCGACCCCAATCAAAGGAGGTGACCAAACTACTTGGAGGGGCTGCCATCAAATCGATATGGTCTTCCCCTAGTGTTACAGTAGAAGAAGGAGCATCCTCCACCACCTCCATCATGGAGGCAAAAGGAGTATCCTCCGGGACCTCCATCATGGGAGGCGTAGGAATAACTTCCTGGGATATAGGGACAGGATAATATTTCTCCAAGTCCGAGGAATTTGAAGAAACAAGAAGAACCTGAGGGATATGATATCCAATCTCAACGGAAAATACCTGGTGCACCGCAGACGTGGCCAACTCAACCGATCCCACGACCAATGGTTGGTCAGGGATGGATTCATGATGGTGAATTTCCAGGGGAGCAGGATCAAGTAAGGATGAATCTTGACTGATCGTTGAATCAACTGGTGAAGGACTCAAAGAAAGCTATTTGTAACTAGATGGAAAGCATGGTGCAGAAACAGTCAAGTTGTCCAAAACTCTTTTGGCTTCATCCATATACGGACAAAGGTGAATGGCATGATGCCCTTCACACAACTTATAGGGATTGGTGAGCTTACCATGAATCTTAGGAGCTTTACCAGCACTAGTTGAAGACATGCCCCCAACCTGACTCTTGGAAGCCAAAGGCAACAACGGACGACCGTTGGACCATACTTCGAGCACCTTGGGAATTCTAGGGAAATCTCGAAGAAGATGGTTTCCCTGGCACAACATGCAAGGGAACTTAAATTTTCGCAGAGGGTTGGGAGGTTCATCGAGAGTAGGTGTTTTAGAAGCAACAGCTACAGCCTTAGCCTCTCGCTTATCTGACTTCTTCTTGTTACTCTTCTTCTTCTTGTTCTTCTTAGCCACCTGGGTACTAGAATCCAAACTTTCACCAGGTGAAGTAGAAGATGAGGATGAAGAAATAGGCGAAGAAGGGGAGAGGTCCACCTTTGAATCAACATGGCGTTTCTTAGGCAGAGGAGTGGATGGCACAATAGCTGGGACATTCGGGACCACAGAGGTTGAAAACAACAAAACATGCAACCCAACATTCAACCCAGGAAGCAACAACGTTGCCATATAAGGAGCGCCAACATTTCCAAAAGTAGGAAAAGGACTAGGACTCCCTTCAGAGGGGACTCCTTGATTGGAAAACTGTGGAAAAGTTTCCATCGGAAATGACCTTGAAATAAAACACTAAGGACAAAAATTCTAACCAGGAATATTTCGTGGGGATTAATTTTTAAGACACTGAAACTAGACTCTATCGTTTCATATTTTAAGAGTCGAGAAATGAGAAAAAGGTGACTCTATCACTTTCAAGTTGGACACGAGCTTGAAAAGACAAGAGCTCAATGATATTTTCGTTTAAAAGAGTCATTAAAGATCAAAGTGACTGCTCTGGTAATCTAGGTAAATGGGTGTACCAGATATCCGTTAACTGTCATATACACCTTGGTAAAAATGAAAAAGAAATCAACCAAGGACTTGATGTAAGTGCAGGTAATCTCCTCGAATGTTGTGTTCGGTGTATCACGGGTAAAAGGCGGCAAACTCGGCTTCCTATGGATAAAGGATTTGCAACCTAATGGGGTCTCCCTTTATATACGTGACGGTACGGGGAGCACAAGTCTGTACTAGCACTGTCTAAAGCCAGATGGTGAGAGACAACTACTAGGCTTAAAGACGTCGGAACACTTCTCTACCTTAGACTACCAGATGTTCCATTAATGTTTCAATGTTGCCTTAGGTTAATTCATTAAATTTTAAAGTTGATATTCAATATATTTTTCGATTTCAAGGCCCTATCAAATGTTGGATCTCATAAAAATTCTAAATGAAAAACTACATGCGAAAAAATATCATTTTGTTCAATGAAGAGCTATCTATGAGAGAGTTGAGAGCTTTCAAATGACAACAAAACAAACACACAAAAACATCCACTACTGTTGCCAATGCAGGCTAATGAAACTAGAAAACTTCTCTCTAGAGTTATATAACACTAGTAATGCGAAAGAGCTTTCAATTTTCACTATGCCAATCAAAATGCAAAAGATTTTGTTTTTATATTTTTCAATATATTAGAGCAAATGCACTAAATGAATGAAAAACTAATGAAAACACCAATTCGAGAAATGGAAAAGAGAGAGCTAAAACAAACAAGTTCACTCAATTCAAACGCACACAAACAAGACTCAAACCGATGACGAAATCCCTCAAAGCAAAGAAGAATCTCAAAAGAGACTCAAACAAACTGTGTAAGCTAGGCTTGGAGTAATACAAAGCAAGATTGAACGAAAGAGAAAGAAATCACTCAATAAATGCAATGTTTCAATGGAATCCAGAAAGATGAACGCAAAGAAGCAAAAACAAAATTGACTGGGCAAGAAAAGACCCAAAACTCCCACGGGAGGCTCGACACATTGAAGCACCTAAAAGCCCTAGGGCTAGAATGGAAAACTGATAGAAAAAGGCGAACAACCGAAGGGAAGGGGATAAACACAGTAAAAAATGACTTCAAAGCACTCAAGCAATCATAAAAAATGAACCAGGACCAAATGTCAAGCTTAGAGAGCCCAAAAGCAAGAAAACCCTAACACTAAGCAAAGTTGGCGCGCCTGTTTGGCTGTAATCTACGCCAAAAAGGCACTGGCGTGGGGGCCTAACTAGCAACAAGCGCCAGTTGGCGCGATTGTTAGGGGAAAAACTGCGCCAATCAAGTTTACCCTAGAAAAATGATGAAAATGGACAAACAGAGACTGGATCTGGTCTTTTGGGGTCTGAACAAGGTTTTAACACCAAGGAAGATGAACCAGAAAAGCAAATAAATCAATCAAAAGACAAAAAAAAACCCAAATGAGGAAGGACTAACTCCCACTAATCCCCAACGGAGTCACCAAATTGTTAAGGAGGTAAATCCCCTCTACGGACAGAGGTGATCCCACTAGCCCTAGATTGGGTCTAGCAACAATCGAATAACACAATGACGTTGGTTCCTAGATACAAGAAAGACAAAGATGCGATAAGTAGCCTACCTTAAATCCCACGTTGCTGTTGTCGAGGAAGAAGCGGTGCTCCTCGTCCCTAGCCTAACAGATCACAATCCTTTCATTTGACACGTCCGGATACCTGTACACATGCAGAGAAACGACGACATGCAATGTAATATTCAAAGCATATAACTATATATCAGTCAGAGAAGATATAATTCGTTGCATTACATAAAAGAGTAGACACACGAATGGAACCAAAATCAGAGTCGCTTATATTATAGATGACAAAAAGGGAGATTACAACCAAGTGCTCCGATGCTATGATCTTCCTTCGACGAGGCTTGCAGCAGAGCGCGTCTCAACAAATCTTGTCGGGGATTTGGACAAAGCTCTCTCCCTTACGGGGTTCTCCTTGGCTATAGTTTCCTTCTCAATGTTTAGCGAGCTTGTCAATGGAGAGGGCAGGTTTTTATAGATGGAGGAAGGGAAGTTGGGATCCCTATAATCATGGGATAGGTCCTATCTCCTAGGAAGGTTCCATGAGAGGTGGAAAACCACTTCCTATACATGGAGATCCAGAGCCAAACCACTCAACTTCTTTTGATGATTCATTCTGGAGTTTGTTAGAATCAAATTCCACCATTTATTTTTAAAAAATGTTCCTTAATAGGCTTGGCGCGAGTGAAACATAGGGACAGGGCGCCAACTGGCGTGCCCTATAGTGTGGATTTCCCCCATTGGCACGAGGGATGAATTGGCCAGTCGCGCCAAGGCAAAAACATCTGTTTTTAGGATTTTTCAGAGGAAATGTTCTTCAAGAGAATGTTTTTCCTTATGCAGGAGGATGCCATGAAGGTGTTTTTAGGACGTTTTACTATTCACAGGTCACGTGAATAGTCCTCCAATGTACGAGACGAGGGATTGCAGGGATAGTGACAAAATGTTGTGTAACAAGAGCCTCAAACTTGTTTTGGTTATTGATCTCGGGACAGGTTTTTTTTGGCTATGACTTCTTCGTGTGTTTGTTTCAAGGTGCAACCTTTGTGAACCCTTGTTCGTCCTTTTCCTTATGAGCATGCTCATTGTTTTGGGTCAGTTTATTTTGTGGAAAACACCTGTAGAGGGGTCCATGTTCGTGACATTTCCCGCACCTAAACGGTATGTGCTCATAATCTATACTTTGGATCCATAGTTCATCTTTGAATAATAGTTTAATCGCCTCTGGCAGAGCCCTGAAACATACATGTAGACACAGATCCTTGCATATGAGATGTAGTGTCCTGTATTTGCGCCTTCTGAAATTTTGATGAGTTTTCCTATTTCGTCTCCTATTCCTTTGAGGACAGATGGTGCCCAGTAATCAGTTGGCAGGGAATAAAGTCTTACCCATATGGGGACTCTTCTGAATTCTTCCTTCTCCGAGTTTAAGTTCTCCTTCCAGTATCTCATGTAGAGCCCAACAACGTTGAGGAAGTATGGAACTCACTCAAAGATTCTACCCTTGTATTCCAAGAGGTTAAAGATTACCGTGAAGAAATCTTTTGATTTGATCTGTAGCCTAACCTCTCCCTTTGGTCTCCATTTTTTTTGTATCCATCCATTTAGGGATTTTTCCGTTAGCCATGTTCCCATAAAATTACATATTACTACGTGCTCCTGCATGTAGTCCCTGTATGATGCAATGCTTGGGTCTTGGATCTCTAGTGTTAGAATCTCTTTGGATTTCGGATTACAGTTGTTTTTTATCCCTTTTTTCCCCAAGTGTTGTTGATCTATGTGTGTCTTCTTTGCTCCATTTTTCCCCTGGCTCATAGTGTTTTCATATTCTTCCATGCATGGTCCATTGGTATTATTGTTATCTTCTAGACAATGTTTTCCTTTTTTCTTTGGGATTTCTTGTTGCGAAGCAGGGGTGCCGATGGTGGTAAACCTTGTGAAGAAAGAGAATTCCTGCTCCTTGGAGGAGCCAGAGGTGATGTCGCGGAAGGAGGGGCCACTATGGCACCCTCCTATAGCCGCCATGATGGGCCAATGATGGTGCAATGAATAATGTTGTGATTAGCATTTCTTTGTCGACCAGCGAGCAATCAAACTTTTCTCCAGGCAACTAATATTTTGGAGAAAGGTGGCCCTCTCATTCATTTCTTAATGACATGGGTCCCTCTCTTATTTTCTTTCCATTTTACTTTTTAGATTGGTTTGTATTGATCTTATATATATCATGCCACCTTGGGTTTCTAAAGTTGTGGTATTTATTATTTATATCTTTTCTTTGATGATTGTTTCAAGCACCTATGTTTCTCTGCATGGAACTCAAGCGACTCTTGACATTGTCATGGAAACAAAAATAACTATTGAAGGGCTATAATTATAATTTTTCATTTGAATATTTGCAAAGAAAAGGCTGCTACCAAATATGAAATTCTATAAGATCCTTAACTTCAAAGCTTATTTAACTCTTTTAATACTCAAAACTATGTTTAATTCGAATGCATTTTTATTTAATTTGATCCCTATGTTTGATATCATTGGTGAATCATGCTAATTGGTTGTTCATTTAATGTTGAGATGTTATCTATCGATTCATGTATTTCAGGCATGATATAATTATGAAACCTAAGTCTATGACCTTAGTCTTGTGATAAAACACACCAAAAATTCTCGATCCTCGACTTAATCATTTATAGGCAAGGTAGGTCTAAAGGTATTGTTGTAATCCTATTTAGGTCTGTCATCGTGGTACTTTGTGATGATTTATCATCATTATTCATGCCTCAAGACGAACGATTAGGATGTTCCCCGATTCAATCTATCTTGACTCTCTCACTCCCTTCTTGGGTCTTTCCCATCGAGAGTGTTGGTTTGGGTTTTGAGGGTTTCATTTGGTTGCATGTCTCTATCCTAGTTTCAACCTTTGGTTCTCCCATCTCTAAGCCATGTCATGAGTCACCCAAACATAAACTATAGGCACTGATTTTCCTCAGGTTTATGATGAGGCTACATAACTCTTTTGAACCATTGGTTTCTACGCATTCTTGCAACTCTTTCAAGGGGTTCCAACCAATGTTTAGCCGAGTCCTTCGCTGCCTCATTTAATGGTCACATAACCCAAGTAAGAGATGTCGACATAATAATTGATGTTAATTTCATTGCTGAAGCCACCCATCTCCCGATTGAATGTGAAATTTGGTCCCAAAATCAAATATATCGTGGAGAAAGTTGCTAACAAAGAAAGTGTATACATATCACATCAAAGGTATGCATGTTTCCTATATGAAACCCTAATGGTATAACATGTTGTTGATTTTTGCGAAGATATATTACTCGTGAAGGTAATCTTAGTCTGGTTTTTCTCTACTACATACGACTATTGATGGTTTTGCTATGGTTTAAGTTAAAGTTGCCTCATTTATTTTATAAGAGCTTGGTTAAAATGTCTTCAATTTATCAGAAGATAAAACCAAATTCTAAGCAGTCTCTGATTCACCATAATTTGATTGAAACTTTGGTCAAGCACCAATTGAGTAAATTGGGATAGGATTGGGAGAGATTTCTCAAATGAAATGGTTTTTTTAAAACCCTCGCTCTTAGTAAAATTGACAAAGTGCTCTATGAGAACATTCCATCCTCACATGTGCACAATGCTACACATTTAAATGACTATGAGTCTCATCAGGTAGTTAGTCCTTCTCTTTCAGAAGATGACAAAGCTTTAAAACATGATATTGAAAATTTATACTAGAGAAAGTATACTGATGAAAACTCCCTCATACACGGCGATGAAAATAAACCTAAGAAAAAGGGTAAAATGATTTTTTCTAAGGAGAAATATTAGTCAAAGTCATCTCCCTTAGAACCTGCAAGTGAACAAGTAGATAGTGAGTACAACCGAGAGCATAATGCACATATTAAAGATAAAATAATTAATAGAATGCTCTACAAATATCAGTGAAATAAATAGAAGCTCCCTTTAGATCATATTTTTGTTAATATTGATGAGTCTCAGCCTAAAAAGGCTAAGTCAGAAGTTGCAAATAGTCGTGACTCCTTTGATAATGTCAATACCACACTAGACATGGATAGAAAGGATGAAATAATTTCTGTAGAAAATGTAGAAAATATTTTTTGGTACCAACAATTTCTTTTCACAGTGACTAAGATGAATGCCTGAGTTGAACACCTTACTAAATAAAATGAGAAACTCAGGGAGACCTGTAGGTTAAATGAAACAATTAGGCAACAAAATTCTACTGGTTCTATTAAAAATTCATAGGTTTATTATGCCAAAGTTTTCATAAAATCATCAAAGGTTAAATTCATAATTTCTATAGAAAATAAATATGTTAAATAAATATTCTTGTTAGTATATTTCAATTGATTGAGGTATGTTTTTTTTCTGATGTATTTGTTTCTAAATTTAAAAGGGCGTTAGAGAATCGAAGATTCTATAACGACCCTCTTTTCTGATTAAGTCTCTTGTCATGTATTTTTTATATATAGTTGGTTACACATGATGTTGTCAGTTAAACAAGTTATCTCCATGATCCTGGGACAAACATACCATCTTGCCCTCAGTTCAAGAAGACATTAACAATAATTTTTTTCCGATTACTCTGTTTATTTCCTTCTCTCCCTTGGTTGGTCGTAGAATTTGAAGATGATGCTTGTTACTATTTTTTGTAAAGAGACAGATTATTTTTTAAATTATAGTTTGTTAGACATATCATTATATAAAATCTTCATTTTGAAGAGAGGAGGAGGATCCTAGATAGAGGAGGGAGGAATTTAGTCTTTGAACAAAGTAACATTGTCAATTGTGACAGTGGAATTTACTTTTAATATAAGAATTTGATGTGGTTTGGTTCCATCGATTTCTTATTTTTTTATGCTTCCATGGTCACGATTACATTTTGTTATATCTTGTGGTTAACGAAATATATGCTTCTTTCTTGGTGATTTTATTCTCAAGTAGACAATTGCCTTAATTTCATTACTTTGATGATCTTTTTTACACTTATTCATATTCATAGCGTCATTGTTAACCTATTGATTATTCTTCTTAAGTAATTTAAATTCTAGGAAGGATAGTTTGATTACTGATTTTGAATTACATAGATTATGATTGAGTTAATTTAATGTCAGTCATTTATGAGAATCTGATGCAGCGTTAGTGTTTGTAGTATGATAAATTTTCCTATTATCTTAATGCTTAGCCAATTTTTGATTGGTTTGATTCATCAATTATTGATGAAGGTATGGAAATAATTTTGAAGGCCACCATTCATTCTTTTTCCTCTTTCATTTAAAATAAACAAGTCTTGGCCAAGAATATATTAAAGCGTAGGAAATATAGTTATATTTACTTCTTTTCTTATTCCGAAGTAAATTTGTAATGGGAAACAAAGTTATATTGTGTTGAACCTACAATAAAAGTCTCTTGCATTCTTACAGTTTCTTGTTATGTTTTTTTTTTTTTTTTTTTGTAATTTCGATAAGGGAAGTGATAAATATTTTCTTTGTTATATTATATTAGGAGTAATGTTTGATATTGTTTCAAGGAAATTTATTTCTATTATCGAAATCATTTATTCTCTTTAAATCTAGTTTCAATTTTTATCTAGATTGATTTATTTGCTGTATTATATCATTGTAAATTGTTGTAAGATATTCTAACTTTGTAAAATTATTTATTGTATCATTAATTTTAATTCTAATTTATAATTAGAATATATAAATGAAAATTCTTTACATGTTATGACTGTAAGATTATTTTAATTTTTACACAATATTGGTTTAGATAACACCTAGTTTAGGGTAGGTTTAGTTTAGTTTAGGATAATTTTTCTGGCATTCTTATTCGTAAGAGGAAGATTTAAAAGGCAAATAAAGCCTTACAACCCATCGAGAATGATCATTCCAAATAGTTGGGAATTTGTGAAGAGCCTTGGTTTAAGTCATTTCTCCTTTGTTGACTAGGTGTGCTAACACCCGCATCAAAAAATTGGTGCAAGAAGGAAGGCCAATATGATTGTAGATGGAAAAAGGTAGTTGTAAGAGTCAAAATGTTAGGACCCCTATTTTCACTAGGAGTCATACCAACCCTCCCCCTCCTGAGACTTCTTTAAGTACTCAAACATCAAATGAAGAAATGAACGTTGAATCAAACACTATGATTCGATCTTATTCCCAAGTTTAAATTGAGAAATTTTTGCAAAGATCTCGCGAGATTATCTCTTTAACGCAGAAAATTATTGACCACAATTCTTCTTTGCATAGAAGTATCTCCCCACGAATTTTTACACCTCTTGACTTAAATTTACAAGAGCCTTCAGTGATAGAGCCACCTAGTCCTTGCACACATACTAATAGTTCAATCAATGATAGGTTACAAGATATTCTTATTGGAAGACAAGTTGAATTATTTGATATACTTGATAGAGAACCAACTTTGTTTGGAGGATCTGATTCTCCACCATCTCCACCTAGTTCCCCTTCATCCTCAGGAGATCTTGATGAAGGAAGTTCATCTGATTTAGAAGATTCTAAAAGAATGGCTGGAAATCATGATGACCATGGAAATGATCAAAATGATCCTGCAACCCCCTGGTTAAATGATGATGCTGTGGCCATACTAGGTGATAAACATCCCTTACCAAATAATCTGTGTAAGTTTTTTCCCAATATGATCCCGATTCCAAAATTCCTATCGAAGATCATTTAAAAGGCTTTTATGCTAGATATTAGGGAAAAAATGCAATTCACGAGGATGTATTTTTCCACTTGTTCTCATATACTTTTGATGGCAAATCCACTACTTGGCACTTTTCCTAACCTCCTCGAAGTATAACCTCTTGGACTCAATTTGAAACAACATTTTTGGAGAAATTTAGAGATGATAAAGCACTCGAAGTACTGGTTAATGAGTTTTCTAACATGAAGATGAAAAATAAGGATAAATTAAAGGATTTTAATGTTAGGTTTATGTCTTTAAATAAAAATTTCTTGTTTATTATCTACCTCCACATAACCTTATTATTGCTTACTACATTAAATCTCTTCATCGTGATATAGATGTATGGGTTAAGAGGGATCAAAAGGCCACTTTAAAAATAACTTTTGATGAAAGAATTATTTGTAGAAAAGGACAACCTTGGCCCGAAACCAACCTATGATAAGCATCACTATTCTCCGTCAACCTCTAGGAAGAAAGCATGAACTTCTAAGCAATCCACTAGTAAGAAAGGCCAATCCTACTTAGACTTAGAAAACCTTCAAAAGGTCCTTAATAAGTTATCAAATGAAATAATTGATCTTAAGAAAGGATAAACCCCCTCCCATAAACGTAAAACTAAATATTGAGGAATTGGAGAATATTCTGCAAGACTTAAAATATGAATATGATTCAAACTCTGATAACAGTGAAGAAAGGCAGGAAGAATATAATTATGAAGACAAGGACGAGATCCAACCTCCTAATTTTCCACTTAATGTTTATAAGGAATATTTTGGTTATGTTTCTGCATACACATGAAGAAAAGCCTTAGATGAACAACATGCTCAACCTTCACCAAATATAGACACATAAAAACAAACACCCAACACTCAGAAAGATGCACTTCTAGGAGAAAAGTATGTTCTAATAAATGAACTCAAAACCTGATCAAGGCTAATATATCCTTGTACGAACTTTCAAATATTCCAACGATTTAGAAAAAAAATCAACTACATATTGTTGATTTAAAGGCTCCCACACATAAAGATATATGTGATTGTGATAAATCTACTTTGGAAAATTTTAGAATCCTGAAATGTAATGAAGATGATCTCTCTATCTGTAAAAAGAAAACTCCTCCATTCTTACTAATCTTGCATATTTTTAATAAAAATATTCATAGTTGTATGATTGACATTGGAGCATCCTCAAATGTGATGTCATTATCTATTTATAAAAAAATAAATGCTCAAATGGAACCATCAGACATAAAAATCGTAAAATTAGATAGATATTTTGTCAAGGTCATTGGTAAGTTACTTGATGTGTTAATCATATTTTATGCTAATGGTAGAGTCCATCAAATAATTGAGATTGTAATTACAGATATCCCTAAATTTTTTGGACTATTTCTTAGAAGGGATTGGCTGCAACATTTGAAAGGGTTCATGGAAACTGAATTGACTCAATTATGGTTGCCCTGGAAAGGGGAACCCAATCAAATTAGAATGAATAGGGAACCTTATATGAAACATACAATAATTGATCTCAATGACACCAATGAACTAGTAAAACCAAGGGATTTTTCATCCATTGACAAGTTTCTTTGGTAACTTTACTGTTGAAATTTCTATAATTTCAGATTTAGAACAACAATCAAATTTAGAAAAATTCAAAATGGTTGTTACTTTTGATCACGATAATATTTATATTAGTAATATCTCTAATTTTGATGATTCTTAAGTCTGGTCTCTTTATTTGGATGACTCTAAATCAAAGGAAGGAGTTGGTGCAAGTTATGTACTTATTGATACAAAAGGTAATAAGGTCTTCATTGCATGTAGACTTGAATTTCAATGCGCTAACAACGTTGCGGAGTATGAATCATTGTTTCAAGGGCTACGTAAAGATCTTGACCTGCAATTTTAGTGAGTAAAAGTTTATGAAGATTATGAAATTATCGTTAGACATTTAAAAAACTCAATACATTTCCTTTCAACTCATTTGAAGGCTTATCACCATGAGGTATGGAATTTGATTTCAAAATTTTTTAGCTTTTAATATTGAATATGTACATAGAGCTGCTAATCATGAAGCTTATCTATTGTCAAATGTTGTTTCAAGATTAATTCCTGTGGATAGTTTTTAGCCTAATGCATTTTCTGTAGAATTACTCTTTAGACCTTCCATATCAAATACTCTTACTAATTGGCATGTCTTTGATGATGTCAGGAAAATAATTATTTTTTGCACATGGAGGGCACTTTTAAAGACTTAGTTATTGATTAGGTCACACATGAACAAAACCTACAAGAATTTTCGAAGAAAAGTGAAAAATGATCGTTTGATGAACTTCTTAAAATGATAAACTTGTCCCTAGATATGTTATAAGGTTAGAGCATATTTATGATTTGCATGATAGATTCAAAAAATTATATTGTAAAACTAATAGTTTTGTCATTTCAATTGAAGTCATAAACCTAGGAACTAAGGAAAACCTCCAATGTGTCAATTTAGGAGTCAATTGTTCACATAAAGAAAAATTTGATTTCATCAGCCTGTTCAAGCAATACAAAGAAGTATTTTCTTGGACATATGATGATCTCAAAACTTTTCACCTAAACACTATGCAACATACTATTCCTATAAAACCCCAAACAAAGCCTTTTTAATAAAATCTTAGAAAAAATCATCCAATTTTTGAGTCAACAATAAAGCAAGAGCTAAATAATCTCATAGCAACTAAGATTATTTTTTTGGTGCGACACACACAATGGGTCACTAATCTAGTCCATGTTAGGAAAAAGAATGATGATATTTGACTTCAAACCACCTGCAACATTTGAAGTATGTGTTTGAAATATGTAGGAAATTTTGGATCTCCCTAAATCCTAAAAATCGACTTTTGCAGTTACAAAAGGTAAAATTTTAGGGTGTATTGTTTCAAAGGATGGTATTATGATTGATCTTGAGAGGACACATACTATAAAATCTTTGGATCCTTCTAATACTAAAAAGCCAATGAAATCTTTTATGGGAAGAATAAACTTTGTGAGATGTTTCATATGAATTATTTTTCAGAGATTGTCAAACCCCTTGAAGATCTGGTAAAAAAGATTGTTGTCTTTAAATGGGGGAAAACCTCATAAAGTGTTTATACCTCTCTATAAAACATACATGACACCAAAATAATAACATTACGTGGAGTTTAGGTTAAGGGACGCAATTTAAAAAAGTTTAGAGTTTTTGAAGTAAGAAAAAGTTGTTTGCAATAAAAGACATCGTCTAACTATTATATGCTTTAGAGTTTCTAGTTGGAATTTGGTAAATCAATTTTTGGTTAAGTTGTGATATTTTGTTATTTAAAAAGTGTTTTTGACTTCATATATGGATTCAACACTTGAAAAACTCCTTGGATATTTGGATTGTGGAAAATTCATAGCCCAAACTTGTGATTTCAACAAATCCCTATCAGATTCTAGACAAAATCAATTAAAAATATGCCAAAAAATCCAAAACATATAATAAATAAACTATGACAATATCATATATATTTCTAGGAGTTAATGGAAATTTATTTACACATCTTCCCATAAAATACACATGATTTTCTGAGAGTATATATGAGTTTCAAGTTGAATGGAATGGCTAATAAATTGTTGAATTTAATATTAATGTTATGCCAAGGTTAAGATCAAGACTCTAGTTGGTTGTTGTTTTTTGTTCTTTAATATTTATACTTCTAATTGTTTTAGCATAAAGATTGAAGTCATTATGAAAGTTACATGATAAAGAAGCTTCATTTTCCAAAGAAAAAGGGGAGTTTCTTGTATTTTTTTAGTTGAAGATATTAGGGATTTATGATAACAAAATTTGTATAGATTGAAAAGTTAATGAAAAAATTGTGCATGGCAATGGAATATATAGAAAAAATAGTTAAAAGGAACCTTTTACAACAGAAGAGGGAATTTATTATGTGTTAATAAGGGAAAATTTCTTAGCATTCATATCATATGTTTATTTCAGAGCAGAAGTCTCAATTAAACCTCTCAATATTTAAAGTAAAGAATTTGTCCAAATTATATTCCAATGATCATTATTAATTTTATGATTATATAAAATGAAAATAAATTCTAAATTTTAAATATACACATAATTTAAAACAAGACAAAGCACATCAAAATGATTTCAAGTGGGTTTATTTCAAGTGGTTAAGAGGAATGATTGAGATCCTCTCCACCTAGATACAATTTCTCCTAGTGACATGATGAACATTAATGTAAATGTTTCAAATTTTTTTTAGAAAATAATTAATGTATCAAAAACCCAAACATACATACTCCTCATATAGAATATAAAAATAATTTCCACACTACCCTTAATTAAAAAAAATTATTTACTAATAAAAACAATTATAAATTACATTAATTTTTTTACAGTAATTTCAATACAAAAATTAAAAAAAAAAAATTCACACAAAATGATCTACCATAATTAATTAAAAAAAGAGTTCGCACAAAATCAGATACCATAATTAATCTTTAAATTATAATGATAGATTTCATCATTAAAAAAAAAAATAGTAAATAAAAATTCATTTCTTAAATATTTTAATTATAATTCTATTTATATAAAAAATTTAATAAAAACCATTTAACTTTTTTAAATCTTCCAACTTCCAAACCTCACACATTATTGTTCAACTTTAAAACTTTTTGTATTTGTTTTTTACAAAATTATCCTTTTTGATAATTATATTTTCCCACTTCAAACCCACTCAAATTATTACTTAACCTTTAAAACTTTTCCTGTCCTTTCCACAAAATTATCCATATAATGGACATATTTTACCTCGTTTCCTTTTCCAAAGTTATACTTTCTTGAGAAATACTTTTAATATTACATGAATCTCCAAGCTTTTATGAAATTTGATATTTATGAACTTTGACCCTTGCCCAACGGTCTTTATACTAATAAAATTTCATATTCCTTTTTTAATTTGCGCCATGTACAATTGTCCTTTCAACTTATGAACTTTCAAGAAGCTCAAAAAGGTGGAGCACACCTTTTTAATTAATATGTTGTGAAAAGTCGTTGTTGTAATTGCTCTTACCACGTATTGTTTGATTGTCTATTCTTGATGCAACCTTCGACATGTTGTTCCTAGAGATAAGTTATCCATTTTATTTCTCATTATTACCTAATTATAAGATATTTGTTATTTCTTATATCATTTTATAAAATAATTTTTAATTTAAAAATATAGTAAATTGGCCCAAAAACAATGGATTTCTTGGCGAGATTTTGGTAAAATCCAGTAATTTTTCTTGGAAATTTTAGGTATAACTGTCAAGCTTCAATATTTTGCGTGTCCTTGGAGTTTTTGATGGCGTTGAATCTATTTCCACCATCAAAAACAAGATTCAAGCACTCTTATCGGTCTTAAGGCCAGTTTAATCCATCGGTAGACAACTTCATTCTTTAATTTTTATATCATAGTGATGTTTTTTTAAATGTTTATAGTATTGTAAATGAATTTTTATTTACTAAAAGAAAAACTGTAATTTCATTATATTCCAAAACAAAATTACATTCAACACATATACTGTATACGTACACTTCTCATATTTGTTCCTCTCTAGTCACAAATTTAGGAAATAATTCCCATTTCAACAAAAAAAACCATAACAAAACATACACTAGAGTCTAAAACCATGCATAATATGCCACAAAATTCTAACCAAAAGTAGATTTATGATCCACATAATGTCGCAGGGGCGAAAAAAATGCATATATGCTTATAATAAAACTAAACCTCTAAGGAGCATCACCACAAAATGTAAATGACTTTCACTAGTAAAAAATGATGAAATTAGTGACTAGGTGACTAAAAAAGTTAGTCACCGCAATTATTTCAAGTGAATTACTACTAAATTTGAGCAATTTTAAGTGACCAAACTAAAAATGACTAAGTTAAACGACTAATTTAGTCTTGGGATAAAATATACAACTAGATAATAAGTGACTAAATTAAAAGTGACTAACTTGAATGACTAATTAGTCGTTTAAGTTAGTCATTTTTAGTTTGGTCACTGAAAATTGCTCAAATTTAGTAGTAATTCACTTGAAATAATTGCGATGACTAACTTTTTTAGTCACCTAGTCACTAATTTCATCATTTTCTACTGGTGTTTAATCAAATTGAAGGTATTGATTATAATGAAACTTTTTCTTCCATTTCTAAAATGAACACAATAAGAACCATTTTATCACTTGCTGCATCTTTTAAGTGGGAAATTCATCAAATGGATGTTAAAAGTGCATTTTTAAATGGTGATCTTACTGAAGAAATTTATATGAAACATCCTCGTGCCTTTATTTCTGTTGAATCCTCAAGTTTAGTATGCAAACTACATAAATCCTCATATGGTCTAAAATAAGCCTCTAGGGCTTGGTATGATAAAATTGATGCATATTTCTTGAATAATGGTTTTAAGTGTTGTATATATGATCCAAATTTATATGTTAATAACTTCGGTGATAATGTCCTAATTATAGTTTTATATGTGGATGACCAAATTATCATTGGCAGCCAACTTGTATTAATTCAATATATGAAAATTTCTCTTTAGAAGCAGTTTGAGATGACAGATCTCGGTACATTGCACTATTTCTTAGGTCTTCAGATCTGGCATATGGCTGATAATATTTTTCTCTCTCAACCTAAGTATGCGACATATTTATTGGCTCATTTCCATATAAGTAATTGTAAACCTTCTCCTACACCATTTCAATCCGGTGTAAAGTTAAATATTGAGTATCTACTCCACTGGTTGATGCTACTCTTTATCGTCAACTCATTGCAAGTTTAATGTATTTAACTCACAGTAAACCAGATCTCTCTTTTGTCGTCAGTATGATTTCTCGCTTCATGTAGCAACCTCGTGAAAGTCATTGGCAGGAAACCAAGATAATTCTATGATATTTACAAGGGACATTGCATTATGGTGTATTTTATTCGAGCAATGCTACAATTTTACTCTTTGGTTATATAGATTCTGATTGGGCAGGTGAAAGTTTTGATCGACAGTCAACTGCTAGTTACATATTTCAACTTGGTTCACGCCCAATCTCTTGGTCGAACAAGAAGTTGAAGACTCTTTCCTTATCTTCATGTGAAGTAGAGTATAGAGCAACCAAAGAAGCAACTAAAGAAGCCATTTGGTTACAACATGTTCTTACCAAGCTTGGTCTGGTTTTGAAATCATCAACCATGTTGAAATGTGATAATCAGGGTGAAATGCATCTTGCTTACAATCTGGTATATCACTCCAAAACGAAGCATATTGACCTTGATGCTCATTATATTCAAGGTCTTGTCACCGATGGTATTTCTCTGGAGTATTGTCCTACTACCCTAGGCAGCCAATATCTTCACCAAATCCTTTCCCGAAGCAAAGTATGTGTATCTTCATTCTTTGATTGGGATGAGGGAAGTTGTCATCGAGGGGGAGTAGTACTGACTCCTTCCTTCCTTAGTGTTAGGTAGTGTTAGGATGGGTGCTTCTCCCATCCATTATTAAGGGGGAGTGTTGGAATATATTATATTCCTTGGAAGGTAATAATGTCTTTGTATTATGTCGGAAGTTGAATACAATCTTATGTAAAAGAGTAACACATTATATCCCATATTCATTATGGCATAATATTCTCTTGTACCCATTTATTATATAAAGAGGTGTTATTTTGGAGAATTATATTATCCCACATTCAATATGTGAGAGTAATTCCTCCACATCTCTAGGTATATAATAGGGTCAAGGGATATTTTTTTTAAATCATCACATCTCATCTTCTACTCATACTGTTATTTGTATCGGGTTATTTGTAGCTGCTCTCTTTGTAATATTGTAGGATATTTTTGGAGATAATAGAAGACAACCTTCCACGTAGCCCATTTGGGTGAACAACGTATATTTGTTGTATTATTTTTCCTTGTTCTCTTTCTCTTCTTATTTATATGTTGATATGTTGTTGGTTTCTTAGATATATAGCTAGTTTAGTAGATCTAATATTCTCACAATAAATTCTAGGACAAGAACTAGAAGTTCCTAGTGAAGAGGAAGGAGAGACTTATTTTAACATCCCATTGGTAGAAGAACCATAGTAGGAACTAGAAAATCTAATTATAGAACCTTATATTAGCTTTGAATAATCTACAATGGTAGGCGAAGGGGAAGGAGAGACACACAATGTGAATGGTGAATTTAGGCTTGGAGGTGGAATAGGTAGAGGATGAAATAGAGGAGGAGGTGGAGGAAGAGGTAGAGGTGGTAGAGGAGAACCATAACCTTTTGGATTTCCCATCTTACATGAATATACCACAGCCACAATGAAGAATATATCGCCCTCAATCCTCCCCAATTTTCATGGAGTAAGGCATGAGGATCATGAAATATTTCTTTTTGAGTTTGGAGTCTTGTGTAGATCCTATGACTACTAGCTTGATTCTCAAAAATTGAAATTGTTTCCAACCACTCTTAAATATAGAGCACTTAAATGGTTTATGGGATTAGGAGCACATACCATAAGAATATGGGAAGAAATGAAATATGTGTTCTTAGAAAAATACAAACATTATTGTATGCCTCATAACATTAAAGATGAAGTCTTTAAAATGATTCCAAAAGAGGATGAAAATCTTGAAGATTTGGTTGAAATATTTTCTTACAATGTTAAAAGGGATAAATAGCATAATCTAGATGATGAAACGTTGAAAGCTATTTTTCTAAAATCCATTAGAGATGAGTGTATACATCTTCTCAATTTAATGGTAAAAGGATATGTTTCTTAGTTATCATTTAGAGAAATTTGTGAACTATGTACGTATATTTCAAGAGGTAAGGATAGAACCAGGAAAAATCTAAGAGACCCTGTTATGTCTAAGATTAATAAATCTGCAACTGGAATGGTAAGTAGAGCAGAAATAGGAAATTTTCTTGAAAATTTCAAAACACATATTTTAGGTAGTCTTAGTGAACAACTAGATACCCTCAAGATTCAAAACAAGAAAAAAGATGAAAATGTTGAATTATCAATATTTTGTCCTAGATGTAGAAAGAGACATGCTCTAAGAGAATTCCCTCTTGATAGTGTGGAAATTTGTGCTATTTGTGCAGAAAACCATGACACAAAGGTATTCCCTTCAATCCCTGGACTTAAGGCAGACTTGAAAAATGAATTTGAAACAAACCAAGCTGGGTCACTTTGTTTTATTGGTAAAAGACCATGGAAACCACAACATCCAAATGTAGTATAAGGTCTTAACCCACACTACCAATCATATCCACAAAACAATTGGAATAATCCAATGCGTTGGCAAAATTAGCCACCTCAAAATACATTATGGACACAAAGTTGGCAGTACCCTCCTAGGAATCCTTAGTATAATAAGTTTAAAAAACCATCTATTCCATATCAACCTTCATATTATCTTCCTTAATCAAATTCCTTTCCACAATCTCAAATGAAAACTCAGCCTTCTAATCAACCACTTCTAGTACAATCCACATCATACCCTCAAAAAACCAATAAACCACTTGCTCAACCACTTCTGAACCCAAATAATAAAAATTCACAACTTGTTTACAATATAGAAGGCCAGAATTTCCAAGCTTGCAAGGTAACTCCATTAGATATAAATAATTTCCAAATTAGATATGGTACAGTTTTGGAAAAGAACCATTTGTTGTTATTCAGGAAGAGGATGAACTTATTGACAAATAAACATCTCTTATTCAAGAATAAATTCCTAAAAAATAAATCACCCTTGTACATTCTAATTATACGTCAATAAAATTAACTCCCATTGCTGAACAACCTTCTATTTCTATTCAAAATCGACCTTTTCCTGAAAGGATAAAAATTGACAAAGGAATAGAGAAACAAATTGTGTTTCCTGAATATGACATGTTAGATGAACTGAATAATGTTTGCATCAAAATTCCTCTTTTTACAAGCTATAAAGGAAATACCAATATTTGCAAGGACAATCAGGGAGTTAAGCATTAAAAAACTAGGAAGAGAAATAAAAGAAGTTAAAAAAATCGAGTTAGTCGGGAAAATTGCAAATATTATGATGGGGAAACCAAAAATTCAGAAATATCTAGATCCAGGTAGCTCCAATGTAAAATCACACATTAATGGTATCGATATTCCAAACACACTGATCTATTTGGGAGCAGTTATCAATATCATGAGTAAATAAACTATGAATCAATTAAAACTTTCCGATATTCATTGCACACCGACATTACTATAGTTAGCAGATAGATTTGTTATCAAACTAGATAGTGTGTTAGAAGATGTATCCGTCTCCTTAGATTCTTGGGAATATCCTATTGATTTTATGATTTTAACTCCCAAGAATAATTTAGGAGGACACCCATTGATTATAGGTATACCATGGTTAGCTACAACTAATGCTTTCATAAGTTGTAGATTTGGTGATATGTTTATCTCTGATGGAAGCTCTACTAATAAATTCACACTATACCTTGATGCAAAAACAAAAATATAAGTATAAAATGAAGTTTGGATAGATGATGACAACGAAGACTTTGATATACAACCAATATTTGCTACTTCGCAAATAGATGAAGAAGATCAGATTTTAAATTTAATGAATAATAATGATTCTTCCTCATATTGTGAACAAGAAGAAGGTTTTCAAGAACAATGGAATTTTGAATATTTATCATCTCATCAAATGGCTTTACATTCTATGGAAAAATTTGGCGATTGTTTAACAGAAATATTTTTGGGAAAAAAATTGGATATTAAAAATAATTTGGAAGAATATCAAAAGAATGAATTGATAAAGATGTTACAAGAAAATTCCTATGCTTATGCATGGAAATACAATGATATGAAAGGAATTGATCCTAACACTTGTATCATCATATCTATATTGAAGAAAATGGAAAACGAATTCAACAATCTCAGAGGAGGATGAATCCAAATCTAAGGGAAATTTTTAAAGAGGAGTTACAAAAATTGTTTAATGTGAATTTCATTTACCCAATATCAGATAGCCATTGGGTCTCACCATTAGTAAAGAAAAATGGAAAATGGAGAGTATGCATCGATTATAGGGAATTGAATAAATCCACCTTGAAAGATGATTTTCCGTTTCCGTTTCCCTTTGCAGATCAAGTCCTTGATACATTGGCAGGGAAAAATAATTTTTCATTCTTGGATGGTTTTAGTGGATATAACCAAATCCAAGTAGCTCAAGAAGATCAAGACAAAGAAAATTTTTCCTATCCATGGGTAAATTTTACATAGTACTTCCTTTTGGATTATGTAATGTACCTGCAACATTCCAAAGGGAAGTTCTAGGATTTTTTTCTGATTTAATTCATGATTGTGTGGAAGTTTTTATGGATGATTTTACTATCTGTGGGAATTATTTTGAGTAAGCTCTCGAAAATTTGGAAACATTTCTCATTAGATGTAAAGAAACAAACCTCTCATTAAGCCATGAAAAATGATTTATAATGTTCAACGAGAGAATTGTTTTAGGCCACTACATTTCACGAGATGGAATTAAAGTGGATGCATCTAAAGTAGAAGTTGTTTCCAAATATCATTTCCTACTTTTCAAAGAGATGTTAGAATTTTTCTTGGATATACTGGTTATTATAGAATATTTATAAACAAATTCACCAAGATAAACTCTCCACTTTTCAAATTACTTAGAAAAGATTGTGAATTCATTTAGAATTCTGACTTCCAAATTTTTTTTGAAACATTCAAAGGAAATATTTCTGAGGCACCCATTTTACGAGGACCAAATTGGAACCTCCTTATTCATATTTCAAGAGAATTCCAAAAAACTTTTGAAACATTGAAATAAAATATTTCTGAGGCACCCATTTTAAGAGGACCAAATTGGAGCCTCCCTTTTCATATTTCAACTGATGCTTCAGATACAACCTTAGGAGATGTATTGGGACATAAATACTTGACTCCATATGCCATTTATTACAAAAGTAAAAATTTAGCTCCTGTAGAGTTGAATTATGCTGTAACAGAAAATGATTTCTTAGATGTTGTACATTCCATTAATAAGTTTCGACATTATATTACTTGTTATAAATTTTTTTTTCACATAGATCACTCTGTAGTTACATATTTAATGAATAAATCAATTACTAATGGAGGAGTTACAAAATGGTTGTTGTTATTACAAGAATTCAATATTACTATTTGGGATAGACCTGGAAAGGAGAATACAGTTGTTGATTTGCTATCTAGAATCCAAAATAATAATAATGATGTTCCTATAAAGGATAATTTTCCTAACGAATATATTTTTGTAGTATCTATTAAATCTCCTTGGTTTGGCGATATTGCTAACTATTTGGCCACACGGAAGTTACCTTAATATTCTCCACCTTGAGAGAAAAAGAAAGTTATTAAAACCAATGCATCTTATCCATGGATAAATGGAGAATTGTACAAAACAAGACCTGATTTAATCATTCAAAGATGTGTTAGAGCGGATGAAGTACTATAAATATTAAAGGTTTGTCATGATGAACCATGTGGAGGACATTTTTAAACAATATGTTTAGAGATGTGATATTTGTCAGAGAATGGGAAAGCATGTTCCTTCAGATGAGATTCCTCTACAACCCCAGGTACTTATTGAACCTTCAGATATGCCAAAGAATATTTTAAGAGATGTGATATTTGTCAGAGAATGGGAAAGTATGTTCCTTCAGATGAGATGGCTCTACAACCCCAGGTACCTATTAAACCTTTTGAAAAGTGAGATTTGGATTTTGTTGGTCCAACCAATCCACCATCAAGACAAAAAGGTACATTATTTTTTGTACATATTATGTCACGAAATGGGTAGAAGCTAAATCACTTCCTTTGGTGCTCAGAGGCTTAGTATTTAGCTAAAAAGTGAAAGTGCTCAAAAATGCTCCAAACTAGAATGAACGGATAGAACTCTTCACCAAGATTCCATCACAACTCGTTTCATCAAAATTCGATTTCGTATGAGTAAGTTATGGTCTATTGTTCATTTTCTGAAATAGGTAAAATTTTTGCAGAATAGTGGCAAAATGATGACTTGGCAGTCCAGTCAGCACCTTAGGGATCTTCAAGGAATATGCTACAGATTTCAGCTAGTGACACTGTGATAAGTGTCATCATAATTTTCACCAATGTTTCTTGGGGAAGTTGAATTTTTCCTCCTAATCCTAAGTTTGAAATTTTATCTATGGTGGATTATTATTTATATGTTGAATTTTAGGACAACAAAGAAGGGCCACATGGCGCATCTGGAGGCTTCCACGTGCCCTCCCCCATGGCATGTTATGGTTCACATATTTCAAATTTCAAAGTGGAGGACTTAAATATATTTGGAGGCTATCTATCTAAACCGACAGACAGATCAAATTAATGGATAGTGGCTAAACTAGCAGTGGAGGCACATTATGTATAACCCAAATTTTTTAAGCTTTGGTTACGGTTGATATATATATATATATATATTGCAACAAAATTATATAGCGGGGGTCAGGGTCGAACCCATGACCACCCGCACCATAGTCCGACGCTCTACCGTTATACCATCCACCGCAGTCCTTACTCTATAAGGAATCCAACACTATTTTCAGTTTGTTAAGCGCCAAGGTTGTGGTCGGGAGGGGGCCAGCCCCCTCCCACATGTTCGTGCGTCAGAACCAAAGGCCAAAGCACATGTTTCGGCAGGAATTTTTAAATGAGAATTAAAAACCATATTAATTACCATTAATTCGCGGTTAAGCCACGATAATCTACCATTAGTGCTAAGATGTGGTTAGCACTAAATGCACCACTAACCACACTTAAAATAGTACTTATCTATTAATTAATTTCAGTTTATCTTAGCGGCGGAGCTGGCAGACCTACCAAATGCAGCGGAATCTCCACATTTAGTGGAGTTAACTTGGGGATTTCTAGAATTAGTGGAGAAAAACAAGGAAAAATTGGTTTTTCCATAACTGAGGCAATTTTTGACCAATTTTGGCTTAGGAAGAGTCATTCTTGGTATATTTTGATGTTTTGAAGCCATTGGAGAAGGTTGCAGAGGAAATAAGAGATTGTAAACAACACATTTTTACAATTGAAGAAAATACAAAGGCCCACACTATGAAGTCGGACCAAGGAGATGTAGCCCAGGATGGGTGAACTCCTTCATAAAAAAATTGTGTATTTGTCTTTGCTACTTGTGCTTGCTGTGTTTTATTATGTTTTTGTTCAACATTGAGTTTCCATGGTTTGATTTTCATGAAATACACTTAATCTCATCAAGTTTAATGAATTGTCAATCATAAGTACATGTATAAACCCTTGTATAAGAAGCAAACCAAAGCACTTTCATGTTAATTATGAAACTGATATTAGCACAAAATTAAATAAAAATTAATTTTAGATCAATTTGGTATCAGAGCACAATGTTTCTAAAGGTTATTTGCTTGATTTCCTTGAGATTTTGCAATAAGGGTTTTAATAGTTGCAATTTTCTGATGCTTACAAGGTTGAAGGTGTAGAGAGGAGAAGGGAATATATTGGTTGTTAGTCCTGAGATTAGGACAAGAATAAAGAGAGATGATAGAGCATCATCTTCACACAAAGTTCCACTCAAAGCTAAAATTTAATATCCTAAAGTTCTATCTCCAACAGTTGAGATTGAAGAGGTACAAATTGCATAAGAAGCTGAAGTGATTGAAGAGGTACAAGGATCCGAGGTTGAGCTTGAATCCTTATCCATTATGTTAGGATTTGGAGAGAATCATGGACATTCATAAGAAGATGATATCAAGAGAGACTTTAAAGACATTCAGAGAATGGTTAAAATCATGTTTGATGCCTTCACTGAAGAGAGAGAAGGAAAAGGTCCTAAGCCTCTACATGGAGAAGGATATTTAGATGGTAAGAAGGATGAAGAGAAGAGTTTGGAAGGAAGTGGAGGAAAACCACCTCCATCTCCACCATCCTCATCCTCATCATATTTATCAACATCTTCATCTTCCACTTCCACCACAAAAACCACCCACACTCATTCAAAAATCCCAAAAGGAAAAACTCCATTACTCAAGTTGGAAATCAAGTTTGAACTTCCCATGTACAATGGTGAGGTAAATGCAGAGAAGTTACATAATTGGATCCGTCAATTGGAAGTATAATGTAGAATTCAAAATCTACAAGAGGATGACATAAAGATCCAGTTAGCTCCATTAAGGCTAGAAGGAGTGTTTAGTCAATTTAATGTCTTAAATTACTTACATGAATTATCAATGGAGGTTTGTAAACTGATGAAGTGTGGTGCAATGTATGTGCTTATTTAACCTTCTTCTTACTTTTTTGTTTGTATTTTATGTTGTTTTGAGGGTTTTGTTCTTTGATGTATAAGAATGTTTAATCTAAAACTATGAAAGAAATTAAATGAATCTAATGAATTTTAAGAAGGAAGAAAAGGAAGTGTTCCTATGCTAAACTAACTTACATAAAAATAAATCAAAGGCTGTTGGCTAGTTAGAATCTAATATGAAAAACATTGTATTTATCTTTAATGATTTCTATCTTAACATTAGTCATATTCCATGGATTTAATTCTTACCTCTGAGATTGAAATTGCAGTGCTATTCTAAGTGAATGAAGAAAAGTAAAACAACTAATGTATTTTTAGTTACTCCAACATTCAATATGAAGTATTACCTTCTTGAGATGATGTGTAAGAAACTATATATACCTTAACTTATAATGTTCTAGAAATTCAAGTAAAGTGTGCAAAGGAAAACAACTAATGTATGCTTAGTTACTCTAGCATTCAATATGAAGTGTCATCTTCTTGAGGTGATGTTAAGTAACCAATTATATTTAATGATTTAGAAAAGCAAGTAAAACATGCAAAGGAAAAACTCAGTAATTGCATGAATTAGACATTCAATCATTCAGTCTAGAAAACATGATAGAATCAATTTCTTGGAATAACTTTTAGGAACATCAATGATACAATTAAATGAGGATCTAAAAGTAAATGTGAAAGCATGTAAAGCTAACTGTAAACAACTAATGTATGTTTGATTTACTCCAACATTCAATGTGAAGTATTACCTTCTTGAGATGCTGTGTAAGAAATCAATTATACCTTAGTTTCTAAGTTCCTAGAAAGCAAGTAAAATATGCAGAGGAAAAAATCACTAACCGTATAAATTAGACATTCAATCATTTATTTTAGAATCATCTTCTTGAAATGACTTGTAGGAACATCCATTGATACAATTAATTGATAATTCTATTCTAAGAAAGTAAATAATAGTAAGAAAAACTAGATAACTGTGAATTCTTATTACTTCAAATTTGATTCAATTTGAAAATAGGAAGATGTATCTTCATGAAATGTTTTTAGAATAAAAAGGCTTACATACTTATGATTTAGTGTTATGCTACTAATCAAAACTAGAATGAAACATCAATCTACTCAGAAAACAAAATTGACAAAAACAGAGTAAGGAAAATTAAACTAAAAACAATAAATGAAAAACCTCCTCCAGTGCAGGGGCCCTCTGCAACTGATTCGGCTGGAATCCTAGCTGGTTAAAGATGCACTTAAAAAATCATTGGCAACACGATCTTTGTATTATGATAGAATGAAGTCTTAACACACAACGTATCAACAAAAGCTTAAAACTTAACTTAAAACTTAATTGTTTTCGATTCTGTACAATCGGTATTTAAAGAAAATAAACATAACTATCTATGAGAAAATTATGCTACAGGTGGCTAATTCGACTTATAGAATTGAAATTTGATTGTTTAACTCTTGATTTTCTACAATAGATCAAATCAAGAGTCCTTCTGTTCTCGGCTAACGTTCTTTGACCACGATATTAGACATTCTTTTCTATCGATCTCGACCAAGTGAATAGGACAAAATTCATGTGGAGATGATTATGGAAATGCCCATGTGGCTCAATTCTCCATTTGACACCTGGAACCTGTCAAACCATGAGATTAGTTATGGAATCCATGATTAGCTGCAGAACAGGCTGCATTCTATAGCCAAATTACAAAAATCTATTCAAATAACAATAACATGAGAATATAACATGGAAATAATTTAAATGCATTCCTTGAGTCAAAAAATGGCATTTATCATTGATTGGGGTATGTGATCTTATGATAAAGTAAGGGAAAAAGGTGAGAAAGGATGACAGAGACAGGATAATTCTGAGGTTCAACAAGGAGCAACACTATTTTGGTGGGAGGCAAAGACTCAAGAGGAAATGCGAATTCATGGTAAGATATCCATTTCTTGGGTCGAAGTCATTTCTTCCATTAAAAGATAATTTTATCCATTGAAATATATGCAAAAATAAATAACGAGTTGGAAAATATTTAGGCAACTCAAAGGCCAAATTTTTCAAGAGTACACTCAGGAGTTTAGAAAGAGGGATTTGTTGTTAGGAGTAAAATTGAATTCACAAGACACACAATCTTGAAGTACATTGGGGGTTTGCATTCATAATTGAAACATACTATCCTTATGTTTAATCCAAACAACTTAGATTAAGTATGTGTGCAAGCCACACATCTTGAAACAAGGGGAAATAACATTCAGGAAGAGGGTAGTAAGAAGAAGCCATTCAAGGGTAAGGGAAAAGAGAAGGGATGAAAATGGAAGGGAAATAAGAATGAAATCATCAATGAAGGGGAGAGAAATACATGCAAACATTGTTCCAAAGGGAGGCATGATGAAGCTCATTGTTGGAAACTACATCCGGAATTAAGGCTAAAGAAACCAAATAACAAAGGGAAACAAAAGATGACTGCCACCACACAACAAGATCTTGGATCCGATTCAGGAGATGAGATCAAGATTGTAGCCATGGTTAAAAAAGGAAAGGAAGCCATAGCAAGTACTAGTTCCTCAAATAGTCACAACAACACTCCAAATGAAGACACATAGATAGAATTTTTCCATGTTAGAGTGATTTCAAATCATACAAATATTGATGCATTATTTGATAGTGGGTCAAAAGAAAACTTGATTTCAAAAGACTTGGTCAAAAAGATTAAC
This sequence comes from Pinus albicaulis, assembly GCA_034641835.2. Classification (NCBI taxonomy): domain Eukaryota; kingdom Viridiplantae; phylum Streptophyta; class Pinopsida; order Pinales; family Pinaceae; genus Pinus; species Pinus albicaulis. The sequence goes on from CM076578.1 coordinate 1,058,788,289, forward strand.
CTTGAAACTATACCACATCATAAACCATACTCATTGGGATGGATAGTTAAGAATTTCAATTTACAGGTTATAAGGAAATGCATATTTTTATTTTCTATTATTGCAAACTTTTTTGATGAAGTTGAGTTAGATGTGGTTCCACTTGATATTTCTGCGATTATCTTGGGAAGTCCATATTTGTATGACATGAAAGCGACATTTTATCGCCATGAGAAAAAATATCATTTGCTTAAGGATGGGGTGGAGTATATTGTGGTAGCTCATCACAAAAAACTGAATATTTCTTTAGTTAATGCAGGGCAAATGAAGAGGCTAGTTAATGCAAGCGAAAATTTTGTGCTTCTCATGATCAAGAAAAATGATGATGTTGACTATGAATATTTGAAGGATGTGATGAAAAATTAAAATCTGATTTGTTTGATGTGGTAAGTCAGCATGGCGAGATGTTTCAAGAACCAAATGGGTTACATCCCAAGAGGGGAATTCAGCATGAGATTCAGCTGCAGCAGGATGTTCCACTTCCAAACATTGGTAGGTATCGCATGTAAATTATGGAGAGTTTGGAAATCAAGAAGAAAAATCAAGAATTTCTGAACAAAGGTATCATACACCCATCTACTTCACCATGTGGTTCACCATTTTTTTTGGTACCAAAGAAGAACGTGACTTGGCGCATATGCATATATTTCCGTGCACTGAATAAAATCACGGTAAAGAATCGCTACCCACTCCCATGTATTGATGATTTTCTAGATTAGTTAAAGTATGCAATATACTTCACTAAGTTAGACTTACGAATTGGTTATCATCAAGTTAGAATAACTGAGGAAGACATTTGGAAAACTGCATTTAAAACTAGACAAGGATTGTTTGAGTGGCTAGTTATGCGATTTGGTCTAACAAATGCTCTAGCTACTTTCATGGGAGTAATGAATGATGTACTTAGACCACTTCTAGATGAATTCATCATTTTTTACTTAGATGACATACTTATATTCAGAAAATCAAGAGATAAATCATGTCATGCATGTGAACAAGATACTTGATGACTTGAAAAAAGAGCAGTTATTTTTAAAGATGTCGAAGTGCGAGTTTGGCAAGACTTCTTTAGTGTATTTGGGAGACATTCTTGGAGGATGTGAGTTGAAGATAGACCCTTCCAAAGTAGAGGTTATTCTGAATTGGCCCAAGCCCAATATAGTTACAGAGGTAAGAATCTTTCTTGGGGAAACACGGTATTGGAGGAAATTCATTGCTAATTTTTCTTCCATTGCAGCTCTGTTACATGCATTGACAAGTGTTAAGAAAGCCTTCCATTGGGGAGATATACAGAAAAAATCATTTTATTCTTTAAAGAAAAATGTAAGTTCATCACCAGTATTGGCTCTTCGAAATATTAGAAATTCATTTGAGATCCAACAGATGCAAGTGATTATGTTATGGGAGCAATTCTCATGCAGCATGGTAAGCCTATTTCATTTTGTTCTAAAATTTTTAATGGAGTTGTGAATAACTATCCCACCTATGACAAAGAGTTATATTCATTGGTACAAAGTGTAAAGAAATGGAAGCACTATTTGATGGGGAAAAAGACCATTATCCATATTGACCATCAGCCATTGCAGTACTTACAATCACAGTCAAAGTTTCAGCAATCAATACATTTCAGATGGATGGGATTTCTAAAAAAATTTCATTTGGTTATTAGGTAAAAAAAGGGAATCTACAATAAGGTAGCGTATATGCTCTCTAGGCCTATTGTAAATTCATCTATTATACTCATGCACAATTTAGTTATGCATGAAAGTTACATTTAACAATATGAATATGATAGTGCTTTTCAAGATGTGTATGAAATCTTGAGTCAAGGAAACCAAAATGAAGAGTTGGATTATCACGTGCATAACAGTTTGTTGTATCACTTGGGAAAGTTATGTATACCATAGGGAGAAAGAAAAAATATCATAAGGGAGGCACACACATCATTGATTTCTGGACATTTCGGTGTAGACAAGACAATAGTGAATCTCCAAAGGTATTGTTATTGGCCACACACGATTGATAGTGTATCTCGTTTTATTAGAGGATGTTATTATATGCAATAAGTAATCCTAGTAATAGGAAACTTGTATTATACACTCCACTTCCAGTTCCTTCACATCCTTGGGAGAGTATCTCAATGGATTTTGTACGTGGTATTCCTATTTCAAGGAAAGGCCATGATTACTTGCATGTTGTGGTTGATAGGTTTAGAAAAATGTGTCTTTTGATGCCATGTAAGAAAAAAATTACAATTGAACAAACTGCTAATCTTTTATTTCAGAATGTATGGGTTCTGTTAGGAATCTGTAATCGGCAAGATTGGCAAAGTCCGATCACAGAAGCAACATCATTTCAACCACTTTGGGATTCTAGGATCTAGCCCTCCTGAATCTGGAGTGGGATCTCTCAAATAAGTGCAAAGATGGATTTGTCTTTGAAGTTTGGGGTAATGATATTAGGCTATTTATGAAGGCCAAGGGTTTGTTTTGTTTTTGAATGGTTGAGCATGATTACTGTTTGAGGTGGAAAGTCCTAAATGCAAAGAGTTTCAAAGGTGAGAAGTTGCGAGCAATAAGAGTAAGCTTCGACCAAAAAGATAGATAATTGCAGGTTTTAGTTCATTGGGCTACGGAGTCATAATAGGGTTTAATTGGAACAGCAAGAGGCAAGAGTGGTCCATGGGGCAAGTCATCTATGTCTAAGGATCTCTTTGAAGTTTGATTTATGGAATGAAATGATACAAAAAGTAGGAGAATTAAACAGATGAGGAACAAAGAGCAGCCCAGGATCTGGTAGGTACTTCTAAACTAGCCAACCTTTGACATAGACTCAAGAAAAACATAAAATTAAACTAGGATCTGGTAAGTACTTTTAAACTAGCCATCCTTTGATACAATTTCAATAGAAAACATCTTAAAACAAAGGGAAGCTTGAAGGCAACCTTTGGAGTAGAAACCAACGGGCTGGGCTCACCACAAATCCTCTCCTAGCTCTGCTTTACTTGGTTACTGTCAAGACAAACACAAAGATAACCCAGAATGGCCTAAGATCTGGTAAGTACTTCTAAACTAGCGAGATTTTAACACATTCCAAGGGAAACATTCAGACAGTTGTGGAGATGAAACTAGGACCAGGGCTCACCATATCTTCCTCATTTCATCTTCACTAAACATATACTGAAAATAAAATTTAAGAATAACATTCAGCTAAGACAATAAGATGAGGGAACACCAACATTCCTATGCTTGAACTGAACAAATCATTCCTAAATAGCACAATTTAGAAGAAAACATTCAGATAAATATTTTCAGTCAGAGAAGGTTACTGATGTACAGTAGGTCCTAACTCTATGCATGTTGTTCTTTATAAGAGAAAAATGGAACACAGTGAAAACAGAAACAAAATAACGAGTTATAATGAGAAAAACATCACCGTCAACATAGACCAGGATCCCATAAATTAGTTTGTATTGATGCTCCAAACCAGTTACAGCTTTAAGTCCAGTGCTTTAGTTTAGAAACCATCTACACATCTTAGCCTAACCTATCTATCACCAGCAGAGCTCCAAGAGCTAGTGAATACTATTTACAATCAGAAGTTTCCAGCTCAATTACATTACAATGTTTAGCAACCTTGTCAACCAACCCCTCTCTTATCTTCTGCAGTAGTATATATAGAAGAATGAGGAGGTGAGATCTGATAAAATATCTCCAATTAAAATTAATACAGACTTAATGGCTTCTTGGCCTTTGAGGGGCTCAATGAAGAAACTTTCATACATATCCTTTGTATTAAATGATTTTCATAAAGATTTAAGCTCGGTGGGAGCTTTTGTTGACCTTTGAGGCTCAGTGTGGCATCGAAGTAACTCTGCAGATGTTTGTCATTAATTTGCATGTAGAATTTACCTTTTGGTTGTGTTGTGAGGTAGATATCCGGTCCTAATCAATAAATTCAGCCTCTGATTGAATACTTTGAGGTACAGGTGGCATTTCAGTAGCTAGAAGGAATCAATTTGCCCCAGATGTGGCAGTGGAGGTGTTCCTGTTGATAAAACAATTAAGATCTTCTTTAAAATGTGTTTTAAATCAGGGATTAGGCTTTTGATAAAAATTCTTAGCCGTGATCCCCGCAAATATGTCTTCCATTCTTTGTCCTGGTTCATTTTGATCTTCGTCACTGATACTCTTTGACTGTGCCCGACTTATGGTTTTTGCTGGTATGCAGGGCTACGCAGGGTTATGTGGCATCAATGCTTTGTGAATTATTGATAAAACGTGAAATTTGAAACTTGCGAATGATTTCTCTGGTGGATCGAAGGCAGGAGGATCGTCACCCTCTGCTTTTGAATTTTCTTCGGACATGGCGGAAAAACCATTGAAAACCCTGCAAAATACAAACAAAAATTACGAAATCCATGCATATATAGGTTTATTGCTTCAGAAGGCAAATGGAGAGAGCGGTGTCGTTGGATGGCATCATCCAACCGTCGAGATTGATCGGGAGAAAAAAAAAGGAAGGTGGAAGAATAATTTAAATCAGAGCCGTCGATCGCGCAGAGATCGATGGTTAGGAGGGCAGGTGGAGAGTCAAAACAGAGAAAACGGGCGATGAATTTTGGGCCATCGATCTGCAGATCAAATCGATGGTGGAGATGTTGTTATCACTGCACCGGAGCCTAGTTAACTGTCGGGCATCTTCGGTGAGTGGTAGCCGTTCAATGGGCGGCCTTAGATCAGATGGTGGACGCCAATATCGCGCGGGGTCCACGTCCGATGTTTAACGCGCAATGGACGGCGGTTTGGTGAATAGTGCCTGGGACACGTGTCAGCCAGCGTATGGAATTGCTGCGAAATGGAAGAAAACTACCCTCCACTCGAAGGTGGTGCGATGGATACCGCCGGTTTTGGCGATGGTGAGTGGATTGTGGGGACCACCGTGGTGATGGATTCCGTGCCGTCGATCTGCAGATCAGATCGACGGTGGGGATAGACCGGGGCTTTGAATCGGCGGAAATTTAGAAAATAATTAAAAACCCAAAGTTTGAAAATAACATAAGTTTTTAATATTATCGGGGGGCTAGGTATATATATATATATATATATATATATATATATATATATAATATGATGAGGCACTCGACTGCGAGGCTTTTGGGCTCGTGGAGAATTATATGACCAAGGGTCAAAGGGAAAAGGGCTAGGACCCATATATGTCCAAAATGTGGGTTTTTATGGTTTTTAATGGTTTTCAAGGCTAGTAATGGGCAACGATAGAGGGAAAAGGGGAAAAAGGCTAAATAAGGGGTACTTTGAGTGAAGGAAGGGGATTTTGGGAGGATTTAGAGGGTAAGAGGGGAATTTTGTCAAGGGGGGGAAAAGGTTAAAATGAGGTAAGTTTGGAAGAAGGGGAAATGGGAAATGGTGCTTGCAGCAGTATTCTTCCTTGGGAATCAGCAGGATTTTTGAGTGTAAAATAAACTAGCAGTGAAGATTACGGACAGAGGCAGGAGGCCTCCAAGAGTCTTCAAGAGCCAACACTTTTTAGTAATAAAATTTGTTCCTTGAAGGCTCAAAATGTCTTAGCCACCTTTTGCTATACATTTTTTTATAGGTGGCTAACAGTGGCTCCACTTGGGGATGGTGCCTTCTTGAAGGCATCAAGAACTTCAGACTTGCATTCTTTGAGAGGATGACCTATGCCTGATCCATTGGGCTGCCTTTCTTCCTGTAGATGATGTTCTTTTGAAAACATATTGGTAGCCATAAAAACAATGGTTCTTTCAGCAAAAAGCTTTCTACCTACCCAATCCTATAGATCTAACATTTTTTCTTCATTAGAGTGCACTTGGATTGGCAAACTCTTTTACAACATTTTATTCTTTTGAAAGCAAGAAAACTAATCTATTTCTACTCCTTATTTCTCCATGGACCCAGTTTAAACAGTTGAACCCATATGATTCTCTACCTAATCTACTGTCTGTTGGGATTAGACTGTCCAACAGACTTTATTCTCTAAATTCTACAACAGAAATTAAAAAGCATTCAAGTTAGGATTGAACAGTCTAACTTGTTGCTGGTATATGGCATAAAAACAAGCTGCACATAGACATTTATTTTGCAGAAAAATTAAATCAAAATGGAAGGCTTAATATTTGAAAGTTTCTCATCATGGCCTTCTCTTTTCTTTACAGCTCTAGTGTGAATTTGTTTGAGCTGTTTTGTCTTTATCAACTGGTTCGGATTTTGAGATGATTGGAACCAGATTTTTACATCTCTCGACTCAGAATTTGAAGCAAATCTGGGTCATTTTTTTTTTGAAACCTTAGGTTCAGATTTTGATCTTGTTTGAACCTTTAATTTCTATCCTAAACTATCTACTGATAAGCCAAGATTAAATAGTTTGGCGAATCGAATTCACTATCCTATCAGCAGAAAATTTAAAGCTAATTAGTCAAGATTAGACAGTTTGACTAACTAGAAGTGTGTTATTCAGGAGTGGCATTTGATTTTGCACACTTTCAGATTTGTTTCTCTTTTTGGTATGGGGCTATACCTTTCTTGTTTTCACCATCTGCCCTCTTTTCTTTCTTTTTCATTGTTTTTGTATTTTAGATTTTTATAACTTTGAATGCAATGGTGAATGAAATATTTATAATGGAAAAAAGATAAAAAGGCTTTTGGAACATAGCATGGATCAAGAGAAGTAATGCTTAAGCATCCTGCCATTGATAGGACCCCCAAACAGTTCTGCTCCATTCAACTCCTACAAGAAAAATGCATTGTTACCAATAGCTGAATGAATAGAGTAAGGGCCAAGCCATAAGTTGTCAAATTTTCCATGCTTACCCTTTTCTTCCCTCCTTGAGTCCCACTTTAAAACTTTGTCCCCAATTTTGAAATTTCTGGCCTTTGTTCTTCTGTCAAATTTTTTTTTAATGCTGATCTGTTTCTGCAATGTTTTGTTATAAACTTCCTCTCTGGTTTGCTGAAGATGAATGGTTTGATTTATTCTTCTGATCATGTAATTATCTTCGGTTTGTAACTCTTGAATCAACTTCATTACTGGTGCACCAAGGCTGTTTGGAAAAATTTCATCAGTACCATACACAAGCTGGAAAGGTGACATACCAATAGATTTCTTCAAAGTCAATCTGTCAGCCCACAGTGCATGAACTAGCTTTGTGTGCCAAGACTTTTTAGTGTCCTCCAATAGTTTCTTGATTATGTTCACTAAATTTTTTTTTGAGGATTCTGCAAGTCCATTACCTTGAGGGTAATAGGCTGTGGAATGCCCTAATGTTATTTGATATCTGTGATAGAACTCAAACTTCTTATTTGATCCAAATGCTGCTGCATTATCAGTGATAATCTTGGTAGGACAACCAAATCTGGAGAGAATGTTAGTCTCCATAAATTTTATGATAGCTGAATCATTGGCCTGCCTACAAGGTATGGCTTCTATCCAATTAGTGAAATAGTTTGTGGCAATGAGAATCCATATATGCTGGGCAAAATATGGGGGATGGATTTCTCCTATGAAGTCAAGTCCCCACTGTTGAAATGGGGCTTCAATAGTGATTGGATGCAGAGGCAGGGGTAGCAGTTTTCTTTTTCCTTCAAAAAGTTGACATTTGTGACAGGCTATGATCATCTTGTGCACATCATGAAAAAGAGTAGGCCAATAGAAACCAGCCCTCAAAATTTTGTTGCCTGTTGTCTTCCAGTACAAATGACCTCCACACTCTCCTTCATGGAATTGGTATTTAACCTTTTCTGCATCAAACTCAGGCAAACATTTAAGCAATACACCACTTGCATTTTTCCAATAAAGACATTTATCAATAATGCAATATTTTACAACTTTTAACTTTAGGAATCTTGCCTTTGTCTTTGTCAAACCAGGAGGTGTATTGAAATTGAGCAAAACATAAACAATATTAGCATACCAAGAGGAATTCATAAAATGGTCTTCAAAAACGGGTGTTAATACTTCCTCTTGATCATCTAAAGCATTAATCATATTAATATCAAGAACTTCAAAATTGGATTCAACCATTAATCTAGCCAGACCTTGGCCTTTGATGAGTTTAGTGGGTTTTATCTCTAAATCGTATTCAAGGATAACAACAATCCACTTACCTCTCTTACCATCTGGGTCCTGTGTTAGAATGTCTTTAAAAACTGAATTTGGGACAAAGGCAATGATGTGTGAGTGAAGGATGTACACTCTGAAGTCTTTCAAATCTTTAACCAAAGAAAAAGCTTTCTTTTCCATAATGTTATACTTCAAAGGGGCATCCCTCAATGCTTTTCTAAAGAATGCAATAGGCTGCTCTTGTCCTTGCGGATTTTTCTGTAAAAGGAAAGTAGCTATGGTATGTCCTGATGAAAATGAAAAAGTATAAAAATCCTTTGAAAAATCAGGACTTATAAGAACCGGTGTTTTGGTTAATGCTTGTTTCACCAGCTCAAAGGACTTCTTTGCTTCCATGGTCCATTTTACCCCTTGCTCCTTCTTCAACATGTTCGTGATATTCCTAAGAAGCTCAACTAAGTTGGGGATGAACCTTCTCAAAAAGTTAATCTTCCCGATGAAAGATTGCAACTCCTTGATGTTGCGAGGATGAGAGATTTGCAATATGGCCTCAATCCTCTTTGGATCTATCTTAATACCCTCTTCTGAGATAATGTTCCCAAGAAGTTTACCTTCTTAGAGACCAAATAGAGTTTTCGTAGGGTTTAAAGATATCCCATACTTTCTGCATTTCTCAAAAAAATTTCTTAAATGTTCTAAGTGCTCTTCATCTGTTTTTGAAAACACGATGACATCATCAAGGTATATAATGATGAAGAAGCCCAGTTCCTCCGAGAATGCTATGTCCATAGCTCTTTGAAAAGTTGCTCCAGCATTCATTAGACCAAAAGGCATTTTCACATACATGAAAGTGCCCCATGGTGTAGTGAAGACTGTCTTTAATTGATCAACCGGGTAAACTAAGATCTGATTGTACCCTGAATAGCCATCCAGCAAAGAAATTCTTCTAGACCCTACCACCCTTTGTAAAATATGATCCATATTAGGTAAAGGGTAGTTGTATTTTAATGAAGCTTTGTTTAAGTCTCTAAAGTTTATACAAAGCCTGATTTCTCCAGTTTTCTTCCTAACAGACACTAGATTAGACACCCATTCGGAATATCTAATAGGGATAATAATACCATCATCGTACATTTTCATGATCTCCTTCTGAACCAAAGGAAACTGAACAGGGTTTATTCTCCGCAGTTTCTGTTTAAATGGCTTTTGGTTTTCTTTGAGGGGAATTTTATGCTGTATTATTTCAGTGTCATAGGATTTAAGATCTTCGTAACTCCACACAAAAACATCAGAAAACTCCTTAAAAAGCTCTATGTATTTGAGTTTAATGTGAGCTGGTAAAGTCTTAGATAGTTTAATCATCTTTGGTTTAAGTTCACTGCCTATATTGCACTCCTCCACTTCAGTCTCTACAGGTTCCAGTTTTGGATTTTTGACCACATCGTTAAGATTAAACAACTCTTCCAAAGGCGCTAGACCGCTTGGCAAACTTTCATCTTTAGAGTGCAGAGTTTCTAACTCCTCTGTTTCTAACTCTGCAGTCATTTCATTTTTTTTTTAAAGTTTGCTATTTAGAAGATTAACGTTGACAAGCTCAGGAGACAACTCTTCTTCACCAAGAAAATTTTCTTCACTGCAGTTTGTATCATAATCTAAGTCCGAACTGTTTAGTTCGAATTCATTTATGAATTGCATGAAGTCTTCTATTTGTTTGTCATTGTCAAACACCTACCAATACTTTTCATTATCAGGCACAGCTGGTCTAAATTTGATCTGAGTTGTGCAGTCTTTGGTGTCATATGGCATTAAGCATGTCCTAGCTGCAAAGGCTAAGTTGTGGGCCGCAATATTTATTTTTCTCGGGACAAAAATAAATTTGGAGTCCTCGAGAGTTTTCAACAGGTCCATGACATCGTTTCGGTAGGCTCTAAGTCTGGGATGATTTGCGTTGTATTCCCCATTGAATTGCCTAATGACTAACTCTAAATCCCCATACACATTAATTCTCCTGGCTCCTAACCTTTTCAATAGATGTAAGCCTAAGAGAAGGGATTCATACTCCACTATGTTATTGGAACAATGAAAGTTTAATTTACAGGAAATGCTTTATGTGTGGTTATTTTCAGTGTTGGAAACCCAGACACCTGCACCAAAATTAGTTCTAGTGCAGGATCCATCAAAATACATACTCCACAGAGGACTAGTTTTAATTTCATCTGTTTGGTTAATGTCCTCTTCAACTACGGTGCTTTCTGATTGTTCTTGAGTATCAACACTCAGTTGAATTTGTTTCATTTCCTCGGATATATTATTGGGTTGAGGACTGCTTTCTTGACTCTCAATGTTTAAAAGCAAAGGATGCATGACTTGTGGTTCAAGACCTTTGTTTAGTTTGCTAATGCTTAATGGTTCAACAAACTGTTTTGACAGTTCTGTGGTGTTTTCCTCTTCCTCCCTATCAGCCATTAACCCTGTTAAAGTGACTTTTTCACTAAGTGTTTCGTCATTAAACATGATAAAAGAATCAAGGCTTGTATTTACAGAATACATAGGAGAGTTTTGGGGTCTGTCTTGACTTGTAACTGTGTATTTCATATGTGATTCCCTATAAAGTCTTCTATTCTGATTGAGAATAGGGATAGTCGCATAAGTCATGTCCATTTGCATATTCACCTGTAACTTAGCCCCCCAAGACCTAGATAATAACATTCCATACTTTGGGGGCACATCAGCCACAACAATATCCATGACTAAACATTTGGATGGAATTTGGGCTAAGTTAACATAGAGGTCTTTGATTAATCCTAAACATTTTACTCTGCTGGAATCAAAGGAGTAAAGATCTTTGTAAGGTCTGGTGATTTCTAGACCCAGGCTCTCCATTACAGCTTTTGGCATTAAATTATGAGAAGCCCCGGAATCATGCATAGCGTTGTGAAATTTTTTGTCATGAACGTTTAAACTTACATAAAAGGGAGGAACAGGTCACTCTTGATACATACCTTCAATCTTAGGACCAAAAATAAGTTCTGGTTGGTCATCATTAAGATTGAGAGTGTCCTCACTCTCTTCAATGTTTAAAGCCTTCAAAATTTGGGTCCTATATACATGATGGGAAGCTAACTGAGTGAAGGGAACAAAGATTTTGATTTTCGAAATTTCCTGCTCTAGGCTGAAAGGAATTTGACTCTTTAAAGTGCTGGTTTCAGCCTTATTAGCTGTCATTATATCAACCTTATTAGCTGTCATTATATCAACAACATGGGTTTGCTGATTTGTTTTATTTACACTTGACAAAGTTGTTTTCATAGGAGTACTAGCTAAAGTGTCAGTACTACTAATGTCTACACTCTGTTTTTCATTTTTTTGAGTGCCTTTCTCTTTACCATTTTCAGAATTTACAACCACTGTTTTATCCTTTTGTTTGATAACTTTAGGCTTGGTTGCAGCGCTATTTTGTGAAGATTTTTTAGAGGTTTTATTGTTGGGGGTTTGTTGACTGGTTTTTCTTCTAAGGTTATATTCTTTTTGAGGTTATATGATGACATTTTCCATGTCTTGATAATAATTTTCATTATCATCTCTCCTGTCATCATAAGGTGTGTATAGACCTTGTTTTCTATCATAATGAATCTCAAAGTCATCATATTCTACCCCAAACATGTTGACATCATCTTCCTCTGCTATCTCATCCGTTTCATCAACCTCACTTACATAGTTTTGATGAAAGGGAGGGGTGATCTGTTGATCATCTTCCCTAGGTTTGTTTGGAGGTTGGTTCCTTCTAAAATTCTGATTATGGTTCTGATTTCTATTTTGAGGAGAATTTTGGTTTTGGCTTGCTTGTGCTCTCTTGATTAGGCTCATTTCTTTCATCATTTATTCCATAATTTTCTCCATTTTTGAATTGGAAGTAGAGGGTGTAGATTCGTCTCTAAAGGACACTCTCTTTTCATTTTTAATTCTTTCTCTCTTTTCCATTAAGTTGATCTCCACAGAAAGAGCGCCTCTTTGCATATCTTCAAGAGTTGCAAAATCTCTCTCCCTCAGCTGATAGGCCATCTCAGGGTCAAACCCTTCGGGAAACTTGTTTAAAGCTGAGCCTTGTGGAGGTTTTAGTTCTGGGGAAAGTGCATTATACACACTGTTAAATCTAGTACAATAAGCTTGCACACTTTCCCCAGTGTTTCTATGTAGGTTCTTGTAATCAGAAAGGACTTGGAGAGGATTCTTCTTTACTTCCCATTTGTTTAAGAAAGTTTGATAGAAGGCTTGGAGATCATTAATACTGTGGGGGGTCAAACCTTTGAACCATTTTCTTACTTCTCCCCCTAAGCTCTGAGAAAATAATCTAAGCTTGACAGAATCATCATCAATTTCATTTTTGTCAAAGTAGTCATTCATTTTATCCACATGTTGTGATGCAGTTGTAGCATTGCTAGCATCATATAATGGAATTTTGGACTAATAGTCCTGCGGAAGATTGACTAATGGTGCAGGAATGACTAAGGGAGCATACCATGTTGCCATGATATGTGGTGGGGGTGGATTTACAAGAGGTGGATTAACAAAAGGGAAAGTGGGCTGAAGTGGAGTGGTTCGAATAGTGGATGTAGGATGAGCATAAGTGGATGGACCAGGAATAGATTGCTGAGCTGATCTTGGATGAGAGACACCTAAATTGTGAAGGAAATGCAAAACAAGAGGTGTTGTTTCTCTACTGCCAGGATGTTCACTTGTTTTAGGAGATGAAAGTGAAGACTCAGAATCTAACTGATCTAAATCAACAAGAGACCTAGTTCTAAAGGGATTTACTAAGTTAAGTTGTGATTTTTGTAGAGCTGAAAGATTTTTAGGGACTGAATTAGCTCTCAAGGGTGATCTGAAAATAGTTGATAATTGAATCCTAGGAGAATTTTTAAGGATAATTTCTGGGTTATCAACTAACTCAGGTGGATCAGGGTCAGGATAGGCTCTAGTGTAAATATTTCTAGGAGCCACTACACTGTGTTTTTAGACCCAAATAAACAAGAAAAGTTCAACCAGGTATGACAATCGTTGAGAGGTTAACTAATCTGTTTACAGAAATTTCAATCCTACAGTCCTCTGACTGAGTTTGAATGATATTATAATGATAAGGGTTCTTCCTAGTGGAGTCTTAAGGTCTGTTAAGGATTGTGGAGTCAAGTGGAATTTTTTAGCTCGTAAGGAGGTAAAAGGTTTTATGGTCCACCACCATGTTTATTAAATACCAATCTAAAATATTTTTGGTGTTTTCTGAGTTATTTTTCAGTTGTGTGGTTTCTAAGAATTTCCTAACTCTGTTACAAAACTTAGCTATGGTTATGAGACAAAGACAGTCTATTCTAATGGCTAAGCCAATTGATCTTTCAAGGTTAGACAAAGTCTTAAGAGAATCCTAGGGTTTACCTAGTTTGTCACTGATTCAAACAAGTTTTATCATGATTACCAGTTCTTGGTAGCGCTTGAAAAGGCTGCTTTTTACTTACTACACAATGTTTGTTTGCCAGAGATGTTATGCCTAATGGTTCAACCAACTAACTGAACAAATGTAATTAAATCAAGGGATTTCTGAGATGTCTAAAGTATTCAACAAGATAATAACTCAAATTTCCCCAGTGGAGTCGCCAGAAATGTTAGTTACTGGTGGCTCAGCTGGAAAACTGAACAATTGTCATAAAACCAGGGGTTATCTAGAGTTTTAATGTGTTTTTTGAACTTTTATTAACTCAGAAAAATGTTTTCCCCAGCGGAGTCGCCAGAAATGTTAGGAATATGTAATCGGCAAGATTGGAAAATTCCGATCATAGAAACAACATCGTTTCAACCACTTTTGGATTCTAGAATGTAGCCCTCCTGAATCCGGAGAGGGATCTCTCCAATAAGTGCAAAGATGGATTTGTCTTTGAAGTTTGGGGTAATGATATTAGGCTAGTTATGAAGGCCAAGGGTTTGTTTTGTTTTTGGATGGTTGAGCATGATTACTATTTGAGGTGGAAAGCCCTAAATGCAAAGAGTTTCAAAGGTGAGAAGTTGCGAGAAATATGAGTAAGCTTCGGCCAAAAAGATAGATAATTGCAGGTTTTAGTTCATTGGGCTTTGGAGTCATAATAGGGTTTAATTGGAACATCAAGAGGCAAGAGTGGTCCATGGGGCAAGTCATCTATGTCTAAGGATCTCTTTGAAGTTTTATTTATGGAATGAAATGATACAACAAGTAGGAGAATTAAACAGATGAGGAACAAAGAGCAGCCCAGGATCTGGTAAGTACTTCTAAACTAGCTAGCCTTTGACATAGACTCAAGAAAAACATAAAAGTAAACTAGGATCTGGTAAGTACTTTTAAACTAGCCAGCCTTTGATACACTTTCAATAGAAAACATCTTAAAACAAAGGGAAGCTTGAAGGAAACCTTTGGAGTAGAAACCAGCGGGCCGGGCTCACCACAAATCCTCTCCTAGCTCTGCTTTACTTGGTTACTTTCAAGACAAACACAAAGATAACACAGAATGGCCTAAGATCTGGTAAGTACTTCTAAACTAGCTAGCTGTTAACACATTCCAAGGGAAACACTCAGACAGTTGTGGAGATGAAACTGTGACCAGGACTCACCATATCTTCCTCAGTTCATCTTCACTAAACATATACTAAAAATAACATTTAAGAATAACATTCAACTAAGACAATAAGACGAGGGAACGCAAAAATTCCTATGCTTGAACTGAACAAATCATTCCTAAATAACACAATGTAGAAGAAAAAATTCAGATAAATATTTTCAGTCAGAGAAGGTTACTGATGTAAAATAGGTCCTAACTCTATGCATGCTGTTCTTTATAAGAGAAAAATGGAACACAGTGAAAACAAAAACAAAATAACGAGTTACAATGACAAAAAAATCACCGTCAACATAGAACAGGATCCCATAAATCATCTTGTATTGATGCTCCAAACCAGTTACAGCTTTAAGTCCAATGCTTTAGTTTAGCAACCATCTACACATCTCAGCCTAACATATCTATCACCAGCAGAGCTCCAAGAGCCAGCGAATACTATTTACAATCAGAAGTTTCCAGCTCAATTACATTACAATGTTGAGAGACCTTGTCAACCGACCCCTCTCTCATCTTCTGCAGTAGTATATATAAAAGAATGAGGAGGTGAGATCTGATAAAAGATCTCCAATTACAATTAATACAGACTTAATGGCTTCTTGGCCTTTGAGGGGCTCAATGAAGAAAATTTCATACATATCCTCTGTATTAAATGATTTTCATAAAGATTTAAGCTCGGTGGGAGATTTTGTTGACCTTTGAGGCTCAGTGTGGCGTCGAAGTAACTCTGCAGATGTTTGTCATTAATTTGCCTGTAGAATTTACCTTTTGGCTGTGTTGTGAGGCAGATATCCGGTACTGATCAATAAATTCAGCCTCTGATTGAATAATTTGAGGTACAGGTGGCATTTCAGTAGCTGGGAGGAATCAATTTTCCTCAGATGTGGCGGTGGAGGTGTTCATGTTGATAAAACACTTAAAATCTTCTTTAAATTGTGTTTTAAATTGGGGATTAGGCTTTTGATAAAAATTCTTTGCCGTGATCCCCGCAAATATGTCTTCCATTCTTTGTCCTGGTTCATTTTGATTTTTGTCATTGATACTCTTTGACTGTGCCTGATTTATGGTTTTTGTCGGTATGCAGGGCTGCACAGGGTTATGTGACATCAATGCCTTATGAATTATTGATAAAACGTGAAATTTGAAACCTGCGAATGATTTCTCTGGTGGATCAAAGGCGGGAGGATAGTCACCCTCTGCTTTTGAATTTTCTTCGGACATGGAGGAAAAACCATTGAAAACCCTGCAAAATACAAACAAAAATTATGAAATCCATGCATATATAGGTTTACTGCTTCAGAAGGTATGTGGAGAGAGTGGGGCCGTTGGATGGCATCATCCAACGGTCGAGATTGATCGGGAGAAAACAAAAGGAAGGCAAAAGAATAATTTAAATCAGAGCCGTCGATCACGCATAGATCGACAGTCGGGAGGGCGGGTGGAAAGTCAAAACGGAGAAAATGGGCGATGAATTTTGGGCCGTCGATCTACAGATCAGATCGACGATGGAGATGCTGTTATCACTACGCCGGAGCCTGGTTAACTGTCAGGCATCTTCGGTGAGCGGTAGCTGTCCGATGGGCGGCCTCAGATCGGATGGTGGACACCAATATCGTGCGGGGTCCACGTCTGATGTTTAATGCGCGATGGACGGCGGTGTGGTGAACAGTGCCCAGGACACGTGTCAGCCAGCGTATGGAATCGCTGCGAAATGGAAGAAAACTGCCCTCCGCTCGAAGGTAGTGCGATGGATACCGTCGGTTTTGGCGATGGTGAGTGGATGGCGGGGACCACCATGGTGATGGATTCCACGCTGTCGATCTGCATATCAGATCAACGGTGGGGATAAACCGGGGCTTTGAACTGGTGGAAATTTAGAAAATAATTAAAAACCCAAAGTTTGAAAATAACATAAGTTTTTAATATTATCGGGGGGCTAGGTATATATATAATATGATCAGGCGCCCAGTTGTGGGGCCTTTGGGTGTGTGGAGAATTATATGACTGAGGGTCAAAGGGAAAAGGGCTAGGACCCATATATGTCCAAAATGTGGGTTTTTATGGTTTTTAATGGTTTTCAAGGCTAGTAATGGGCAACGATAGAGGGAAAAGGGGAAAAAGGCTAAACAAGGGGTACTTTGAGTGAAGGAAGGGGATTTTGGGAGGATTTAGAGGGTAAGAGGGGAATTTTGTCAAGGGGGAAAAAGGTTAAAATGAGGTAAGTTTGGAAGAAGGGGAAATGGGAAACGGTGCTTGCAGCAGTATTCTTCCTTGGGAATCAACAAGATTTTTGAGTGTAAAATAAAGCAGCAGTGAAGACTACGGACAGAGGCAGGAGGCCTCCAAGAGTCTTCAAGAGCCAACACTTTTTAGTAATAAAATTTGTTCCTTGAAGGCTCAAAAAGTCTTAGCCATTTTTCTATAACAAATTTTATAGGTGGCTAACAGGTTCATTTTGGTCTTCCTACTTCTATTGTAAGTGATAGATATTCCCCGTTTGTTTGGATTTTTTGGTCAAAATTATGGGACATGATGGACACAAAGTTGAAGAAGAGTACAACATTTAATCTGCAAATATATGGTCAAACCGAGGTGGTAAAAAAAAGAGTCATTCTTCTTCTTAGAGGTTATTGCAGCAGGCATCCCAAGTTGTTGGATGAACATTTGCATTACTTTCAACATGCATACAGGCATTCTTCCACAAACACATCGCATTTGAGGCATGTATTGGGTACTTGCCGAGATCACCTTTGGACTTCATCTTTGAGAAATATGTCGCTATATATGGTCATAGTGACATAGATAAGGCAAGGAAGTTCATTGAGCAAATTTAGTTGGTACATCACACAGTGCAAGAGCAACTTGAAAAGAGTCAAAGAAGCTACAAGGCAAGGCATGATAAACACTGCGTTGATAAAAAATTCCAGGTTGGAGATGAAGTTTGGTTATATATCAACAAATATATATTGCAAGGGGAAGGTAAAAAACTCAAGCTAATCCGTTATGGTCCATTTAAAATTCTGGAAAAGATTGGTACTAGAGAATTTAAGCTAGATTTTCCTCCTTATGTGCAAATATATTCTGTCGTTAATGTTGAGAATTTGAGATTGTTTGAGCCTCCTTTGATTGATGATCAATGAGAGCGTGTTCATCTGCCATCAATGGATGATTTATCGCCAAAATATCTTGATGAAATTCAACAATAACTCATACTTGACAGAAGAATCAAAACTTCAAGAAGAGGGAATGTGGAATACCTTAGAGTGGGACTCAAGGGACAAAATCCTTCAAAAGCCAAATGGATGGAGAGTGAAAGGGTGAGGGATTTGTACCCTCACTTGCTAAAAAATTGATAGTATCTTTTGGGGTCCAAAAGGCTTCTAGTGGGGAGGAATGATTAGAGGCTCAATATTTATCTAAAAATTTAAAGTTCTTAGAAATGTTCCAAACTAGAATGACCGGATAGAGCTCATCCCCAAAATTCCAACGCAATTCGTTTCGTCAAAATCTAAGTTCGTATGAGTAAGTTATGGTCTGATGTTAGTTTTCTCAAAAAGGTAAAATTGTGCAGAACAGTGACAGACTGATGACTTGGTAGTCTAGGCAACACCTCAAGAATATTTAGGGAATATTCTCTAGATTTCAGCCACTGACACTGTGACAAGTGTCATCATCATATTCACCAATGTTGCTTGGGGAAGTTGAATTTTTCCTCCTAATCCTAAGTTTGAAATTTTATCTCTGGTGGAGAAGGGCCACATGGCACAGTTGGAGGTTGCCACATGCCCTCCCCCATGGCATGTTATGGTTCACATATTTTTAATTTCAAAGTGGAGGAATTAACTATATTTGGAGGCTAGTTATCTAAACTGGCGGACAAGTCAAATTAGTGGACAATGAATAAACTAGCAGCGTAGGCACATTACGTATAACCCAAAGTTTTAAAACTTTGGTTATGGTAGATATATATATATATATATATATATATATATATATATATATTGCAACAAAATTATATGGCGGGGGTCGGGGTCAAATCCACGACCACCTGGACCATAGTCTGACGCTCTACCATTATACCATCCACCGCAGTCCTTACTCTATAAGGAATCCAACACTATTTGAAGTTTTTTAAGCACCAAGGTTTAGGTACGGAGGGGGCCAGCCCCCTGCTACATGTCCACGCATCATAACTGAAGGCCAAAGCACATGTTCCGACGGGAATTTTTAAATGAGAATTAAACCATATTAATTAATGTTAATTCGTCGTTAAGCCACAATAATACACCATTAGCGCTAAGACATGGTTAGTGCTAAAGGCGCCACTAACCACACTTAAAATACTACTTATCTGTTAATTAATTATGGTTTATCTTAGCGGCGGAACTGGTGGACCCGCCAGATGCGTCAGAATCTCCACATTTAGTGGAGTTAACTTGCAAACTTCCAGAATTAGTGGAGAAAAACTAGGAAAATTTGGTTTTGCCATAACTGAGGCAATTTTCGACCAATTTTGGCTCAGGAAGGGTCATTCTTAGTATATTTAGATGTTTTGAATCCATTGGAGTAGGTTGCAGAGGAAACAGGAGACCGAAAACAACACTTTTGCACAATTGAAGCTAATACAAAGGCCCACACTATGAAGTTGGACCAAGGAGATGTAGCCCAGGAGGAGTGAAATCCTTCATAAAAAACTTGTGTATTTGTATCTGTTATTTGTGCTTACTATGCTTTATTATGTTACTGTTTAGAATTGAGTTTCCATGATTTTAAGTTCATGAAATACACTTAATTTCATAAAGTTTAATGAATTGTCAATCATAAGCACATGTATAAACCCTTGTATAAGAAGCAAACCAAAGCACTTTCATGTTAATTATGAAACTTATATTAGCACAAAATTAACTAAAAATCAATTTCATATCATTTTTCTACTGAAAATGTTGTAGTTTCATTTATTTTTTAGGGTATCTTCACTCATTTTGGTGTCCCAAGGGAAATTTTGATAGATCAAGGTAATCAATTTACATCCAAGTTCGTTCAAAATATAATGGAGGAGCACAAAATCAAACATCAGAAATCCACTCCATACCATCCCCAAGAAAATGGAAATTTTGAAGCAAACAATAAAGTACTTGAAGCAATTCTTACCAAAATTGTGTATCTGCATAGAAAGGATTGGGCAGAAAAGCTTCCAGAAGCTTTATGGGCATATCGTACGACATGGAGAAACACAATAGGGCATAATCCTTATGAACATGTTTATGGGAAGCAAGTCGTGTTTCCTATTTAGTTCCAAATAAATACCTTCAAAAAAATAGTTAAATTGGGTCTTGATCTATGAGAAGCTAAAAAACAAAGAATGGAGCAATTGAAAGAACTTGATGAGATACAACAAGATGCTATTCACAGAACCAACATAGTTAAAAAAAAAAAGGTCCAAATGGCTTGTTAAGTTTATCAAGAACATGAAGTTCCAACCGGGTGATTGGGCATTACTTTTTATTTCCAAATTTAAATATTTTCAAGGAAAATTTCAAACTCAATGGCTTGGTCCTTATCAGGTTGAAACTGTCTTTGACAATGGAGCAGTTAGAATTAAAACCATTGATGAAGAAAAATTAAATTTCCCTGTAAATGGTCATAGATTACGAATATATCATAAATAATTGACAAAGGAAGAGTTCATTAGAAATCTACAAGATAATCTTGATTTGAAGTTGGTCAGGAAATATTCTTCTTCCTCTCCAACTTAGATTGCAATTTTCTTTCTATTTTCTTACTATATATATATATATATATATATATATATATATATATAGTGTAAAACCATGAAAACCAACATTGTTTGCATTTTATACATAAAATCTAAGTTGAAAACCAAGAATTCATGGAAACCTATATTTTCTTTTATTTTCATGTTCTTGTCCCATTTCATTTATTCCTCTTTTGCAGAAATAAAACAACTACATAATTGTCAATAATATGCATCTCTCATGAAATTCCGCAGCTGACTTGACATATTACAACCAAAGCAACTTGGAAATAATGATAGTCAAAGCAAAATGGATGGAGATATCATAGTCAGAGTAACCTTAGTAGCCTACAAAAGACAAAATCTACAAAAGAACAAATCGGTAAGGAAAAATAAAAGGTATGTAAATATTAGTCAAATATTAAAATAAACATTGAGTTATGATATAAATTGATGATTATAACTGTTTCCTTCACCATATCACATAATAATTACCCTTGCTATGACATGAAATTAGTTCCCACGATCTAATTTACGAAATATCTACATGTCTTATCAAAAGGGTATGAATCAATTATTAAAAAACTTGTCATCATTTGAATTTACTCCACTTCCTCCATTTATCATTCCATTTATTTCACATTCTATCTCATTTTCTTTGCATCATATTCCACTTCCTTCGAATTTATTTCCTTATTCTTCGCTGAAACATCTCAACCGCTACCCAAATCTCTTCTTTGCCATTAAAACTCCACAAATCCTATCAAAACGGAAATTAAGGACCAAGACTTCCTCAACATGGGAGTTATTGTGTGTTCTGAGCCAAATGGGACCAATTTTCTTGAAGCCTATCCACAAGTGAATCAACAATTGTAGTAGGTACAATGGTTACAGTTATTTGAGAAGTTCGATGGGTACGAGAAGGAGGTCACTAAATAGTTTTTCGGGCCTATGATGGGATAGAAGAAGAAATTGGGGATATCAATTTTGTCTTTACAAAATCATTTATGGCGGAAGCTACAAGATTACCGAGAAATGAGGAAATTTGGTTTAAAAACCAGAAAATAAAGGAAAAAAATTTGGAGGTCTTCCTTAAAAACCCATCTATGGACATCTATGTTTTCAAGAAAGGAATTCCAGTAACAACTCCAAAAATTGAATGGAGAAATTTTGTGTTGATCATTTAGAAGTTTGTAACTTATGAGGGTAGGTTTGGGAATATGCTATTTTATCATGCTCAGTTGTTGATGCATTTTACTAGCAACAACGAAATCAATTTACCATATTTCCTGCTCTATAGTTTAAGAAAAATGGCTACTAATATCCAAAGGAAAATACAGTTTATTGACAATTCTCTGTGTCATCATGGGTTAGTAAATATTTCTATTGAAGCTCATTTAAGGAGTAAAGGAGATAATTGGCTCGTATTCTCTGGTTCGAAATCATTTCAAAGAGGTTGAGAGAGATGAACCCAATTGCAAAACAAGGAAGAGTCGACAAAAATTTCACTCAAGCCCTAAGTTTCAAAACAAAGATTCACCTTAACATGAAACAGAACAAGATAAGTATTTTGATGATGAAACCCATCTTGCAAATGTTTTATAAAGCCTTAAAAAAATAATATTAAAAATAAGAAACTCATCAGTACAGATGAAGGCCCAATGAAAGGAAAAATAGAATAAGAAAAAATTAGTAATAAAAAATGTTCCCTCATTGTTGAAAAGTCACCAGCAAACATAAGAATAAGTGCACAACCTTAGAAACCATCCAATGAACAGTCCGAATAGTCTATCGGGTTTATTGATTTAGAAGGATAAGAAGAACCAAGAATACCATCACCAATTGCAATTCCAGTTAGGAAAACCCCAAAAATTGACCTCGTCCAACAAGAAATCCATGATTATATAGAGTCACTTGAACAAAACCCCAAAGGGAAAACTGTTGAGTCATCATCAAATAAAGAAGAAATTTTAAATGAAGAAGTTCACTTCAGTCCTTTAGAAGAACCTAGGATTGAAGATACTCTTAAATAAGAAATTTATGTACTGGAAGTATTGAATAAGAATTTGAAGCAGCAACATGAAGCAATGAAAGAATAAAATGACATTCAAAAGACTCAAAATGATAATATTCTCCTAAATATTTGTCATTAGTACAAGAAAAACAAGAAGTTAAAAGCTAAAATTAAATTTCTGAAGAGCAAGGCCAAAAGTTTGCAGTGCAGGATCTTAATGAAGAAACCATGCATGGCATCTAGTACCAAAAAATAAAGGAGTACTAATTTAGATGTTCTTGCTCAGGCCTCGGAGATAACTTAATGATAGAGAGAATTACAAAATTTTGAAATTTTGCATGCAATATATTTTGTGTGGCGGAATGTTGAAAACGAAAATTGTTCCTTTTTTACACTCTCCTTAAACTCCATTTTCCTCCTTTTTCACCATAATAATCCTAATTAAGTGTCAACTTGCAAGGTTATTTGAAAAAACAAGTATTTAATCATCTTTTAATCATAGTTTCATATTTTCATAGTTTTATAGTTTCATTTTTCTTTATTATTTGATTTAAAATTTGCACAAGCTACTGAATTGCATCAATTCTACAACTAATAAACAATTCTGTAGCTTACTTGAAGAATCTATAGGTTCTGAGACATGAGTGGAGGAATGAAGCATATGAATAGGTAGCTATCATCTAGCACAATGATATCTACTTTTACTCTAGTATAGAAAGTGATAAGCACATCCATATAAGCAGGTCTAAGTGGAAGTCAACCCAGCGAAAGAGGAGGCCAAAGAAAAATTTTTTGATCAGTGGTTGTCATTGATATCAACCCAAGAAGCGCCACGGGCTACCAAAATATTGAATGGGAATTTTGACCTACCAAATTACTATATTCTGGGTCAAGAATTCTTTTGATGGTTTCTACTTGTTGAGATGTTTATGTTGATATATGGCAGACCACGTAATTCTTCACAGTTTGAGAGATATTCATGTTTCAAGTTTGTAACCCCAGTTAGTGGGCTAAAACCCCATGGGGTTGTGGCATGGGTCATTGAAAATTCAATAATTGATAATTTTTAAGCTCCAAAATTCCCTCCCACGTTCACTTGTTGAAGCGCCTCTCAACCTAAGCATTTATATAAATTTTGATCCTCATATCCTCCTTATGTAGGGATTTCACTACCTGAAACAGGTCATTGTGGAATTTGCGCTCTAACATTTTTTCTACGAAGGTTCAGTAGCTGAAATTTTTATGAGCGAAAGCCGAAATCCTGAGGAAGCTCCTATAGAAATTTCAGATTAGGGTGCACAATATTTTCGGAGATATGATTTGTGGAAGTCAGTGTTTTTGCTGGATCCTGAACTTCATATCAAAGAAGTGACCTTGGGAAAATCTTCATAACTCTCTCTCTGAGTATCAGATTGGAATTATGTAAAAAGTGATATATATTTCATAGACTTTAGTTTTCATTGTATCAAGTTCAGAGTTGAATGAATAAACAATGACACGTGGCATGCCGTACAAGTTCAATCTACTGAAACAATCCATAATTAGGTCATTGTGAGAGATTGGGCATAATTCTCTCTTGAAGAATCCAAATTGGATCAGACCTACAGAATTGGAAAGAAGACTCATATTAATAATAAAGAAGCGAAAATAACATATTGGGGAGCTAAAATAATAGAGATAAACCAGATTCAATATCAAGATCCTAGAAGGCAAGAAAAAGTGATATCATGTGTTGTCAAGGGCTGCAAAGGACCAGATTTTCTAGGGAATCAAAGAAAATAAAGGTGTAGAAAAGGGTAGCATGACAAGAGCAGAAATAAAGGTGTAGAACAACAACAAGAAGTTCAACACATGAAGTCTTTAAATGGGCAGCATTGCATGCAGTCACTATAAAGGTATCATTGTACTAAGTCATTGTAAATGCATCATTGTAAAAACTGTACAAGTGTCTATCTGCCAAGAGTTGAAGAGGCGGTGTCGGGAAGTCTAGGATCATCATTACGTGATTGTGTCATAGTTTGGGTTATGGTCTAGTGTGTATTCTTATTCTACATCATTATATGTCATTGTAAAATGGACCATTTTCCCTGGTACGAGAGTCCATTCTTGTTTTATTCTTCTATAGGGTGGTAGGCTGGTGCTAAGCTGGTGCATGAAGTCACCAACAGGTTCAAGCCTGTGAAAAATTTAGGGTGGTGGGGTGGCGCTAGGGTTAGTTGTAGCTCAATGGGTGTTGGGGCATCCGTTCAGTTAACTACTGAAGAATCTCAGGCGTTGGAGCGTCCATCCAGTGGGAGCTAGAGAAGAATTCTTTACTAGATTCTAGAAAGTTGGAGCTTTATTTTCAATTGAATTTGAATATTAAAGAATTATTAGAAAATAATTCAAGTGGGTTTTGTGCCGGAGAGGGTTTGCACCTTAAAAACTGCGTGCATTTGTGTTCCTTTTTTTTACTGCTATCATTGTACAAAAACTGATAATAATTGAAGATTGACTAATGCTCTAATTGAAAGGAATATTGATTCAGCCCCCTTCTCAATATTTCCAACAACTGGTATCAGAGCTTGGCTCCTTCAATAGTAGTTTAACAGCTGGAAGGAGGTCATGGAGCATACCAAGAATGGTGTACCTCTATTCAATGAAAATAATTATGCACTCTGGAAATGAAGAATGGAGGTATATCTCTTGGCGCAAGGTTACGAAGTATGGGACATTGTTCAAAATGGATTTACATCAACCGTGGATGAACAAGTTAAGAAGAATTTGGTAAATGATGAAAAAACAAAGAATATTATTATGAGTGGACTTATTGAATCTGCTTATCATACGGTGTTGGGTTGTAAAACCACCAAAAATGTATGGGACAAGCTTGAGAATATATATGCAGGTGACTCAAATGTCAAAGAAGAAAAGCTTCAAATCTATAGAGCAAAATTTGAGCAACTCAAAATGTAAGAAGATGGAAACATTGTTGCATACTTCCAATACGTTGATGAAATAACCAATACTCTGGAAGGATTGGGAGAGCTAGTTGACGACAAGACTATTATACGAAATATTCTTAGAACATTACCAGGGAGATTCAACCCAAAGGTATCGGTCTTAGAATACAGTGAAAATATGGACAAACTCAGCAAAGAGGAATTACACGGAGTTCTCATAGCATATGAAATGAGACTTGATGAAGAAGAGGGTACTTCAAATCTAGAAACTGCGTTCGTTGCATCTAAGAAAAACAATAAGGACAAACAACCTTCAATTGAAAAGACATGCACCTACAAGTGTGAAAAAAAGGGAGATGATGAAGAAGGTCTTTTAGATGAAGAATGTGCTTACTTTACGAGAAAACTAAAAATTAGCAAGGGAAAATTCAAAGGTAAACTTCCATTGATATGTTTCGGTTGTGGTGACGTTGCGAATTTTGCAGCAAAATGTTTGAACATAAGTGATGGAAACTCAAAAGGAAAGAAAATATTTAAGAAATTCAACAAGCAAAAAAAAAAAAAGGGATCCAAAAGGAACTTTCTCTCTAAATAAGATAGCTCATCAACCGATGAAGACAGTGACAGCGAAGAAGAAGCCAATGAGAGAGTATTGTTTATGGCCAAGCACAATGAACAAGAGGTATAAAACAATGAAGAAGAAGGGTTGACCATAGAATAATTTTCTAAGGAGGTAATTAGGCTTATAAAATATCTCAAGGCTGAGAAGATCCGTTCCAATACTCTTGAAGAACAAGTTCAAGGTCTCAAAATTGAAGTTGAAGAACACAAATGTATTGAAGAGTCACTTCAAAATAAGTTGGAAGAAATCAACCAAGTAAGGGAAGAATTAGTGTAATATTCCTAAATTAGCATGTAGCTAATCGGAATATTAATTTTTCTTTTAAAATCTAGTTAGATGAATAAATGGGCAAGGGGGCTCATAAGTTTCTTAAGTAGGAATAAAATCCCTCATAATGTGAAAAGGGATCATGTTCATTAAGAGGAGCATTCTGGGCTACATTTCCACTATTAGAACTTGGGTCAAGCAGTCACCAACATCTACAGTGCAGTCTCTTGCAGGAACTACATTTCTCCAGGTGTTGTTGTGGAAGGGTTAAACCACTTGATTTTGAGCTAGTTTCCTAGGAGAAGGGGCTCTCCCTCTCCCAGAAGGCTAGTAAGGAGGATTTATCATTCATATTATGTATTATTCAGACATATAAATACAGAGCTACAATAGACTGTGTGATTTTAGATCTAGATCTGCAGATCTACCATTTGGTACCTGTGCTTTCATAAAACCCTTGTCGGGTCATCTCCATATTGTATAAAAGGGGCTAGATATCCATTTTATTGGCTCTTTGAATAATATAATATCCAGATCTATTATTTTCCATATTTTGCTATAGAAACCCTCATGGAATAACTCTGTCACATTCTTCAAAATTTTTGTTTGTCATAAGTCATGGGGTTTGGGTGTTTTTGAGCTATATTGGGCTGGGGAGATCTGTTGAACATAGCTAGAGAGATTTGTTTCTGATCCCATTTTGTGTGTGAGGGTTATAGTGTATAAAATAAGGGATCCAAGTCTTGTTTCTCAATTCTATAGTGTAATTTTCTGAAAAAAAATGTTTTTACTGTCTATATTGCTAAAATTCCTAAGAAGGAATATTACAGTGGCATCAGAGCTCTGTTCTTGGCTTAGCTTGTGGGGGAAAATATATCTAGAGTTATGGAGGAGAAAGAGATTCCAAAGCTTCTCCTTCAAACTATGCAGAACATTTCCAAAGATAACAAGGAGATGAGGCATAAGGAAGCCCCTAGACGATTTTACCATGGAGAAAGCACTGGCACATCACATTATTTGGAACAATCAGCCACACAACCTTCTTCACAATTCTCCATTATGCCCACATTCCTATTTTAGGAATATGAAGAAGACACCCTTGGTGATTATTTTTTGGAATATGAATCACAATCCCGAAGATTCAAAGAACACTTGAGCTTTTAGGAGTTCTGTTGGATCAAGGATGGAAGAAGATCTTGTCACCATCAAAAGAAAGAAGGATTTATGTAGGGATTAGATATACAATGCAGTATGGGAAGGTTCTTCTTGCCTTCATATGATGGAACACCTAAGTGCACAACCAAGGCTTGGGTAGAGAAGTTGGATATTTATTTCCAACTCAATAGAGTTTCTGAAATAGAAGCTATCAAAATAGCTGTGCTGCACTCGAAAGGGGAGGCTCATGAATGGTGGTTCCATGGGTTGTATACACTTGGGCATGATCATATCACTTCATACTCATATTTCACCAGAAGACTAGTAGAGAGATTTGATCCAAGGGATCCAGAGGCTCACTTAGTTGAGCTAACCAAGATCAAACAAAAAGGAGATCTAAAAGTCTATATTGCTGAATATTTGAAGCTTTCGGTGATGGTATCCAACCTCACTATGGGAAGGAGGGTATGCATGTTTATTGATGGGATAGCTAAACCTTTGCATGGTTTGGTGAGATCTACTAAACCTACTACACTCCAAGAAGCTGTGGAGAAGGCTATAGATTTACAACATACTTTGCCCAAGACAAGAGCATTATTTAAGCGGGAGATTCCTTCATGGCCAAAGGAGGATAAAAGGAAGGTACTTCTTGATAATGATCAACATAAATTAAGGAGGAAAAAACTTTGCTTCACTTGTCAGGAGCCATGGGTGCCAAACCATCAATGTGTTGCAGGGAAAGCACATTGCATTAAGATATTTTCTGATGAGGAGGAGAGGACCAGTGCCATACCACCTACAGATGATGCAGTAAAAACTTTTGCTCCAAGGGGAGGAGCTCTTGCAGCGTTAAGAGGGGTCTCTATAGAGGATTCAAATGTTGTTATAAATTTCCTGGAAGGTTATACTTGCTTGAATATTTCTTTATTGGATTAATAGATGATTAGAGTTATAGAGTTGATTAGAACTTTCAAAGTTATATAATTTGATCACATTCACAAGGAATTAAATTCAAAGGCTTAAAACTGAGTCAAATACATTATGAATTTGTGGGGTTTTAGCGATGTTGTTACATCCCATGGTTGATTATTGCACTAGATTCATAGAGACAATGATTTAATTAATTTGAATTAAAATTATGTTGATTTAAACTTGGTTAATTAATATAAATCTAGATTACTCTAAAACCATATTATTCTATAAAAAATTCTATAGATGCATGTGTTAGAAAAATTTGGACAAACTAATAATAGCACATTCACATTCTTAGAATGTGCACACACTATTATTAGAACTTCATAGATACTAACAATTTTTGTGGCTCTTTATGTAGAATAACAAGTCATGGCTCCCATATCTAAGTTGAAATCTGAATATCCCTTGAAGAGGATCTTTGTGGTTTTTTTTTATGGTTGATTCATGTTCCTTGAACTCTATAAGCTTTATTAAGGGCCTAAGGCCCTCTTTTCTCCTTCCCTTGAGATAGTACATTCCCAAATACCCATTCTTATCATGTAAATAATAACAATGGTGATAAAGATCCCCATAGAGGACAAATATCCCATAGAGATGTCTTGTGTGGTAATTCAAATACTTGTTCAAAAATATTGATCATGGGAAGATTCAAATATGACCTAAACACCTATGATCCTTCCTTGATCATGGTTAAGGTCCCAAGTGCCCTACATGGTGCAAAAAACCTCATAATGATATTGAGGCCAAAATTAGAGGCCCCAAGTCCCAACTATGGCACAAAAATTCTTCAAATAACATCCTTAACACACTTGAAGGATAAATATATCTTAAATAGGATATTTTTGGTGATTTGAGGCCTTATTCACGTCCATTAAACTAGAGAATTTTTTTTTAGGGACTAAGGATCTTGTTTTCCTTCCCCATCCATAATAGAAGCCATTAAACCCATTCTTATTATACAATAATACATAATAATTGTGCCCATATTACCATTCTCATATTTTGTTAATGAAATTATTTTGCAATCCTTAAACAAGATATACACCCTAAATCCCACAATGATATGGAAAACATCATAATGGAATCATCCTAGATGGATCCTAAAATATCCCAAAGAAGATTTATATTTTACTTTATGGTCTTTTTAATTGCGTCACAAAGTCCATTGTGATTCCATGTTTCCATTTGTAAGGGAATGAACAAAAATGTTACTCGGCGGGATTCTCAAAATAGGTGATTGTGCTTGAATTTATATTCTTCCTTATGGTATTTTTAATTGTGTCATGAAATTGAAATCCTTGTGATTCCATTTTGCAGAGAGAGAACAATAGTGTTACTCAGCGCAATGGATTCCGGAAGCAAGCAATCATGGTTGAAGTTGCCTCCTAGAATGTATCTAAGCTCCTTTCACTTAGAAACAATAGTGAGCTCTCCTGGCCTCTCAAGAGAAAATTCCAGTCCCAGAACCCCCTCCCCCACTCGCACAACAACGTACGGTGATAGGTTCATTCCCAGCAGAACAGGGTCTGAGCTCAATGGATTTTCCCTCATTGAAAATAGCCTCAGCCTTTGCCTTCGCCCACTCGCTCCACTACCGAGGGTCGTGATGATGTATCTTCTTCCTTTATGTGTGCACATTCCACATTTATGAGAAACGACATATTTGTGGATGATATTGTTGGTCCAGCCACTCCTGTTAGTCCAGATAAGTCCACATAAATCTATGGCGGTCTTAGGGATTCGATCAAGTCACCTATGAGTCTGAGCAGGAATATTTTCACATTTAAGAATGACCATGGAGGAACAATCCTGGTTTGCCTTACTCTGCTTCTCCAATTTGAAGTGAGGGGATTTTCTCATCTAATGTTAGAATTCCATGCAAGTCGACTTGGAAGATCAATCGCTCCCCTTACAAGGTAGGCTTCTTATGTCTTTTTCTAATGTATGATTTTCTTAGATCTATTGTAATCTTATAAAGAAAATAGATTGATCTATGTCAATAGTTTTCAAATTTTTATTATTAGAAGGATAAGGTCCTTGGGTTGAACATAGGGGAAATATTATAACTAAACAAGAGAAAAATCCATTTTTCCTTTCTAGGGTTTTTATCAGAAAGAAGGTTGGGTGTATTTTAAAGGCAAACAATAACCACCATACAGTGAGCATTGCCATATTGTCTATTAAATGGGAATAATGTGATATTTAAGAGACACGATGAAAAAGGAAATAAGCTAATGACTCACTACGTGGTGATTGTTATTTTCCATGCTTTTAAATCCCCTATGATATGTATATACAAGCTAATGAGATTTTATTGTTCTTCCTCCCTTATTGGGAAGTTGATTTGGAGAGAGCTTGAGTCACTCAGATTGCTATGAGCAACAATGTAATGCAAGTAAGTGGATTGTAATGATTAAAATTTCCTAAAATGGTTGGTGAAAATCACGGTGACATGTGGTAGAAATAAATTTGAGCTTTTAACTTCACCAAGTTAAAAAAACGGACCTTAGCTCTATACCACTTCTAACTATGATTCATATTTGGATTTGATTACAAGCTTGTTTTTTTTACTGTGTTGGCTAAATTTTTTACATGTATAGGCTATAACATTTGGCAGTAGAGTATATTTACCAGCTTGGATTTATTTCACATCCAATGGTTAGTAGGGTCTTTACCTTGGTGGAGATAGTGTCCACTGTAATATATGCATACATTGTAGGTTGGACATTTTCGTCCTATGACATTGGTTTGGGAGATACTCTTTCCATTCAATAGTGAAAAATGCATTCCATTTTTATGTAATAAAAGGAATTCCCATTTTCCCACTTGTTCATGGTAGTGCTTTTATAGTCAATGAAATCTGTGTATATTTACCAAGCCATCCTAGAGGCTAGAGTAGGGTCCAATGAATAAGATTGTAGAGTGTGCATTAAACCTAGGCCCTCTCAACTGAAAAATCACATTCTACAATTTGGAGAAGATATTTATATCTCACTGGCTTAAAAGAAATGCATAACCCTATTTCTTAACAACTTATATCTAGACAATGATTGGGATTTAATTTGATTACAAGCTTGTTTTTGTTAACTATGCTAGCTAAAATTTTACCTGAATAGGGCTATACACATGTTCAATTTTTATCCAACTATAACATATGGTAGTATAATAGATTTCCCAACTTGGATCGATAGCAAATCCAATAGTAAAAAATGTCTTTACCTTGGTGGAGATAGTGCCTACTGTAGGATATGCGTACATAGCAAGTTGGATGATTTTCTCCTGTGGAGCTATTTGGGAGATCTCTTTCCTTTCAATTGTGAAAAGTGCTTGCCATTTTGATATGATAAAAATAATTTCTATTTTACTACTTTATCATGGTAGTGATTTTATATTAAATCATATCTGCAGTTAGTAGAACATGGACTAGTGAAGAAGAGTGTAGAGTGTGCATTTTAATATAGGTCCTCTCAACTGAAAATCACATTCAACTATCTAGAGAAGGGATTTCTATATTACTAGCTAACCACCCCCTCCCTTCGCAAAAAAGAAAAATAACCTAGAACATGGAACAACTTGGAGTCTTAACCTAGGTGGAGATGGTGCCCACCATGGGATATGCATGCACTATAGGTTGGATGGTTCCCTCTTTTGGCATATGTTTAAGAGATACTCTTCTTCAATTGTCAAGAATGCTTTCCATTTGCTATGATAAAAGGAATTTAATTTTCCAACTTGTTCATGGTAGTTATTTCCAAGCCATCCTAGAATATGGACCAATGAAGAAGAGTGTAGGGTGTGCAATTAAAACTAGATCCTCCTCTATACTTAAAATGATATTCAACAATATGGAGAAGCGGATTCTCCCTTACACAATTTATAACTAGACCATGATTGAGATTTGATGTGATTACAAGCTTGTTTTTGTTGACATTGCTAGCTATTGTTTTACCTGAACAAGGTTATACACACATTCAATTTGTTTTTTACTATAACTTTCAACAGTAGACTAGATTGTGTAGCTTGCATTGGTTGCATATCCAATGGTCAACAGAGTCTTTACCTTGGTGGAGATAGTACCCAGTATAGGATATTCATATAATGCAGGTTAGATGATGCTCTTTTCATTCAATCATGTATAAAGAGATTTGGTTTGACTAGAATCTTGTTTTCTTTAGTTCTACTAGCTAAAGTTCTGACGTTTGACAGTAGAGTAGATTGCCTATCTTGTATTGCTTCAATATCCAATGGTTATCAGAGTCTTTTCCTTGATGGAGATAGTGGCCACCATAGGATAAACACACACTATTGGTTGAATGATTTCCTCCTATGGAATATGCGTGGGAGATGAGTTCCAGTCAATTGTGAAAAATTCTTACCATGTTGATGTAAAAAAGGGTGTCCATTTTCCCAACCGTTCATGGTAGTGATTTTATAGTCAATGAGATCTTCATAGATTCCCCAAGTTGTGCTATAACCTGGACTAATAACAAAGAAGAGTGAAAGGTTCAGTTTTAAACCTAGGTTTTGTAAATTGAAAATCATAATCAACAATTTAGAAAAGAGACTTTTGTCTTGACTGACGTTTGATTGATTCCAACTTTGAATTTCAATTTATATTCGACTACCATTTCTGACTTTTTTCTGCTTAGTTTTTTCAATTGTGATGGAACCAAACTAGAAGGAATTTTTTTGGGTTGTTCAAAAGAACCTCAACGACTTAGTCTAATACCATTCTTGTGCAGAACTGGTTCCAACATTAAGATGATGAAATAATACATGCATCTGGGAAAAGCTAATAATATCATCTCAATAATTGATATCTTTCAATTTGAAAATTAGTCGGTAAAAGATAACATATAGGGTATCATATATAACACCGAACAACAATAATGGTTGTGATATTTTCTAATTATCAATAAGATATTCGGGCTTTCCAAGAGGTTGGCAGGATTGGTGACTCTTCTTTTACAAGTCCCCTTTGTTCCTTTATGTTTAAGAGGATATTGGTAGTCAAGTCTGCTTCAAGAAGATATGGGGGGGAATTATAGTGTCTAAACATGCTTAGAAAGAGGCTCTTTTAGTTTTGGCACCAAAGTTGTGGAGAGAAAGTTCCATCTCCTAATACAAAATAAAATGCACGACAAAGAATGTGGTCTCCAAGATTGGCTTTCATTTGCATAGAATAACTTAAACCCTATGATGGATTCAATCTGTTGTTGGTAATGGCTTTCAATGAAGTTCCTATATGACTTGATTTTTGAAATAATTTTGTAATCATGGGAATTTTTTTTAATTTTTTCCAAGCAAGGTTGTGAAGTGGAGAAATATGGAAAACCGGGGGTGTTGAAGAGTGGAATGGGTCTAGTTATGGAATGGAAAGAACCTCAAGTCACTCAATCTCCTCAGTCTTAGATAGTGAATGCTAGAAAGGAGCGGGATGATGTTGCAGGTGATAGTGAGCACTCAAAGATGCCATTTCCTTTGAATTTCAATGGAGAAGTGAGTCATCCTTCAATGAACAATACTTCTAGTACCAACCCTACTTCTACTTCTTCTCCTCTTCCTGCCTCCTCCCCTTCATCCTAATTGCATAGAAGGTTTCAAAGGAAGGATGTGTTGTTGTATGCCAATATTCTCTAATCAAGGAATAATTTTTCAGATGCACTTGGTCTCTATGAAATTTTTACGGAAACAAAGCCTACCAATGTCGAGGCTCACATTAGAAAAGGAATTTGTCTCCATATACAAGGTCTCATTCCGAAGGCATTTGAACAGTTTACAAAAGCTATTGCGCTTGATCCCTAGAATGTTTTGTGCTCTCACGCACTATGGATTTTTGTACAAGGATGAAGGGCTCTTTCTAGATGTAACGGAGGTTTGTTTCTCACATCGAACACTATTTAGGGTTTTTTTTTTAATTTCTTCTTCTATGTACTTATATTTTGCATTACTTGTTTGTTCAAGCTTCTATATAGTGGTAGGTGTTTGATAATAGATTTTGAAACTGAATGCATTTGAATATTATTGGGATGAAAAAAATATATCTACAGTAATCATAACATCAATATAGAAATGTGAAAATTACATGATCTTTGTTTGAATTAATTTATTAAAAAAAAGTGTCAATCCATATAATTTCGATTGACATAATTTTTTGGATGGCATTGTTGGAACTGTGAAGTTTCAACCAAAGTAAAATTTTCTAAAATTTATCGTTAATATACTAAGCCTTTTTAAGGAATCTCTGCTTGTTATCATGTTATTCAATGTTGATGACATGGATTGATTGACATGGCATGGTCATCTACTAACTTGTGGTGTCACACTTCTACACACGTCTGCTACAAAGAAACCTAGAACATAAATTATAAGAGTTTGAACTTGTTGCCCTTCCATCAAATAGGAACTCTTGAGTCTTTGGCATGGCATCCTAACAACATTCACAGGTTGGGTTATTTCAGACAAAGATATTTCTTGTAAAGTATCGGTACTCTTTAGAACTGCCCAATTGAATGACTTTGTTTTAGGGGTAAATATATACCATCTTTAACCAACAGATCACATTGGATTCATTTTATTGGCAGTTTATCATCTTTATTTATTTATTTAATGTGGCATTCACATTACCATAAATTTTTTAGAATCCATATTAGTATTTTCTTTTCAAAAGGCTACATTGCAAAATAAAAAAAATTAGATTTGGTTCTTCCTACTTAGATGTCCTGGTGACTACAACATGCATCAGTACAGAAGCAACTTTAGCAAGTGGATTTGCAACAAAAAAAAATATAAATCACCTAGACAACTTCTTATTTAACAAAATTTGTTTCATGGAAATAATAATCATGGTAGTAAATGTTTCATGGCAATAATAATCAAGGCAGTAAAAATAAGAACATGGTTTTGAATTTTGGAAAACATGAAAAGCTTAGAATGCTTTATTTTTGTCCATTGAAAAACATATAAAGCTCAGAATGCTTTCTTTTTGTCCAATCAAATTGTTCAATATTTCCTGGAAGTGGGTTTTGAGGTTCAATTTCATTGGATCATCCAAGAACAGTATGTAATGGGAAAAATGTGGAGGGCCTAGTAGAAACCTATATTGCATGGGAATTCACTTGCCCCTATTTCTCTTGTGCTGGATATAGCGTTGTAGGAGTATGTGCTTGACTTGGGTAGCTACAGTTCTAAGTGCTCCCAAGAATGTTCCTAACACGCATGGGAACACTCTCCATATGGTTGAAATATGACTAATTATTTTCCTTTTTCTAAAAATATTGTAAACATTACTTTATACATCCTCTAACTCTTTGGTGACAATGGCTTATTACATTTCATATTCTACTCCTTCTAATATAGTTCATAACTTTATGATTGCTAGATGGATTATGTTCTTTAGTTCAACTTCATTTCCTATTCTACTTCATGCGATTTTTTTTTACTTTGTAACTTCTAAACAATTTACCATTGGTTATGAAGTCTTGAGACATGTAGTAAATTTTTGATGTTCTAATATGCTATGAATCACATTTTTAAGCTCTTAATAATATCATATTGCCTATTATTAGAAAAATTTACATTATCCATAGTTAATTTGGTATTCTATACATCTTTTGAAGGTGTTGATAATCATTCCATTTTCACAACCATGATGGCTTAGAAGGGGCTAACATGTTCTTTTTTTTGGTAATTAGGGTGGGTAGGGTGGGGGAAATATCGCCACCCTCTTTACCAATGAGCTAGGTATTGTTGTACAAGCCCTATTTATTTGAAAATATATGCATCATAATATATAAGTATATGCGTATATAATGTCCCTAGGAATGCTTCGTTCCCAAGTCTTTTTTGTAAAATATTGTGTAATATCCCAAAATAGGGATTTTATACAACAATAAGAATATCTTAAGATATTCTTAAGTTGGAGATCCAACAAATAGACTCATATGATGTGTTCAAAAATACATAGCCTTCAAATGAGGTAAACAATAGCAAAAGAAGAATGTCTACACATTCCCAAGTGGGGAAAATGCAGAAATTAGACCCTGAAAACGTTATTTCTGAAGATATGCGTTTTTACTGGGTGAAATAACACTTGGTTACCTTATAATATGATGTTATTCCCTCACATACAAAAGGGTATCAGAAATAAATCCCTTTTGATATGTTAAACAGACCTCCCGGTTACCTAACAGCTTAAAAATGGCCAAATCCCATGACTTGAGTTATGCAGAAAAGGAATGAAGCATGCACATCATAATTTTATGAGGGTTTCTACAGTATAATGATGAAATAATATGGATCTAGATTTATATGGAATAATATGCCAAGAAAATGAAGATCTGACCTCCTTATTGTATTATAAGCCAACCCGACAAGGGTTTCATGAAGCACATGTACAAGAAAGAGAAGATATGAATATTCAGCTTAGAAAATGCAGTATTGCTGAAAAATTACAGAAATATAGCTGAATAATACAAAAGAGGTATGAGAATCCCTTCCTCTAGCTTTCTGGGAGAAAGGTTGGCCCTTTCCCTAGGAAACTAGCTCAGAAACAAGGGTCTTAACCATGCTGCAACAAATCTATGTAAAATAACGCAGTTCCTACAAGGGACTGCACTGTATGAGATGAGAAACAATTTGGCCTACTGAAAAGATATAAAATGTGCCTAGAAATCTTCCTAGCTGATTTCTCAAGAGAAGGAAGGCACCCTCTACTGAGAAACAGACCCGGAAGTGGTGTAAGAATCCTCCACTGCAACAGCCTGCAACTCAGCAATATCCTGCTACAGAAATAATGTTGGAGCTAAAGAATGATGCTTGGCCTTAAGCCAGGATGTGGAGCAATACAGGACAAGCTCTCCTAAGAGGCCTCTCAAGGAAAGAGGTGGGATTCCCGCTCGGGAACACCCAGTGCTACCCTGCTAAACAGCAAGAGGAAGCCAAGTATAAACAGACAAGATGAAAATATCGAGACAAAAAAACATGAATAACAAAGGCCTCCATCCTCTTCATATATAGCAAGTGAACCTCTCCACATTGGGTCCCATCCACATGTGCCATCAAGCTCATGCAAGTTATCCTCCACCAAAATTGCGTTGTCCATCAAGGTGGTTCAATGTATCTAGACATCTTTGTTGACTTGGTCAAAGTTGACTGAATCAACATGATCTCATCTTTGTTCACACCCAAGGGTGCTCAAATAAGCTGCTTATTCTTACCCCTTTCACATTAGGAGTTTTATTGATCCTTTTAAAGAGGTTAATGGGCCTCCCTACCCATTTATTTTCCTTCCTAGTGATAAAACAACTCTAATATTCCATTTAGCTTGGAGGCTAAAATTTTGGAATATTACAGTCATCCCCTCCAAAATGTTGCTTGTCCTCAAGCAACTGTATAAGGAGAGCAAAAATCCTCCCCTCCTCTTCTTGTGGCCTCCTCATCATAAGTCTCCACCAGTGCTCAAAATGATCTGCTACAAATCTGTCCTCCAATATTTCCTCCCAAGCATGCAAAACCATATGGCTTACGTCATAGAAAGGTGGAAGATGTAAGTGGAAACCTCCCTACTGTCCAATGGCCTCCTCAAGGTAGGAGTGATGATGAACATAGGGAATATTATTTCCAGTGAGTGACTCCCACAGCCATGCTATCATCCAAATGAAACGAGCCAATCTAGTTAGCTCAAAAAGATCCTCAACCCCCGGTTCATACAATGTGTTGGGGCTGCATGGAGAGATTGGATCCTCCCAACCAAGTGGTCTCTCTCTCCATTTATGATAAGTATGGGGTTGTTGCTGATCTTGGGCTGGAATATCATGACCTCCAAGAGTGGCCCAAGCTACCCCATCAAACAAATAAACCATGAAGTGCCTCCTCCAAAAACTCAAGTTCTCCAAATGGCTCCTCCAACATGAAGAAAAGAGATGTAATTTGGCCAACATGGGCTGCCCATTTCTCCTCCAAAAAAATGAATCATGAAAATTAGGGAGAATCATACCCCCAATGGACATCTTCAAAACATATCCCACTCTCCAAACAAAGCTTCCCATGAAATCAGCAATACATGGAAGCAAAAACCAATAGAAACAAGTTGTCATATGACAACTGGAAAGTGGATCAAGGTCCCACACAAGGAACCAATGCAGTGAATTTTTTTCCTACATCAAATCAAACAAAAAAAGTGCTTTTACGGCCACTTTTTTGCTGCCACAATCATCTTAAAAGATATAAACATGAAAGTACAAAAGGGTGTCAATGGTGCACACCAAAAATCATGTGGCTTCCCCCACAAACCACTAATGAGATAGCTAATCTCAATGCTACAAACAGCTTCAAGTACATCATTATGCAATATAAAAGAAGGAATAATCCTCCTTGGTACAATATGCTGCTCATAAAAAGACAAGAAGTAACAAACATAAGGTGAATTTGTACATTCTCCATCATGCACTTGAGGTCTTGAGCTAAAATGGCTCAACTGAAAATTCTCCCTTATCCCAATGAGTAGGAAGGTGGTTGTGACATCCTCTCTATCACCATATGAGCTATGCATCTCTCCATATGATGAAATATGTCATGATGAATGCACTTCCAAATGAACTCCGCTACCAAGGAAAGATATGCATCAAAATGCATGGAAAAGGAGTCCTCATGTGCTGCATGTAGCAGCTTCTCCTTGAGCTTAGAAGCTCTAGTCAAGAAGACTCTGCCATAAGAATATATGATCATATCATCCACCATATATCGGTTGTCTCCATTGTTGGCAATATGATGCAGAGAGTTGTCCTTGATGGAAACCCACTGAATGAAGATGAAGACATGAGATTGTTGGCATGTGTTGTCCTTGATGGCAATACACCTGATGAAGTTATTCTTGACTTGATGGACTTGGTAAATGATGTAAATCTGATGTGATATGATGTTTGTTGACAATATGATGTGTAGAGAGTTGTTCTTGAATGGCAAACCACCTCGATGAAGATGATGGCAACTTACTTGATGAAGTTGTGCTTGATAGAATATGTTCTTGAGAAGTAACCGATGTATCTACAGGCATGCATGCACGAAGAAAGGAATTCAACATGTGCTAAATCTATGGTGAAAAGAGTATGTCTCAAGGCATACGCGGATCTGTCTAGGTGAAGTCGCGTATGCACGCGGGAAACAACGTTCCAAGTCGCGTATGGGCAAAAGCGCTCATAAAGTGCAAAACCAGGGGTAACTACTATGGTATCGACCCATTGTATTGGGTAATGATTCGTCTAAATGACCCCGTCCAGGAATACCATCGGAAGTAATGTAGTTTTGGGCTCATGGTATTGTTTTGGCTCATGGTATTGAAAAAGGGGCTCATGGTATTGAAAAAGGGTAAACCTATATAAGGAGAAGAAATTCATTGTGCAAATGAGGAGTGTGGGTGCAAGATGTCTGAGCTTGAATGAATACTTCTCTCTGAAGTATATCTGAATGGAAAGGGTTACACTTGAATGATAAATCTGAATGTATGATGCACCAATGATGAAGAAGGGGATCTAGATCTGAAATGTACTTGTATCTACTAGATCTACTTATGGAAGGCTTAGATCTGAAATGAGGCGAACATCTGTCTGAAGTAAAAGGGTAAATCTGAACTGAATATCTGATCTGAAGAAGTATGCTACTCTATAATGATTGAAGATCTATACGCTACTTCGCCGCAGAGGAAGCGCGTATATACGCGTCTTCGCCGAAGAGAAAGCGCGTATGCGCAATGAAATATGTACAGAGGTATACGCTAGTTTGTGTGAACGGAAGCGCGTATATACACGACATCAGTGAAGTGAAAGCGCGTATGCGTAATGAAATTGGCTTTGTAATTTATACAGAAGTATACGCTAGTTTATTTGAACGAGAGCGCGTATATACGCGACATCAGAGAAAGGAAAGCGCGTATGCAAACTAGGGTTTGCTGAAGTCTGTGGTAAGAAATGTCTGATCTATTCTGCTGGTTTACTGATATCTGTCAGTGAGTTATATGTATCTGTTTCATGGTTGATTGTGCTTAAAAGTATGGAAAGGGTCCAGTATGAAAATTTGATGAAACGTGGCCTGCAAGTGGTGTCCTAAAGGAAGCTTTGGATCCAGTGTGAAAATTGATGAAACATGGTCCATAGAGGTGCTGAGGGTTGTAGCCTTCAGTCAGGGGGTTGTAGCTCCCTTCCAGGTGAGGCTGGGCAACGAGATCAGTCGTAGCTCCCTTCCGTGAGGTCGAAACCATATTGGGGTCGTAGCTCCTTCCGTGGGGGTCGGCAACCCAGTCGTGGGGTTGGAGCTCCCTTCCAGAAGAGGCTGGTAAACGAGCGCAGGTGGGTGCCTGCGTGCTGGTAGGAGTCTGCACCAGCACATATGTTGTAAGATGTTTTCTCTATAATAAAGTATTGAAGGCTGAGCAACTGCAGCGGTGGTTTTCTCCCGACTTGGGTTTCCACCTAAAAATCCTGGTGTTCATGTGTGATGCTTTGTGTGATGGTTTATTCTATTGTTACTTCACATGTTTACTGTTAACTTAACATCAGATGAATGAATATTGAAAAGAACTAAGTTAATAAATGTCTGCATATTTAGATCTCTGCTAATACGCGAGTTGTATGAAGGATATCCACGTGTATACGCGAGTTTACTAAAGGAAAGTAGCGTATGGGTTTAGAAGTAAGGAAAAGTGAAAATTTTTGAATATGCAGTAAATACTGATTCACCCCCCCCTCTCAGTATTTTTCCCAACAATTGGTATCAGAGGGAGGTTCTTCTGCAGAAGCTTGATCGCTTGAAGGAGATCCATCGCAATGGGAAGTCTTGAAGGAGTAATGTCTATAAAGCCACCTCTATTCAATGGAAGCAATCTAATATTCTGGAAGGTACGAACAAAAGCATATCTGCAAAGTCTTGGTGCAGATGTATGGGCAATTGTGGAAGAAGGTTATCAGTATCCGGCAAGTATTCCTACTGATGCAGCTGAAAGGAAGAAGTATGAAATCAATGCCAAAGCGGTGAATGTCTTATTAGGAAGCATGTCTGAACCAGAATTTGCTAAAGTGATGTAGCTACATTCAGCAAAAGAAATATGGGACAAAATCATTCTAAGCTATGAAGGAGACACAAAGGTAAAAAGTGAAAAACTCCAAACTCTTAGAATTGAATATGAAAATTTGAAGATGCATAGTGATGAAAGTGTTGCCAGTTTCTTTCTCTGTCTAGATGATATTGTAAATCGGATGAGAAATTTGGGTGAAACCATAACTGATACTACTCTGGTAGAAAAAGTCTTAAGATCCTTGACTTCAAGATTTGATTCTAAAGTTTCAGCTATTGAAGAAAGGCAAGATCTGCAAACTCTTACTATTGTTCAATTACATGGTATTTTGACTACTTTTGAAATGAGACAAGGAGGTCCTTCTCAAATCAGAGAAGCTGCTTTTAAGGTGTCTGCAAAAGGAAAGGAAAAGGAAGTTGTCAAAGAAACCAACTATATATCCGAAGAAGAAGAAGCGAATTTTGTGAGAAAACTCCAACTAGGCACTGGAAAATTCAAAGGTAAGCTTCCCTTCAAATGTTTTGAGTGTGGAAAAGTGGGTCACTATGCTGCTAAATGTCCTTATAGAGAAAAACATGGTGAAGGGAAACAATTTGAAAAGAGGAAGAGTTTCTATGCAAATGAAGATGATGATGAAGTGTCCAGTGAAGATGAAGAAGATTCTGACCATGATCTGAAAGTGCTTATGGAAAAGAAGCAAAAGAAGAAGTCTACTCGAAACAAGGAGATCTCTCAGAAAACATGGTTAGCAGAAATTGAATCAGATAGTGATTGGGGTCATGATTGTCTCATTGGTACAATGAATGGTGAAGATAGTGAAAGTAAAGTTGTGGATCTAGAAGAAGCTATCAAGATAAAAGTTGAAGAACAAAAAAAGGAAACTGATAAGAAAGATTCTATCTACAATGAGATGATCTCTCAAATGAAAGATCAAATAGAAATGCTGAATGGACAGGTGGACAAGTATCAAAGGTTTCATACTTATGCATCCAATCGAATTAAAGAACTAGAAGCAGAAATCAACGATCTAAATGCAGATCTCAAAAAATCAAGCAAGAAGAATGAAGGACTTGAAGCTGCAATCATATCTCTGCAAGCAGATCTTGAAGCATCAAGTAAGAAGAATGAGGAACCTCTACAAAAATTTGAAAAGGAAGGCCTTGAAGCAGAAATCATCTCTCTCAAAGAAGATCTGGAAAAATCAAATAAGAGGAATGAAGAGCTGCAACAAACATGTGAAGAAAACGAAAAGTGGTTGAAAGAAGAGATTCTAAATCTGAAGGATCAAGTAGAAGATGGAAGAAGGAAAGAAGAAAGCATGACAAAGCAATGTCAAGCCTTGGAGGTTGAGGTAAACATTCTCAAAGGTAAATTAGAAGAAAAGGTTAAACTTTTGAGGTTTCAAGATGGTACTAACATTTTGGACAATATTCTGAGTAATCAAAGGTCTCCTGCTATCAAACTTGGTCTTGGTTTCCATGAAACTGTTAAAGGAGAATCTAGCTCACAAGGAAGTGCTAAAACTTCAGAGGATGACAATGCAAAACCTGAAGTGTTGAAAGAGACAAAAGGTCAACCAACAATGATGAAATCTCAAAGGAAATCAGTCAATAAATTTGAATGCTTTAAATGTCATAATCATGGGCATGTTGCAGCAAATTGCAGGAGCAGATCATTTCAGCCTCAAAAAAACAGTTCCTACATAGAAAGGTACTCTGGTTTCTTCAAGGGATATTGTTTTTCATGTAACAAGTATGGACATAAAGCAGCTGATTGTAAAAGGAGGAAGATTAGAAATACTCATTATGATTCTTATGCTTATTTCTTTGGACACATGAGATGTTATTTCTGTAACAAGTATGGACATGTAGAAAAGGAATGCAGGTTGAACAGATCTGAGAAAGTGGACAACTTTCAGCACACAGTTAGGAAGTTCAAGCAAGTTTGGAAAAAGATGGAGAACCGAACGGAAACGTAGGGAATTCTGACCCTACTGGAGTCATCCGGTTCTAAAGCTGACTTTTCTTATTGACTGCAGGAATGATGTGGGATACATTATGAGATTTAGTAATGTAACATCACAGGGGGAGAAATCCATGATGACTCTCATGGTTGATTTGATTATTCTGGTTATGTTTACTTCTGACATCACATCTGATGTGGAAAGGACAGGTACAGGAGGTACAGACTCAGGAAGAAATGAAGGAAGATGAAAATTTTCTATGCTTCACTTTCCATACGCGGGTTATATTAACAAAAGTCACGTATACACGCGAGTTTCATCAGACACAGTCGCGTATGCATTGATGATAAGAGAATGTGTATGCTAGCTGAAGATCTGGAGTAGAGGCTCAG
This sequence comes from Pinus albicaulis, assembly GCA_034641835.2. Taxonomy (NCBI): domain Eukaryota; kingdom Viridiplantae; phylum Streptophyta; class Pinopsida; order Pinales; family Pinaceae; genus Pinus; species Pinus albicaulis. The sequence goes on from CM076578.1 coordinate 1,058,832,217, forward strand.
GGGGAGTAACAGTATGATTGTTAATAACTGTATTATTGACTCTATATCAGCTTAATTTCTCATTTTTAAATAATGATGACATGATACTTGGTTACTTATGTTGAAGATTATGGATGAGTCTTGGTTGCTTGATGATGAAGAGTATTCGTTGCTGAGATGAAAGTCTTATAAATCAGAGATAAGGACAGATCATGCAGAGATTGTTGCTGATGACTTGCTGATAAAGGTATTTAGGTTGCACTAGTTAAGGAGGAGCACTAGTTCAGGGGGAGCAGCAGGTTGAATACTAATGATTGCATTGTTGGCAATATGACTGCTTATTCTTAGTTATTGTGATACTCATGCTTAATGATGACTTGGTACATGGTTTATTATGATGAGATTTTGATCCCGGTTTACTGAAAAGTATCTTTTGTGTTCACACATGGATGAGTTGGAAGTCGTTTGATTCAGAAATAAATCATGTAGAGCTTTGTTACTATGGTTGAGATATTTTGCCTACATATGTTACTTCATGTTAAATCTTGAAGATCTTGATGATATTGGACCACATGGATGATTGCTTGACACATATTTGAAGATGTTGTTTTGGTATGATAATCTCTCTTGGAAAGATTGTATTGATGCTGCAAAGAATATGAAGGCTTGGTTACTAATGTGCTTATGCTACAACCGTTGGATGACGCTTGAAGACATAACTGCACTGTTCTATCTATCTGTAGTCCAGGGAAGCATTCAAAAGAAGCTGAACACTGTCTTTTTCTCACAAGAGGATCAGATCTGGTTAAAATATAGAAGATGGTATTGGATACGCGGGTTTCCTAAAACACAGTCGCGTATATACGCGAGTTCATGCACAGAAAACCACGTATGTATGATTGCTGACATTTTTCTGTTTGGAGTCAGCTCTCTTCAGCACAGCTGCAGTGCTGTTTGGTATCTCTGATACTGTTTGGTCTCTGGTGGTGTTCCAGTTCTCATAATTCTATTTCAGATGATTTGATGATTTGTTGGTAAAAGTGTTTAGGATGCACAATCTAAGGGGGAGTCTTAGTCACATGGAAAGGTTGCTTGGTTGCACATATTCAGGGGGAGCATTAGCGTTGCTGAGTATAATTCATTATTGGCATTATGATGGTTCTGATACATGTTCTCTTTCTTGAGGACTTTCTGGTGTTGGTCATAAATGGTCATATTTGTAATTTGATGAAAAGGTCTTTTTGAGACCCATGATGTAAAATTGTAATATCCAGTCATGTAAGGACTAGTCAATTTTGTAAACCCACTTGGTTGGGTAGCTGAGTTGAAATGTGTAAACCCACTTGGTTAGGTACTTGAGTCTCATATGTAAATCCACTTGGTTGGATATTTGATGTAAGTGTGAGTCATTGGTGGTAGGAAATTCATAGAGTCATGTACTTCATTGGAAAATATGTTTGAAGATTCAACATGAACTCAGGGGGAGTTTGGTCACTTCAGTACATATCAGATCTGCAGGATGCTTCTTCCACATGCGGAGAAAAGGGGGAGAGTATGTTGGTTTTGATCCGCCCTTTGCCCTTGATGTCAAAGGGGGAGAGTGACATGGTGTTTGAATGAAGAGAAATAATGGTGTCAAAAATGGAGAGAGTGACATGGTGTCATTGTATTCTTAATGTACCTATCTGTTGTGGTAACCAAACACCATCGTGTTTGCCATCAAGTCCAAAGGGGGAGATTGTTGGCAATATGATGCAGAGTGTTGTCCTTGATGGCAACCCACTGAATGAAGATGAAGACATGAGATTGTTGGCATGTGTTGTCCTTGATGGAAATACACCTGATGAAGTTATTCTTGACTTGATGGACTTGGTAAATGATGTAAATCTGATATGAAATGATGTTTGTTAGCAATGTGATGCTGAGTGTTGTCCTTGAAAGGCAACCCACTTGATGAAGATGATGACAACTTACTTGATGAAGTTGTGCTTGATAGAATATGTCTTGATGAACTAAATCTGATGTATCTACAGTGAGTACAGAAGGCAATGAAGAAAGGAATTCAACATGTGCTAAATCTATGGTGAAAAGAGTATGTCTCAATGCATACGCGGATCTGTCTAGGAGAAGTCGCGTATGCACGCGGGAAACAACGTTCCAAGTCGCGTATGGGCAAAAGCGCTCATAAAGTGCAAAACCAGGGGTAACCACCATGGTATTGACCCATTGTATTGGGTAATGATTCGTCTAAATGACCCCGTCCAGGAATACCATCGGAAGTAATGAAGTTTTGGGCTCATGGTATTGTTTTGGCTCATGGTATTGAAAAAGGGGCTCATGGTATTGAAAAAGGGTAAACCTATATAAGGAGAAGAAATTCATTGTGAAAATCATGAGTGTGGGTGCAAGATGTATGAGCTTGAATGAATACTTCTCTCTGAAGTAGATCTGAATGGAAAGGGTTACACTTGAATGATCTGAATGTATGATGCACCAATGATGAAGAAGGGGATCTAGATCTGAAATGTACTTGTATCTACTAGATCTACTTATGGAAGGCTTAGATCTGAAATGAGGCGAACATCTGTCTGAAGTAAAAGGGTAAATCTGAACTGAATATCTGATCTGAAGAAGTATGCTGCTCTATAATGATTGAAGATCTATACGCTACTTCACCACAGAGGAAGCGCGTATATACGCGTCTTCGCCGAAGAGAAAGCGCGTATGCGCAATGAAATATGTACAGAGGTATACGCTGGTTTGTGTGAACGGAAGCGCGTATATACGCGACATCAGTGAAGTGAGAGCTCGTATGCGTAATGAAATTGGCTTTGTAATTTATACAGAAGTATACGCTGGTTTATTTGAATGAGAGCGCGTATATACACGACATCAGAGAAAGGAAAGCGCGTATGCAAACTAGGGTTTGCTGAAGTCTGTGGTAAGAAATGTCTGATCTATTTTGCTGGTTTACTGATATCTGTCAGTGATTTATATGTATTTGTTTCATGGTTGATTGTGCTTAAAAGTATGGAAAGGGTCCAGTATGAAAATTTGATGAAACGTGGCCTGCAAGTGGTGTCCTAAAGGAAGCTTTGGATCCAGTGTGAAAATTGATGAAACGTGGTCCATAGAGGTGCTGAGGGTTGTAGCCTTCAGTCAGGGGGTCGTAGGTCCCTTCCAGGTGAGGCTGGTAAACGAGATCGAGGGGTCGTAGCTCCCTTCCAGGAGAGGCTGGTAAACAAGATCGGGGGCCGTAGCTCCCTCAGGAGAGGCCGGGTAAACGAGTCGTGTTGGAGTTTCCTTCCAGAGAGGCCGGTAAACGAGCGCAGGGGGTGTCATGGCCGGTAGGAGTCCGCACCAGCATATGTTGTAAGATGTTTTCTCTATAATAAAATATTGAAGGTCAAGCAACTCAGCGTGGTTTTCTCCCGACTTGGGTTTTCACCTAAAAATCCCGGTGTTCATGTGTGATGCTTTGTGTGATGGTTTATTCTGTTGTTACTTCACATTTTTACTGTTAACTTAACATCAGATGAATGAATATTGCAAAGAACTAAGTTAATAAATGTCTGCATATTTAGATCTCTGCTAATACGCGAGTTGTATGAAGGATATCCGCGTGTATACGCGAGTTTACTGAAGGAAAGTAGCGTATGGGTTTTAGAGAGTGAAAAAGTAAAAAGTTTCAGTTTGCCCTAAATACTGATTCACCCCCCCCCCCCCCTCTCAGTATTTTTCCCAACATCCATCAGGGTCCTCAAGAATCATGCAAGCACCAAGATCCTTGGAGTACTCTACCAAGAGTTGAGACCTCCAATATGGATCAATCCTCCCAAGAGACAGCGCTGGTGATATGGCATGTGAAAATATATTCATGTTGCTGCTTGCTACTTTGACATCCCCCATGCCAAAGTCTCCTTCAAAACTCTTCACCTCTCCAAAGTCCAAGAGTGGTGAGCCAAATGGAAAGATTTCTCTTACCAACTCCAAGTCTGGTGGCCTCCCCGGTGGAATGCCTCCATGTAGTGAGACATACATGGCAAGAGAAGACTGTTCATATGGTTGGGAAACCTTGCCCTTGCCCTCACAGTGCAAACCAATCTCCCTCCTCCTTGCACCATCTCTCTGAAATAGATAGGGGTGTGTGCTCCTTATCAAGTGATGATGTCCTTCCTCCCTACCTTCTCCTTCCATCAATATCATCTCACAATCATGCTGCTCATTGATTTTACTTTGCCTCCCATATGTGAGATCTTGGGGAAATTCTTACAATGACACAAGAAATCATCCTATTGGAGCATGTGCTCCTCCTTCCTCTGCATGAGGCACTATATATGCTCTATATGTGACAACGTTGTTACCCCCATCCTTCTCTTCATCTTCAATGTGAATAGGAGGTAACTGCTCAATAAGAGGATCCTTCTTTGCAAAAGGACCCTTCATGCCCTCTTGTCCAAGGTTATGAAACAAAGATCTTACCTCCAGCAAGGTATCATGCAAGATGTGATCTCGTCCAATAGGTTTTTGAAGTGGTTTTGAGTTTGCAGGTCCTCCCAACTTATGCAAAAGTTCCATTGATTTGATTGTCTCATGTTTTGTATCAAATATTTCTACCAATATTTTAGTGAACTTTGAAAAAGAAGAAGTATTAACATTTTTGAATGAAAATGACTCAAACATCCACCAAGCATAGGCCTTACCTTCAAAGTGTAGCGCTGCAACTCTAATGGCTTCTTCTTCAGAAACTGGGTGCTGCTACAAATAAGTAAAAAACTCCTCCACCCAAGCTTTGGCTGAGCAAGTTGGGGATCCATCAAAGGCAGATAGAGAAAATCTATCCATGTCATGCAGATGGCTCCTCTCCACCTTGATCTTGCAAAACTCTTTGAAAGTAATATGATCTCTAAAATTCTCAGTTTGAGACTCATACTCTTGCAGAAAATTACTAAGAGTTTCCCTCCTCGACATTTCCTCTTCTTTCATCTCTTTCATAGCAGACCTGGGAATTTGACTGCACTGTGCATAATAGAGTGTAGCTGCATGCTCACACCTATCATGTGCTAATATAGATCTAGCTCTAGATCCAAACTCCTTAGGAGATTCCATCTCTCCTCTCATCTTCTTAAGATTTTTATTGATGCACTGTACAGATTTTGGAAGAAGCTTTGTAAGCCTATCTTCCCTTTTCCCTCCACATGATGGAGTCTTATTTCTGTTCATCTCTCCTTATCTAGATAGTTGCATGGCTGAGTTTCACAGGCTCAGCCAATATTGAAGCTCTAATACCACTGTAATATCCCAAAATAGGGATTTTCTACAACAATAAGAATATCTTAAGATATTATTAAGTTGGAGATCCAAAAAATAGACTCATATGATGTGTTCAAAAACACATAGCCTTGAAATGAGGGAAACAACAACAAAAGAAGAGTGTCTACACATTCCCAAGTGGGGAAAATGCAGAAATTAGACCCTGAAAAATTTATTTCTGAAGATCTGCATTTTTATTGGTTGAAATAACACTTGGTTCCCTTAGCATATGATGTTAGGCCCTCACATACAAAAGGGGATCAGAAAGAAATCCCTTTTGATATGTTAAACATACCTCCCGTCTACCTAATAGCTTAAAAATGACCAAATCCCATGACTTGAGTTATGTAGAAAAGGACTGAAATAACATGGATCTAGAGTTATATGGAATTATATGCCAAGAAAATGAAGATCTGACCTCCTTATTGTATTATAAGCCAACCCGACAAGGGTTTCATGAAGCACATGTACAAGAAAGAGAAGATCTGAATATTCAGCTCAGAAAATGTAGTCTTGCTACAAAATTACAGAAATATAGCTGAATAATAAAAAATAGGGATGAGAATCCCTTCCTCTAGCTTTATGGGAGAAGGGTTGGCCCTTTCCCTAGGAAACTAGCTCAGAAACAAGGGTCTTAACCCTGTTGCAACAAATCTGTGCAAAATGACACAGTTCCTGAAAGGGACTACGCTGTAGGAGATGAGAAACACTTTGGCCTGCTACCAAGATATGAAATGTGCCCAGAAATATTCCTAAATAATTTCTCAAGTGAAGGAAGGCACCCTCTACTGAGAAACAGACCCGGAAGTGGTGTAAGAATCCTCCACTGAAACACCCTGCAACTCAGCAATATCCTGCTACAGAAATAATGTTGGAGCTGAAGAATGATGCTTGGCCTTAAGCCTAGATGTGGAGCAATATAGGACAAGCTCTCCCAAGAGGCCTCTCAAGGAAAGAGGTGGGATTCCCACTTGGGAACACCCGGTGCTACCCTACTAAATTGCAAGAGGAAGCCAAGTCTAAATGGACAAGATCAAAATATTGAGATAAAAAAACATGAATAATAAAGGCCTCCATCCTCTTCATATATAGCAAGTGAACCTCTCCACATTGGGTCCCATCCACATGTGCCATCAAGCTCATGAAAGTTGTCCTCCACCAAAATTGCGCTGTCCATCAAGGTGGTTCAATGTATCTACACAACTTTGTTGACTTGGTCAAAGTTGATTGAATCAACATGATCCCATCTCTATTCACACCCAAGGGTGCTCAAATAAGCTGCTTATTCTTACCCCTTTCACATTAGGAGTATTATTGATCCTTTTAAAGAGGTTAATGGGCCTCCCTACCCATTTATTTACCTTCCTAGTGATAAAACACCTCTAATATTCCATTTAGATTGGAGGCTAAAATTTTGGAATATTACATATTGCTTTAAAAATCTTGCAAAGTTCGAAGACCTCTTGGATTTGCATGATTTGCAGATTTTAAGGTAAAGGAAGTTGAAGTCAGTATAGACTCCATAGTCAAGCAATTGAGTTGCTTTGTCAATTCCTTGAGATTGATTACTATTGGTGGTTGTTGTGCATGTGTCTTGATAGCCTTATGATCATTTTCACAAATCTAGAGTTAGTATTGTGAAATTTCTATTTATAAAGTTTAGAGATTGTGTTGCATAATCCTTGTTTGGTTTGGATAATTTTTTCTATTTGTTGTAGTGTCATGGGTGCGAATCTTGCAAGGCAATATTTGTTTTACTAAGAGTTTGATTTCCTTTTGCATGAGTTGTTCTATTTTTAATTTCAAACATCGTTAAATTGCCTCCTCCCATCACATTGTTGCTTTGTTCACTTGAAATGCTACAAATGCTAATTTATTTCTCTTTGCAAATTTCATGGCATTCTTGATGGTGGCTCTCATATCTTATGTTAGTAGCTGAACCTTTATGAATGAATATGTTGATGTCAAACCTTTTGTGGTTCTATTTCTTATGCATGACTTTGATGGCTTCAATGTTGCATAGTAGGTCAAGTGATGTTATGGTATGTTCCACCCATTGGAGAAGTGAAAACATGTCACTTGTGGCCATTTGGTCTTATTCATATAGATTTTTCCTTGATTTTGACTATCTGGGCCCAAGGTAGAATAATTGAGATACATCGACCTTGTTCTACATTATGGTCCTCCTTCATTTTGGATGCATACATTTGAATCAAGATAGTGAATAACTCGCTTTTGTTGCTACCTCATGCTACTTACTTAGTTTGAATGTTGTTTTTTCTTCAATGAATTATTCCCACAATTGTTGATTCTTGACCTCTTTAAGTGCTTTGAGTGCAAGAGTCTTAGAAGCACCTTTGATAGCACACTCTTGTGACAAACCTGCTTGGGAGCACTCTTTGGGATATGTAGAAGTGCTCCATGCCTCCATGGGAGGCACTCTCACAAGTGCACTTCTCTAGTGCTTTTGGAGTGAACTCGAGGAACCTAGAGCACTCCCTAAGTGAGTCAAGAGGTTTACTTGAGTGACTAAGAGTGCTCTCACCATTAAAAAAATTCTCACGAAGCATTCTTGTGCTTAGTGAAATTGCTTTTACAAAATTTCACATTTGTAGGGTTTTTCTCATGAGAGGCCTTTATAGCCCCACAACTCATTGTTATGGAGAGCTTGAAGCAGAGTTTAAAGGATACCATAATCATTATTGTTGAAGATATGAGAGGCAAGCTTTGTGTTTTCTCTTGCTTGTATTTTTTTCCCTTTGTGTTGAACACTCTATTTCATACTCTTCTCATTCCTTTTCCTTCATTCTATCGTAGCTTTTTTTTTTAAATCATGTTGGTTATTTGGTGTATTCTTCCATCTTTTTATGATGGATTTGATTGGAAATACCAATTATGGGAATGGATTTGAGAATCTTTGAAGTTTGTGGTGAGGATGGGCCATTCCATGGGGAGGGAATTTTGGCTTTGTGATATATTTTATTCCATCATAGAGGTGTTTGATCTGGTGTTGACCATGGAATGGGGGAAACTCCTCCTAGAAGATTCTAGAGTTCATTGTAAGTCAAATGGCTCTAAGTGCAATCAGATGAAGAGATCTATGTTTTGATAGATTTATCTTCGAACCATTTCTTTTTATAGTCTAACTAGGAATCCTCTTGCCAAGATTCTTGACCTCAAGCTAGTGGAAGAATAGCCTTTGAGACCTCCTTAGTAAAGAAAAATGATCTATTGTCTTCACCTCTCTCCAACAAGGTGCACATCTCCTTGGACCTTGTTGTGCCCTTCTTTGGAGGACCTCCCAGTTCAAGGATTTGCTGCTGAATGTTAATCACATAAAAATTTTAGACCTCATATGTGCTTTGGCTTTCCAAAATATCCCCCACCACGAAGTTGCTTATTATCCCTCTTCTTCATACATATCATTATCAAAGACTTGTCATGAATTTACTTGAACAAGGGTTTTTGGAAGACCTCCCATTTCAAGGATTTACTACCTAATGCTAATCACATAAAAATTTTAGACTTCATAAAAGATTTGAATTTCAAAAATCCCCCCCAACAAAAAGTTTCGTATGTTCCCTCTTCTTCATACATAGTATTATCCAATACTTTTCATGAATTTACCTGAAAAAGGGTTTCTGGACCATACTTAATAGATATCCTCCATTTTTAGTTTGATAGAACACTACGCCAACTTCATAATATAGCCTTGAGAATAGTTAGCATCAATACCTTCCAAGCCAAGGACGTCAACACTCAACCAACTTCCTGGTCATAAGGTTGGAGTAGTTGTCCTTGCCAAGTTTGTTATTACAAACATTTTTTTTTCATTCAATAAATTTAGAATATGCTAGGAAAGATGGAATTGCCTTGTATCTTACAAGAAGAATTGGGTGATTACAAGAATCGAGTAATGGTGTGGTTGGTCTTGAAAAGTAAAAATTCATTTTATTTCAAGAGTCCATTAGGGTCTTCAATTGACAAAGCAAGGCATGGCCTCCAAAGATACACTCCTCCTTGATAATATAGTCCTAAAGTTCCATGTGGGGAATATCCAAGGTCTGTTGAAACTTGAAGCAATGCCCTATGACCATTTATCTTTATCAAAAATTTATCAAAGTATACTTAATAGAAAATTTTCAATTTTAGTTCCTTAATCTCTGTATGACAATTCCCTTACTGAGTATTACAACAGTGGCAAAATTCTCTACAATTATTATTTGTTTTCGGAAGAATGAAGCAAAATGACTGAGATCCGCATTCTCTTGTTCGCTTCTTTACATTTATTGACTCTGGTAAAGACTCTTAAGAGACAACTACAGTTGTTGATTAAAGAGTCCAAAATAATAGAAATTTGTGTGACAGGATTGAGGGACTTGTCTAGAAGTTAATTAGCATCAATATTGCAAATGGAAGACTTAAGCTTTCTAGGTTTTGCCTGTTCTTGAGCTGTAAGTTGATTTTCTTTCTAGGTTGCATTTACCATGTGTATTCCACCTTCTACATTCATGTGTTTTTGTTGAAGCACATCTTCTCTATCTAGAATGGTTGATGGGTTCAATGTATATGAACTAGGAACAATTTGACTTGAATAAGTTATAATGGCATGGTTTGGGAAACTAATTGCATGAGTTGACCAAGGGTTGGGAATAGTGTTTGATATTATTGACTTGGAATGTTGGAAATACTGCCAAATATTTTGAGAGTTTCCAAGATTGGGCTCGACTGACCTAGACTTAGTCAGGTCAACAATATGGTGTTTCTAGGGCAACTCATTGCTTTGGGCAGGGTCAACTTTTAAGGCTTGGTATCTCCTTCTACCTTTTCATTCATGTTTTTTAGGAAATGAATTAGAGCTATCTTCATTTTGCTTGGAAGTAATAATTATAACATCCTAAGGTGTGAGGGGAGTCTTTGAGTTTATTTATCTAGAAATAACAATCAAAGGGGTTGTGACATACTAGTATAAAAAGAAAAATCATTCAAATTGGGTGAATATGTTGCCTTATCCCCATTATAACTATAATATCCCTTCTGGAACATGTAAGGTAACTTGAAACATAAATGGATTCCTATTTGTGAAGATTCTTTTTAATTGAGACCATTTATAACCCTTTGGAGTTCCTATCATTTTCCTTTCCTAGGGATACTAATTTTTGGTAACCATTTTAGTCTATGCACTCTGTGTCTTGGAGCCAAAGGATATTACCTTGAATTTTGAACCCTTGCAAGCAATAGTTTGATGGCTTCATTCGTTTGTCCCTGGAGTGCTGGAATTTGTGGTATGCTTAAGCTTTGAGACGTTCTTATCTTCACTAAATTATCAACTTCATCATTCGAGTATGGATCTGGGTGCTTTTTTATGAATAATGACCTTCCATAGCTCAACCCTGTGCATGCCAATAAATCATCCATAAATTTGTTGCAGGTGTTTCTGTTAGTAATTTTGCGATGCCCCATCTTCATGAATGAAACACTCAGATAAATTAGGCTTAGATCAAGGCATTTTTCTGGGGTATTTTTAGTGAGCTTTAGGATCCCATTCAAGATGGGAATACTCTTGGACAGGTAGGGTATTGATAAATATATCGTCATGTTGTGGGAAACATTATTCAAGGAAATATGAAGAGAGCTAATAATTGATTGCTTCAAGCCACAAATCCATCGTTATCCTCAATTTCGTAAGTTCCAACATTTCTGGATCAAACATAGGAACAATTTTATGTTGGCCATCAACATCAACGTTGCAAACAGGGGGTCGTTTTATATGAGAAATTAAATCTACCCAAATATAATTTATATTTAGGAGAAGAAACTCCTTTGAAGTTAAAATATCATACCTATGAATAATAAGAGATAAACCTAGAAATGATTTTTCTCACTGTGTAGTTAATCAATTATGAGTTTGCATAAGTCCTCTTGTTTTCCTAGATATTGGTTTGTTCTTTCAATATGACAGGACTATTCATCTTCAATAAGGATGCCTTCAAAAAATGGAATGGACCTTTCTGCCTTTGTCTCATATGGTTCACAAAATGGCTTGATGGTATGATCAGACTTCTTTTATTCCTCATCAGAGTCCATGTCTTATGTAGGATGACTTTCAAAGAAAAATATATCAGATCTTGCACTGTTCTGTTCAAAATTAATAGGAAATGCTGATTGGAGATGCACATAATTATGGGTGCCAAATTTTCTACCATATTCAAAATCATAGATAGGAGTGTTGGTCTCTTGAACCTTAAGGGATCTTCAGGATTTCCCTTCATTAATGAGTGTCTTATTACTCTCATTCTAAGGAAAAATAGAACTATATTCTAGTAAATTATCTCCATCTGCGCTCAGGATTTTGTCATATGTTGGATGAATTTCAATTTTCCAATGTAGAAAAAAGGCATGACATGATACTCATGTCATCACGTGCTAAGTATTCTAGGGTGATTGCAAGAGTGGTAGAAATTTGTTTCCTACCCTCCTGCTGATATTCCTCCTCTGCATTTAGGACCTTTTCTCACACTATCAATCATTTGAAAATATGGATTGTTTTCAAGGGGAATCAAATGAAGAGAAGTGTAGCAGGCCAACTAAACAGGCCGAAAAACTTGTCGGAAACTTTTCTTTGTCTTCTTCAATAGGGTGTTCATTAACACTGCCTCAAAATGAGTAATGGCTAGACTGAAGCATCCCATTGTTTGCACATCACAATCTATCTTAGGAACATACCTCTCTTTATCTCTACCACACTCATCATCAGCATCAAAATGCAGCATAGGTGTTATATTTATGTTTTTCTCAAATTCAGAATGCAATTTTGAGCTGCCAAATGTGTTTCCATGAATACCCATAGCTTTATTACTCTCACTTGTACTTCTACATGATCGGTTTCTATACATGTTTATGAGGATGTCCTATTATTGTATTCTTCTTTGCTTCATTTTACCCTAGATTTAACTTTGGCATTTTCTAGGAGTTGCATTTGCCCTCCCACATTGTACTCTTACTAGTTGTATCTTTCAGTCCCATTGACCTATTTATTTTCGTTCGTTGGATATATAAAATTATCTTATCTTATCTTGTCTTATCTCACTTTATGTTGATCAAAATATACTTCTCTAACCTGAGAAGCATGTTTAGATTTCAATGCATCTCCAAAAATATTATGATTGGATGTGTTTATGGCTTCATCATATCTGCTACCTAATTGTTCTAGTCAAAAGTGAGAAAAATGTGACACATCCATATCATCATAGTCTGAGCATTGAAGGTGGTCTACACACTAGTGAAAAAATGGAAAGTAGGGCTTTCATCATCAAGTGCTTATAAGTCTGTGCAGTGGTATTTATGGAAATCATTTATTACTTGAATTTTCTCTGAAATATGACATAGATGCTTCATAATTGACAAAGATCCATCCCGTTGTAGTGCTAGATTGCTCACTATCTACAGTAATGCTAGGGTTAGAAGCTAAGAGTTGATCTTCTTGTGAATCTGGGATGTCTTCTTTCGGATACCCCCATTCCTCTGCTATGTCTAGTTCCAACAATCGTTTGGACAACATGATGGGATGATTGATGTTGAAAGGGTCTTGGTGAGGTTTCAATAGCCCATATTTTAAATTGAACTGGTTTATTTATAATCCTAACATTATCTTGTATTGTTGCAAATGGAGTACAGTGGGACAAATTCAAGCCTCTAGCCTCACCAGCTGATAGTGTTTTCCCTAATCAACATTTCTAGTTCATAGTTGGACTTAGGATATTAATATTTTACAGACACATTCAATGTGCATTTTCCAAGTTGAGGCTCCTACTCTATAGTAAGTTGTTGGATGTTGACTCAGGGGCATTTACATTATCTTCCCTATAAAAGATACAAGCAAGTGATGACAACATATTGTATAAACATCTGGTATTGAAATTTCTGATTTCAATTGCTAAATCATTGGAGACCGGGGAATATATCTCACAGAGGATAGAATCAACAAGAGTTACATAACCATTCGGTATATCTTGGAAGCTATCAACATCTTTACCTCTAATAGCTGTCATTTTTTTATCATATTTATCCATTGTTTTCTAATGAACTATATGTCCAACAGACTTTAAGCTAGCATCTGACATAATACTCTCTTCTCTGAAAGAAAATCTGAGCAATATCTCTAAAGGAACAGCCTGCAGTATTCATTCTTGTAAGAAAATTAAAAATATTATTTTTAAGACCATTCAGATTTTCTATATTACCAACACTTGATGTGCATTCTGGCCCAAGCCTTTCTTTTATATGCATGCAATGGGCTGACAAAAGTTTATATAAGAAACCAAGTTGTTACTTATTAGAAACATCTAGTGTAGTATACATGGTGGAGGAAAGAACCTTCAAAACCTCCCCCAAAATGCTCCAAAAGTTCATTCCAATGCACTGAAATTCCCTCTTTAATTCACACAAGCACCTCTGATCTCTTGACTCCACAAGTGTTTGCTAATATTAATCCATTTAATAGAACACTCTTTTTCTCCACTTTGATAGACTTGGCCAAATAAAACACTACCCTTTGTATGTATCCAATATCTCCACACAAAAATATACTTGTTTCCACCTCTGCACCCTCAATGTAGTGTTGATCTGACTTCTTGTCAACACATTTAACATTCAACAAAGTTTTTTCTACAGGCTTGTTAAGTCCCTGGCCTGCTGGCGCCTTTTTTCTTTCATCCATGTACACTAGAACCTCACATTTGTTAAACTAAATAAAATTCTCTAAATCTAGATGTCTCACATTAGTTTCCCCAGAATACTTCACAAAACCCCCTACAAGCCACAAATTCTTTTACATGGTGGCAATAACCTGCCTCAACGTGCTCTTTAGTATCCAATTCATGTATATTTGGTTCTGTGTAGTAGTCTGAATGCTGAAGTTTAGGCATAAAGGCTTCAATGTATGCACCATGATCATATACTATTAGTGGTAGAGCATTGAGAATGGTGCATACATTGAATCCTTTATGCCTAAATTGAGATATAATCATTTCCTCTATGATTATGCTCCTAATGAATCCCATTCTGCCTAGAAGTGTATTTTACATTGGCATAAACTGGCTTTGATGATTGTGGGTTATTCTGAAGGTTGTATCCTCACCATCACATGACCAGTCGTTCACATTGTCTTCAGGCTCTTGGGTAAATGCCTTCTCAAATGATGATGCCCCACTCTTACCATCTGTCATCGTTCCATTACCATTGATAGGTATAGCCATTTCCTTCAGGTTTTCTATTGGTTTCCATGCAGCACATGGAGTTTGGTCAAGCTGTTGAATAAAAATTGCCATTGGGTTTTCTCTTGGAATGAACATGGCATTTTCCTTTGGAGTGCTTGGCGCTTCTTCACTATCAGTAAAAAATGATACCTTGGGACTATATTCTTAGGATTGTGATGCATGCAGATCCTTGACCTTTGAGTGACATGCCTTGGAGTCAACAGAGATGTTGTCCTTACTTGAACAAGTTTTTCATTAATGGTCAAACTTGATATTCCGTTGATATTCGATATTGAACAGAAGGAGAAGACCCCCCACTTCGACCAATAGACATCCGAGGCATTGCAGGAAGAGTTCCAAATGGATTTGTTACAGGTAGTGTAGTAACCATTATATTCTACCGAGTGGGTTTCCCAAAGGTGCTTTGACCAAATATTGGTGTCTCATGAGGTTCCAAAATATCTCCAAATCCAGTGCATTCAAATTTTTTAACATTACAACGCTGAGTTGAAACTAAGACAACACAGGAAGGATATGCCGAGATAGTAACAGATTTATCTTCATAAATTTCCGGGGAAGGCGTAAATGTCTCACGATTCTCCACATCCTTTATTTCTCCCCTATCTACTATGGATTTATAGATATTATTTCTGACAGGATTCTCTAAAGTAGACAAGTCAACTGAATTACCAATTTTATCTGAATCTAATTCTACAACTGATATATTACCATCAACTACAGATTCTGTTGTTTGCTCAGATGGAGATTTTTGACCCGAAAAAAGGCTAATCAAGATATTATTCACTGATTTATTCAAAGTCATTTCAACCTTATCTAGAGAAATGGTAACTTCTGAGACATGAAAATAAACAACTTGATTGGTGATTGAACTTGTACTCGATGCAAGCTGAATTTCTGAGGTTGTGCTAGTTGTGGTAGCTAAAGTTGGTATTCCATCATCCAGTTGATGATTGGAAAATCCATCACAACCACTTCCTTTTTTTCAAATATTTCTGAATGATTGCTTGCCTCCTCTTTAGGGGGATACAACCATGTCCATGCTTTGGCCTTTGCTTCAACTTTCATTACACCTTGTATTTCATGCTCAAGCCTATGATCAACATCATTTGATTTGTTTTTCTTGCCACTATTCCAAAAATCATCCCAAATTTTCTTTCTTATATGCCGGGGTATTTTGGTATATTCTTCTAGTCTTTTGTTCCATCCCCACATCCTTTTAATATTTTTGGCTTGCCACTCTTCCATTTTCCTCAAAATTTGTGCTTGTTGTTCGTCCAACTTTTTCCAAGATTCTACATACCTGTGCCAAAAATTTGCTTCCAGTGGTACCATTTTTAAATACCATAAATGCTGGAAAGATATTTTCTATGACACCACTGTAATATCCTAGGGAAATTTTCAATAAGGTTTATACAATATCCTTCATTGGATAATATTGTTATTACAACCTTTCACTGTAATGGTGCGATAACATATTAATAAAAATTCAAATACTTTAATAGTGCAATAATCCCATAAATAAATGGGGTGGCGGGAGGGATAGGGATTATCATAAATCCCAAAGGAAAAATTGAAATAAGATATGCATGGGGGTTGGGGACAAAAACCAAAAATCAAGAGGAGGCCTTGAGTCTACTATTAGGACTATCTCTAGTAAAGGGAAACAAAATAAAGGAGGTGATTCTTGGTGAATTTATGTTAATAAGAAAACATATGGTTAAGGGATCCCATGGACAAAACTAAAAACTAAATCAAATCTTAAAAATATTGAAAGGCATTGAGACAACCCTGGAAAATGTCAAATACCACCACATCCTTCGAGTGCAGAATAAGGAAGCAGATAGACAGCCGAACCAAGCCTGCCTACTCGCCAAAGAAACAAGCATGATAAATGGAACAAAGGGTAGACATCCTATCCCTTAATTAAGTTAAAATAAGGAGAAGAATTGGGGAAGATAACACTCATGGTGAGAAGGGATGAAGAAATAAATCAGCCATCCCTCCAAAAAGATGAAAAGCTTGGCACAAAAGAATAAAGATGGTTAGAACAAGCTGAGAAGGTCTCCAATTGGATCCTCCTTTCCCATTCCAAGTCTTTGTGGCCGAGTCCTTCTTGGCCGATACCCTTCCCCCACTCGCTCTTATGTTGGCATCCTCTTGCTGTCCATGTCTTGTCCATTCTTTTATCCATTATCCTTATGCTAAACCCCTCTATTTCATGCAAAGTATATTGCCTATACCCTGTCTTCCAATTCTCACCCCAAGTCCATTATACCCCTGTCCCATCTGGCCATTTATCCAATGCATGATCATGGAGACTTGTGGAAGTGGCTTCCGGCCTGTTTGCACTGAGTTAAAGATGTGTACATTCTGGGGGCATCTGAGCAGGTCATCTATCCTCTAAACACGTAGAAGCAGAGTCATCAAAGGATTTCAGAGTAGGAGTTTGAAGAGACGTCGACACATTCAAGACAGAAGCATGCGAACCATGGAATTTCGAGGGAAAATATTAAAACTAAATTGTAAGGTTGAGGAGATCACTCAGTACAAAAAGGAATTGGAATTCATGGAGGAATTTAACGACATGAATAGGAAAATAAATGAGGTCATACAAGCCAGGCTCGACTACTATAAATTCAACATCGCAATCAATCCAAAAGACAAAGAGGATAATCCAATCTACATAATCGGTTTGATTTTTCCACCAGGGCAGACTCTAACCAGAGGTTAGTTTAAGGAACAAGAGGTGTCGTTGTTGAATTATATTCTCTGGGTGACAGTAGAGGAGAAGCAGGGAAGTGGAGCTGAGGGTATTGAAATCTAGATTTTGATTCTGAGCAAAGAGTATGGGTTTTAATATTACCTTGACACTAATGGGTAGTGTAGGATGAGGTTCTGAGAAGGACAATATATGGACATCTGTATCCTTGTCCTTATTACCATTTGGGGGTGGGTTGTTGGGAATTCCAACTTAAGGTGGGTTGAAATCAAAAGGATTCCCGTGCGGTTGAAGGGGAGAGGCCGAAATCTGGGCATTCTCCTTGGTCTCAGGCTTGTAGTGAAGAGGCTGACAGTGGTGTGCCGAGTGGAAACCAATCAGTGAGGGAGAATCATAAAAGCTGGAGGAGAGTCATGGGTTTTAAGGTCGTACAGGAGCCAGACACTGGTGGGATAATTATCCTATGTGGAAAGGGCCCAAGGGTGTAGTATAAAGAGAATATTTGGGAGGTAGTGGGTGGAATATACTGTGGAAAATTTTGGGTAAAGCGGATTGGGAATACTGTAGCTGCTGATAGTATGGATTTGAATGTTGGAAGCTCAGCCGCGGGGTCATGGGGATGATGTAGATGCAGGTCAGTCCATGGACAAAGCATAAGCGGTAAAGGAAGAAGGTTGGTGATATTTAATTGTGGGAGTCGTGCCGCTGAGCTAGATGAAATTATCACAGGGCTGAACTTCATCTAGCTTAGCTTACACCAACAACAATATAAAATGCTAAAGATCCAAGAGGACAATATTGCTAAGATTGGAAAAATAAAGCAAATGGAACATGATATCGATGCGCTCTGCCGACAGTTGGAGGAGCTCAAGCTACTGCACAACAATAAAGACAAGGAGGAAGATATGCAAGGCCTAGACTTCGATTTAAACATCTCAACGGGCATGGATGAATGACCAACCTCTGTGTAGTTTTGTGTCTGGGATCTTACCGCTGTTTATATGAAATTTTGTAGATGTAAACTCTTGCTGATGAAATTCTGTTGTATATATAATTGTTGTAAAGTAACTCAAATCAACAACGAAGTTTTTGTAATTTTGAAAGGCTCCAAGATAGAACAACAAATGGATACCCTAGTGGGAATGAAATTTAATTGTAAATCACTCGGTTACTTGTTGAGAATGGGCTTAGATTAATACAAACTATAATTTTTTCTATTAAAATAAATAAATAATCCCATAAATAATGTAATTCATGCCCTACATTATTATGGTCTATGGCCCCCACGCACAATGTGATGTTTGTTATTAATAAACCATAGTAAATAAAATAAATACCAAAATAATTAGAAGGTACTATGTTCATTATATGAACACAAAAAATAAAGTCTACACTTGACTCTTGTCTCTTACTTCTCGGGCTTTTCTCAGAATATATCAGAACCACCTTTGAAATGTTGACTTGTCACTCGAGCAGACCCCAACTCTTGACGCGTCTCTAGACTGCGACTGGGATCATCAACTCGTTAGAACTTGTCTTAGCATATAATTCATTAAAATTTTCAATTACAACCATGGATATATTCTTGCGACTTCAAAAGAGTATGTGATGACCTGCATAATACTCTTCGCCTCTCAGTGCGTCTAATCTGGAACTCACCTGACCAACTTGCACGCGGAATAGGACTTCTATGCTATTAGGGCTTAGATGGATAAAAGTTACTCCTTGCATGTATTGTATCACACTTCTACTTTTCTTGTTTAGGGTATGATCTAGAGGAAGGAGCTCAATTGTAGAAGAGACACTTATCACAACACTGTACCAACAAAATCAATCCACAAACATGTATTTGAAAATGTCCATAATTTTCCCTAGGCCTGTTTCAGGGTCCCTCCTAGCTTCAGAATTCGTGTTAGAGACTTAGTATATTCTATCACAGAGAGCTTGTCTGTCCAAAATTTCATGGGTATACCATAGGGAATCTCAATATTCCTCTTTAGCTGACCTTTCAATGCCTCAAGAACTAGTTTTTTCTCATCAAAGGTTATTCCTTGTTGTACGAGAACAAAGATAAGAAAGAATAAATTAATTTACCGACTAGGGTGGAATCTTTCACCACCGCAATTGATAGGAAAAAGGGGTCTTCAAAGCCTCAGAGCCTTAGGATTGTGAAAAACAGATACAAATTGATCCATTATGATGATTCCAAAAGAATCCAATCCTACCATATTTGTATATTTCTTAGAGGGGTCTCTTCTCATTAAATGATTGAGTTAATTTTACGTCAAACCCTAGTTTTGGGTTTCTTTGCCTAGTTTCCCCAAAAATCGCCCAAAATTGGAAATTTTGGGTTTTCCCCTTTTGATGATGACTATATTCTATGGGGATTGATAGGCTATTTCATCCCTTAGGCCAATTAATCCCCTGGGAACATTACATCTCATAACTGCCCAAGTAAATGGCCAATTGTTTTGAGGTGTTTTATTTAATCCTATAAGAATTTTGTCCTCGTCTTCTTCTTTATACCTCTTTGTATGCCTATCCCTTAACATTTTGGATATATTTTCTTGATCATTTAGTAGGTTAATTTTTTTTCATCTTATATATCTAAAAACTCACTACATCATAGTTTCATTTCAATTTGAAGCTATTGCACCTTACTGTATTTGCCTAAAATTTAAACTTTGGTAGAAGTTTATGAAGTGCACACAACTTCAAATTTAAATGTTTTAATTGGAACAAATATACCTTATTATATTTTCTTTCAACTAAATTAGGGATTTTCTAATTTATATATTCTTAAACAAGGCCCTGAAATCATTACAAGAGAGGAAAGTATCCCTCCAAACAATCTATCCAACAATAATAACAATACTAGGATGGTTGTGGGGCATCCTCCTACTTTAGTGAGTAACCCAAAATCATTGAAAAATAATCTCAACTGTATGAATGGGATCTTTGTTGGGTCTGCCATGGTATCCAGTATGCACATTGGTGCATTACTTCATCCAACTTCCATTGCTATAATTTTATCTGTTTCTTCTACAACATAAATTAGGGAGGAAAACCACATTGGTGCAACTATGGCTCCAAATATAGTTATAAAGTCTGATAGAGGTCCATCAGTAGATTTACAAATACCAACACATGATATTCATTTAAGTGCAAGAGAAAATTCGGGTGCCTCTATCTGTAATAATTTAGGGAGTGTAAGGATGAATAGTGATAATAATCAACACCCTCATGAATCTCCTCCCCAAAACCACCTCCTCAAATGGTCATGTTCCATCCATTATCAATGTGGTCTTGGACACCGGGTTTGGAAACCATTACCTTCAAGTGTTCCTCAAACTACCTCTCTTGTAGATTATCATCTTGCAATTAATCATAGAGAAAATGTGCATTTTGTAGCCATGCCTTATTTTCTAGGCATAAGTTTTGGAAACGTACTAATAGGGGCTGAAGGTCCAACAAAACTTTTACATGGGAAATCTATGCAAATTGGACCACAAAAAACAAATGGAATGCATCCAAATATTCATGGTGGATTCACTTTAAGCCTTGGAGGGCCTTGTCAAGTTGTAGACCAAAAGCATTGACCTGATGGTTTATCCACATAAAAGTGGTGCAGGAGCCTTGTTTTCGAGGTTGAGTATCCACATCTGGATTTATCAGTTGGAATGTTTATGAAAATATAATAATTATTTTATTGTTGTCACTGTTTCCAGTAGCCTATTTGATTGAATGCAGTTGACCTCTACCAGTTTTAGTGGTGGATATAAAGTTTCCTCCTATCAGGGTTTAAATTAAGGACAATGGTATTGAAATGTGGTTGTAGGAAATTTGCTGAAGACAAGCGTTCTTAATTTAAACCCAATCTCATGTTCTAGCAATGACATTATTAAATTTTTTGTGTTTTTGAGTATATTACATATGATGTGGGTCTCTTTTTGAAGGCCTTGGTTTGACATTGTGGTTAAGGTCGCATATCCATAAATAGTTTTCGTTGAGTTCAATTCCCACCACAGTGCCTATGCATGACTATAACTTTTTCATATAGCTCCACAGGTGGCATATATACCAATAATATGGGTACTATGTTGAATGTGTTTTAGTTTCATTTTGGTAAGGACACAAAACCACAAACAATTGGTCTCAAGTCTTGATTTTATTGTCATGGGCTTCTCCTATGCTATGTTATGTTCTCTAGATCTCTAAGGTATTCATTATTTAGCTTGGCTACCTCCAACTTACTTTGTATGCACAAGCACAATGTTTCTCTTGGATAACATTGGTTATGCTTGCACAAGTTTGACCCTTTGATGCACAAGCTTTACATTTCTCTTATTGCCAATAGTGGGTATGTTTGCACTAGTGGAGGATGGAGGTGAATTGCCATATTTAAAGGGAAAAATGGATTTTCAAGTGATGCTTCTTATGTTATGTAGAGACTGTTGAGATTGCAACAATATGATGACCTTAGTGGAAAGAAGTCGCCTTCACTAAGTGGGCCCACGGGCTATTTTTGGCGCAAAGTCTATTTTTAGACTATGTCTATTTTTAGACATGTCGATCATATTTTATGAGTTGAAGGATGCTATTTATGGATGGTTGGTCAAGTTGGAAAATATATGGACTTCTATTTTTAGACATATTGGGCGGAATCTATTTTTAGATTGCCAGTCTAAAAATAGATATGTCGAATATTATTAGCTCTTAATAATATTTGGACTCTAAACATTATCTTATTCTCTTTGAGCACTTCAGTTAAGTGCACAGATGTGGCACAGGAGCTGACAGAAGGAATTATGCTATTCCTGAGGGTTATGTGGAGCTATTGCATGGATACTTCAGTTAGAACTCATGTGACAGAGTTTGGTGGAGTTGATTGAGGAAGTTAATGGAGTTGTGTTCAGTTTAACTAATCTAAACATAGTTGAGCTATTTGTATCTAGTATAACTGATTGATACACTAGTGAGAGTGGTGTGAATTAATTATTAATTAATTCACTAATTATAAACTCATTAATCAACTAAAGAATACATCAATTAACTTCAGTGCATGGACAATTTCAGTGGAGACTAGTGAAGAGGTAGGTGAAAGCGTAGTGTGACTATCAGTTGTGACTATATTGGTGCACGATTTTGCACCACAAATTGATGGAGATGCCAATGAGGATTGCGCAGTACAAGCCAGGTGGTTCAAAGTTCATTATGAGCCATTCTTCAGCAATGATTGCACAGTAGAGGCAGGCTAGCAGGTGGCAGAGATTGGAGCATGTGTTTTGCTAGATCAGACCTGATTAGTGTGTAGCAATTGGAGATTGTACTGAGAGATTGTGAGGAGCTTTGTATGATGATTGTTGCATGATCTCTATGAAATATAATATACAGATAGTTGGGGGTTTTCATCTTTAATCTTTCCCATAAAATACTATGTTCATATGTGTGATTGTTTATGGTTTTAACGTGCGCATGCGATTGTTTTTATTTCCGCAATTAATGATCAATGGTAGAAGAGATTCTGTATTGTGCATGAAGTTAAAATAGTGTGTGATCAGGAGAATATCAGTGTATAAAATATCATCTATCAAATTTCTACATGGTATCAAAGCGATATTGATCATTGGAGAAATTGCAAAACATTGAAGCGGTTGAGTTTTGAGCTGGTGGAATTTGAATTTGCAGCAGTGTTTTCTTGGTGTCGAATTTTAGATGTCTTTCAATGGATTGCGATTGGAGTATGCCCTTGAGGGCAGCTCGAATTATATTGCATGGAAGGAAAGGATGGAGGCATTGCTGGATGACAATGGGTTGAAGGAGTTCATAGATGTAGAAATTCCAAAACCTGCTTCTAGTGATGTTGTCGCACTTGACGCATGGAAAAAGAAGACAGAAAAGTGTCAAAGGATTCTGTTGGGAGGTGTGAAGGATCAAATAGTGTCCAGCCTTCATGGTAAAGCTTCTCCATTCTTGATGTGGAAAGCTTTGACAGATTTATTTCAAAGCAAGAGCGACCAGAGGAAGTTGGCGCTCAAGGATAAACTCAGAAACATAAAAATGGAGAAATGAGA
Source organism: Pinus albicaulis (assembly GCA_034641835.2). Lineage (NCBI taxonomy): Eukaryota > Viridiplantae > Streptophyta > Pinopsida > Pinales > Pinaceae > Pinus > Pinus albicaulis. Next base: position 1,058,855,580 of record CM076578.1, read on the forward strand.
TAGTATGCCCAAGTACCTCACGAAGTTCATCCAATGTAGGGATGAGTTGGGAAGTGTGGGGGAAACTGTTGATGACGAGGAATTGGTGAGATTGGCTCTCCTTGGGCTTTCGAAGAGTTGGCATTCCTATCAGGACTATTTCAATGGTCGGGAGAAATTTCCAAGATGGGAGCGACTTTGGTCGGATCTTGTGCAAGAAGAGATAAGGCGAAGTACCAGGGACAGATCTTCATCAAAGAACTTAGATGAAGAAAATTTTCTTTGGCTACCAAAGCAAGGAAGGGGAAGAGCAAGAATATTGCTTCTCAATCTGATGCGAAAGGCAAGAAGCAGGACATGTCCAAGGTGAAGTGCTTTCACTGTCACCAACACGGACATTACGCCACTAATTGTCCACAGAAGAAGAAAAATAAGCAGGCTGCTGGATCTGCAGCTGGAGAGGCCTTAGCCTCCAGTTTGAGATGGATTTTTTTGCTGATCGCATGCTTGGTCTCAAGTGTGATGGGTTCAGTGTGGTTTGCTGATAGTGGTGCATCTTTTCATATGACCGGAGACAAATATTTGTTTACTGATCTGGATGAGAAAGATCTTGGAGTGCACATTGAGATGGGTGATGATGGTAGATACAGTGTGACCGGTATCAGTACCATTTCCTTTGAGAGGGAGTCTGGTAAACCCTTCGTATTGAAGGAAGTGCTGGATCTTCTTCATGCAGAAGAAGAGCGAGACATACTCAAAGTTCTGTGAGTTCAAGGCGCTGGTTGAGAGAGAATCAGGGAAGCAGGTGAGGGCTCTTAAGAGTGAAAATGGTGGTGAATTCAAGGACTTTTGCAGTGCAGAAGGAATTCTAGGAGAGCTCATAGTGCCTCATTACCCACAGTAGAATGGGGTCGTGGAGCGAAAGAACGATCATGGGTGTTGCACGGGCGATGTTGCATGATCAGGGCCTTCCCATACACTTGTGGGCTGAGGCATGCAATATTGCGGTTTATGTGCAAAACCATTGTCCTCACAGGATACTTGGCATGAGTACACTCAAGGAGGCGTTTTCTGGTAAGAGGCCTGATATTTCTCATTTGAGGATTTTTGGTTCACCTGCTTACATTCATGTGACTAAGGATGCCAAGAAGAAGCTGGAGCCAACTACAGAGGTTGGGATATTTTTGGGGTGCACTGATATGCCCCACAACTATCATGTGTATTTTCTAGACAGTCACAAGAATGTTGTGCGACGAGATATAAAATTTCATGAGGAGAAAGCCATGAAGTGTTCGCTTGAGAGGGAGCCACACTTGCATGTAGATGAGGAGCTTTTAGTTCATAAGGATGAGCCTCAAGATGTGGATCAACCACAAGAGGAGGTTCATGGAGTGGAAGAGACCACTCATGCAGTGCCAACCATCAAAGGGCGGAAGCGCACTATAGAAGCTGAGCGACTGGCTCAAGATGCAGAGAGGATTGTAGGAGCACCTACATCACAGTGCAGACAGAGACAGTCACCTGACCGGTATACTGGATACATGGCTCTTATGAGCAAGTGTATCTTGACAGAGCCATCCTCTTTTGAGGAAGCTATGGAGGATCTTGCATGGGTATATGCCATGGTGGAAGAGTATGATTCGATTATCAGAAACAGTGCATGGGAGATTGTCCCAAGGCTGGAAGGGAAATCGGTGGTAGGTTCGAGATGGATCTACAAAGTGAAGCAAGCAGCTAACGGGAGTGTGGAGAAGTTCAACGCAATATTTTTTTCCTGAGGCTTCTCACAGATTGAGGGGATCGATTATGAGGAAACCTTTGCACCTGTCGCAAGGTATTGTTCCATACAGACGATTCTTGCTCTCTCAGTGAAGATGGGGTGGCACATTCATCATATGGATGTGGAGACCGCGTTCCTCAACGGAGTGATTGAGGAGGAGGTGTACATAGAGCAGCTCGAAGGTTTCGAGATCTTCAACAGCGAGTCGCATGTGTGCAGGATCAAGAGAGCGCTGTATGGGTTGAAACAAGCACCTCGTGCTTGGTACACACAGATAGACAGTTATTTCACTGGACTTGGATTCTCTAAGAGTGAGGCGGATCCGAACCTGTTCCAGATAGTGGTTGAGGGTAAGTTGCTGATCATTGTACTTTATGTAGATGATTTGATTTTGACAAGTAATGAACTATTGAGACACTCATGCAAGGCTGATCTTGCAAAGGAGTTTGAGATGAAGGACTTGGGCCTCCTTCACTATTTCCTGGGATTGGAAATTTGGTAGCGCAGTGATGGACTCTTTGTGTCTCAAGGCAAGTATGCTCAGGAGATACTAGAGAAGTTCAACATGCATGGCTGCAAGCCTATCGACATTCCTCTTCCTGGTGGTTGGAGGAAAGAGGATGCTACATCGGCAGAGGTAGTGGATGCCACTGTTTATCGACAGTTGGTGGGTCGCTTATGTATCTGGTCAATACATGACCCGACATATGCTATGCTGTTAACCAGCTTTCACAAGCTATGGTTAAGCCTACCAAGCACTTTTGGAAGGTAGGCAAGAATGTATTGAGATATCTCAGAGGCACATCGGGATATGGAATATGGTACAGACAGTAGAATGAGGTGAAGCTATGTGGCTTCACGGATGCAGATTGGGCAGGGAGCCCAACGGACAGAAAGAGCACATCTAGAGGGATTTTCGGTATCAGGTCGATAGCAGTTTCTTGGTATAGCAGGAATCAGAGATCCATGGCACTCAGTTCAGCAGAGGCCGAGTATATGGCAGCGATTTTGGCTGCATGCGAGGCTATATGGATGAGGAAGATCCTGGTCCGATTGTTTGGTTCACACTTAGATCCTATTGTGATATATTGTGATAATCAGAGTTGCATCAAACTCTCAGTTAATCCAATATTTCATGATAGATCTAAACACATTGTCATCCGGTATCATCATATCAGAGATTGTGTGCAGCGTAAGATCATGTTACTTTCATACATTCCCACGGAGGATCAGGATGTTGATATCTTGATGAAGGCACTCACCAGGAGCAAATTCGAATACCACAGAGGCAGGATCGGGGTGGCAGATAATCCCTATCTTGTCGAGAGGGAGTGTTGAGATTGCAACAAGATGATGAGCTTAGTGGAAAGAAGTCGCCTTCACTAAGTGGGCCCGCAGACTATTTTTGGCGCAAAGTCTATTTTTAGACATGTTGAATATATTCCATGAGTTGCAGGATGCTATTTATGGTGGTTGGTCAAGTTGGAAAAATAGATGGACTTCTATTTTTAGAAATATTGGGCAGAATCTATTTTTAGATTTCCAGTCTAAAAATAGATATGTCGAATATTATTAGCTCTTAATAATATTTGGACTATAAACATTATATTATTCTCTTGGAGCACTTTAGTTAAGTGCATAGATGTGGCACAGGAGCTGACAGAAGGAATTACACTATTCCTAAGGGTCAAGTGGAGCTATTGCATGGAGACTTCAGTTAGAACTCATGTGAGAGAGTTTGGTGGATTTGATTGAGGAAGTTAATGGAGTTGTGTTCAGTTTAATTGAATTAAACATAGTTGAGCTAGTTGTATCTAGTCTAACTGATTGATAAACTAGTGAGAGTGGTGTGAATTAATTATTAATTAATTCACTAATTATAAACTCATTAATCAACTAAAGAATACATCAATTAACTTCAATGCATGGACAGTTTCAGTGGAAACCAGTGAATAGGTAGGTGAAAGAGCAATGTGACTATCAGTTGTGACTATACTGGTGCATGAGTTTGCACCACACATTGATGGAAATGCCAATAAGGATTGCGTAGTACAAGCCAGGTGGTTCAAATTTCATTATGAGTCATTCTTCAGCAGTGATTACGCAGTAGAGGCAGGCTATCAAGTGGTAGAGATTGGAGCATGTGTTTTTCTAGATCAGACCTAATTAGTGTGTAGCAATTGGAGATTGTACTGAGAGCTTGTGAGGAGATTTGTATGATGATTGTTACATGATCTCTATGAAATATAATATACAGATAGTTGGGGGTTTTCAGCTTTAATATTTCCCATAAAATATTGTGTTCATATGTGTGATTGTTTATGGTTTTAATGTGCACATGCGATTGTTTTTATTTCTGCAATTAATGATCAATGGTAGAAGAGATTTTGTATTGTGCAGGAAGTTAAAATAGTGTGTGATCAGGAGAATCTCGGTGTATAAAATATAAGCTATAAAATTTCTACATGGTATCAGAGTGATATTGATCATTGGAGCAATTGCAAAACATTGAAGCGGTTGAGTTTTGAGTTGATGGAATTTGAATTTGTAGCAATGTTTTCTTGGTGTCAAAGTTGAGATGTCTTTCAACGGATTGTGATTGGAGTATGCCTTTGAGGGAAGCTTGAATTATATTGCATGGAAGGCCAGGATGGAGGCAGTGCTGGATGACAATGGGTTGAAGGAGTTCATAGATGTAGAAATTCCAAAACCTGCTTCTAGCGATGCTGCCGCACTTGACTCATGGAAAAAGAAGACAACAAAGTGTCGAAGGATTCTAGTGGAAGGTGTGAAGGATCACATAGTGTCCAGCCTTCATGGTAAAGCTTCTCCATTCTTGATGTGGAAAGCTTTGACAGATTTATTTCAAAACAAGAGCGACCATAGGAAGTTGGCGCTCAAGGATAAACTCAGGAACATAAAAATGGAGAAAGGCGACAGTATTCCCAAGTACTTCATGAAGTTCATCCAATGCAGGGATGAGCTGGGAAGTGTGGGGGTTACTGTTGATGACAAGGACTTGGTGAGCTTGGCTCTCCTTGGGCTTCCGAAGAGTTGGCATTCCTATCAGGACTCTGTTAATGTTCGGGAGAAATTTCCAGGATGGAAGCGACTTTGGTCGGATCTTGTGCAAGAGGAGATAAGGCAAAGTACCAGGGACGGATCTTCATCAAAGAACTCAGATGAAGAAAATTTCACTTTGGCTACCAAAGCAAGGAAGGGGAAGAGAAAGAAGAATGCTTCTCAATCCGGTGCGAAAGGCAAGAAGTAGGACATGTCCAAGGTGAAGTGATTTCACTGTCACCAACACGGACATTACGCCACTAATTGTCCACAGAAGAAGAAAAATAAGCAGGCTGCTGGATCTGCAGTTGGAGAGGCCTTAGCCTCGCAGTTTGAGCTAGATTTTTCACTGATCGCATGCTTGATCTCAAGTGTGATGGGTTCAGTGTGGTTTCTTGACAGTGGTGCGTCTTTTCATATGACCAGAGACAAAGATTTGTTTACTGATCTGGATGAGAAAGATCTTGGAGTGCACATCAAGATGGGCGATGATGGTAGATACAGTGCGACTGTAGATACAAGGCGACCGGTATCGGTGTACTTTCGAGAGAGTTCAAACCTCTGATCAACAAGGAGTATGTCCGCATCAACAATCCATCTTGAAAGGAAGACAAGGGATATGATGTTGTCTTTAGCGAGGGAAAGGCTTTCCTGCACAGTAAGGAAACTGGTGAAACCCAAAGGATAGGGGTTCGAGTTAAGAACCTTTATCAATTACAGGTAGATGGTTGCACAGCAATGGCAGGCAAGGCAGAAGGAGTGGTGAGCCGGGATGAGGGCGAGCTATGGCACAGGAGATTGGGTCATCTTCACCATGGTGCTTTGAAAATTTTGTAGCAGATTTCTATCGGGCTTCCCAAAGGTACACTTGCGTAGTCAGATCAGTGCAAGGGATGTACTTTGGGAAAATTTTTGAAATCCACCTTTCACGAGAAGGATAGTTGCGCCACAACGATCCTTGAGATAATTCACACAGACGTGTGTGGACCTTTCTCAGTAGCTTCGACAACAAAGCACATGTACTATGTGATATTTGTTGCTGATTTTTCTCGGAAGTGCTGGATCTTCTTCATGCAGAAGAAGAGCAAGACATGCTCAAAGTTCTGTGAGTTCAAGGCACTGGTTGAGAAAGAATCGGGGAAGCAAGTGAAGGCTCTTAGGAGCGACAATGGTGGTGAATTGATCTCTGGCGAATTCAAGGACTTTTGCAGCGCAGAAGGAATTTGAAGAGAGCTCATAGTGCCTCATAACTCACAGTAGAATGGGGTCATGGAACGAAAGAACAAAACGATCGTGGGTGCTACACGAGCAATGTTGCATGATCAGGGCCTTCCCATACACTTGTGGGCTGAAGCATGCAATACTACGGTTTATGTGCAAAACTGTTGTCCTCACAGGATACTTGGCATGAGTACACCCGAGGAGGAATTTTCTGGTAAGAGGCCTGATATTTCTCATTTGAGGATTTTTGGTTCAACTTTTTACATTCATGTGACGAAGGATGCTAGGAAGAAGCTGGAGCCCACTGCAGAGGTTGGGATATCTGTGGGGTACACTGATACGCCCCACAACTGTCATGTGTATTTTCTAGACATTCGCAAGACTGTTGTGCGATGGGATATCAAATTTCATGAGGAGAAAGCCATGAAGTGTTCGCTTGAGAGGGAGCCACACTTGCATGCAGATGAGGAGCTATTAGTTCCTAAGGATGAGTCTCTGGTGGATCAGCCACAAGAGGAGGTTCATGGAGTGGAAGAGACCACTCATGCAACGCCAACCATCAGAGGGCGGAAGCACACTACAGAAGCTGAGCGACTGGCTCAAGATGCAGAGAAGGTTTTAGGAGCACCTACATCACAGCGCAGACAGAGACAGTCACTTGACCGGTATACTAGATACATGGCTCTTATGAGCAAGTGTATCGTGACAGAGCCATCCTCTTTCGAGGAAGCTGTGGAGGATCCCGCATGGGTAGATGCCATGGTGGAAGAGTATGATTCGATTGTCAGAAACAGTGCATGGGAGATTGTCCCAAGGCCGGAAGGGAAATCGGTGGTAGGTTCGAGATGGATCTACAAAGTGAAGCAAGCATATGATGGGAGGTATTCTTCCATACGGACAATTCTTGCTCTCTCAGTGCAGATGGGTGGCACATTCATTAGATGGATATGGAGACTGCGTTCCTCAACAGAGTGATTGAGGAGGAGGTGTACATAGAGCATCCCAAAGGTTTCGAGATCTTCAGCAGCGAGTCGCATATGTACAGGCTCAAGAGAGCACTGTATGGGTTGAAACAAGCACCTTGTGCTTGGTACACACGGATAGACAGTTATTTCACCGGACTTAGATTCTCCAAGAGTGAGGCGGATCTGAACCTGTACTAGATAGTGGTTGAGGGTATGTTGCTGATCATTGTACTTTATGTAGATGATTTGATTTTGATGGGTGATGAACTGTTGATACACTCATGCAAGGCTGATCTTGCAAAGGAGTTTGAGATGAAGGACTTGGGCCTCCTTCATTATTTCCTAGGATTAGAAATTTGGCAGTGCAGTGATGGACTGTTTGTGTCTCAAGGCAAGTATTCCAGGGAGATACTGGAGAAGTTCAACATGCATGGCTGCAAGCCTATCGACACTCCTCTTCCTGGTGGTTGGAGGAAAGAGGATGCTACATCAGAAGAGGTAGTGGATGCCACTGTTTATCGACAATTGGTGGGGTCGCTTATGTATTTGGTCAATACACGACCTGGCATATGCTATGATGTTAACTAGAGTTCACAAGCTATGGTTAAGCCTACCAAGCTATTTTGGAAGGCAGGCAAGCATGTATTGAGATATCTCAGAGGCACATCGGGATATGGATTATGTTACAGACAGTCAGATGAGGTGAAGCTATTTGTCTTCACGGATGCAGATTGTGCAGGGAGCCAAACAGACAGAAAGAGCACATCTGGAGGGATTTTTAGTATCGGGTCGACAATAGTTTCTTGGTACAGCAGGAAACAGATATCCGTGGCACTTAGTTCAGTAGAGGCCAAGTATATGGCAACGATTTTGGCTGCATGCGAGGCTATATGGATGAGGAAGATCCTGGTCGGGTTGTTCGGTTCACACTTAGATCCTACTGTGATATATTGTGATAATCAGAGTTGCATCAAAATATTGGTTAATCCAGTATTTCATGATAGATCTAAACACATTGAAATCCAATATCATCATATCAGAGATTGTGTGCAGCAGAAGATCATGTTACTTTCATACATTCCCACGAAGGATCAGGATGCTGATATCTTGACAAAGGCGCTCACCAGGAGAAAATTCAAATATCACAGAGGCAGGATCGGGGTGGCAGATAATCCCTATCTTGTTGAGATGGAGTGTTGAGATTGCAACAAGATGATGAGCTTAGTGGAAAGAAGTTGCCTTCACTAAGTGGGTCTGCAGGCTATTTTTGGCACAAAGTCTATTTTTAGACTATGTCTATTTTTAGACATGTAGATCATATTCTATGAGTTGCAGGATGTTATTTATGGATGGTTGGTCAAGTTAGAAAAATAGATGGACTTCTATTTTTAGACATATTGGGCGGAATCTATTTTTAGATTGCCAGTCTAAAAATAGATATGTCAAATATTATTAGCTCTTAATAATATTTGGACTATAAACATTATCTTATTCTCTTGGAGCACTTAGGATTAAGTGCACCTGGGAATGTATGCTGACAGAAGGAATTACGCTATTCCTAGGGTTTAGTGGAGCTATTACATGGTTGACTTTAGTTATAACTCATGTGACAGAGTTTGGTCGAGTTGATGAGACAGTTAATGGAGTTGTGTTCAGTTTAACTTAGTTGAGCTAGTTGTATCTAGTCTAACTGATTGATACAATTAGTGAGAGTGGTGTGAATTAATTATTAATTAATTCACTAATTATTAACTCATTAATCAACTAAAGAATACATCATTTAACTTCAGTGCATGGACAGTTTAAGTGGAGACCAGTGAGGAAGTAGGTGAAAGAGCAGTGTGACTATCAGTTGTGACTATACTAGTGCATGAGTTTGCACCACACATTGATGGAAGGATTTTTGTAGCTAGCTTCGAGTGGATTAGAAGTTCATTATAGGCATTTCTTAATCCTAGTTACTTAATAGAGAAGCGGACTAACGGATGGAAGAGATTGGAGCATGCGTTTTACTAGATCGGACTATTAGTGTGTAGCAGTGGAGATTGTAGAGCTTGTGAGGAGCTTTGTATGATGATTGTTATGATCTCTATGACATATAATATACAGATCGTTGGGGGTTTTCAGCTTTAATATTTCCCATAAAATACTGTGTTCATATGTGTGATTGTTTATGGTTTTAATGTGCGCATGCAATTGTTTTTATTTCCGCAATTAATGATCAATGGTAGAAGAGATTATGTATTGTGCATGAAGTTAAAATAGTGTGCGATCAGGATAATCTCGGTGTATAGCATATCAATTATCAAATTTCTACAGAGACACAGGAGCACTTCTTTCATTACTCTGTTTCTTAGAATATTTTTGTGTAGATAGAATCTGAGTCACTTGGTTCATGTTTGTCTTTGAATTTAACTATAATGTTAGACATAGATAATCATTCATTGGCTTGCATTAAGTAGCGACCATTGTTGATCCCTTTAAGACATGACGATTTTGTATAAATGGTTGACAGATTTTAGTTGCAACTTTAAGGTATGTATAAATTCAAGTTTTAAATTTCAAATTTAGTGAACACAATGACTTAGGATGCATTTTCCTCTTCAAGAATTATAGGCCTAAATTTTTTTCTTATTATATACCTTAATCAAAGGTTCTTGTCTTTTCTCATTAGGGCGATGGTTACCTTCATACACCATACGCTCTAGTATCTTGCTATGGTAGTCACATCGATTACCTCTTCCTTCTAGGTTGTGATTAAGACTAGGCTTAATTGCTCGACATTCTGCACCCAAACTGAAGTCAGAGTGTGGTTGGGTTCACTAGGGGAGTGTAGTTTCTATGAAAAATACGTCAATGTTTCTTCAATTGATGGTTAGATCACCATCTTTGCTACAATTATGAATTCATTGTACTTGGATGCTAAAGGAGTTTTGACACAATCATTTCCCTTATCTTTAGTTTCTACAACCCCTAAAGGGGCTTTTTGGAGGTGATTGTGGATCACTTTGCATGGGCTTGTCTTTGTAGTTCATTATATAGATAAAGATTATAAAATTGTGTACATGTTATCGAGGTAGACACTTAAAATATTCTGTCTAGTGTTTTTGAGATTATTTGACAATTATATTTTTACCATGTGTAGTGTTTTTTAATTGAAGCACAATTGTGTATTTTTCCATTATGAAAACAAGCATCACACGGTTTTGAGGCCAGTTGGACAATTGAATTAGAATCGAATGGGCATTTTAGAATTTCTCCATCTATCACAAATAGGGTAAACTTTTATCAATCTAAGGCATCCACCTCTTTGTTGGACACCTATGTCTGGAATCAAATCCACTTGAGACTAGGTATCTCTCTTTATTGTACTATTAAAACTTTTACCTTCTCTTTGGTGTTAAAGAATTTGTGTGTATTCTCTAAGTATTGCATCTTTCAAGGTGCTTACTCCTTTTGCTACTTTAAGAACTACCATCCTAAGGCCCACTCTTAGGTATTTCTTGGTGAAAGATGGGGCAAAGACCTTGTAATTGATGAGCTTCATCACCAACCTAGGAAAACGACCTTCTCCACCTTCAATTGGATTTTCATGATAATTGTTAATGACCATAATTTATTCATCTTATTAGAGGCTTCACAAGGAAGGAAACACCGAAATTTACTTAAGTTTTATTTTTCTAAATAAGAAACTATTTTTAGATGAAAAAATCTGTCACCATGTATGAAATTTAGTAGAAAAAGGTTTCACAACGACGAGAAAACATAGGCCATTTACAAGGGTAGTTAGAGAAAGTGGATTAAAATCTTTTACCAATTCTTGGATTCCATATTGACTTGAGTTGCAAGTTAGTAGAACAAGGTTTGGCATTGATGAGAAAGCATAGGGCCATTTACAAGGGTAGGTAGAGAAAGTGGATTAAAATGTTGGACCAATTCAATAGTAAATAATTTCATTCAACAAGATAGACTGTTACAAGTAAATACAAGGGAAGGTCTGTTACACTGAAAATTGTCATCCTGAAATTCTGCTATGTGTATGAGATCATTATTACTCATAATTCTCCCTTTGCAAGTCTAACATATCAGTTCCTCATGTCAAGCCTTGAAAATCAGAGAAAAGTTCCTAAAAGTCTCCTAAACTTTGGTGTCGCACTTTCTCGCTATCTTGCCTGCGGTCCCACACCCAATGTTCAGCTATCCTGCGTACCTGAATGCACTTCATCTGTGTACCCCTGTAAGATCAAATAGGCGCAAGTAATTTCCAAAAATCTCAATAAAAGTGAATTCTAGAAGCTTCCAGAAAATATCTTGCGGTGATAGAACCGCTCTTATAAGGTGCATGTATCCCTTACATTATGGAGCTAACCCCTTGATGTGAGGAGCTTATCCCTTTGAAGGAGGATTCTATCCCTTCATAGTTGGAACAGAAAACCTCCTCTATTATACTATAAAAAGAGGCATTGGGTAGCCTCAAAGGGAGTTGAAGCTTTAGAATATTTGAAGTTAAGTGATATTGAGATTCAGACTCAGTTAATTAAGACTTTTGTGAGGAAAGATTACATACCTCTATTTCGTCTTGATTGAGGAGTGCAGAGCTTATCAAAGTAAAGGCAATTCCTGCTTCGGACCCCGGAAAGTCCTGTGCAACATCAAGGCTCAGGTTGTAAGGATTTTCTTCTTTTGAAATTAATACAAATATACTCATTTTTCTCAATAAGCATTTAATCAATGGTTTATTTCATAGATTCCTTGATCACTATGATAAGCATGTTTTATGATGATTTCTATACAAGTGCTATGTAATATTTTGCTTGTTTGTGACTGCAGGTTTACGAGGAAAACTCCTTCAAGCGCGCGAAGGACAACAACGACTTCAAACAAGCACTAGACAAATGGTAAGTCCTTAACACCTCTATAGAGCTTTTCATAGATCGTATATGCTTAGAGAAAGATTAGTTTATTTGGCTGTTTTTTGCTTGATACTTTTAGTACTAGGGAGATCGGTCTTGTCCGCAAGACGGATTAATCCTCCAACAAATTGGCGACTCCACTGGGGAAAGAACTTGTTGTTTTTGGTTCTCTTTTATTTTGATTTGAGAAAACGTTTTCCTAGTTTTTGATTGATAGACATCTACTTGGGTAGCTTATGTTTTCTCTGTTTTCGAAAATTTTGAGATCTTTTATGTTTTTCTCTAATTTTGCCTTCTTTGCACAGTGCGGGCAGTTTCACATTTTTGCTTTATTAAACAGTGCGGTACCGTACCTGTTACTTCTGCAAGCCTGCGGACCCTGTTAAAATTTTGAAAAAAATTGGATTTATTTCTTTAGTTTATCTTTATTGTGACTTATATTTTTTGGTTTCTGCTCAGATTGATGATTGTTTCTGTCAAAAGCTTTCTGTGAATGAATCTTAGCAGTATTGGTGTTTTGATGATTTTCTAGAAGTTTTGCGTTTTGGATTGTCTTTCACTTGGTCTCTGTAGCGATTCGAAGCATTGACTGTTTAAAATACCTGAGATTACATTGGTATTTTGTCTTTTGCTGAATCTCTCCTGATTGTGAATTCATCCTCTATTAAGAAATAGAGTTACCTGTTTCTTTGCAAACCTTCGAAAAGAAACTTTGTTATTGGTTTTTGAATTTCATTTTTTATAAAAACATAATTGAGTGTTTTTGATCTGTTTGTTATTCTGAAAAAATAGATCCTTAGTTTGCTGAATAGCTAAGTAAAACCTTCTTCAAATTTTTTTTTTTTCTTAAAGCTTTAATTCAATTAGATTATTAAAATTTCTAGGTCTCAGAATTAGTTTGATAGTTTTGAGTGTTTTTCATAGAATTTTGTAGATCTCTTTTGAAGAAAACTTGTTTAGTAGCTTCAAGTTTTTGAAAGTGAAAGGATTTTCTTATGAGATTTAATAGTTTGTTTCATTTTTGAGTTATTGCTGAAAAGACAAAAATATTTTCTTTCAATTGCTCTTAATGTTTAAAGAAGGAATTGTTCATTAAAAGAATTGCATTCTCCAACTTTTCCTTAATTAGAATTTCATTGAAAGGAAACGATCTGATTATCATTTTTAGGTGCATTTTTAGTGTTTTTTGGAAGTCGAGTCTTCACACCATCAGAGTTTCATTTCCGCACCCATTGACTTAAGAAACAACTCTTAAAAGTAACGCTTAATTAAAATTCATCTAGAAATCTTTTTATTTTCTAGGGCTCTTATCACCAACATAGCTTAGGCTAGTATCTTGGAGTAGGGAGTAATTAACTCTCCAAGGTAGTAAAACAAAAAAGTAGACAAATCTTGCGGTAGGAAATAAATCCAATTGTAATTTGTATAATCTGGGAAGCTTCTCTTAAAGAAGTCAATCACGAGATCATGTCCGAACCTTTGAGACAATCAATTCTATTTCATTGGGGAAGATAGAAGATTTTGCGCGTATTACAAACGGTAAACCTCAGATTAACCATTGTCGAGGAGCCTGGGGTCACTTGTCGGTAAACCTCGGATTAACCATGTCGAGGAACCTTCAAGGGGATTGAGCTTTGTTACTCTGCCCTTGCGCGTGAGATCGGATCGTAGACTGTTCCCCCAGTTATATTTGTTACTATTGGTAACCTTAGTGTCCACAAACTTAAGATTATTTCCTAAGGTGACGGTGAAGGAAAGATCTCACTGTACCTGGAGCAGACGTCAACTAGACTCACTTGGAATCTCTGGGGGGTTCTCTTCACACGAGATGGTTTTGTGAGGAAACTTGTGCCAGTCTATTTCATTAAGCAGATTGTTGGGGTAACTGTTCCAACCGCCCTTTCTGTATTAAATTTCTACTAAGTTGGATTTCATCACCAACTAGTGTTTTTAGTACGGGAAGTTACTGTTTGTGTGTGGTTTGAACTCCTAGATTTTTAAGCGTGTGATTCAGCTGTTTGTTTTTTAGAGGCCTTAGGTGTTTTCATTGAAATTTTCTTTGTTTGCATGTGATTAGTTAAATATTTAATCGTGGCAGAATTGCCAAGACAATCTCGGAGACTACAAGGGAAACCCCCTGAATATTCACCAAGTCAACTTGAAGGGCTTCGTGCTCTGGTATCGTCTAGTAGCAGTAGGATTAAATCAACAGAAGTTGGAACTTCATCCATAGTGGTTCATCCTGATTATCAAACACCCATAACAGAATAAAATCCAAAAGCCGATTTCAGTTTCTGAATTTATTGGTAGTATTTCTCCTGCCAGTGAATGGGCTGACGAACCTGAAATCTCTGAACCTGAAACTGAACCTTCTGTTTTGGAAACATCTTCGGGATTTATTTCACCAACTTCCAGCGATCTTGGTTCACCTAGGGTAAGAAATATTGTCACTGACGATCTTCCATCTGGACTAATTTCTATTGAAGAACTCACTAATCCAGACGAAGAGTTATCTCTTCCCAATTCCCCTCAATCGTTAAATCTTAGGGAGCGTGAATGAATTTTCTAAAGCCCTATTCAAACTACTGCGTGGTACTTATCTTTAATGATTTTTTTAGAGAATCTGGGTCTTTCTTTTTCTCCACCTTGAGTTTCATTTCATCCAACACCCAGAGGTTATTATCCATCATCCATTATGGCAGGAGAATCATCCATGTTTTCCCAGACACCGGAATCATTTTTACATGGTGGTCCTTCTGTTCCTTCGGGATATCAAGCTTTGTCTGGTACTTTCTCGGGGGTAGCTCCTCAACCAATTGAAAGCGTGTTATAATTTGGTTTAAGTGGAATTAAAACTGAAACGTCAAACGAAGGGCAAATTTTTTTGATGTCTGGTAATATTCCGAATCCACAACCTCAAGGCAGTCGGGTACCGCCTGGAGGGAAATCTCAGGGAGATCAGTTACCGCCTGGGGGGCAACCTCAAGGTAGTCAGTTACCGCCTGGGGGGCAACCTTTAGGAATTCAGTTACCGCCTGGGGGTCAACCTCAAGGTAGATTTTTTCCAGGACAAACTGTGGAATCATATTATTTTTGGGGACAACCCCAAGGGCAGCACATACCTCAGGGTTATCAACCCCAAGGACAGTACACACCCCAGGGTCAACCCCAAGCTCAATATTCTCCTCAGGGTCGTTATCAACCTCAGCTTCAGTACGCGCCTCAGGGTTATCAACCTCAAGGTCAGTACCCAATTCAAGGTTACAAACAGCCTTCTGGTCAGTCATCTCTTCAAGGAGCCGGAAATTTACCACTTACTTATCAACCCTACATTCAACCAGGTTATGGTCCTTATGTTCAACCTTCTACGGGACAATACCCCGGAATGAATATGGTGTGGGATCCGTCCCAATATCAACAGCCTATGCAGCCTAATGTGCAGTTACCTTTTCAACCTGGACAGCCTTTATTTTCTGGTCCAACCCAGCAACGTGTCCAACCTACTATTCAAACTCCTGCACCTAGTTCTGTTCATCAATCTGCGCCTAGTACACCTCAAACTCCGCCTCAAACTGCTGCAACTGTTACTACGTCTGTCCAACCTGTAACACCTATTTCTGGAGTATCTGTAACGCCGAGTTTGTCTATCCCTGCATCCATGCAAATCCCTCAAGTCTCCGTACCCCAGTCAGGGCATTTCGTTCAG
The DNA here is from genome assembly GCA_034641835.2 of Pinus albicaulis. NCBI lineage: Eukaryota > Viridiplantae > Streptophyta > Pinopsida > Pinales > Pinaceae > Pinus > Pinus albicaulis. Next base: position 1,058,871,207 of record CM076578.1, read on the forward strand.
ACTTCGGTTCAGATGCTTGGAGAACACACCGGTACAAGTACAGTTGTCACAAGTCAACCACAATTCACGTATCAACCGTACCAGGGATATCCTCAATTCGGTCCCAGTTCACAAAATCCAAATTATCAGTATTAACCATACCCTGGCTACACTTATCAGTAGCCTCAACAACCCCAGTTTGGTCCGGTTAATCCTAGTTTTCCAGGATGTTACTCGATTCCTAACGCAAATCCAATTCCCAGTTATCCTGGGTATCCACCTCCTGGAACTGCTTTGGCTACTCAAGGTTTTCGTGACCCTAACCGTCAGTTACCATTTATTGCAACTTTGGATTTACCTGATTTGATGCGCCTTACGAATGATCTGATTTTCTATTATCCGTATTGGCCGCCAATGCCACATAAGTTGCCCAGTGATATACCGAAATTCGAAGGTAAGTCAGGAGAGGATCCATCAAATCATGTCATGACTTATCACCTCTGGTGTGCGTCTAATTCAATTATTGATGATTCAATTCGCTTACGTCTTTTCCAAAGAACTCTTATTGGTCTTGCAACCAAATGGTACATTGAGTTACCACGAGGCTCGTTTCATAATTTCAGTCAGTTAGAAACTGCCTTCTTGACTCACTTGCAGTTGCCTGTCAGATACGACAATGGCACGGAATTATTAACTTCACTTAAGCAATCTACATCTACGTATATTTTTGATCATATTCATGAATGGCGACGTAGAAGGTGTTTGGTGAAAGTTTATATTCCGGATCAAATTTTGGCAGAATGGTTCGTTAAATCATTGTTACCCAAGATCACTGAATATTTAGCTAAGGCTGGTGTTGTTACTGAAGAGCAAGTGATTGCTCAAGCTCAGTACCTTGATCTCGTTTACACGCAGTCAGGTACTTTACACGAAAAAATCCCCGACCTTCCAAAACAAGGTCAGATAGCTGCTGCTCCTTCAGGGTCTCATGTTGTTGATGGCATGATTGGTATAGTTAATACTAAAAGTAAGAAGAAATCTTCAAAGAATTATTCTCCTATTATAACCTTACCAGATTCCCTGAAAGGAGAATCTTCCCCTGAAATTTCTGCCGACATTCATGTCGTAGAGACATCTACGGCTAAATCTAAATCTGGTGGTAAAAAGAAAGGGAAGAGTAAAAACAAGAAAAATTCGAAAGAGAAAACTGATAAAATGAATCCAATGACGAAAAGCGCAAAACTCGTTACCCTTGTTACATTTGTGACAAGGATCACTTCACTAAGGAATGTCCACATCGTGCAGAGGTTGCAAAATTTGTTAAAGGTTCACAACAACCTGTTGTCTTGAAGGATCCTTTTCCAACTCAAGATAGCAAGATGGTTGGTTCCACTTCGATTGCTTCAGAAGAACCTATTTTGATGATGTCTCATGTAAGGATTGCGACGCAATCGCAAGATTATGGTACTAAGAATCCTGTTGATGGGAAAGAAGCAGAATCTTCTAATGCAAATGCATCAACTACACCTCCTCTTGTTTCTGGTCCACTACAGATCGAGAAACAAAATCCAGACTTAATAATCAAACCGCCTGCTAAAGGTGTTCTTCGTAAATCAGCTTTCAATCCACATGCGAGAGCTACTCAGAATTACAACATTGTTGAAGACTTAGTTGTTTCCCCTTCAGCAATGTCGGCTTTGGAAGTGCTGCAATCATGCCCGGAACAGCGTAAATTTATTTTTTCTGCTATAGGAGCTGTAGATGTTCAGGATTCTAATCTTATAATCTTCGATTTAGAAAATAGTACACCTTGTCTACCTCATCAAATGGCTTTCTAGATACCAGTTTTAGTCAAAAACAGACCGATCTATTAGACTGTGATTGATGAGGGAGCTTCAACATGTATTATGTCAATTCAGTGTTGGAAATTGCTTGGTTCTCCTACACTTAACCAATCTCCGAAGATTCTTAAGGATTTTGATGGTCGAGGTTTCCACCCTTTTGGTATTTTGCAGGATTTACCCATAGGGGTCGAAGGTAAAACCGTAAATCTAGATGTGGAAGTGGTTGATGCCCCTCTAGATTACAACCTTCTTCTAGGTCGCAGTTGGTCTTATGCGATGACTGTTGTTGTTTCTTCGGTCTTTCGACTCATAAAATTTCCATATCAAGGAATAATCGTCACAATAGATCAGTTAACTTATTTCTCTTCCGACCCAGCCTCTACAGAAACAATCCAGCATGTTGGTAAAGCGACTATCCCTTATAAGGATGTTGGAGTAGGATTAGTTAAAGATTTTGGTTTACTAGGAACTTTTGCCTTTCCTCCTCCTAATGTATTGCCTGCCATTGCAACTATTCACATGATTTCGTCAAATACTATTATGTTTGATGATCCTTGGATCATACCTTCTGATTCCGAGTTAGATTCAATTGAGGGCATGATGCCTTTGAGTCCATTTGAACTTGCATACCAGGCCGTACAGTCACTTTCCGACACCTCTTCAACCGGAATTGATCCAATGAATGGGATCCCTGAGGAATCACTTTCTATATCCAGTTCAGCCACAATGACATTTCCAGATGTTTTTCATACTGATGAGCAGATTCGTGAATTTTTGTCCATTGATGATTTACCATGGGAAGATTTGCATCACCGATCTTCATTTTTACCTGAACCAAAACATTTTGAAGATGATTTCGCTTCAATTTTTACTGCTGAATATGTCAAAGAACCCCAGAATCCATTGCAAAATCCTGATTCTGAGTTAAATTTGGAAAATATTTCTCGAACGGTTCCAATTGACATTTCAGTAAAACCAGGAATAATTGAAAACATTCATATAGGTGCTTGTTGTACTGAAGATGAAATTAAAGCTTATAAAGCCCTATTTCAAGAATTCCGTGATGTATTTGCATGGTCTTATGAAGAAATTCCAGGAATTGATCCGTCAATCGTCATACATGAAATCAAGACTTACCCGGATGCCAAACCTGTTCGTCAACGTTTACGTCAAATACATCCTAGAAAAGCTGCTGCTATCAAAGCAGAAGTTGAAAAATTACTTCATGTAGGTTTTATTTATCCAATTCCCTTAACATATTGGGTATCAAATATTGTTCCTGTGACTAAAAAACAAGGAACGATACGAGTATGTATCGGTTATAGGGATATTAATCGAGCTTGTCCCAAAGACAATTATCCAACTCCCTATATCGATCAGATAATCGATGATTGTGCCGGTAGTGAAATGTTTTCCTTTATGGATGGCTTTTCCGGGTATAATCAAATAAACGTACTCCCTGCTGATCAGCCAAAAACATCTTTTATTTGTCCATGGGGGACGTTTTCTTATCGCAAACTACCCTTTGGTTTGAAGAATGTTGGAGAAACTTTTCAAAGGGCAATGTCTTATGTGTTTCATGACATTAAGCACATTGTGCAACCATATCTCGATGATTTACCTGCTCATTCATCATGCAGGGCCGACCATCTCACACACTTACGAGCTATCTTTATGAGGTGTCGGCATTATAAGATTACGCTGAATCCACACAAATGTGTTTTTTGTGTAGAGTCGGGTCGCTTACTGGGCTTTGTTGTCTCGAAATCAGGCATTCGCATAGATCCGTCGAAGGTCGAAGCTATTGTTAAATTACCTCCTCCTTCGACTTTATGCCAACTCCATAGTTTGCAGGGGAAAGAAATTTTTTTACGTCGGTTCATTCCTAACTATGCCGAGCTTACAAAGGGTTTTACCTGGTTGCTGAAATAGAACATTCCATTCTTTTGGGACGAGATCTCTGACCGATCTTTCGATGCACTTAAACACGCATTGACCCATGCACCGTTATTACATCCTCCCAACTACAACCAGGATTACATTTTGTACCTCATTTCTTCTCATTCCACCATTGGGATGGTGTTAGTTCAGGAAGATGAACCTCACACTGAACATGTGATTTACTATCTTAGTCGGAATCTGCATCCGACCGAGATCAAATACACACATGTGGAGAAATTGGCATTGGCAGCTGTCCAAGCTGTCCAAAGATTTAGGCACTACATCTTGTTACGTAAAACCATGGTAATTTCTGATTGCAACCCTATGATGTATATCTTGACTAAACAATTGCTAGGGGGCAAGTATTCTAAATGGATAGTCATCCTGCAGGAATTTGACTTGGAGTTTGAGAAATCCAAGGCAAAGAAATATTTGGTATTTGCGGAACTGATGTGTGATTTTCCCTCTACTGATACTGAAACTGTGGAGGAAGAGTCCATTGCGGACGAATCTCTGTTTCTTATCAGTACTCTAGATCCATGGTATGGAGATATTATTCTTTATCTCCAAACCCAATCTTTTCAGCTTGAAATCTCACAATCTCAGTGACGGAAAATATGCTTCCAATCCCAACAGTATAATATTATTGGTGAAACACTCTATCGTCGTGGAGCGGATTCTATTTTCAGATGCTGTCTTGTTCATGAAGAAGCTGAAAAGGTGTTAAATGATTGCCATTCTGGAGCATGTGGCGGTCATATGTATGGGTATGCCACAGCCCAAAATATATTGCGCGCTGGTTATTTCTAGCCGTCGTTATTCAAAGATTGCATTTATGCAGTCCGGAAATGCCACAATTGTCAACTTTTTGATCGTAAGATGCACGCGCCACCCGCTCCTCTTCATCTCGTAATTTTTGTTGGTCCTTTCGCGAAATGGGGTATCGACTTTATTACATGTAACCCTCACTCGGCCGGGGGGCATGCATATATTATCTTAGCCGTAGATTATTTTACTAAGTGGGCCAAGGCGATGCCTACATTTTTGGCTGACGGTAAGACTGCTGCAACTTTCGTATTTAATCACATAATTGCTAGATTCGGTGTTCCTCAAGCCATTATTACAGATCATGGAAGTCATTTTCGCAATGTCATGATGACTGAACTGACAGATCAACTTGGCCTGCGTCACGATAGTTCCACTTCGTATTATCCACAAGCTAATGGTCTGGTTGAAGCCATAAATAAAGTTTTAGTCACCATGATTAGACGAATTATTGGTATTCACAAAACTAATTGGCATTCCATGTTATTTTCAGCACTTTGGGCATATCGAACCTCAGTAAAAACATCAACTGGTTTCACTCCCTTTCAACTCGTTTATGGTTTGGAAGCTGTGTTGCTGATTGAATGCGAAATTCCGTCACTGAAATTAGCCATAGAATTACTCCCAGCTACGTCTGAGGAGGAGAAACGTTTCCTGTACTTAGCTCAGCTGGATGAGAATCGACGAAATGTCGTAATAGCAAACGAAGCTCATATTAAACGAATAAAAGCTCAGTACGATAGAAGTGTTACCCCTCTAAATTTTTCAGAAGGAGACCTAGTCTTAGTTTATGATCAAGCCAACGATAAGCTAGGAGCTGGGAAATTCGTGCCCATGTGGCATGGCCCTTTCATTGTCAAGCGAAAGCTAGCTAAAGGGGCCTATGAGCTGATATATTTTGACGGTGTCCCTTTAGATAAACCCAGAAATGGTCTTTATCTGAAGCAATACTATGCTTAACTTGGTATGGAGATTTTTTATTAGATTAAATTTCTTTACTGCTGGTGTGTTTTAGATTATAAAAGCGTGCTTAGTTTAGAAGTGTGTTTTTATCACTATTCCTGCTTATCTGAGTTTTACCCTTGATATTGCAGATGTCGACGTCTCTTCAAACCTACATTGGTTTTGCTGATGGTGCTTGTCGTAGTACACGGAACATTTCTTCCGCAGCTTGGGTTATCTATTCACCCTCTGATGAGTTAGTATCCATGCATGGGGTAAGCCTTGGTCAAACAACGAATAACATTTCCGAGTATAGTGCAGTGATTGAGTTATTATCCGAATCCATATCATTTGGAATTCGGAGTTTGATTGTTAGGTTGGATTCTGAACTTGTTGTATTACAATTGAACCGAGTTTATGCCATTAGAAATCCAGTGTTATTACGGTTATTTTTAAGAGTTCATCTCTTGGAACGTGAATTCTATTACATTGAATATCAACATATTCCAAGACATTTAAATACGTTAGCAGACGTAGTTGCTTCTAGTATGATAAATCGACATTTGCAATGATCAAAGCAGTAAAACAAACAACATCTATAATATGTATACAGATAGCCGGTAAATAGTGATATATCATAGCATAGAATGTTTTCAAAAATATACATCGTCTTCGATCATAGGTTGGAAACACCTTATGAACGGCAAAATGGTAACACAAAAATTCAAAAATATGAGTCTACAACACGATCATCCCATCACTAATGGTGATCAAGATAAGAAACCACTGCTCGAGCCACCCTACACAGGAACCTCCTAAAAGGTCCTGGAACACCTATCACGTATCTCTGCAATCTGAGTGGGATCTCATCTATGTCTGTCTCTGGAATATCTAGAGTCAGACGCTCTAGATGATGCTCTAAATCATACAAAATTTCCGTTGATTGGCCTACTGGGGCTGGTGCGGCTGCAACTGGTTGTCTTCTGTCATAAGGCTGGAGATGGGCTGGTCGCCGTGGACCCACATATGCATTTATAAAAACTTTTTGGTTATTAATTGACAAGACGATCAAAAAATAAAAATTAGAATTTAGAATTCATTGAAAATGTTTTTACCTAATTCATCCCACTATTCCCCTGCTAGGAGAGTCATCCCCCAGTCGCCGCGGAAATCTATCTCGGCATACGAAAAATCCTCGATGACAAAAATTTGGTGGTCCAGCCAACGAAAATACGAAGGAGGAAATCGAACAATCTCAGTGCCCTCAATACCATTACGGGCCATCAATGCAACCCAACGAACCATCCTAGGTTCTCGGGGTCAACCAGCATCAACAGGAATACTTTGCAGAGCTAACATGGGTACCCTCTCTACAGAAAAAGTGACCACGATGGATCCATATCCAAATTTATTTAGTTTTCCATTTTTCGCCCTAGTCAGTTGGCCTTTTACATTGGCCAACACAGCTTCGCACCAGTTGAAGATGGTGCCTCAGAAACAGTCTACAGCAATACGCATCTGGGAACCGGTAGCCACATGTAGTGCGGCACTCCCACACAGTCTAGTAACAGTAAATGCAATCACTTTCAGCTCGAGACGGATGATAGTTTTTATATCAATCCTTTTGTCCCTGGGGTTTGCTTCATCATTACAGAACTCTTGTCGAAGACTAGCGACAGTTTGGCCACCTGGCCTAGTCCCAAACAAGGAAAATTGTTCGCCCCTCTTGGACAAACCAGTCAGAAAATAAATATCCTCCAGCACAATTTCGAGCCGGTGGCCGCCAATAATGAAACACTGGTCCTGCACATTCCACCTTTTTACCAGCCATGTCAAGAGGTCTACCTGTGCCCTCATGCCCTGAATGGCCCAAAATTTATACAAACCGCATGCTCTTAAAGCCTGCATTGTGGGAAAATGGAGCATCGCGGCGTCATCCACATCCTCATGCTCACGTTCTCTCCAAATCAACATCTTGTTAATCCTACAATGCATAAAAAGATAAGTTAGAACAATCTAATTTGAAACTTTTTTAGCGGGAAATGGAAAATTTGATTTTGAAATTAAATTGCGCAGGGACCACACTTTTCTTTCATACACAGTGCGTAGGAACACATGAATTCTATATTAAAAGTGCGGACCCATGACTTTTTTCTAAATAAAAAAAGGTCGGGGTCCGCAGGTCATGTGTGTTGTGCCTGCGGACCCCCGCGGGTAATTTCTTAAACATATTTTTCCCTTAAAAAATGAAAACTAAAGCCCAAAAAGAATTGTAAATGGATAAAAAGCAAGATTAAGAGGTCATGGATTACCTAGGACTGACGATTCTTGATTTCGTCGGACGGATCTTCCGGAATCTTCACAGGAACTTTTTACCCAAAAGCTTCTACTTTTCACTTTGAACTTGAACGGTAAAAATGAAGTTGAAAAAGTCCTTTTTATAAGTTTTTTCAAATAAATGATTTTTTAATTTATTTACTTTTCACTTTAAAAAGGGTATTTTGAAAGCATTTTTACTTATTTTAAACAGGTATGTGTAATGTTTCAAGTTTTTGTGCAGAAATTGGATTTATCAGGAGAATTGACCATTTTTCAACAATCGGACTCTTTCAAAATTTTACAAAAAATCGAAACATTGGAGTTCTCTTTTAAGCCCTTTTCAGACTCTCTAAACATGAAAATATTTCCGAGTACTTGATTTTTCGAACTTGTTAAAGTAAATGAATGATCGTCCCTTCAGTATAAGTTTACCCTTTTTACGGGCTGAAATGGACTATTTACGAAAAAGGTATATGTTGACTAATTACGGTCAATAGAGTTCTCTCCCACATTATTTTATCCTTTTTTTGGGCTCGAGAGACTAAATTTACGAAAAAGTACACCCATGTATTTTTCTTAAGTTTTTTCTTTTGACTCCCTAAAATTGAAAAACAATGAGTTTCTCCTATACTGGACTCGTTAAAATTTAACAGTAAAGGACCTGTTCAATTTAAACAGGAATGAACCACTCCTTCTTAGGGTTCGAATCTTAAACTAATTTGGACTCATTTGAAGGATGATCTTATAAACAAGCAAATGTTATCCTCCTCAAGCTTGTCAAAAATAAAGAGGTACTTGCCAGAAATGGTGGGGGAAAAGAGAGAAAAATGACTTGTTTGTGGTATTTTGATTTTTCGAAAATCTAGTTAACCACTCTTGAACACGACACTTTCAATCACCTGGGTTGGGAAATCCTTTGCCTAACAGTTAATCGAACCTTATTTGAAAGTCTTCATCTGGTTTCTGGGTATTAGCTCTGGGTCAACTGTCACCAAGCCATCTGCAGTGTCGTTATGTGTTCAAGAGGACAGTTCAAATAAACCATTCATATGCAAAATATCTGTCATCCATTTTTGACCATCCCTGAGTCAGTCCTTGCCAATATATTTTCAAAACTTGATCTATGATTTCGTGTTGTGGGCTTGCCTACGACGGATCACTTTCTATCGATGACAACTCATTATCTAGGAAGTTGATCTAGAAATCATCAGTACCTTGAAATCTGCATGCCTCAATGGCAGGTTTCTCGCTTTCGACGACAGGTTGCATCATTGACCTTTGATCGAATGATTCCATGACATGTTCGACTTCAGCTCATTCATTCACATTTCATGGATTGTACTGAGTACTTTGAGAGCCATTGACATTACTGGTGGTTTCTCTCACACTTGTTAACAGTTCACATCATTGACTGGTAATCAAGTGGTTTCTACCATGTTCGACTTCGACACATTTATTCACATGGATAGAATCGTACTAGTTCGAGATGCAGAAATCAAGACCCTGGATCTAGTTTCTACCATCCAGGCTACAAGGAATTTTGTTATCTTACAGTAGACCACTCACAAACAGATGGCTACGTCCATACTGTGTCTACGCATGTCTATACTGTGATATACTCAAAATCATTCCTGTATCAGAACAGTTGGAATTAGTCTTTAGTTAGTTTTGATATGAGTATGGGAATGCCTACCTCAGCGATGATATATACATATATTTTTCATTGAATGATTTTACAGGTTCCGACTGGGGTGACCACAGGATGATCCTTGAAATGATAAAGCACTGCACTCTTCATATATGACAGACTTTAGCATCATCTATTCTAGAATTTTCACTTTAGGGGGAAATCTGTTACACTGAAAATTGTCATCCTGACATTTTTCTACGTGTATGAGTCAATTATTACTCATAATTCTCCCTTTGCAAGTCTAACATATCAGTTCCTCATGTCAAGCCTTGAAAATCAGAGAAAAGTTCCTAAAAGTATCCTAAACTTTGGTGTCGCACTTTCTCGCTATCTTGCCTGCGGTCCCACACCCAATGTTCAGCTATCCCACGTACCTAAACGCACTTCATCTATGTACCCATGTAAGATAAAAAAGGCACAAGTAATTTCCAAAAAGCTCAATAAAAGTGAATTCTAGAAGCTTCGAGAAAATATCTTGCAGTGATAGAACCGCTCTTATAAGGTGCATGTATCCCTTACCTTATGGAGCTACCCTCTTGATGTGAGGAGCTTATCCCTTTGAAGGAGGATTCTATCCCTTCATAGTTGGAACAAAAAACCTCCTCTATTCTACTATAAAAAGAGGCATTGGGTAGCCTCAAAGGGAGTTGAAGCTTTAGGATATTTGAAGTTAAGTGCTGTTGAGATTCAGACTCAGTTAATTAAGACTTTTGTGAGGAAATATTACATACCTATATTTCATCTTGATTGAGGAGTGCAGAGCTTATCAAAGTAAAGGCGATTCCTGCTTAGGACCCCGGAAAGTCCTGTGCAACATCAAGGCTCAGGTTGTAAGGATTTTCTTCTTTTGAAATTAATACAAATATATGGTTTATTTCATAGATTCCTTGATCACTATGATAAGCATGGTTTATGATGATTTCTATACAGGTGCTATGTAATATTTTGCTTGTTTGTGACTGCAGGTTTACGAGGAAAAATCCTTCAAGCGCGCGAAGGACAACAACAAATTCAAACAAGCACTGGACAAACGGTAAGTCCTTAACACCTCTATAGAGATTTTCATAGATCATATATGCTTAGAGAAAGATTAGTTTACTTGGCTGTTTGTTGTTTGATACTTTTAGTACTAGGGAGATCGGTCTTGTCCGCAAGATGGATTAATCCTCCAACAAGGTCCTTATGAGTCATTGCTGATTTATTATGAAGGAAGGCCCTTATTACTCATTGTTGATTTTGTTATTACCAAAGTTGGACTTTGGAGCACTTTGTTGCTTCCCACTATTATCAAGATGGATTATATTGTTGAGTTCTGCTTCATAATTGCTTCAATGTTGACGAGCTAAAGTAAATTTTTAATTGGAAACATATGACCTGATATAAGGCTGTAATATTGCTTTATTTATTGAACCCAAAAACATGAAAACTAGAAACCTAGATTAATGACTTTGTTGTCATGCCTTTTTCGTGGTGAAATTCTAGAGAAGAGATTGAAACCACTTATTACATTATTAAATAAGTATTTAATAATCTTGTTACACCACCACACGGATAATGGATGCATATTTTATTTGATGAGAAAGTAATATTACTATAAGAGAAAACTATTTATCTTGTTTTCTGTGCATGATGGATTGGATTTACGATGACAATCTATGTTGTTTTTACAAGTAGTTATAGATGAAAGATCTGCAATTAGGAAGACTTATCTCTTTCTAAAAGGTATGATATTTTGTTTGAATTCACACGAGCTAGATGAAATTCATTTAGTTTCATATATGCATGGGAGCTAGTAGTAATTAAGTTATGTTGTATTTGAAGTAGCTTAAGATTTTTCTCTGACCATAATGATAAAGGAGAGTTCTACTCATATATTTTAAAGTTCATATTATGGTCTCAATGATTTGGATCCTTCAGTCAAATTAAAGGATATATAATTGATCCCAAAGACAACAAGCAAGATTTCTCCCCAACAAGGTTTCTCAACTTGTACTGTTATTTTTGAAATTACTCTTTTGCATGATGATCACTATATATATGAAATTCTAGGAATTTGTACATGTTTATTATTATTATTATTATTATTATTTATTTTTCAATAATACATGTTATGTTTTCAATTTCTGTCTTCTTCGTTGGACAAGGCCTTTCCTTTCTATCCATAAAATGAAGAGACATATAGTCACCCATGTTCACGAGATCAATGGATGTAAATTAACCATACAAAAGATTAAAACTAGTAGAAATATGTCAATATCTAGATTGTGTTCTTATCTCATTGTGACAATGGTTTGTTGTACTAAGGATATCTATTTAGTTTGTCACTTCCATGAAAAGTCACAAGTAGACTATGATGTCTCAAGGGTTACAATCATTGTTGAATTTTACTTGGAAGCTAGTGCCTATGATTGGCAGTGATCCTAACATGCCCTTTTTTAAGAGTCTACTGTATCATATCTCCATTACCTTCCTCTATATAAATTATGTTTATCCATTATGGACTCATTTTTTGTGCATCTTATCAGTATGTGTGTATCTTATAGATGTAAAATATACGAGGCATTCTCCATTCTCTAATCCTATATTGATTGTTCCTATTTTCACATTTAATGTAAACAGGCATTGATCCCATGTGATCATAAAATTTCTTCTCCATGATAGTGTTCTTATAGGATGTATGACGCATTCATGCATGCTTCTATATGTTTTCTTGCATATGAGAGAGAGAGAGATGTGAACATTGGTATTTGTTTCTTTCAGAAGATGCATGACTACCAAGCTTCCATGTTTACGTTGGGAATGGAGAGAGGCAACACCCAAAGTGGTATTATGAGAAAGGTGTGCATCTCAATCCTTTTCTATTAATTTTGTGCCATTTTAGTTTCGAGGATACACTTACTTTGTGGAAATGGAAATGATTGGATGTCTTAAGTTATAGTATTTTAGGGTCCTCCTCTAATCAATGTTATTTGAAAATGAGTTTAATGTCTTTATACATTTGAAGTCATCATTGTAGTTGGTATGATGAATATATTATTGACTACATAATTTTCCAATGAATTTTGATATTATAAGTATAAAGTTTATTTTTAGCATAGAGGTGGTGAAAGCTCAAATTCCCACCAAAACGGATAAATTTTAAATACGACACTTTTATCATTGCAACTGATTTCATTTTAAACTCTATTTGTATTTATATATTTAGTCAAGATATTAATAATAATAAATTGTTATACAACAATATTTTTTTTATTTTTTTAATTAGAATTCTCTCTGTAGAACCAATTGCATTTCAAGTTATATTTTTATTTAATTAATTGAATTTCTTACTTTGTATTTTATTCTTGTAAAATATTACATGAAATGTTTTTATTTATTTTTATTAAACTTATTATTACAAGAGCTAGGTGATGGCAATGTGCAAAAAAACAAAATCCGCGACATTGCCACCACGTGCCTCTTGTTGATTATATGTTGTATTTTTTGTTCCATTTCTTTTCCCAAGTTATTGACAACTTGAGCTTTTTAGCATGTAACTTAGTTGACATGATTGTGCCTAATATTTTCCTGAACATTGAATGCTAAGGTCTGAAGGTGTTCTTTTATATGATGATGTTTTATTTGCTTTGTTTATGCAAGTCATCTGGCCACTATTTCCCAACTAAAGAAAATTTTTTCGAGTTTCTTGCTGTTCTGGGGAGAAATGACATTGTCATTGAAGATGTTGAGGTATATGTCGTATAAATATTTTATATTCTACTTTATTTTAAATTCTATTTTTTATCATCGTTGTTGTTTTATACTTTTCATTGTATCTTATTTCATTTTCAGAAGAGGAATTCATTATTGATGGAAAGAAGCAGGAATTGAAGAAAGAGGAGAACAATAACACTAGAGCGACAAATGCAGAAATGGAGGAAGAACCAGTGTAGTGATGCCCTTAAAGCCAATATCTCGCATAATACACACACATACAAACTGATGGTCATGTCTTTAGAGTTGGTGAATTCACTTGTGATGCGTTGGAAACACAATGATAATGTTTTGAAGTGACAAAACAATATTTCATGTGTAAATTATAGTCCAACTAATATTAAGTTGGAAACTCATATTGTAATACTTGAATTTTCATATAATATAATTTGTGGTTGATATTATCGATAGTCGTACTTGATATTATTTACTATTGTAATTAACATATGTAATTTTTTGTTTTCATATTAGATGAACATGCACATTATATGACAATTTTTTTTTTTAAATTTAGTCGCAAAATCATACTAATTAATTTATGTTGATTAATAATGAACACATAAAATCAATCTAAAATTTCTAAATTAGTATTTTATATTGATTAATGATGAACACAAATAAAATGAATAGGAAACAACTAAATTAGTAATTTATAATGATTATGAATGAAAGTAAATAAAATGAATATAAATGACTAAATCAGTCGTTTATATAATGAATATGAAACTACAAAAAAAGATAAGTAACTATTGTAATGATAAATTTGTGATTCAAAATGACGACTAAATTTTGCATATATACGACTATTAGCAGCTAATTTACAATATCTTATAACACGACCAAAATTTAGTCATATTTCTTTGGTTGTTAATTGATCTCAAAAAATGACTAAAATTTGCATATATATGACTATTAGTAGCTAATTTACAGTATCTTATAACACGACCAACATTTTGGTCGTATTTCTTTGGTCATTAATTGGTTTTCTCGGGTGATCATGTAGTAGTGTATTTTGTTTTGTATTTGGTCATTAATTGTGACAATTAATGACTAAATCACTGACTAAATTAATGACCAAATTAATGATTGAATATACTACTAGACCGTAAAATTGAGACAACCAATTAATGACTAAGCTAAATATAACTAAAATTTGGTCACGTTATAAGATACTGTAAATTAGCTACTATTGGTCACTGACTGAAAAATGGTCGTTTAAATGCAAATTTTAGTCATTTTTTTAGTAACTAATTAGCTATTTTGTACTAGTGTTTGTTAAGAAAAAGATTGAAAATTTTCATGGTTTAAATATTTTTTTTAAAACTACTATATATAGGTATTTAATTAAAGATAACTTTGGTGTGATATCCCTCTAATAAAACTGACCCTCTAAGGAGCATCACCACAAAATGTAAATGACTTTGTTAAGCAAAAGATTGAAAATTTTCATTGTTTAAATATAATTTTAAAAACCACTATATATAAGTATTTAATTAAAGATAACTTTTGTGTGATATACCCTCACTTGATGTATTCATGAAATTAAATTTTTATGTGTGTATATTAATAAAGGTGTTAGTTTTAAAGAAATTTGAAAATTTTAATTATCAATAATTTATTACGATAATAACTGATTATAAATTTATAATTATGATGTTTTATTTTTGTAAATAAAAAATATGAAAATTTAGTTTTTGAGTGCAGATTATTGAAACATGCGACGTTACAATTATTGTGGAATAATTATTACCCATAAATTAGTCATAGGCATCTAATCTATTTGATTAGATTTATTGGGTAATTATGATATTGACCAATTAATTGTTTTTCAAAAAGACAGATAGTTATCCTTGGGAGTTGGAAACAAAAGCTCATTAATGATTTGATAACCACCTTCCACCTATTGGTGAGGTGGAGCTAGTTACTAACCACCAAAAGAGTGGTAGATGAGTAATGGATAAAAAATATTTTGTCTATGTTTTGGTCTCATTCTAAAAAAGAAGAAGAAGGAATTAGAGGCATTAATAGAATTGCAAACTTGTTATGCTCAGGGGGGATACTAGCTGAAAGTAGTATCAAGGCTGGGACGAGCCAAGTACTCAACTGCTAATTTTCCAAATATGTTATTCAGGTCAATATTCTTGCCTCACTTTTATTTGTTTAGAGGAAATATATATTTGAATAGTGCTATGTTTGTTTTAAAATTATGAACAATTATATGCTACTAGAAGGAAAATGGAACGAACATGTAGTTTTTGATCAATAAATTATTTTCTTAAATATATATGATTTAATTTAGGGATAGAAGATGAAAGAAAAGATAAAACTAGGAAATATTCTTAGTATTCCTAGACCTATTTACTTTTTTTCAATATTAAACAAATGCAATTTTTATTTACAATTAATACAAAAGTATAGTAACCTATCTGTTACTATATATATATATGAGATTTGATGCTTACAGGTTACAAATAGAATTTGAATAAAAAATACAAGGCGAAAAGAGTTACACATATTTCATTACCTATTTTTTGTAGGTTTTAACCCTGTACATAATTTATCTACAAATGAATTCTTAAAAATAGAAAATAAACAATACCGAGAGCATAAAAAATATATACACAGATATTTTTTCCTTGGATCCCAAATTGGGACTACTAACTTGATTTTTCATTATATTCCTTTTATTTTTACAACACACATATATATACATGCCGAAACATTCATAAACCCTAATCCATTAACCCTAGATTAGAACATAACCGTAGTTCCCTTGAATGGATCTACAGAATACCAGGGGCCAAAAACCATCATGCCCCAAAACCATGTGCAAACCCATGCATAAAACCATAGGCAGGTCTGCCCACCTAAAATAGGGTCCGAAAAATTCGACAAAACCATCATGCCCCAAAACCATGTGCAAACCCATGCACAAAACCATAGGTGGGTTCACGACTATTCGTGGAAAGCATATAACACATACCCAACATTTTCCCACTTGTTGTTTTCTTTTGCAGGGGGCCACAGGAGAGCTTAGTCATTAGTAGAACCTTGCAACACCCATTGTTTCTTTACACCAAGAGAACTTCTGAGTGCTCACAAACTTCGTCAATGCATTTGCAACATTCTTCAAAGTGTCCACCTTTACTAGCAACACCTTTTTATCCTCAACCATATCTCTCAAAGAGTGATATTGAACATCAATGTGATTTGTATTTGAATGATAAACATGGTTCTTAGCCAAGAAAATTGCACTTTGGCTATCATAGTCTATCCTTATAGCTCACAGCACCAACCCCATACTTGAACACAATCTCTGCAACCAAATGAATTCCTTGCTTGCGTGAGTGTCTACCATGTATTATGCCTCTGTAGTTGAAAGAGGCACTACAAACTGTCTTTTACTCATCGAACTGACTGCACCTCCAAATAGGCTAAACAAATACCCACTTGTAGATCTTCTTTGGTCCAGATCTCCAGCCCAATCTGCATAAAAAAAACCACAAATGTCCAAAACTCTATCAAATCCTGGTCTTCCCTGGTAGCACAAACCATAATAATTAATGCCACACAAATATTTTAAAACCCGCTTCATCGTTGTCTAATGCTCCTAGCCTGGTTTTGATATAAACCTTCTCAATACTCCCACTACATGTGTAATGTCTAGTTTAGTACAAACCATTTCATAAATCACGCCACCCACTACACTTGCATATGGAACACATGACATATCCTCCTTTTCTTCTTGTGTCTTGGGACACTATTCAACAGATAGATTTACACCTACATGGATAGGAGCCTTCACTGGTTTACTATCATGCATATTGAACCTCTGCAATATTGTCTCGATATACTTCCTATGGTTTAACCATAACTTCCTCTTTTCCCACTTTCTCTTAATTTCCATGCCTAAAATATAGTTTGCAGCACCAAGATCCTTCATGTCAAATTTGGAGAACAATCGGGTCTTCAAATCTTGGATAATTTCTTTGCTATTTCCAATCAACAACATATCATCCACATACAAGACCAAATAAATAACACGGTTTCCAATTAATTAAAATACACACAATGGTCCTCTTTTTTTTATGGTGAAGCCAAGTCCCCATATATACATATCAAATTTCTGATACCACATCCTTGGTGATTGTTTTAACCCATACATATAATTTTTTAACCTGCATACCATTTATTTCTTACTCTTTACTGTAAATCCTCTAGGTTGCTTCATGTAGATCTCCTCTTCTAGATCCCCATGAAGGAGTTTTATCTTCACATTCATCTGTTCTACCTCAAAATCAAATGCAGCAACAACAAATAAAAGTACTCTAATAGAAGTAACCTTGGTAACAAGAGAAAAAATATCACCAAAATAAATTCCCAACACCTAGGAATAACCTTTTGCTACCAACTGAGATTTTTATTTCTCCAACTTGCCTTCTAAATTCATCTTCTTCTTAAACACCCGTTTTCTCCCGATGGGCTTCCTTCCAACCAACAACTCCAATAGATCCCAAGCCTTATTTTTGTGCAAATATTACATTTCATCAACCATGGCCTCCTTCCAGAGTTTTCTATCCTCTCAATCCACTTCCTCCTTGACAATTTTGGGATCATCGTCAGTAATAGTTAAAGAAAAATTTGAACAGAAAGCATATGGACTATACCTTTCTGGTTGCCTTATTTCCCGAATTTATCTTCTCACACCTGGAGTTTTTGGCTCTTCCTCTTCTGAATCTTGTTCTGTTGTAGAGTTTAATGCATCCTCCTTTAGCTCAAAATTTATCTTCTCAAGTTACTTTGGTACGACTTCATGTTTAACAACATCTTTAACCTCTCTAAAAGCCACATCTCGACTGTACACAACCTTCCTTGTTTCTGGGTTCCAAAGATTGTAACATTTTAAACCATCCTTATACCGAATAAAGATGCACATTTCAGATTTATTATCCAACTTGGTCCTTTTCGCCTTTGGAACATGTACATATGCATCGCATCCAAATACCCTTAGATGTGAAAGAGAGGGTTTCGTACTAGTCCATACCTGATGTGGAGTCTTATCCTCCAACGCTGATGAAGGTGATTTGTTAACCAAGTAACATGCAGTCTCCACTGCCTCTGCCCAGAATTTGTGTCCTAAACTAGTACCACTGAGCATGGTTTAGTTAAAGTTAAGTGCGGATTTAATCTGTGGTTAGCATTCTAAGCGCGTTTTTAAACAAAATCCAAATTAGCAATAGGATTAGAGCATAAACATTATTTAATGTTTAATTAAAACCATTTTAAAACTTAAACTATGTGCCATTAGTCCTAGCCTCTGCCACGGTTATAGTGTAACAGTTATATGATGAGGGGTTGGCCCTATTCTTTCCCTGCCCAAACCTTTGTAAAAAATTAAATATAAGTTGGTTGCATAGTCTTATAAGAACTTTTGTCATGGTCTATTGGTATGGCTCATGGTTATTGTGGGGGAGGTCTCGCGTTTAACCCCGACCTCCGCCCTTCTACCAACAATAATTTTTGCTATACATATAAATCTGACCTTTGTAAATTGAAATTTGAAATTTATACTTTGACCATATTAAAATTTGGACCTCGGAAGGGGGCACGTGGCGGCCTCCGGGCTAGCCACATGTCCTGATGCCATTGGTTCCTCTCATATCCAATGAAATTGAAACAAGTCACCCTCTTAGCAACCATCCACAAATTGACACTAGGCATAGTGTCATTGGGTGATTTGAAGAAAGATTCCCAAAATATTCATTTTTGCTGATTATGTTGCCATGTCACCTTTCTGTCCTTTTTTTGCAAAAAAAGGTTCCGTCGTGGTCTATTGGTATGGCTCGTGGTTAGTGCGGGGGAGGTCTTGGGTTAGACCCCGACCTCCGCCCTTCTGCTGAAAACATTTTTTCCTATACATATAAATCTGACCTTTGGAAATCGAAATTTGAAATTTATACTTTGAACATATTAAAATTTGGACCTTGGAAGGGGGCATGTGGCGGCCTCCGGGATAGCTAGTGTCCTCATGCCATTGGTTCCTCTCATCTCTAATGAAATTGAAACAAGTCACCCTCTTAGCAACCATCCAAAAATTGACACTTGGCATAGCCTCATTGGGCGATTTGAAGAAATATTCCCAAAATATTCCTTTTTATTGATCTGGCTTCCTTGTCACCTTTCTGTCCTTTTTTGCAATTGTTTTTAGTTGTTTAGGGAAACGAACAACATGCTCTATAATCCTCATAAGGACTCTGTTTTGAGTGAAACAAAGTGCGCAAGATTCCTGGAGATGAGACCTATCCGGTCATTTTGGTTTGGAGTGATTCTAAGCACTTCGAATTTTTAGCAAAATTTTTCCCCCAATCTAGATTCTGATCATTATTAGATGCAATATTATGATAAATTTCAAATATAAAATTCAAAAAACATAATATGGAATAAAACCTTTGTTGTGTCTATTCTTCTCTAGATCATATGCACGTCATACGGTGTGCTATGTCAAAAATAAAACAATGATATTATTGTGGTGCTTTATGTTATTTGGCACACCAATGTTACTTTAGTAAGCAAATGCACCACAATGTTAAGTTTTAAATACAAATTAAAAAAACTGTATCTAACCCAAAATCTTTAGTGTGTGTTTTTTTATAAAGCGAATGCACATCATCAATGAGATAATTATGTCAAACAACAAGCATTACTATGTTGTGGTGTTCCATGTCATTTGGCACACTATTATCATTGGAAATTCATACAGGCAAAGATGACATTATTTAATGTCAGGCAGAAGGATTTACAGGGCTAAGAGACATTAGAGAATCTAAAAGTATTTTAAAAAATATCTAAGTTCTAAGGAAAAATCAAATTTTAACTAGTAAAAAATGTTTTTGTGCACAAAATCCTTCGATAAGCACACCCTTGTGTGCCTTTTGACCCAAAAAGCGCACAATCCTGGGAATGGTGGAAGTCACTTTCCAGGACCACAAAAAGCACACTCCAGGACATTGATTCCACACTTGAAACTGCCTAAGGAGAGTTACCCAAGCCTCCTTAGGACATCAAGGGAGCACAGAATGGAATAAATGTGACACACAATGGAATCACCCCCTCTCTTGGGTCACCATCCACAATGTACCAATATAGGGAAGGAGGATTTGAATTCTCCTATAAATAGTAACTTGAGAGCACATTGTTATGTTGGCCAAAATTTTCCCAAGCAATACTAGCAGTGTGTGATCTGGAGAAGAGATAGAGGGGACTCAGTTGTTGGCCATCCAACAACTACAGTCCACCATAGTGGAGAGAGGGAGACTTTGCACCAAGGAAGCTCATAAGTAAAAACATCCTTGCATCGGGACTTAGAATGCCAAGTTCTAAGGGCCCCTTGGAAAGTGGGTTAAATTTTCATCCTCATTTCCTACCAGCACTCAATAAGAGGGGACGTAAGCACTGCCGTTTGGATTATTGAAGTTGTTTGACTCTATTTAGAGCTTTTGTGTTATTTTTTTAAGTTTTAGTTTACCTTTTATGTTTGAATATGCATGTTATTTCTCTATCTAGTATGTTTATGTTCTAGCATGTTCCATTAACTGGCTTGAATCCATATCTTTTCTGCATGTGACCAATAACTTAAGAGGGAAAACCACACCCCTTAAGTTGGTGTGATTCCGTACATACATCCACCAAACACACTAACACAGGATTGGTGACTCCATTAACTTTTATTTCCAAGTTTATGTGGTTGTGCCTTTTTGCAGAGACCTATGTCTGTGCTGTGGAGTTGGGTTGAAATCGCCCACTTTCTCTCCTTCAGTCCCTAGTTCATCCCAAGTGATATAATGAAGAAAAAAAACTCCAAAAAAATTACATTTGCAGGAATTTTCGCGCATTTCCCATAGACAGACGCGCCCAAGCTGCACGTTCAGAGCTGACCTGCGTGCAGACATCGCACCTGTTGCATCCTTTTGTGCGCAAAAGACAGAATGAGAAATTTCTCCCATATTTCTATCTTTTCTTGCTTGTAAAGTGTCTGGCAGCCCACAATACATCTGCCAGCACTGGTTGAGGTGCCACACAACTTGCTAAAGCTCACTCTTAGCTGCTTGTGGTAGGCTTGGTGTTAGTTTATTTCAAGTTGATTTTTGCAAAGTTCACACATAGTTTAAGTAGGGGGAAAATTAACTTGCATTCCAAAAAAAAATTATGGTTTGAAAATTTAGGTACCAAAACACCTAGATAATTTGCCAAAGTAAGTGGCCCAAGTCCACGCATGCTTAGCTAGTCCCTTTTTCTAGTGTAAAAGTCATAGTTTAGTTCAATTTTTTCACTAGGATTTCGTGACCAGTATTGAATTGTCGACAGAAGAGAAAGTAATCTCTACTACCTCTGCACCCTTTGGTGATCCTAGGCAAGAATATGAATGCTCTTTATTCAGAACTCACTATATCCCTATAGTTGATCACATAGATTAACTAGGAAAAATTGAAAGCAACCCATATCTGCGCATGTTTTTCTTTTGAGCAAGGAACAATAGAACATAGTTTAATAGGGGATTTTGAAAAGGATCATCACATATCCACACGTTCAAACTATGTGCTTGTTCACTTTTTTCTCACACACATCCACACACTAAGCAAAGCAAAGACACCTAAAACTAACTTAACAAAACTCACTAAATTCTCCCCACAGGGGCCACAAAAGAATTTATAGTTTAAGTTAGGATCAAGCGGGTAGGCACCCAATAAGCCGCCTTGATCATTCTTCATCTTGAAACATAGAAGTTGAATATTTATGGAGCCTTCAAATCCACCTATCATCCCATGGAAAAGAAAACCTGAGCACGGTAGAGACCCGATTTAGAGGGGGTTAGGCTGTTGGGGCCCTTGTTTTTGTTTAAGTTTTGAACTTTTGGCCAAGACATTTTGAACTTTGACTCTTTTTGAGTTGCGGAATAAATACACATAGCAACCGCGACCGCGCCGCAGCGACCAGGAGTTGCGGAGCTACCAAGGTGGAGTGGAAGCATTTGATAACTGGAGATCGAACAGAGATAAGTGCAGATGAAAGAAATACAGCAGAAAACAGGAAGTGGAACATGCAGACATCAGAAGAGAAGCTGGGAAAAGCCAGAGTGAAGACACAGAGAAGCTGTCAGTCGCGACGAGCGGGTGAATAAAAGGCGATCACCCGGCTGAAGAAGGTTGGTTGTTGTTGTTGAAGATTGAATGGATGCGAGAGAAGTCGCGAGGATCAAGACCTGAGGAAGGATGCGCAGAGCAGCTGCAGAAGAATCAGACCTGTTCTTCCTATGGGTTCTTACTTTCTATGTTCTTCCTTTCTGTTCTCAAATCCATCTGTATCCGACTTGTGAGTTATCAGAGAAGAAGGCTATGTAATCATGTATTCGGCCAGAAGAATAATATAAGGAAGGATTTCTGTCTCAATACGTCGTTCATGTGTTCTAATGTGTTTACCCTGATTCAAAAATTTTAAGTTGCGACTGTCTGAATACTTAATTAGTGATCATGCATGTGTAATTTGGTATATGTAATGGATGCACTTTCTTTCTTTGGTTGCGGGTTTATTCCTTACCAGTGATCTCATCCCCTTATGCATGTGGTCGCGGCACGCCTCGGGTGAGACGCACTGCTCTCCCAGAGCAGGGTGAAAATGCCGGCGTGTTCCTAGACTACACCGGACCCCTTGTTGGCCACAACTCTTGAACTTGGGTCTTGCCCGCGAGACCTGAATTTTCGCCAACAAATGGTTCCGTTGCCGGGACCTGCATGTTCTGAGGGGATCTAGATCATGGTCTCGAGGATTTTTGAAGGAGCAATACAGCGATGGTGGGATGATCATCTTGACCATTTCATTACTCAGCAAGCGGAGCTGACCAAGAAAAAGGAGGCCACGATCAAGGAGATCGTTCTTTTCTCTGATTCATCCAGTGATACGTACGAGATTTTCTGGGGAAGGTTCCCTACCGACCTTTACAATTGGTTGCGGAGGTTACGAGCGACGGTGCCCCAAGAAGGCTCGCGGAAGATAAACCGCAGGTGGGCGCACGAAGACCTGGTAGCACTGCATCGGGTAGACATTGAACTAACCCGCGCAGTGGATTTTTGGGTAAGGACCACGTTGGAAGGATATGCTGTGGAGTTTGCTGCCGAGTGTTACCAATCCTTTTCAAAGGCTGAGGCTGCTTTTCACTCAGGACTAAGGGGGAAACTGCTGAAGAAGATTCTGCTGTGGATCAAAGCCCTGATGGTGGACGAAGGGTTGATTGAATTTCGCAAAACGAGTATGGAAGCGTAAACCACCCGTACTGGGGGAAGGGTTGAGGGGACCGATGCTGTGTAGACTGTGAAAGTGGGGAAAGGGGGATGGATGTTGAAGCCACATGCAAGTTGCGGGAGTCACGTGCACATCGGCGGGCACAGATCGCCGATATGTGGCGAAGAAGGGTAATGAGAGATTTGAAGGGAAGGGAAATCGAGAGGAGAAATCAGAAGGAGGCGCCTCAGAAGACAAGAACCATGGGTTTGGATACCCGGACAGGAGATGGGACAGCAGCAGACGTACAGTGGGTGCATGGGAGCCCAGCGACGCGAGAAAGAGCAGTAACGACTAGCAAGGATAATGGAAAGATGCAGCCCGAAGAAAGTTCCGATGACGAATGGCACGACGTGATGCAGCAGATGTTCCAGGATCAGACGGCACCCACCCCTCCAGGCAGCCCTACGTCCCACCTTCCACATGGCCAGGATCTCGACCTTCTCCTGGTACTTTATCAACCTTTAAGAAATATTTTTATTCAGTTACAAGCATTCAGTCATTCATATAGTAGTTCAGCGGCGTCAGTAACGCCCAGTAGCAGCAGCGTTACTAGTAGTAGTATTTTCCCTAGTGGGACCGTTACGCAACCAGGACCTGGAGGCTTTATCCTAGTTAATTCTCCGCCAGTATACATGGCTGGATCTTTCACCCGGTACCCAGAGTTCTCTGGCCAGGGCAACGACGACGTAGAACAACATTGGTATCTGTGCGAAGCCATCTGGAGGGCTCGCCAGACGCCTGATGCAGGGAAGTTAATAGAGTTCCAAACCACGATCAGAGAGAGAGCTCTGCGTTGGTTCATCAAGTGGTCCGAGGCGCACCCTAACCCTGTAATTGCAGACGTGAAGCGGGATTTTGTCCGCGAATTCAAGCTTCCCCAGACAGACCAGCAGGGCCTGTCCGAGCTGTGGGAAATCAAACAGAAGGAAGGTGAGACCGCGTGGGAGCTGATGCGGTGCTTTAAGGATGCGATCGGGAAACTGAGCTACCCGATCGATCCAAACCACCAAAAGGACTGGTTCATCAAGGCTCTGCTCCCCTTGACACGAACCCCTCTCACTCAGCAGAAGATTGATAATATGCAGGACGCTCTGGAGCAGGCCATGAAGATTGAAGCCATGGCGGGATACCCCCAGGAATACAGGGGGGGGCTGGCCCCGCAAGACCCTTCTCTGATAGGGTTGCAACACCAGATCGCCACCCTGACCGAAAAGCTCAAGGAAATTCAGCCAGCAAGACCAGCACGACCGAATGTTTGGTGTACACATTGCCTGGTCGAGGGACACGTTGCAACCGAGTGTCCTCGGTTGCGCGGCGCAGGAGTTGGACCCTTAGTTGCAGCAATTTAGGGGGGTCCACCACCAGGGGGTGGCGCGGCGATGAACCCGCAGGGAGTCTACCAGCCGCAACAGACCTTTGCGGGGTTCCCACCGCAACCGGGGTCCTCCACCACAGAGTACTGTGAGATTTGTCGTACGATGGGGCATCCTCCTCGGATGTGCCCGATATTACAGAAGTACTCCACGGTGCCGAATAATGTATACTGCGAATTTTGTGTGTCTACGACGCACAACACTGAGCAGTGCAGGGCGCTTGACGCACTTGCGGATCGACTGGATCGTCCCTCGTACAGGGTGAACGAGGCTACAAGGGGAAGAGGTGGCGGCATGCGGGGAGGCCGAACCGGAGGACGCGTTCCGGTAAAGTGCTACAACTGTGACCAGGAGGGTCATGTGGCTCGAGAATGTCGCCTTCCGCGACGACCCTGGTGTTCCCAGTGTCGGGTCAACGCCCATGCTACAGAAGACTGTCCGGAGCTCATCAAGAAGTGGGAAGAACGGGTGCGGCAGAGAGGAGCGAATCTGGTAAACTCAGAACCGCACAGCATCGCAACCCCCGACATGCAGAACGTTGTGATAGTAACAAGGGGCGGAAAGAAGACGGGCGACGATGCCCACGAGAAGGAGCCAGCACGAGTGGTTCGGTCGACATCCCCAAAGAAGTTGATCAGGCCCGAAGTCCAGAAGAAGTACTTTCAGGAGGTGGTTGAGGCATTCGCCCAGTTGCGGAACGAGGGAGGGTTGGAGGAGCCCCGGCGGCCGGAAACCGGTGTTCAGAACGCCGCAGATGCTGTGGTCGAGGATTGGCTCCGGCTATTTCTCAGGGTTGTTGATGACGCTGTGCTGCGGCAGCAGCTCAAGCATGTGTTAGACGGAGCGCTGCAGGGGCGCGCAGAACCCAGAAATCTGGTGGACGCTAGGCCTCAATACGTGCAACGTGTCAAGCGGAACAAGCAACGAACAGGCAAAGAATTTCGGCTTAACACGCAGGTCGCAGGATTCCAAATCAGCGACACCATGTTGGACTTGGGATCCGACGTCAATATTTTGCCGCGAAAAACATGGGAGGCTCTTGGAAAGCCACGGCTCGCCTATTCCCCAATCCAACTCAGGATGGCGAACCAGTACTGTATTTTGCCAATCGGCCGGCTCGAGGGTGTCGAGGTCGACGTTGCGGGGGTGAAGACATACACCGACTTTGAGGTTATTGATATCATGGGTGATAAGGACCCCTATCCTGCTTTACTTGGCATTGATTGGGCTTTTGAGAATTACGCGATCATCGACCTCAAGAAGGAGCTGATGATTTTTGAGGATGGGGAGGTAAGGGTCACTCAGCCTCTCGACCCGTATCAGGGTCCGCAATACACAGAACCGGTGGACATTCGGGAGGATGCTCAGATGATGGACCATCTCTACCAGATGACTGCAGGGAAGCGGGACGATTATATCAACTCGACCGCAACAGGGTCTATCAGTTGGCGGAGTGGGCAGAGCTCGGAGCTCGGATCCGAGCTTGCGTGGGAAGACTGGCAGCAAGGGGGGTATGAGACCACCACGCGGAGATGTGCCTCCATCGCTCAGGTCCGGTGGGTAGGGACTGAGATCCGCGGATATCCCACATTATCAAACATGCAAGCAGTGAATACTTTTATTGCCAAGGTGGAAGACCGGGTCCCAGAGGAAAGCCGGATACCACTCTTGGATGTGGCCTTGAAGTCAACATCGAAACAATGGTGGAACAATCACTGCAACACTCTGTTGCGATGGGAGCGTGTGGCGGATGCTCTACGGGCACGCTTCAAGGAGGACGAAGGGCCCTACATTACACTTAAACATCATGGAGCTTCCGACCCGTGACAGCATTTGCGGGCGTGCGAGGAACAGTGGCATAGCGCAAGGTATCCTGAGGAGTTGTGGGTCCACAGGTTTGTCCACTCCCTGGGTACAATTCCCCAGGCCTGGTATCTGGAGGAAGAGCGGAAACGGGGAACCCACTCCTGGCAAGTAGTCGCGGAAAAATTCGTCCAGAGCTTCTCGTTCGAAGGGGAGACGGCGCAGGAATCTCAGGCCCTACAAGCCGTCAAGGAGGTTCTGTTTTTCTGCCATCCTGAGCCTGCTGAGGGCCCGATGGTGTCACGCTCCGGGGTCAAGCGCGAAATGGTTTGCCAACGGATTGACGGTGACCCGGAGGATGATAGTTTGGAGGACCTTAGGCATCTCTATTTTGACGAAAAGGAGGGCGAGCGGAGCGTCCGTGACGAGCCGACGACAGAAGGAGTCCATTTGCAGCCCCTAAAGACAAAGAAGCTGAACATTGGAACAGAGGAGAAACCTAAGCTGGCAACGGTGGGAGATTACTGGGACGAGGAGACGACAAGAGAAATTTTCAGCCTCCTCCGAGAGTATGAAGATTTATTTCCATCATCGGTTGCGGACCTGAAGGGGATCAAGGGGGATCTGGGCGAGATGCGCATCACACTAAAACCAGGAGCCAGGCCGGTGAAGCACCGACCCTACCGGTTGAATCCACGTATCAAAGAGAAGGTCAAGATGGAGATCGACAAGATGCTGGCTGCGGGTCTTATCTTTCCAGTAGAAGAAGCCGAGTGGGTAAGTCCCATTGTCATCCAGAACAAGAAGGACAAAGCGGAAATCCGTGTCTGTGTAGACTATCGGAGTTTGAATAATGCTTGTATTCACGATCTGTTTCCCACTCCCTTCAGCGATGAAGTTCTAGATCATGTCGCGGGAAACGAAGCTTATTCCTTCACCGATGGGTTTTCGGGCTACCATCAGGTGCGCATCGTCGAGGAAGACAAAGCAAAGACGACATTCACCACTGAGTGGGGATCATTCGCATACCACGTTATGCCGTTTGGTCTAAAGAACGCACCGGCTGTGTTTTCCCGGTTTGTCATTGCTGCTTTCCGGGAATACATTCACAAGTTCCTGGAAGTCTATATGGACGATTGGACTGTTTACAGCCTGCTGAAGAAACACGCCTCCCTGTTGCGTGTTATGTTCGACCGGTGTCGCCAGCTGCAGATTTCCTTGAACTTGAAGAAATGTATTTTTGCAGTACCATTCGGCACACTCTTGGGTCACGTGGTGTGTAAGCAAGGGGTCTGCGTTGATCCTGCCAAGGTCGCGGTCATCGTCCACATGGAGGCCCCCGAGAACGTGAAGCAGTTGCGGGCACTGCTCGGGCACACAGGATACTACAGGCGGTTTATCCGCAACTACGCCAAAATCACTACCCCTCTGGAGAGACTGTTGCGAAAGTCAGAAGCATTTGAGTGGACGGCGGAGTGCAGGAAGGCACTCGACACATTGAAGGAAAAATTGGCGACGACACCCATACTGGTCCATCCGAACTGGGATAAGCAGTTCCATGTGCACATTGATGAGTCCGGAATTGCACTTGGCGCGGTATTGGTGCAACCCGGGGAAACGACAGTTGACCACCCGGTATACTTCGCCAGCCAACGGTTATCCAATGCGGAGAAGAATTACACCACGACCGAGCGGGAGGCGTTGGCGATGGTGTACTCTCTTTAGAAGTTCCGCCACTACCTTCTGGGCGGCAAATTTACATTTTTCACGGACCATTCGGCATTGAAATATCTGGTCAATAAGCCGGTGTTGGAGGGAAGAATCTGTCGGTGGCTTCTACTTTTTCAAGAGTTCACATTTGAGGTGATTGTCAAGCCTGGCAGGTTGAACGTTGGTCCCGATCACTTGTCTAGGCTGGAGACGGGAGAGAATGACGGTCCGTTGGACGATCAGCTCCCGGATGCTGACCTATTCCGAGTTGAAGCAGTCCCAGACTACCTGGCTGACATTGCCATGTATCTGACCACAGGACAGTGCCCTGAGGATTACACCGCTCTTCAGAAACGCCACTTGGTTGTCCGGGCGGCCGATTATCAATTGATCGCAGGGAAGCTGTACAAACTGGGCCTGGACGAGGTGTTGCGCAGGTGTGTTCTTGACCACGAGCGGGAAGCAGTGATGTGGGAATGTCACAGCGGTGTTGCGGGAGGACATGTGGGTGCTAAACCCACCGCAAGGAAGGTGCTTCAAGCTGGCCTATGGTGGCCGACGGTACATGCAGACTGTAAGGCCTATGTGAAACGTTGCGATGTGTGCCAGAGGACGGGAAGGCCTTCGCACAGGGACGAGCTTCCGCTACACCCGGTGCATGTGTTGCGGCCATTTGAAAAGTGGGTTGTTGATTTCGTAGGGCCCATCGCACCAATCGCTCGCCATTCCAAAGCCCGGTACATCATTACCGCGACGGATTACCTCACACGGTGGGCTGAGGCGGCAGCGGTACGAGACTGCTCGGCAGAGACCGCTGCCCGATTCATCTTTGAACACATCATCAGCCGCTTTGGCTGCCCAAGGAGCTTAACCAGTGATCAGGGTATGCATTTCATTAATGCCACGGTCAAGTCGCTACTGGACACATTTATGATTCAGCATCATAAAAGCAGCCCATACCACCCGCAGGCCAATGGTACGGTGGAAGCCTTCAATAAGATTCTTGAAAAGGGCTTGACAAAAATTTGCAACGCTCAACGGGATGATTGGGATGAGCGGTTACCAGCGACATTATGGGCTTACCGAACCACGGTAAAACGTTTGACCAACCAGACGCCATTCCAGCTGGTGTATGGCCGGGAAGCTGTGATTCCCGCCGAGTTCACCGTACCTAGCCTTTTGATTGCAACGTCCCTTCACTTCTCAAAAGAGGCGTCACTGAAGGAACGACTCCAGGAGCTGCAGGAGCTGGATGAGGCTCGATTTCTTGCGGAATTCCACCAGAAGGTTCAGAAGGCCAGACAGAAAGCATGGCACGACCGCCACATCAAAACTAAAGCTTTCCAAGTTGGCGGCAAAGTTATCTTATACGACAGCCGGTTCCAGAAGTTTCCAGGCAAGCTCCAGATGCATTGGCTGGAACCGTACTTTGTCATCGAAATCCGCGACTCAGGAGCCGTTCGATTGGCACAATTGGACGGCACAGTTCTTCCAGGATGGGTGAATGGCGCACGCCTGAAGCCCTACCAGGAGTAGGTACTTCTCACTTTTCATTAATAACTCTCGCAACCGAGAGAACCCGTAGAGTAGCGTAGTTGAATAAATCTCCCGCAACCGGGATGAATGTAGGTAGTCTTTTCCAATTGTCGGCACTCAGTAAAATAACCGTCAGTTGCGGTATCCATACCGCAACCGATTGTGGTCGGGGCTGGCCAGTCCAGCGTGTCGCAGTGCTAGTCCAGCATGTCACCGCGTCAGTCCAGCGTGTCGTGCACGAAGGATCCCTCCTCGTGCCAGTGTCAGTCCAGGTCATTTCCGTCAGTCCTTTTGTCAGTCCGTAGGATAGCTCAGATTTGGTCATAAATTCCCTTAATGGACAGTAATCATACCGTAATCATTTGCCATCAACCGCAGTTCCCTCCGCCGTCGAGTCCGCCCATCTCCCCATGACGCCATCAGCAACTGTCAGATTACACACAGGCCTGCGATTGATCGCACGATTATCGCAGGCAAGAAAGATAGCAAGAATTAATTGCCGTTATGGAGTCTCATCAACTCCGCGCGTGCCAGCAAATGGCCCAATTTGCATGAAGGCTATCAGCAAGAGGATGTCAGACCAGTTCAATTTGGAAGTTGCAGCAACTCCGAAGCATTCGCAGTATCAGAGCACACAACACCCCGAAAGAAGTTGCAGAAGAATCGTCCAAGTCTATCAGAGACGCGCCAAGATGCTGAGAGCTCTCCTCTCCGTTCCTGAACCAGCATTAGATAGCATAATTCACCGAGTAGAGTCGCTGGTCGGCAAGTATGACAATGCACCATGTATGGACGCCAACTTGTCCGACCCGGCCGAGTTTCCTCACCTCCATTGGCAGACATTCATGGAACACCATTACACGCCCGGGAGCAGCTATAACAGTCGAATGCGGGAAGAATTCCGGGGCCTACAACAGTCGACTTTGATTCATTTGAGGAGTCTTCCCGTCTTCGGAACCACCGGACCAGTTCTACAATGTACCCGGTTCCTCCTCAGTCGGGTGTAGAACGGGTCCCTGTGGCTTAACGAAGAAATTCCAATACATGCAGCAGACATTAATCGGCTTACCGGGCTATCTCAAACTGGTTCAGATGTCTCCTCTGCGGGCCAGACATCCTCCAAGCGCGCCCGGAAGTCGGCTGATGCGGACCTCTACACCAAGTATGGCACTCGCCGGGGTGGTAAAGGGGCCAAGATAGATTTGATAAATGTACCAGAAATCCGGTTCGCTTGCTACCTGATCGCTAGCAAGACCATGCGCCACTACACAAAGGGAGAGTGCACTCTGGACACAATTTCCATTGCAGAGCACTGCGTCCAGGGAGCGAAGTTGAATTGGAGCTCGTTTGTGTTGAAGGAACTCTTCGCGGCTTGCGAAGACAATTACAAGCGGACTACCAGCTTCATCTATGGGTACTTGCTCTTAGCGTTCGCCATGTGGAAATGGCATCTTCCCCCGATACGGACACCGGCAGAGATCACCGTGAGCCAGCCGCTCGCGATGAGATATTCCCCCTGGCAGGCGTCCAAGGACCCCAGCAGCAAGCAGGTGAACGCAGCGGCGTTCCGAGAATGGTATGGGATGATGATCGATGTGGTCACTTACCAGCAACGGGTGCCTCGGCACCTGTTGGATGAATACAGTGAACAGGTGTGGTTTGGAGTCAGCCACAACCACACTTTCATCCGGCCGACTTGCGTACCGCACCACACTTTTCATATGGCGCCCCTTCGCTTCCAGCTGAATGACAATGTTTTCCACAGGGAGGTCTCTGCGTGGCCGGGGGTTGTTCAGCATGTCCGCGACGGAGTCATCCGCTACAACTTTGAGGGGATGAGGGCCACACAACAGCCTTCCGCGACCGGCGCAGGGGGATCTTCACAAGTTGCGGCGGAGACCACACCAGATGCAGCTGGGACCGCACCGGACCTGCTTGAATCGCTGGTCCCCGTCGTCGAGCATTTCAACGACCAGGCGCGGCGACTCAATGTGGTAACCCAGGTTGTTTCCAGTGGTGCCCCTATATTTCCTTCTTTTACTGAATTTCGTATTAATCGGTCCCGTGGTCTCTCCAACACCGCCCCCCTCACTTCCCCCATTCCCACTAACCTGTTCACTTCTGCCACCCCCCTCATCACGACAATGGGTGAACCGGGCCCCGAACCCGATTCCACCGACCCACCTCCATCCAAGAGGGCCCGCACTACGGCCACAGATCCCGTGGTGGATCTTACGGAGGATGATCCACCAGCCACGCCGCCCACAGCAACCTTGATTCCAGAGGAACCGCTGATTGATCCGGCAGATTTCCTAAACCTTCGTCTCCCCCACACCTCGTTCACTCCATCTACCGCCCCCTCCACCAGCCGACCACATGCCACCTCCCCCAATCCGTCCAATTCATCAGCCACTGTGTCAGATTCTTTGATCCGGGAACTTTTCGGCGGTGACCACGGGGCGGAGGTCACCTCCAGTACTGCAGCCGTGGTACCACCTGTTGACCCCGTGGCCACATCCCGGGATCCTCTTGCCACTATATCTGTCCATCCAGCCACAGTTGGGGCTGATTCGGCCGCCCCTTCCACAGAGCAAACCACGCAGCAGGACCGGCCAGAGCTTGATATGGCCACTTCGGTGCAGCAGCAGACGCCGGTCCATCCTCCAGAGACTTCAGGCCGAGCAGCGGCCATGGGCCAATCTTCGCAGGAACAGACGCCAGAGCAGGGTGCACCCAGCACAACAGCTGCAGAACAACTGAGTCCAGCACAGCTGTATCTGCTCATTCAGCGGGCGGCCATCAAGGCCGAGCAGATTCACACCGAGCTACAGCGGAGGTGCACCGAGCAGCGGAATCAGATCACGGCGCTTACTGAACAGCGCAATCAGCTGCTGCAGGAGAAGGCCTACCTCCAGGAGCAGGCCAACATTGTTAATCAGGCGCTCTCCAGCGTATGGCTGGAGGCACGGGCTCACCATGCCCCACTCCCTGCTCGCATAGAAGAGGACAGTATAGCTTTACAGGCTCGCCAGCTCGGGGAAGTTTTCACTACTGTTTGCAGAGAGAACCAGGAGTTACAAGCGGCGTTAGCCGCACGGCCTACCCTTCCAGATCCACCCGCCGACCATTCAGGACAGGTGACTGCCAAACAGACGCAGGCAGTCAGTATGCAAGCCACTCTACATTCCACTACAGCCATAGCTTCTGCCCTTCTGAGAAGTCTACAGGAATGCTCTCTCGCGCTCACGGTCAAGACGCAGCCCATTGCTGCCCAGATGCAACAAATCTCCAACGAAATTCGGGTGACCACGGACCCTGCAAGGTTAGATCAGCTCTACGCCCAGTCGGACGAGCTGGAACTTCACATGCAGATGACTGAGGCCGAATCAGCAGCGGCCAAGCACGTCCTCCGGGAGATGCGTCCGCCCCTTCGCACCCATGCTGACGCGATGCACCAGCTGGATGCCAAGGCCGAGTCCCAGCTCGCCACGCTGTTTGGGGCTGCCCCGACGCCCATAGATGAAGCCGCCGCCAACCGAATCTCTCAAGAAGCCGACTTGCTGATGCAGGAATGGCAGCAAGCAGTGGCGACCTTCACAGAGCTTAGAGATTCAGCACTCCGCCGGGTCCCGGAGTTGGGGCCCTTGTTTGAACCAGCAAATGGCGGAGTACAGCAGGAAAGGGTAGCGGAAGAAGGAACAGCAGAGCAGGGCGCAGAAGCCAGTGGGGCAATGGAAATAGAAACGGTTATTTGTGATTGACTCGCGGACGAGTCAAAGAATTGTGGTCGGGGCCTGTTGGGGCCCTTGTTTTTGTTTAAGTTTTGAACTTTTGGTCAAGACATTTTGAACTTTGACTCTTTTTGAGTTGCGGAATAAATGCACATAGCAACCGCGACCGCGCCGCAGCGACCAGGAGTTGCGGAGCTACCAAGGTGGCGCGGAAGCACTTGATAACTGGAGATCGAACAGAGATAAGTGCAGATGAAAGAAATACAGCAGAAAACAGGAAGTGGAACATGCAGACATCAGAAGAGAAGCTGGGAAAAGCCAGAGTGAAGACACAGAGAAGATGCCAGTCGCGACGAGCGGGTGAATAAAAGGCGACCACCTGGCTGAAGAAGAAGGTTGCTGTTGTTATTGTTATTGTTGAGGGTTGAATGGATGCGAGAGAAGTCGCGAGGATCAAGACCTGAGGAAGGATACGCAGAGCAGCCGAGGAAGAGTCATGCTTGTTCTTCCTATGGGTTCTTAGTTTCTATGTTCTTCCTTTCTGTTCTCAAACCCATCTGTATCTGACTTGTGAGTTATCAGAGAAGAAAGCTATGTAACCATGTATTCGGCCAGAAGAATAATATAAGGAAGGATTGCTGTCTTAATGTGTTGTTCATGTGTTCTGATGTGTTTACACTGCTTTAAAAATTTTAAGTTGCGACTGTCTGAATACTTAATTAGTGATCATGCATGTGTAACCTGGTATATGTGATGGATGCACTTTCTTTCTTTGGTTGCGGGTTTATTCCATTATTCCTTACCAAGGATCTGCGCCTTTTAATCCTTCTGCATGTGGTCGCGCACGCCTCGGGGACGCACGCTCTCCCGCAGAAGTCCCTCCAACACCGTGCGTGTTCCTAGACTACACCGGACCCCTTGTTGGCCACAACTCTTGAACCTGGGTCTTGCCCGCGAGACCTGACTTTTCACCAACATAGGCTTAGGCGCAGTGCATGCAGGTATCAGTTGGGGCTACCTGACCCATATGATACTCGGTACTATTAGCTGAATTACCAAGAAGCCCAAGATTCAAACGCTCACGTGGGATAGTGGTACTTAGTGGCCAAAATCAGGGCATCCTTTCCCTATAGGTGACACTGCAGGCAAGCACTAGATCCCCTACCCTTACCTTGGTGGATTTTCTTCAGATGACTGGGGGAATCTCCAGATCTTACAGCACATTGTGCCATCACTCACAAAATATCTTCTCAAGGCCCATTTAAATTTGAGTGTGTGAGGACGATTATATCTTATAGGATTTGAGTATCATACGCAAAAAAAAAAAACCATATTTTTTGATTGACTGATCACATAGGATTAATTTAAAGGGAAAATTTATTTTATTTTCGCTTTGTTTTATGTATGCGATCAAAATTTTTCTTTGATTATAATCTATATCCTCTCAAATATTTCCAAATCCAGACCTAGTCGATGCCAAAATGGACCCAACGGGACCTCGTTGATCTAGATGTCTTTTGGACCTCCCCCCATTACCGGGAGGGGTTCCAGGTCTTTCGCCATTTAGGTGTCAAAGACGGAACACTTCCACCATTATTGGTTCATCCTTTATTGTGGCATCCTTTGTTGGGAACCCTGGTCGGTCTTCCAATGCCACACCACATACCACTCCTCCCACAACCCCTAGAGGGCAGAGGAGTGTTAGCCATTCAAGAAGCCAGTCGAATACAAAGTAGGGTACATCGCAGAGAAACCCTCTTGCTAACCATAACATTATGTTTTCACAAGTCGCAATGGCTACAACCTCGCAGTAACCTTTTGTATCTTCGTTGAATCTACCTTATTTAACCAAGTTTATGAATGACCCCATTGCACACAACCCCATATGGCCTCCCATGCCCACGAAGCTCCCTTCGAACATTCCAAAGTTTGAAGGAAAGCAAGCAAAATACCCAGGAAATCATGTTATGACTTTCCAGCTGTGGTGCTTGTCAAACAACATCGTTGATGATACTATTTGAATGAGACTGTTTTAACGCACTCTGACAGGAGTAGCAACACAATGGTATGTGGAGAAACCCTCTACTACACATGGAACCTTTAGTGCCCTTGCCACTATGTTCCTAACTTATTTTCAGTTACCCATCCACCATGATTCCAGAATGGAATTACTGCCACACTATAGGCAAACCCCCGCCATCCATATCTTGGACCATCTCCATGAATGGTGGTAGCGTCGTATTTTGAGTAAATCCAAACTCAACGATCGAGTACTTTTAGACCTGTTCCTAAAAACTCTCACTATAGAGATTTCAAAGGATGTGGCACAAAAAAGGACCATCTCTGAAGAGGACACCATCAGTAAGGCTCATGAGCTCGAGCGGATATATACGCGGTCAGGGTATATTTACAATATCTTGTTGAACGCCTCGCACCTGCAAACTTACAAAGAATTTCTAGGCACGTCAAAATCCCCAGATGGTTTAATTGGGTCATTGACCCAAAGTTACCTAGGCATCAATGTTAAAAACCCCAGTTACATGTATGATTCTACCCAGAATGTACCACAACCTGGCTACCAAAGTCATCAGATGCCTCCGAAAATTTGACCAGTAGGGTGTCATCGTATCACCGTCAACATGGAGGACCCTATCCTCCGGCTCAGGGGACCCAATACGCAGATAGACATGTTGGTAGAAGAGCTCCCACCCAACAACCATTCAAAAACCAAGGACCGCATTATGCTCAGTCCCCAACACAAAACCCGCCTATGCAGAATAATGCACAAGTGAACTTTGTGCAGCCTTCCCAAAACCAACCACGCCAACCATATAACTAGGAGAACTACCCTCCTAACGTGGTTAGGAAAAAAATGAAAAAACAAGCCTAAAGGAAATCCTGGACAGGGGGGCAATAGCCAGCAGTGCCCTCCGCGATCTCATGCTAGAGGCAACTCCAACCAAAATCAAAACCAGGAGCCAAGTAATGCCCAATGACAGAACAAAAGGCCACCTCTTTGAACAAACTACTCTTGTTCGATCTGTGGTGAGTACGACCATTACACTCACCACTGTCCTGACCTCCCTGAGCTGAAGAAGCTGCGAAGTAACCGTGGACAAGGGGGATCAGCCCAACAGCCAGCAATCATGCAGGAGCCCTTCCCCCATCAAGGGACAGTTAGCATGTATAAAAAACCTCCTGACGACTCCAGAAAGAACAACCATGAAATATACATGACTGGCGAGGAATTTTTTTTTCAAACATGGAATCGAAATTAAGACACCCCACTAGACACCAACGCGTCAGGGGCTATTGCTAGTGCACCAATTGCACCTTTGACCATATGAAAGATGCCTATTGAACCTTTGTCGAAGATGGCTAAGGGACCAAGTAGGCGAGCAGGAAACTATTCTAAAGTATCCCATAAAAATAGCATTGTGGATGATCTAGCTTAATATCCTGCTGCCATGTCAACTTTGGAAGTATTACAATCATGCCCAAATTAATATAAATCCTTGCTTTTTTCGTTAGGCTCTATCGACCCTGTCGATACACGCCTAATGGCTTTGGATTTAGATAAAGCCACCCCTAGGCTTCCTTCAATGGTCGCCTTCTAGATACCAGTATCGGTCCAAAACATTACCATTCACCCATGTGTCATTGACGAGGGTGCATCCACATGCATCATGTCAAAGAACGTTTAGCAGAAGTTAGGGTATCCCAAACTAAAGCCATCAGACATCAAGATTAGAGCATACGATGGTTGCCCTTCGACCCCCGTCTCTCTCTACCAAAATGTCTCGGTCTACTTAGCTGGAAAGATGGTCCTTATAGACAATGAAGTCTTGGATGCCCACTTGGATTATAATATACTCCTTAGTTGGAGTTATACGTACGCCATGTCTTCTGTAGCCTCATCTGTCTTCCGAACTATGATGTTCCCCCATGAGGACCACATCATTACTGTCGACCAATTGATACATAGCGAAAAGAGGCTCCTAAAAAGCATTGATGTCATTCTACCCTACATAGATACATCCATTAACGCGCTTTCTCGGCACCAAGAATATGGCCCCAGCTAGTTCAAACCATCATCCATCATAGGATCATTCCTAAGAGATCCCCCTATTATACCTGAGTCATCACCTAATGTCACAGGGGCTCTGGTATGCATGATGTCCACATCAAGCACTGAAGATAGTCAATACATGGACACAAGTAGTAATGACACTAAGTCCTCAGCCACGACGGCCTCTCTAGCCTACACCACTTCCCAAACCCCTTTCCTCTACCCCCTAGTTGGTTTCGTATCCCAACAGGTTTTGGCAACAATGGTGTTACCAAACATATCTTTTGCAATACCAGTTTGGTACCTCATTCCCCCTATCAGGAGAGGAGCCACACACATCATTTCCACAGGGTTAAAGCCCATTAGTCCCAAGGAGACCCCACCCATTAAGGAAACTGTCGAAAACATCCTTGCAAAGGAAACTCCCATTGCAAAACCGATGATTTCGGCTAAGAAAATTGAGAGAGGAAAGAGGGTGGAGGCTCCCGCCATACAACGGGAATCACCTGGTTGTGCCATATGTGACGTAGTAGGACACCCTACCCACATCTACATAGAAATGGACAAATTAAAACCGCTCCTTAGCTCGGAGGTAGACATCGCAGCTCCACGTTCCCATAAAAAGGAACCTGCCACCAAAAGTAAAGGCAAAGCATTGCATACCAATCACGCATGCGCTATCTGCAGCAATTATGGGCACTATACCAATCATTGCCCACAAATCCCACGATACAGGGATGATACATGCCATCGAGCAATCCTATCAAGAGGATCCCTCCACCCAGTCATCGAGAGATGAACCTCATACCATCCTGTACCTATAGGAGGAACGACAGTTACCCGAAAGACGTTTGTTTATATTCCCCCCTCCTATCATATGTTACATGCTGTGTGATGAACGTGGTCACTTCATCAAAGAATGCACAGCCCTGGAACTCATCCAAAGATGGTATCCTATAAAATGGGTTTATTACATTGGATTGCGAGTAACACAATTCACATGTCCTTTATGCACTGACAACCACCTTATAGAAAATTTCCACTATATCCCCTGATTCCGCTTAGTGCTAGCTGTTTTATGCTCAACCATAGTCCGCCTCTCCCAAAAATATGGCACAGACTCAAAATCCATGAATAGCTCGACAACCCAAGAAGACGTGATGAGAAGATCCATCCTCTTCCTGTCAGCTGAAAAATGACCAATCAGGGAACCCTTAGTTTCTCCCAACTGCTCTCTACAAAGAAGACCAACATGTGCGTTATGTAAAATGTCCAATCATGTGGTTGCCACTTGCCCTTATTTAGCAGCGTTATGGCACTAGTACCCCTCTAGACCACAAACTGAGCACGGCGAGACCCCCATATCTAGGCTATTTTTCCCAGTATGTTAGGGCAATCACTGTGGACAATGTTGTACCTATATCCCGTAATTTCATCCTCCATTCATATGATTCATACAATAGTGAAGAAATGGGAAGATATTCTCAAACGATATAGAAAATAGATCACCCCCAGGCCAGGGACCCCACACCCACATCGGCGTGATGAGAAAACTGGTATAGCACACCAACCAAGCATGAACCAGGCCCGACCTAGGATAACATGTGGACTATGTGACCTGATTGACCACTGGGTCAATCAGTGAAAAGAACTGAAGTCCTCAAAAACAATTTTCACACAATCTCTTCTCTGCCACATACACTTCTCTCTAACCAAGAGAAAATCATGTGTACTTATTTCCAGATTTTTTCACACTTTCATCATACAATTAAATGTGAGCATCTCCCCAAGCTTAGATTGGTAAGAGTAGTGTTATGTTTACACTCCCTCAAAGATCTAGATACACCTAAGCCAACAATACAAAAATGGAAGCAGAAGACCTCATCTTCTACCACAGATCCTTTCCAAGCGTCCACATCTGGGACGAAGAGTAGTGTTGGTTCCCACACAATCTACTCAGTCGGCACAATGGTACCATGCACCATCTGCACTGGACAGAATCATGAACCAGAGGCATGCCTGCTAATGGAAACATTCAGGAACCTTTGCACCAGGCACAATTTTCACCAAAAGAAAATTGACCATCCTAACAAGGGACCCAACCTTGTGCTCACGCAAGCTCCCATCACAGAAATTCCCCCCCAAGCCACCATACACCAACCAGGAACAAGGGAACTTGGTTTCCTCATCCTCTTGAGTTATCAGACACATCAATTACTATAGACGGCTTGATCGGGTCTTTGACCCAAGGTCACTTAGGCAGCAGTAATCTGTATTTGGGGAGTTACCAAGCACGTCAACTACTGCAGACGGATTGATATGGGTCTTTGACCCAAGGATTCCTAGGCAGTAGTAATCAATACCTTGGATACTCATATGATTCTACTTAGAACGTATCACAACCTAGATATCATGAAAGTCGCCCCAGCACTCATATACCAACCAGGGACAAGGGAACTGATATCCCCCAATCCCCACACAGAATGGACCATTGGCACAACGTAATGTGCCAGTAAATCTAGTGCAACCCTTCTTAGGATCATCAACAACCATACAACCAAGAGAATTATGAAAATCCTCCAAATGTGGCAAAAATAAGCCGAGGAAAAAAAAAAGGGAGATCCTAGACAGGCGGAAGTAACCAGTAACACCCCCCATGATCTCAGTCTGGGGGCAACCCCAACCGAAGTAAAAACTAGGAGCAAAGTAATAAATCCCAAGGGGAAAAATGGAGCTTAGAGTATCTGACATGAAGCCCAAAGAAGCACCGTGATCAACACTTCATAACGCACAAACGCAATGCCACACATTCGCACCCCGAAAAAATAATTTTTCAGCACCGATAGGTATGCACTCTCTCATCTTCTTTTCAAAAGCACATGTATTTCAATAATATTTGATAAAGAATATGCTTTCAGTTGAGGTAGTTTTTTTTGCAGGTAAGCACACAAACCATCCACAATTCCATCCACTGAAAGTTCCTAAGCAGGTATCATTCTACCCCCAGAATGATATAGTCCTAGAAAAATCTCTGCATATCCTGACATAATTTCTCCATCAGAAATCATCCATAGGTTCCACACATCCAACCGTGTTTATCATCACCTCGCCTTGCACATGATAATAATTATTGTTAGTCGATAGAGCCTCCCCTCCGTGGCGCTCGTCACCCACAGTAGACCATATATCAAAGAAAAATTGATGCCATGGCCATACCACTGTAGTCTGGGAAGCACCTCATGCCCATTCACTCACCTGCATAAGGTCAAATTTTACCATATGAAATAAAACCCCTTTTCTGGACAACTAGGTTGTACAAGCAGATCAAAAGCACACTACTGCGCCTCGCATTTGGCCCACCATACCTCCATCAGCATAATCCCATTTGCGATACTTTTTCATTCGCTTCATCAACCTCACACATGAGACCAACCAATGATGCCCCCACCCTCAGCAAAACACCTTCGTTACAATATCATTGAGTGAACACTTTCATTTTTTGGGGCACCCATCTCTGTGTTTTGTATAAACCAAACCCCATTATTTTATTCTTTTTGTAAGTGTAAAATGGCCGCAAATGGTGCACTATGTCCCCCACCCACTCATTCATTTTTCTCTTGTGGCAGAAGTCCCTAACCACCCTTGGTCAGAGTATACCACCCTCACAAAAAAGCCACTATGACATTCATAACCAATTTATACCCACCTTGGAAGTACTACCGACTCCAGGGCTTTCCCCATAAAAAATAATTATGACCGCCGCCAAGCTGATTTTTATACTCTGACCTTGGGCCACTGAATCCCAATCATCAGTTTTTAGTCACCCCTCACCATCATGCCTATGTTAAACCCATAAAATCTAGTATCCTGACCCTCCATATTAGCAACCCCCTCGTTCACTTAAGGCTTCCTTTTTGTTGAATTCAACACCTATTTTCTGAAAAGGAAGATTACCTTGGATCACCCCTCTCCATAAAAGGGGCATCCTCAGGTGGCACTGTGGGAGACATCATTGCCCACAGATGTCATCGATCCTCCTGACATTTGACTACAATAAAAGCTTTCATTTAAAGATGGTATCATACATTACAACCATTTCACTTTGATCAAATTCGTCAAAGACCCATGCCTTCATAAGCATCTCTTTTAGCAATGCTTACATGGGAAGGTCCTAGCTAGCACCTATGCGTACAATGCGCAGTTGTATGCCATACCAAGTTTATGCATATGGGTACCATATTCCACCTATTGTCAAAGAAAAAAAACCCCTGAGGGCGTCAACAGTCGTCGTCATCAACCAATAGATCGCTACCATATTAGTGACACAGACAGAACATGTATCTGTCAAATAGATTTTTTTAACTAGCCAAAGCATTACGAGCATGGGACATGCCGGCCTCGTATAAAATTATTATATATTTTATTATATTTTCTTACAGGGGTCCCATAGGACACGGTCACTCTTCGACCAGTGTAGGGTGTCTCCAATTCTGAGCTACACACAGGTCTCTCTCTCTCTACGCACAATATACATAAAAGAAACTATAATGTATTTCATCTATATAGTTCTTCCTAGACCTCACACATTAGGGGGAAATTGTTATCACTAGAAAATCGTACAAGCAAAGAAGACATTATGTAATGTCAGGCAGAAGGATTTACAGGGCTGAGAGGCATTAGAGAATCCGAAAGTATTTAAAAAAATCTCTAAGGTATTAGGAAAAATCAAATTTGAACTAGTAAAAAATGTTTTTTTCGCGCAAAATCCTTCGATAAGCGCACCCTTGCGCGCCTTTTGACCCAAAAAGCGCACAATCCTGGGAGTGGCGGAAGTCACTTTCTGGGACCATAGAAATCACACTACAAGACATTGATTCTACACTTGACGTCGCCTAAGGATAGCCACCCAAGCCTCCTTAGGACATCAAGGGAGCACACAATGGAATCACCCCCCTCTCTTGGGTCACCATCCACAATGTACCAAGAGAGGGAAGGAGTATTTGAATTCTCCTATAAAAGGCCACCGAGAGATGAGTAACTTGATAGCACATTGTTATACTGGCCAGAATTGCCCCAAGAAATACCAGCAATGTGTGATCCAAAGCAAAGATAGAGGGGACTCAATTGTTGGCCATCCAACAACTCGAGTACGCCATAGTAGAGAGAGAGAGACTTTGCTCCAAGGCAGCTCAGAAGTAAAGACATCCTTGCATTGAGACTTAGAACCCCAATTTCTAAGGGCCCCTTGGAAAGTGGGTTAAAGTTTCATCCTCATTTTCTACCAACACTCAATAAGAGGGGATTTAAGTGCCGTATTTTGGATTATTGAAGTTTTTTTACTCTATTTAGAGCTTTTGTGTTATTTGTTTTAGTTTTAGTTTACATTTTATGTTTGAATATGCATGCTATTTCTTTATCTAGTATATGTTCTAGCATGTTCCATTAACTTGCTTGACTTCATATCTTTTCTGCCTGTGACCAATAACTTAAGAGGGAAAACCACACCCCTTAAGTTGGTGTGACTTCGTACTTACGTGCACCAAACACACTAACACACACACCAATGGTAATGATATGGAAAAACGTGGCATGGTGAACTTGTGTGATTTATTATCTATAATGCACTAACCTTTTTAGTGGTCCAAGGAGCACATTGATGCATATTAAATATACGAGTTTGTCCTTGTGTTTTATAATGCATTGTGGTTGAGGCGTCCTCCATGATGCATGTTGAAGACCAAAATTGTTCCTTTTTGACACTCTTATTAAACTCCATTCTCCTCCTTTCTGACCATAATAATCCTAATTAAGTGTCAGCTTGCAAGGTTATTGGAAAAAATAGGTATTTAATCACCTTCTATTCATAATTTCATTGTTATTTATTATTTTATTTAATATTTTCACAAGCTATTGTATTGCATAAATTCTGCAGTTAATAAATGATTTTGTAGCTTACTTGAAGAATATATAGGTTTTGAGACATCAGTGGAGGAATGAAGCATATGAAAAGGTAGTTGGAAGCTAGCACAATGATATCCACATGTTCCTCTGGTTTAGAAAGTGATAAGGACACCCATATAAGCAGGTCAATGCGGAAGTGAACCCAGCGAAAAAGGATCCCAAAGATAGACCAGGCGAGTGAGAAAAGGATTGAAGCTGATATTTTGCCTCATGATTTGCTTCATCAATAGAAAATCATGGAGAATCATTATTTCATTTAAATAATGTTATTTTAAGACATTATGTCGAAGTATATAGGCTTAGAAATATCCAAACGGTTTAATGAAGGATGTTATAAAACCTTCCTCTCAGCACGATGAAACATATAGGGTGACTGATTATTGTTTGAAATGATATTTCCATTCAATTAATTAAAGCTCTTTATTTCACTGTGTTGTGTGTTTAGATGCATCGTTAACCTCTTTTTATGTTTGTGTACCTGCACTCATGGGAGGGCCCCTTGGGAGCTTTAAGGTTTTACTTTATTTGGTTAAGTTTTTTGTTTTAGTTATCAGAGGTGATTAAAATTTTTATTTTAGAAAACGTTTGTGGCAATTAATATAGAATTCGTTATAAATTTTATAATAGAATTTGTTGCAGAATTTCTTTCAAATATTTAATTTTATTGTGTGAAGACTTTCATAGATTCAACATTTTTGTGTGAAGGATGAAGAATATAATTGAAGGAGTTTATTATGCACATGTTCATTTTGATTGATAGATAGGAAATAGAATCATTTGATTTTAAGATTTGCAATTAAAAGTACAATTTAATTTCAAGGTTTTATTTTTGTCAGTGTGAAGAAGATTTACATTTAATTTTGCTTGTGTAAATTAATTTCATTTTCTGTCAAGTGTGAAGTAGATTTAGATTTGATTAGTGTGATATTTATTTCTACATTTTAAGATTAGTTTATTTTTTTGTCAAGTGTGAAGATTTATTTTTTCCAGTGTAACATTTATTTTTGCACGTAGAATTAGTTTTTATTTTTGTCAATGTGATATTTTCCTTTCCTGCAAGAGTGACAACATTTTTGTTTTAAATGATCCTTAGATAAAATATGTGCATGAAAG
This sequence comes from Pinus albicaulis, assembly GCA_034641835.2. Lineage (NCBI taxonomy): Eukaryota > Viridiplantae > Streptophyta > Pinopsida > Pinales > Pinaceae > Pinus > Pinus albicaulis. The sequence goes on from CM076578.1 coordinate 1,058,916,134, forward strand.
CATCCTAATCCAATTTGAAAATTACTCATGTAATAAGGAATCCTACCACAAATGGTGCACTTACATTTCATCAGTTTACAAGTCGTGATCGATAATTTATGAAGTAATTTAAGATCAATTAAATTACTAACATTTTGGTGTTGTTTTCATGGAGGTGTATATAAGATTCTTTTCATTTGAAAAAATAAAAATAAAAATGATAAAAATATATTTATGCATATGGAAAGAGATTCTAGGGGTAGGTTTATAAGTAGAGGTAGGAGTTCAATTCCAACATCAGCACTCACCCCACCAAGACCCCATAGCATCACACCATCCACTGAAACTCGTATTCCATCATTCATAGGTAGACATAGAATTCCTAGTGTACTTAGATCTGAGATTGAACTGGAAAATTCACCAACTTCCTCTATTGACATTGTAGTAGAAGAACCTACATCCCCAATAGAAGGAGTAATATTTCTATCCTCAACTATAGAAAAAATGTTGGAATATATTATATTCCTTGGAAGGTAATAATGTCTTTGTATTATGTCAGAAGTTTAAAACAATATTATGTAAAAGAGTAACACATTATATCCCATATTCATTATGGCATAGTATACTCTTGTACCCATTTATTATATAAAGGGGTGTTATTTCGGAGAATTATATTATCCCACATTCAATATGTGAGAGTAATTCCTCCACATCTCTGGGTATATAATAGGGTCAAGGGAGATTTTTTGTAAATCATCACATCTCATCTTGTGCTCATACTATTATTTGTATAAGGTTATTTGTAGCTTCTCTCTTTGTAAGATTGTAGGAGATTTCTGGAGATAATAGAAGACAACATTCCTGTGGATGTAGCCCATTTGGGTGAACCACGTATATCTGTTGTATTATTTTTTCTTGTTCTCTTTCTGTTCTTATTTATATGTTGATATGTTGTTGGTTTCTTAGATAGATAGCTATTTTAGTAGATCTAATATTCTCACATGGTTTCAGAGCAATGGTTACTATGATCTAACATCTTCCTTGAACTTAACCATCAACATTTATCTTCATTTTTATTATCTGGGCACTCATTTTATTTTGTAGATTTTATTTCTATCTAGTAGCCATTAGGCTTATCTTCAGATTTGGGCATGGTTCTACATATTTGAGATTCTTTTTCTCATATCCCTAACTTTTTTGTGTAGTTTTTTTTTGCAGATTTTTCTTTTTCAACAGGCTCTTGATTGTTTTTTTATAAGGTCTATATGTTTTTTGGATTTTCAAGGGGTTCTTGATTTTTTATTTTTCTGTAATATCTATGTGTTTTTTGAATCCTCCTCAAGGATATCTATATTTTGGTTGTAATATTCAGTTACAGTAGTTACGACAGTTTTTTTTTTTTTTTTTTTTTTTTTTTTTTTTTTTTTTTTTTTTACGGGGCGAAATATTGGCGGACTGAGGGTTCAAATCAGACTTTCGGCCACATAAGTGGATGCATAGTGGCTGCACCATTTCTGAAAACTGGTTATAATAAGCATTTGGAGCATTATTGAGTCTTTTTTATTTTTCCACTTGACATTTTTGTCAGATATGTTACCTTTTGTGCATTATTTCCCAGAAAAGAGTAGATATTTGGGTTCCTCTCACCGAGCTACCCAATTTCAAAAAACAAATCAGCTCAAACGGAGTCTTGGAAAAAAATTTATTGCTGATTTAAGATTGGTAGTTTTTTTTTTTTTTTTTCAGGTTTTTTAGTGACGACAAAAAAACTGTAGAAATTTATAGTTTTCTATCCACTTTTTCTCTTGTCATTTCTTGCATTTGGGTTTATATTTATTGTCAAAATTTATGTCATTATGATGTCATAAATAGCTTTTATTCGTGAAATTATTGGCTCTAACTATCTTGCATAGAAAATGAAAATGATTGATGTTCTCAAAAGTAAGAATCTATGGAGGTTGGTTAATGGTGAACACAAGACAACTACAGATGCTCAAGCCTTTATTAAATGGGAATAATATTTTGATCAAGAAAGAGGGATCATTGGTCAAATGGTTTCAGATAGTCTTTAGATAAGTATTGAGGATAAGACAACCCGATCGAAGTATGGGAAATTCTTGCTTCTTTATTTGATAAATCTGATGATGTTTCTGCTTATTACCTTCAAAAGAAGATTCATGAGCTAGATCCTACAAATTTTTATAGAGTAGAATTGTATCTTTTTGAATTTAAAACCTTAAATGAAAAGTTAAATAATTGTGGTAAATATTACAAGAAGACAGACACTGCTCTTATCATTATTGTAGAACAAAAAATGCCATCTTGTTTTGACATGTTCATTCAAACTAGGAATAGGGCTCTTGAATTGTCTCAAAGTACCACAAAACCTAATTTTGATGATTTCTGTAAAGATTTTATTAATGAGCAAGAAAGGTTGATTGCTTCAGGACAAGTCTCACCTAATAAAGCTCCTATGGCACATAATAAAAATCCTAAGAAAAGTTGTAATAATTCCAAAGGCTCTTGTTCACACACTTCTAATCATACTAATAATAATGGTCATGCTTCTCACGCACATCATGAAGCTATTAAGAATAAAAAGTGTATGATCCTTGTAAGCATTGTGGTAAAACTAACCATCCTGAAAAGAGTTGCTTTAAAGTGAAACGTTTAATGACTAAAGCAAACAAGAAAAATTCTAACGAATCTCAAGTAGCTTTATGTGCATCGATTGTTTCATCTAATAATCCTTCTTCTAATGTGAAATGGATAATGGATTTCGGTGCTTCTAAACATATGGCTAGTAATGCTTCTTTATTTACATATTATCACACTAATAAGCACTCATCTCAGAAAGTTTCTATTGGTGATGGTAAAAAACTTTCCGTAATTGGTTATGGTAATATTAATGTTGCTAATGGTCAATTGGAATATGTTTTTCATGTTCAAAACATGTCCATCAACTTACTTTCTATTTATCGTGCATGTCAGAAAGGTTTTAAATTTGAAGCTTGGCCTAATAAATATGTTCTTAAAGATATCAACCAAAATTACAAAGTAGTTTCTTTTGGACCTGTTGATTATACAACTGGTTTATATAAATTTGTAGGTTTTAATTCAACTAAGAGAACCCTTTTATTCCTATGTTTCTCATGTTGATTAACTAAGTAAATTATGGCATGAAAGATTGGGCCACTTCAATTATGGTAAAATGGAAATACTAACTAAAATGGTTCATAGTTTTCCTGATATTTCTTCTGCTACTGGTGTTTGTGAAGGATGTGTTCTTGGTAAACATCATAGATAAATGTTCGACACAGGTAAATCCTGGCATGATAAATAACCTTTGCAATTAATTCATAGTGATATCTGTGTTCCTCTTGAAATTCCTTCAATATCCCAAGCAATTTATTTTCTTACCTTTATTGATGACTTTAGTAGAAAATATTGGGTTTATTTTTTGAAAAATAAAAGTGAAACATTTGTAAAATTTCAAGAATTTAAATCCATGGTTGAAAATGCATCTGGTAAGAGTATTAAAACTTTGTGTTCTGATAATGGGGGGGGAATTTGTTAAGAAATAATTTGATGCATATTTATCTAAACATGGTATTCAACATCAAAAGACTGATCCTTACACACTTCAACAAAACGGTATTGCTGAAAGGAAAAATAGAACTTTAGTTGAAATGTCTAGATGTATGCTTTATTCGAAAGGACTGCATAAGAAATTTTGGGCTGAAGCCATCTGTTGTGCTAATTTTATTTTAAATAGAGTTCTTACTAAATTTGTTAAGCATGTTACTCCTGAGGAAAAACGGAATGGACGTAAACCAGATATTAGTAAGGTGTTTCATTGTGAATGTTGGGCTCATATTCCCAATGAAAAATGGAAAAAGTTAGAACCCAAATCTCACAAGTGTATCTTCATTGGTTATGATGAGAATTCCAAGGCTTACAAGTTGTTTGATACTTCTAATCAAAGTGTCATCATCAAAAGGGATGTTCAAATTCATGAAGTCTCTTCCCCGCCTAAGTCTATAGAAACTCATGTAACCCTGAATTTACCAATACCACCTGTTACTCCTATTCCCATTACTCCTTCTTCCAGTTCTGTGACTCTTACTGATCTTGATTCTTCCTCTCCCTCAAGTATTCCACCTGAAACTCATGAAGCTCCCAAAGTGACTCGTGTTCCTTCTATTCTTCATGTTTAGGCTCAGAAAACCCTTGAATCTGCAGGTTGTGAGGTCAAAAATCCTTCCGACACTCGTCGAACTAGATCTAACTTTGCTCTTATGACCAAAGTTTTTGGCCACATATGATCCTGCTACTTATGCTCAAGCTAAGGGTAATAATAATTGGGAACGATCTATGTCTACTAAATATGAATCTATTTTGAGAAACAAGACTTGATCTATTATTCCTCTTCCTTTAGGAAATAATTTAGATGGTTGTAAATGGTTTTATAAAACTAAGTTCACTGCATAAGGAGAGATCAAAAATTATAAATCTAGATTAGTCGCCAAATGCTAGCTAAATATTTGACCTTGAGGGTTAGAGGCATTATTATGGGGCAAAGAGTATCAGTACTAGTAGACAGTGGAGCTACTAATAAATTTATTGATATACAACTAGTGCAAAGGAGGGGCATCCACATGGAAGACTTTGAGGGTTTCTCAGTTTTGGTTCCAGGAGCCAAAACCATGCAGTGTGCCAAATATGTTCCAGAATTATCTTTCACCATGGGAACCTACACTCTGATAGACCACTTCTTTTTGGTTGATATTCTCGACACCAATGTTATATTGGGTGTCTAGTGATTAATCACTCTTGGAAGAGTTACTACTGATTGGGAGACTTTAGAGATGGAATGGACAAAGAAAGGGAATGGTAAGCATCAGAAAATCAAAGGCATACACACTTACCCACCTCATATTGTTTCAGCCTATACGATGGAAGTATATTTACGCAGAGAAGACATAGAGTGGGGAGTAGAACTGCATTTATCTAAAGCTGGGGGCAAAGGTTCACCAGTACATCCAGATGTAATATCTCTCTTGGACCGGCACTCTATAGTATTTGGAGATATCCCACTAGGGATGTCTCCTGATATAGGATTTGAGCATACTATTGAGTTGGAGCAATGGATTCAAGCATTGATTACCACCCCTTATAGGCATCCCAAAGCTTATAGGGATGAAATTGAAAGGGCCATCCAAGAGGTATTAGCTTTAGGACATATCTGGCCTAGCACTAGTCCTTTTGCCTCTTCAATGGTCTTAGTAAAGAAGAAGGATGGCACATTAAGGATGTGCATTGATTATAGGGATTTGAACAAGAAGACCATGAAGAATAGATAGCCAATTCCCAGGATCTATGAGCTGATGGATGAGCTAAGAGGATCCAAATATTTTTCCAAGAATGATTTGAGATCCGAGTATCATCAAATTAGGGTAAGGGATCAGGATATCCCCAAGATAGCGTTCAGATGTCACTATGGGAATTTTTAGTTCTTGGTAATTCCTTTTGGATTGACCGATGCTGCAGCAACATTCCAATCTTGCATGAACCACATCTTCCATGGTCATCTAAGAAAGTTTGTATTGTTATCCAAAATTTTGTTTGTCCTGAAGAAACTACAAGGACATTGCAGAAATCTCCAATGGGTGTGCCTCCTCCCAAGAATATAAGCTTGCCTTTGGTGAATAAACCATATATCTGTCATCATGAAGAAGTGGGAGATACATAGAAATAATCATGTGTTGTCCATTGGCCTTCTTAAGGCATGATAGATGATAAATATTGGGCACTCCAACTCCCATGAGGAACTCCAATCTCCATGCTATCAGCCAAACAAGGTGAGCCATCCTTGGTAGCTCATAGAAACAATCACCAATCCCCTCCTTATGCAATGTATAGGGGCTGCATGGCTGGAAATGAGAGGTAATATTGTTCAACTTATGCTTGCTCTCCCTCCATTTATGATAGATTTGGAGCTGTTGATCCTGGGCTGCAATAATATAGTCCTCATGAAACCAAATTATGCTTGGAACCTCATGATTCCCTTCATTTATTCTAGGGAGCCTCCTTGCCCAATCTTCCATGCATATAGTGAATAGAGTATCATCACCATATCTGCTCCAAAATAAACATGGACTAAGTGTCATATGATATATTGGATGGTGACAATAGTCCCTCCATTGAGACCAACGTTCTTCTTCTTCTTGCTACCTCAAAACATAATACAATAAGTAACCATCCAACCACCTTCTTGCTAGCATAAGCTTCTCCAAAGCTTGGAAATAATAGAGGATAATAGGTGTTGGCTGAATATGATTCAAGAGACACATTTCTTGCCATAAATTCTCCCATGTGAGAGGCCTCTCCTAAAGATATAAGCCAAACATATGGTCTCTTGCATAAGGAAATAGAAGATATAATGTAGCAGCCATATAATGTTCTATCCTCCTCTTGAAGCATGAATAAATATGGGAAGTTCCATTCCCAATGGACGCATCCAAACAATGTGTCATCCCTCCTATCATGTCCCCAACAAAGATAAGAGCATCATCATCATGAGGGATCAAAACTAGTGATATATAATCAATCAAATACAATGATAGGAGTGGATCATAGTCCCACATGTGGAACCAGCACAGTGCATCTCCTGCCTGCCTCAGATCTAGATGTGGTAAGTGGTTTTCCCACCACTTACTTTCTTCCCATAACATATCACCATGGCTGAAAGTGTGAGATATATTTGGTGCCTTAGGAATGCACCCATCATGAAACATAATCTCCCTTTTTCCTTCAAGGGAGTGGCCATATTCAGAAATGTTTGTGGCCCAAAGTTGGCCATGAAGTTTGTATGGAATAACACTCCTCTTAGGAGCTATGGCCTGCATAATATACATGGTAAAAGAATACAAGTAATAATCAAATGAATTATGAGATACAAAAGTATATTATTTACCAACATTTCTCCTCATACAAATGGAGTGGTGCATAGATCTATTTCTTCTCTTTCCAAAAGAGGAAAGAGGTGGTTGAATTGACTCCTCCATAGAGTCATGTATCCTCCCCATCTCCTCATGGTTCATGCATCTCTAAAAATTTTGATATAACTATTCTTCAAAGCCTCCCCACATGAATCCATTCAAGATGATATGGTGGGTTTTAATGAAATCAGTGGGAGTAGAAAGAAAGATATCATAGGCTGCACATAGTAGATTATCTTTGAGTCTTGATTATTTAGTCAAATAGATCTGATCATGAAATTAAATGACTCCATAAACCACCCTATACCTCCTATATTCCATTTTCCTGTCAAGAACCTTACATGTGAAGAGGTTCTTGGAATATTCTACCAAGAGTTTGGACTCCCAATATGGATATAAGCTGCCCAAAAATGACAGTACTGTAGAATTATGAAATGAAGTAGCTGTCACATTATCATTCTCATCTTTGACATGCTCAATGCCAAAGTCACATGTTGGAGTATTGTAGCTCCATATTTGCTGCATGTCTTGTAGATGATCTTGCTCAAGATAAGATTGAAGTTCATGGAAGTAAACCTCCTTTTGAAAGGTCTCTTTCTTCCAAAACTTCCATAGTTTGGCCCATGCATACAAGAGTGTTGGTACCCTCTTGTCATATTTAGGAATCTTCTTTGTGTGTAGAGATATCATTTTCTGCCCCAAGACTATGGAGTGGCCCTTTGACATCATGCTCATATTACATAGATCTCTAAATCATTTCTCAGCACAGATAATTAAGTGGGATATGGTAGTTTCAAACTTATAAAGTTGATCATCCCTCTTTGGAACCCATCAATGGTTATCAGTGCTATGCTAGCTTCTCCCAAGGCTCCTAGCTCTATTAGCTCTATTGGAATATGGATCTCCATTTCCTCTTGAACAAGAATATGAGAAAAAGATCTTGCCTCTCCAACAGTTTTTTGAAATGGATTTGAGGTTATAGGTCCTTTCAACCCATGCAAAATTTTGGTTTGTTTTGGTTTGTTTAACTTCATCAAAGGTGCTTCAGAATGTCCTCCATCAAACCTTTATTCTAATCTCTTAGTGAACTTTGCATAAGAAGAAGTATTTTCATTTTTTAATGAAAAGGACTCAAATATCCACCAAGCATAGGCCTCACCTTCAAAATGCAGCGCTGTAACTTTGATGGCTTCATCTTCAGAAACTTGGTGTTGTTGCAAGTAGGTGTGTAGCTCCTCCACCCAAGCTTTAGCTGAACATTTTGGTGACACATGAAAATAAGATAGGAAAAATCTACCCTTTTCATGTTGCTTGCTCCTCTTCACCTTGATCTTGAAAAACTCTTGGAAGCTAATGTGATCCTTGAACCTCTTAGTTTGAGATTCATATCCCTGCAGATAATCCCTAAGAGTCTCCTCCTTAGGCATTCCTTCTTCTTTCATCTCCCTCATAGTAGACCCGGGCATATGACTGCACTGTGCATCATAATGTGTGGTTGCATGCTCACACTCATCATGTGAAAATCTAGATTTTGTTTCAGATTCAAACTCTCTTGGAGATTCTCTACACATCTCCCTTCTCATCTCCTTGAGATCTCCCATAATGCTCTGCAAATTTTGAGAAAGAAGTTTTGAGAGCTTCTCTTCCTTCCTTCCTCCAAATAATGGAGTCTTCTTCTTGTATTTTTTTTACATTTATTCTTCTTCTTGTCTTCTTGATAGCATAATGGTTGAGATCCATAGGTTGAGCCAAGATTATGCTCTGATACCACTGTAATATCCCAAAATGGGGAAGCAACAATGCATGAACACAATAATGGAAATAGCAATGACAAATAAACTCATAAAATGTGAGAAGAAAATATAGCCATCATATCAGTATTATAGCAGAAAATGTATACAATATCTTGAGGAAATAGTCACTCAAGATAGGCAAAATCAGCCTCAAGAGAACATGTACAAAAATATAAGATCACTGCTAGACAAAAAATGCCCAAGGCTATGACAACGCATTTTATTAGATATAACTGTTGCTGGATAATTTCAATACATGGATATGCCAATATATGGCTCATACAATGTTGGGAGTAAATATCTAGACTCCAAAACTCAATTTCAAGACAATCCGGAGAGGATTTCCTGAAATATGCAAAAAGTACAAAATGCCAGAGTGCAGCCCTAGGGCTGAGTAGCAGCTACAACTCAAGAAATGTATGGATATGGTTGAAGATGATTCATAAGATGAATATAACTCCTCCAATGGTTCTTCTAAGTGAAAGGCTGATCCTAACACTGAAGATCTCACCCTCCAATCAAGCAATGAAACCCCTCACTGCAAATGCTAACTGAAATAACATAGTCGTAGAGGGATACTACGTTGTAGGTGATGGGAAATAAGTTGGCTAAGTTCCAAGATCTAAAATAAGCTCCAAATTCTTCCTCATTGACCTCCAAAAAGGGAAGAATGCTTCCTCCTCTGAAAAAAAAGCTCCGGAAGTGGTGTTATCAACCCTCCACTGCAACACCCTGCAACACAACCCAGCTCTAAATAGAAACTTCGCTGTAGCTGAAGGAGGTAGCTTGGCCTCAAGCCTAAATGTGGAGAAATGAAGTGCAAGATCCCTCAAGATGCCTCTATTGAAAGGAGAAGGAATTCCTAAACAATAATGCCTTGTGCTAAGCAGCACAACAATCTCAACTAAACGGCTGAAGAATGCACAATAGTCATGCAGACCATAAAATCAATAATTCATAACATGTCTTGGTATGGATGCCTTGCCCTCCTTATAAACAAGTGGAATCCTTCTCATCTTTGGTCCCACTCATTAGGGTTTCTTCACCAAGGAATATTCTTCCCACTATCACTACGCTGTCTCCATAGATGATCTCCACCTTCCATTCCAGCGTTGTTGACTTGGTCAAACTTAACCTTGCCCACATGTAATTTCCCCTTTTCACACATGAGGTTGTGAAATCCAGCCATTATAATGATCCCTTTTCACATAATGAGGGATTTTATTCCTAATTTAGAAATGTATGGGCCTCCTCTCCCATTTATTCATCTCCTAGGTGTCAAAAACAAAAATCAATATTCCAATTAGCTGTAGGATAATTTTGGAATATTACAATCCTCCCCTCCCAAATGTTGCTTGTCCTCAAGCAACTACAAGGATAGAACTGAGAAGTCTCCCCTCCTCTTCATGTAGCATCCACATATAATAAGCTCCTCCAAGGAATAAGATGTTTTTTCATCAATAACTCTCCATATTTCCCCTCCCAAGTATGCAAGCTAGCTAAATAGCTATCATCATGAAGAAGTAGAGTACTCAAATAAGAAACAAGGTGCTGTCTATAGGTCCCTTTGAGGCATGGGATATGAAATGAATTGGGAACCAACATTCCTGTGTGGATCTTCCATCCCCAAGCTATCATCCATACAAAATGAGTTACCTCCCGACATGGCAACTCTTGAAAATTTCCCTCCACCTGTAGCTCTTGTAGAATAGGTGGGCTGCATAGCTGAACATGGTAGACAAAGCCTACCCCACACTATTCATCTCTCCACTTATGATAAGTTTAGAGTAGCTACTGATCTTGGGCTGTAATAATGTTTCCCTCAAGTGGTAAGAAGAAGACTGGTTCTCCAAAGATCTCCTCTCCAATGTTATGAATCATGATAGCCCAAACCATCCCATATATGATGAATAGGAAATCAGCACCATATGGCATCCAAATGAGAGGAATACTGAAGATTTCATGTAGTGCTGGAAGGTACCAACAGTTTCCCAAGTAGTCACAACACAGTTCTTTTAACTTCTGTTGCCAAACATAACATGGCAAGCCATCTCCCATGCTCCCCTTGGAACATGTAATGCAAAAAATGTGGGGAATATCTTTCCCCAAGGATACATCCAACCAATGTGTCTCTCTTCCAATCATGTTCCCAATAAGGATGAGGACAATATCAATAAATGGAATCATGATTAGCATCATGCTAGCTTCCATATGTAATAAGGGAGAAGGACAATGGTCCCTCAAATGCAACCAACGCAGTTTTACCCTCAACTGAAATAGAAAATGGCATGATGTGTGGCTTCCCAACCACTTTCTTGCTGCCCCAATCTCGTCACAAGTTTGGAAAAAGTGTATGTTTTATGGTGAAAAGTGGGAATGTCCTTCATAAGATATAATCTCCCCAAGACCTCCTAGGGAGTGGCCATCATAAATACTGCTCATGGCCCCATGAAGTATAGAAGAAAGAATGCTCTTTCTTTGAGCAATTTCCTACACATATATGGTTAAGGAATTCACATATTCATCATACAAATCATTATGAAACCAAACAATATCCTTACCATATGCTTTTCCCATGTAAATGGAGTGGCTCATAGATGAGTTCCATCTCTTTCTCAAAGAGAAAAGAGGTGGCTATATTAACTCCCCAAAAGATTTATGTATCTCCTCCATCTCCACATGATCCATGCATCTCCTCAAATGATGATATATCTCCTCCTCAAAGCCTTCCCAAATGTACCTCTCCATGATGGTGTGGTATGCTCTCATAGAATAAGTGTGGCTGAAAAGGAAATCTACATGAGCTGCTTGTAGTAACTTCTTCTTGAGCTTGGAAGATCTAGATAAGAAGATCCTACCATGATAGTAGATGACCCCATCTCTGACTAAACATCCCTCCTCATGCAACTGGTCATCCAATATCATACAAGTAAAAAGATCCTTGGAACAATCCACCAGCAGCTGAAATTTCCAATATGGATCTATCCTCCATAGTGACAGTGTTGATGATCTATAACAAAGAACATATGTCATATGGTTGTCCTTCTCTTTGAAATCTCATGCCAAAGATGCAAGTTGGAAGGCTGTTATCCTTCCCATGCTGCTCTTGCCACAACGCAAATCCTAGAATAAGAGTGGGTAATGATGATGTTGGGAGAATGCCTCTCCCCTACTTGAGTTTACCCAAGGCTTTCAGTGTTGTACCAAGCTCCCCAAAGGTCCTCACCCCTATGGAATCAATGATTGGTGGATCCAAATGTGAATCATTCCCCATCATCTTCTGATCTGGTGGCCTCCTCGGTGAGATGCCTCCTGCAATGAGACATCAATATTAAGAGTAGACTGCATACATGAATGGACATAATTTTCCCTTCCCTCACTGCACAATTCAGTCTTCCTCTTCTATGCATCAACCCTTTGAAATAGATAGGGGTGTGTGCTACTCATCAAATGATGTTGGTAATCCTCCCTACCTCCTCCTTTTATCTGCATGGTTTCACAATCTGTCCATAATGGCACATGTTGATCATGGGTTGTGCCTTGATCTCCACATATGAGATCTTGGGGAATTCCTTGCAATGATACAAGAATCCCTCTTGTTGGAGAAAGTGCTATATCTACCTCTGCATGAGGTGCTAGATATGCTCTATATATGACAACGTTGTTGCCCTCAAACTTCTCTTCCTCTTTAATATGAATGGGAAACCCTTCAATAAGTGGATCCTCTCTTGAAAAAGGGATCTCCATGCCCTCTTTACCAAGAATATGAGACAAAGATATTGCCTCTCCAACAGTTTTCTGAAATGGATTTGAGTTTATAGGTCCTTTCAACCCATGCAAAAGTTTGGTTTGTTTTGGTTTGTTTAACTTCATCAAAGGTGCTTCAGAATGTCCTCCATCAAACCTTTATACTAATAACTTAGTGAAATTTGCATAAGAAGAAGTATTTTCATTTTTTAATGAAAAGGACTCAAATATCCACTAAGCATAGGCCTTACCTTCAAAATGCAGCGCTGCAATTTTGATGGTTTCATCTTCAGAAACTTGGTGCTGCTGCAAGTAGGTGTGTAGCTCCTCCACCCAAGCTCTAGCTGAACATATTTGTGACCCATTAAAAGTAGATAAGAAAAATCTACCCTTGTCATGCTGCTTTCTCCTCTTCACCTTGATCTTGAAAAACTCTTGGAAGTTAATGTGATCCTTGAACCTCTTAGTTTGAGATTCATATTCCTGCAGATAATCTCTAAGAGTCTCCTCCTCAGGCATTCCTTCTTATTTCATCTCCCTCATAGTGGACCTGGGCATATGACTGTACTATGCATCATAATGTGTGGCTACGTTCTCACACTCATCATGTAAAATTCTAGAGGTTGTTTCATATTCAAACTCTCTTGGAGATTCTCTACACATCTCCCTTCTCATCTCCTTGAGATCTCCCTTAATGCTTTGCATAGTTTGAGAAAGAATATTTGAGAGCTTCTCTTCCTTCCTTCCTCCAAATAATGGAGTCTTCTTCTTGTCTTTTCTGTACATTTTTTCTTCTTCTTGTCTTCTTCATAGCATAATGGCTGAGATCCACAAGCTGAGCCAAGATTATGCTTCGATACCACTGTAATATCCAAAAATGGGGAAGCAGCAATGCATGAACACAATAATGGAAATAGCAGTGACAAATCAACTCATAAAATGTGAGAAGAAAATACAGGCATCATATGAGTATTATAGCAGCAAATGTATACAAGATATAGAGGAAATAGTCACTCAATATAGGAAAAATCAGCCTCAAGAGAACATGTACAAAAATATAAGATCATTGCTACACAACAAATACCCAAGGCTATGACAGCGTAGTTTTATTAGATAAAACTGCTGTTGGAGAATTTCAATACATGGATATGCCAATATATGGCTCATACAATGTTGGGAGTAAATATCTAGACTCCCAAACTCAATTTCAAGACAATCTAGAGAGGATTTCCTGAAATATGAAAAAAGTACAAAATGTCGGAGTGCAACCCTAGGGCTGAGTAGCAGCTACAACTCAAGAACTAGATGGAGATGGCTGATGATGATGCATAATATTAATATACCTACTCAATTGGATCTTATAAGTGAAAGGTTGATTCTAACACTGAAGATCTCACCCTCCAATCAATCAATGAAACCCCTCACTGCAAATGCTAAAAAAAATAACGCAGTCATAGAGGGATACTGCACTGTAGGTGATGGGAAATAAGTTGGAAAAGTGCCAAGATGTGAAATCAGCTCCAAGAAAACTTATCTCTAGTAGCTCTATTAGAGATAAATATTCCAATTAGCTCCAATATGTGAAATCAGCTTCAAACCATATACTAAAAAAATAATCGGTCACCACTCAAACACCATGTAATATCCCAAATTGGGGAAGCAGCAATGCATGAACACAATAATGGAAATAGCAGTGACAAATCAACTCATAAAATTTGAGAAGAACATATAGCCATAGTATCAATATTATAGCAGCAAATGTATACAAGATCTTGAGGAAATAGTCACTCAAGATAGGAAACATCAGCCTCAAGAGAACATGTACAAAAATATAGGATCACTGGTACACAACAAATGCCCAAGGCTATGAAAGTGCAATTTTATTAGATATAAATGCTACTGGAGAATTTAAATACATGGATATGCCAATATATGGCTCAGACAATGTTAGGAGTAAATATCTATACTCCCAAACTCAATTTCAAGACAATCCGGAGAGGATTTCCTGAAATCTGCAAAAAGTACAAAATGCTAGAGTGCAGCCCTAGGGCTGAGTAGTAGCTGCAACTCAAGAACTAGATGGAGATGGCTGAAGATGATGTATAATATGAATAGAACTCCTCCAATGGATCTTCTAAGTGAAAGGCTGATCCTAACACTGAAGATCTCAACCTCCAATCAAGCAATGAAACCCCTCACTGCAAATGCTAACTGAAATAATGCAGTCATAGAGGGATACTGTGTTGAAGGTGATGGGAAATAAGTTGGCCAAATGCCAATATGTGAAATCAGCTCCAAAGTCTTCCTCACTAATCTCCCAAAATGGAAGAATGCTTCCTTCTCTAAAAAACAAGCTCCGAAGTGGTGTTATCAACCCTCCACTGCAACACCCTGCAACACAACCCAGCTCTATACAGAAACTGCACTGTAGCTAAAGGAGGTAGCTTGGCCTCAAGCTTAAATGTGGATAAATGAAGTGCAAGCTCCCTCAAGAGGCCCCTCTTTAAAGGAGAAGGAATTCCTAAACAGGAATGCCTTGTGCATGCAGCACAACAATCTCAACTAAACAGCTGAAGAATGCACAATAGTCATGCATACCATAAAATCAATAATCCATAACATGTCTTGCTATGGCTGCCTTGCCCTCATATAAAAAAGTGGAAGCCATCTAATATTGGGTCCCACTCATTAGGGTTTCCTCCACCAAGGAATCTTCCTCCCACTATCACTGTGTTGTCTCCATAGATGATCTCCACCTTCCATTCTAACACTGTTGACTTGGTCAAAATTGACCTTGTCCACATGTATTTTCCCCTGTTCACACATGAGGGTGCAAAATCCAGCTATTATTATGATCCATTTTCATATCATGAGGGATTTTATTCCTATTTTAGAAATGTATGAGCCTCCTTACCCATTTATTCATCTCCTAGGTGTCAAAAGAAAAAATCAATATTCCAATTAGCTGCATGCTAATTTTGGAATGTTACAGTCCTCCTCTCCCAAATGTTGCTTGTCCTCAAGCAACTGTAAGGATAGAAGTGAGAAGTGTCCCCTCCTCCTCATGTAGCATCCATATATGATAAGCTTCTCCAAGGAATAATATGTTGTCTCATCAATAAATCTTCATATTGCCCCTCCCAAGCATGCAAGCTAGCTAAATAGCTATCATCATGAAGAAGTAAAATACTCAAGGAGGCAATAAGGTGTTGTCTTAGAGGTCCCTTTGAGGCATGGGATATGAAATTCATTGGGAACCATCATTCCCATGTGGATCCTCTATCCCCAAGCTATCATCCATACAAAACAAGCCACCCTCCAAAATGGTAACTCATGAAAATTCTCCTCCACCCTTGTCTCCTGCAATGTAGGTGGGCTGGATAACTGAACATAGTAGACAAAATAGCCTACCCCATGTTTTACCTCTCTCCACTTATGATAATTTTAAAGTAGTTGTTGATCTTGGGTTGCAATCATGTTGCCTACAAGTGGAAAGACGAAGAACGGATCTCCAAAAGATCTTCTCCCCAACGTTATGAATCATGCTAGCCCAAACCATCCCATATATGATGAATAGGACATGATCACCATATGGCATCCAAATGAGAAAAATATTGAAGGTTTCACATAATGTTGAAAGGTACAAATAGTTTCCCAAGTGGTCACAACGTAGCTTCTCTAACTGCTTTTGCCAAGCATAACATGGCAAGCCATCTCCCATACTCTTATTGAAGCATGGAACATAAAATATGTGGGAATTTTCATTCCCCGTGGACACATATAACCATGTTTTTATCCTCCCAACATGCTCTCCACAAAGATAAGAACAACATCAACATAGGGAACTATAATGAGAATCATACTAGCTGCCATATGTAACAAGGGATAAGGACAATGGTCCCTCAAATGCAACCAGTGCAGTTTTACCCTCAACTGCAACAGAAAATGGCATGATGTGTGGCTTCCCAACCACTTTCTTTCTCCCCAAATATCCTCAAAAGTCTGGAGGAAGTGTAAGGTGTATGGTGGAAAGTGAGCATGCCCTGCATTAAATATAATCTCCCCAAGTCCTTCTAGGGAGTGGCCATCAATATTTCTCATGGCCTCATGAAGTCTAGAAGAAAGAATGCTCTTTCTTTGAGAAATGCCATGCACATATATGGTTAAGGAATGCACATATTCATTATACAAATCATTATGCAACCAAACAATACCCTTACCATATGCTTTGCCCATGTGAATGGAGTGGCTCATAGATAAATCCCCTCTCATTCTCAATGAGAAAAGAGGTGGCTGTGATAACTCCCCCAAAGAGTTATGTATCTCCTCCAGCTCCACATGATCCATGCATCTCTTCAAATGCTGATATATATCCTCTTCAAAACCTTCCCAAGTGTACCCATCCACTATTCTTCTAATGAACTTTGCATAAGTAGATGTATTTGCATAAGTAGTATTATTCCCTTATGACACCGTAAATTATGTATCTCCCAAATGTTGCTTGTCCTCAAGAAAATGAAAGGATAGAACTGAGAAGTCTCCCCTCCTCCTCCTGTAGCATCCACATACAATAATCTCCTCCAAGGAATAATATGTTGACTCATCAATAAATCTCCATATTGCCCCTCCTATGCATGCAAGCTAGCTAAATAGCTATCATCGTGAAGAAGTAAAATAATCAAGGAGGCAAAAATTTGTTTTCTAGAGGTCTCTTTGAGGCATGGAATCTGAAATTAATTGGGAACCATCATTCCCATGTGGATCCTCCATCCCCAAGCTATCATCCATACAAAATGAGTTACCTCCCAACATGGAAAATCCTGAAAATTCTCCTTCACCTTTGGCTCCTGCAATGTAGGTGGGTTGAATAACTAAACATGGTAGACAAAATAGCCTACCCCACGTTGTCCCTCTCCCCACTTATGATAAGTGTAGAGTAGCTGTTGATCTTGGGCTGCAATAATGTTGCCCTCATGTGGTAAGAAGAAGACTGGATCTCCAAAGATCCTCTCTTTAATGTCATAAATCAAGCTGGCCCAAACCATCCCATATACGATGAATAGGACATGATCACCATATGGAATCAAAATGAGAAAAATACTGAAGTTTTCATATAGTACTGAAAGGTACCAATAGTTTCCCAAATGGTCACAGCGCAGTTTTCCTAACTGTTGTTTCAGAAAATAATATGGAAATATGTTTCTTGACAAATTTCTAGTTATGTATGTCATCACATATACCAGTGAATAGTAAATTTCTTGGTACATCAACTGAGCATACATAAAATAATAAAACACTTTCCCAAGGCCACACAAAAAATGGCTGTCTCCATCATAATATTAGGCCCAAAATTGACCATGGAGCCCAATTAGAAGCTTCCCTCTTGTGGAGAAATGTACTTTATAGAAATGGTAAGAGTATGCAAATACTGTGTTAGATAATCAATAAATGCAAAAACAAAGTTCTTACCATGTATTGGAAGCAGGATGATACATAGATCCATGAATGAGTCCTCCATAGTGGTATGACATACTCCCATGAAGAGGAATGAACCATATGCTGCGTGATGATCTCCCTTCTTAGGCTTGGAAATCCAAGTTAAGAAGATCATATCTCTGTAATAGATGTCTCCATCCACTACTCCTTAACTCTCACCTCCTCCTTGTCCACCAAGCGCATCATATGTGAAGTGATTATGAGGACACTCCATCAATACACCCAAGCTCCCAAGTGACAGCATTGTTGGCCTTTGTAAATAGGCTCCTTCCAACTCATAGATCCATTCTTTGACATGTTCATTGCTAAATTCATCTCCCAGAATGCTGCTATATATAGGAAATTCCTTCCAAAGTGGAAGTACCTCCTAATCATCCAAGGCTAAGGAGTAGCCCCTTTGCACCATGATAGTGCCATCTCCTTCTCCTGCAACATCATACCAAACATGGGAGAAGATCAACCCATATCCTCTCAAGAAAAACCAAGGTAACAACATCTCTTGTTATTCCCTTATCTCTCCCTCATACAAGTCATGGAGTGATATCATGATGGTTGAATTGTAGAATGCCCCATACAACCAAATCTTCTACTGCCATAACATATGGGTGTCATGCAATGCCTCCATATATTTTGCAAAAGGGCATGTCATATGATGGAAAAATTCTTTTAAGAGTAGCCAACGCAGCCATGCCTCCTGTTGCCCGGTGTCATAAGGGAATAACACTACTTACGCAAATAGTGAAGAACACTACTATTTCCACAAGATCTCGCCACGTAAGGAAGTGAAAAAGGGAAAAACTTTCCAAAACTATGCCAGTGTCTCAAGGGCATTGGAAGAAGTCATTAAAAATAAATGATCTTACAACAACAAAACTGACCTCGTTTACAAAGAAGAAGAAGTAGGACCTTCTACAACAAAATATAATGAACCTATGAGATTTGAGATGCATGTAGACTTCATTGGACAAGATTTGCAAGAACATCCTTGGAAGATGATTCCTCGATGAATATTTCCATCCAAGTACCAACATATTTTTTATGGCTATTGTTATTCATGTGGAAAATTTGGTCATAAAGCTATAGAATGTCATGCGTACCCTAGGAACCAATACAATTCGAGGAGATACTTCAAATATGAACATCCCAGGGCTCAATGAAAAATTAATAGATTTGAACATTTAAGAAATAATATGGAATGTTACAAATGTCAGAACTTTGGACACATAGCCAGAGACTGCGGACTTGAAAATCCTCCAGAATAATCTTCGAAGCCACAGAACGAACGAACATGGAAGAAGAAGAAGATGAATAATTGTGCTCTTGCTCTCAACGCTCAAAACAACAAAGATGTGTGGTATGTTGATAGCAGGTGCTCAATGCATATGACTGGAGATAGAAGGAAATTTTCATCTTTGAAAGAGAAGAAGGATGGAACCGTATCCTTTGGAAATGATGGATCTTCAAATGTTATAGGATCAGGTATCGTCACTCTTGGAAGAAAATATGTTATAGCCAAGAATGTTCTATTGGTTGAAAACATGAATCACAATCTACTCAGTGTTGGACAAATGCGTGATCAAGGACACACAATTCTATTCAACTCTACAAAATGTGAAATCAGGAAAGGCAGGTATGGTAAAATTGTGGCTACAGCAAGTTGAGCTCCAAATGACATATATGTTCTGGATGAAGCAACTAAAGCATGTCTACTAGCTAAAGAAGATGAAAGCGGGTTATGGCACAAACGAATGGGTCACATGAACTTTGATAATCTTGTTAGGATAAGAAAAAAGGAAGTAGTACGAGAAATGTTGAAAATCTCAAAACCTTCCAACACACTATGTGAGGCCTGTCGGCACGGCAAGCAGACAAAAGTCCAATTTAAAAAAAAAGAACACTTTACATCACATCCATTGGAATTGATACATACTGATCTATGTGGTCCTATGAGAAAAAAAGGCTTAGATGAAGAATTATATTTCATGTTAATGATAGATGACTATACGAGGATGACAGCCGTTAGTTTCCTAAAGAAAAAATCTGAAGCATTTGAGTGCTTTAAGATCTACAAGGAGTTGGTCGAAAATGAAACTGATTTGAAAATAAAGTGTCTAAGATCAGATAATGGCAAAGAATTCACTTCCAAATTATTTCAACAATACGGTGATGAAAATGGAATAAAAAAAAAAAATTCAATAGCACAAACACCTCAGCAAAATGGAGTTGCTGAAAGAAAGAATAGAATCGTACAGGAAATGGGTAGAACAATGTTGAAGGACTCAAAATTGGATGAAAGATTCTAGGTTCAAGCAATTGATAAGATAGTCTTCATTAAGAACCAAAGTCTTCTCTGAAATAATTGCAACAAGACCCCATATGAATTATGGAAAGGAAAACCAGCTAATGTAAAATATTTCAGAATCTTCGAAAGCAAATATTATATCAAAAGAGAAGATCAAAATTTGGGTAAGTTTGAATCATGTGTTGATGAAGGTATCTTTGTTGGCTACTCACGAAAAAGAAAGGCCTAAAAATGCTATAATATAAGACAAAAATGGATAGTGGAGAGCATAAATGTTACATTTGACGAAGATGGTGTTCTAACAAATAATGATGAGGAACTAGAATATTTGAAACTTGAGACAGAGGATGAAAAAGACACTAAGAAAATTCTAGAACAAGAAGTAACTATCAACCAGGAAGAAGTAAATAATGATCATCAAGATATACCAGAACAACAATAAGAAGCTCCTCCAAAGAGAACAAAAGAATGGATTCAAAAGAACCATCCATCAAATCAAATCATTGGTGACATAAATGAAGGTCGACAACTTTGTTCATCACAACAAGCTCACATTTCTTTTCTAGCAACCTTTGAGCCTAGTAGTTTTGAGGAAGCCAACCAGAATGGACATTGGGTAGCAGCTATGAATGAAGAATTGGATCAAATCGAGAAGAATAACACCTGGGAATTAGTTCCACGACCAAAAGATAAAAATGTCATTGGGACTAAATAGGTGTTTAGGGAAAAATTGAATGAATATGGACAGGTTACCAGAAACAAAGAAAGATTGGCTTGCAAAGGCTATGCACAAGTGGAAGGAATTGATTTCGACGAAACATTTGCACCAGTTGCCAGAATGGAAGCCATCTGAATGTCTATCGCCTATGCATGTTCAAGAAAAATCAAAGTCTACCAAATGAATGTTAAGTCAGCATTTCTGAATGGCAAATTAGAAGAATAAGTTTACATCGAACAACCTGAAGATTTTCTACTATCAGAAAAATAAGACTATGTTTGCAGGTTAAAGAAGGCTCTATATGGTCTCAAGCAGGCTCCCAGAGCATGGTATGCTCGTCTTGATGGATATCTACGTCAAAAATGGTTCAAGAAAGGTATTCTTGATAGAAATATTTATGTACAAATAGATAAAGATACTTTAACAATCATTGAGGTATATGTGGATGATATAATATTTGGCAGCAATTATTGGTGCAGAAAGAGGTGACTTTTTATTGACAACTCTAGTGCTTTCTCATTTAATTATCAACCTGGGGTAAGCCCTTTTATTCCAAGAGTGTTGGCACAATATATGTGAGTCAGATTGTTTAACAGATGTTCCTTGTCACTTATGAGGAAGAATTTGCTAACTTCCTAAGCTTGCTTATCCTACGAGGGGTGGCTTGGATAGGTTTTTATCCTAAGATTGAGTAACAAGATTTTGCATCTATCTAATGGAATTAAACATCGGTTTAACTAAACCGAACAACAATCTAGAGAAATCAAGCAACAATTGAATTGAATTCGACAATAAATTGAATAATAATGGAATTGAATGGAACGACAGTCTAACTAAGCTAAACAATAATGGAATCGAATTGAATAAAAAATCTAGCTAACCAAGTAGTAATGGAACAACAATATAATTAGTTGACTAGTAATGGAATAATAGGATAACTAAGTTGAACAGTAATGGAAAAGTAGTATAACTGAAGCGAATTAAATAAATCGTACAACAATTAATTAAGTAATTTTGCAATGGAATTCTCTTTATTACTTAATTAATCAACGTTGATCGATGGTTGAATGCTTTGTTATGCTAGAAGAAGAATGAAATTCATAAAGAAAGATAATATTGAAATCAGCTTATTCTATGATCTGTAACTCAAATGAAATGGTATTAAAAGAATTGGAACTATCTACTCATAATAAAATATTTCCATAAGTTGGAAAATACATTTGAGATTCTCCTACTTCAAGAACGCAATTTCTAACAATCTTGAAGAAAGAGAACTATATTTGTATTTAATGGAAATATACTTTACAACTACGTCAGATTCTTAAGCATTGGTTCTGCAACTACACATAGTATGAAAACTTGTGTGGAACTTCCATAGGTTTGGCCCAGACCACCAGAAGCCCTAGCGCAGTAAAATTTTCAAAAGATTATTGTTCAAAGCTCTATATTACATCTAGTGATGTTACAAAAACACAATTAGACAGAGTGTTTCTGATGTGTCTATTACAGAATGAATTTCCTGTCCTATCTTCAACTCCCCTTCTCGTTCATCCTTCACCCTTTTAAAGGCAATTTCAAAAATGCGAAAGTATTTCCCAAACGATAGCCCATTGCGCGTGGTTTTTGTTTGAGTTCTTGGACTCAAATTCGTATGTCTGCTTTTTGTTGGCTGCTGGGAGTTACCAGGATTTCATATGTTTGGGTCCGTTGGTTGGCTTCCGTTTCCTATTGGTCCAGCCATTCTGCGTTCCTACATGCGGAGATAAGAGAAGTCAATTTTCTATTACAAAAACATCCTTTTCATCATTAGCCTAATTGTTCTCATTTTCATAGTCTTTTATTCTCTTTATTGTTAATATGAAGAGGAATTCCCCCGAAATTATAACATAATTTGAAGTACTTACAGGGTGATAATCATACCTTAATTTGGGCCCAACATACTCCCCTGCTTACCTAGTTTCATGTTCTCATGAAAATAGATGATTGAGATGTAGTTGCATTAAGGAGTAGGTAGGGTAGGCCTTTTCGGTGTATACTCTAAAGCTTTGTTTTCGTTTCATGAGTGCAAAGGCAATGCTTGTGGCTCCTTCTGGTAATTTGTAATTGTGATTATAATCCTCGAGAGGATGCTAGAGGAGAGGGTTTCTGTATCTGCATCCCAACCAAGCAGGCCCCATGCTGTAGACTAGGTTGTTGTATGAAAGGAATCTAGAGGCAGTAGCCTTGAAATTCCTGTAACTGAATGGCTCCCTATTCTTCACATTGTTCGTGGAGGCCATCCATATTTTCTTGGCTACTGCTAAGGCCACTTCACGAATGTCCCCAAAGTATTCTCATGCATTTTATATGATATATTTATGGATGGGTCCCAACCTAGTCCTCACACCTTGCTTCTCATGAAGTTTTTGTGTTGGATGATTAGTTGCAGGGGTTTCGTAGGCTCCCCCCTGACCCATAAGTCTAGACTATGTTCTCGTTTTTGGAAGATGTCGTAGGCTTTGGCCCACCTGATCTGGTTTTTAGCAAATTAAAGGACGGCTTGCAGCTACCCATCCCCTATGAAGGGGCTAGGGTTGTTGTCTGTGTCTTATTCTAAGAAGAATGTATGCATGTAAAGCTCACACAAGAGGTGGTGGACTTTCTCATCCCGATTGTTACAACAATGGACAAATTCTTCTATGGTCCTGAAAGTAGTGGGTTTTCCTACCCTGACAGCTTTAACTTTCAAGAGTAAATATCATTTTGTTAGGAAAAAGGCATAGTTGGTTGCCGGAGCTCTTCTTTCTTTTTTCAATTGTTTTCTCAAATATGTTACCAATTTCTTCAATATCTTGCAGGTCCTTCTTAGTTTCTCACTTCTCCTTTCATCTGAATCTTCACCTATCCTTATTTCAGAAGGTGGTAGGGGAGAGGAATTCCCCTTTTTAGGGATAGCATCTAAAATGGTGTTTTTGATTACGTCTTCATAATTTACCTTAATGTGAGGGTCCTGACTAGGAGGAGCAATGCTACCTCCTGGTGACAAAGGGGTTGTCTCTGTGTGTGTGCTTTGCTCCATAAGGACAATGTCACCTGAATTATCTCGTGATTCCAATCTCTCCTTTGTCTATCCAACATTATACACTTCATGATTATCGATAGGAGACAGAGCCTCATCATCTCGCGATTCCTCTTGGTCAGGTAGGACATTAGTGTGACCAGAGCTGCTGGGGGTGGTGGATTTATTAGAAAGTTTCTCTTTCTCCGCTGCTTCCAATGGGTTTCTCAATTCATAGTTTGTCCTTATTTGTCCTAGGACTCGGGCCATTTCCTCCTCGAATTCTTGCAAGGGCACTGCTTCCTCCATGAGGTTCAAGTTTCCTTGGGGTGTCCTGGACCATTTTTGCCTTCTTGGCTCTGATGTTGAGGTTCGGGTCCTTTTTCTTCTTGGTGTATTTACCCCGGGGGGCTCAATTTCGGTTCCGCCAGGGTTTACTTCTGGTTCCTATGCCTCGGGGTTAACGAAATTATCCCATGCTATCTGCTACCTATCTAGATCATGAATGATGGTTAGTTTTATTAACCCCTGGTGACTAACCATTGCTTGGGGATTCTTGGCTTTCCTCAATCGAACAACAGTATCATGTAATACAGAATTAAAAAAGACAGGTAGATTAATTGAAATTTTTTGTTTAAGTGCAGCTAAAATTTTGAGCTTTTGAGGTTTTACCACATCCCGATGTCCTTTGCATGTTGTAAACTTTTGGAAGAATGCCGCCAGCTCCTGCCCTGGCTGGTGTAAAGAGCCACGGTTAATCCCTCTATTTTTTTGTTCCAATGGTTCATCTGGGTCATGGTATGCTGCTACTGCTTCTCTTAGGAGGAGATGCTTCTCTGCCCATCTTTCTCCTTATGCTGGTATTCCAGAAAATTTCGCGATAATTCCCTCTGTAACTAGTATAGTTTGGCCTTTAACTCTGGTTTTCCCTTCCTGCAGATTTTGCAGAAATTCGATTGCAATTATCGTGTTGAATCCTTTTAGTCTATGTACATATGTTAGCCATCTAGGTCGCTGGAGGATGGCACTCGCTGCCTCTGAAATTGGAAAGTTTGCAAGCTCGCTTCGAAGGGTATTTCCTCCCATAGCTGATATGCTCTTTTCCTCTAATTATTTTTCTTCTTGGCTCTGTTGTTTCGATTGGATGTTGTCTGCAAGTGGAAAAGAGATTGCAGTTCTGCGTAGACAATCTTCATGCCTTAATTTTAGTGTTCCTCTAGTCTTATCGATGCGTCTAACGATATTTGTGCAGGGATTTCACATGCTTGCCTAATTAAGGCCAATTACACCCCCTCCCTCGAAGAAAGGGTGCCCACGCCCTCAAGTATGGGAGAGATTTGGTCGCTTATGAATGCAGAAAGGGGAATGTCAGAATTTGGTAATGATAATCTGTGTGTGAAGGAACGGGCGGTTGATTAATTACTAACATATGCAGTAAAAAGGTCAGATTTATAAGTTTTTATAATTGTATCTTGTGCGGAAGTGACCAAAAAGTGAGAGGAAATAGCATAGCCATTATTGGGATATTATGTCCTTGCACGATTGAAAAGTTATAATGGAAGCAAGACTGAGTGAAGCAATGATTGGTGTTGTTATTCCAAAGTTCAAAATAAGTAAACATATCTTTGTTAGTTATTCTTATGGTAGGTCATAATTATTACTAATTTGAGTAATAGCTTGTGGTTGAAAAATGGAAGACAAGGTGTATATAAAAGCAATTTTCTATTGAAGGAGCATCATTTCATACCACAAGCAGAGCCACTGCTGCCAGCAAGCATTCATAGCCTCGACAAGGTTGCTATTTTAACCTAAAAAATGAGCCAAGATCCTTATGTAAGAATAGTTATTTTTCCAATTTTATGGAGAGATCACCATGCTGGTATGGTGGCCAGATAACCATGGTGCCAGATAACCATGGTGCCACTCACTAGAGTTGTATCAAAGTGATCAGGCCAGCTCGTGATGAGACCTCCTGTCCTTCAAGTCATTAAGAAGGTTATTACCCTGGTGTGGTGGCCATAATGGGCATGTCACTTGCTACACCCATATGAACATGGTAGGCTGGCTTGTGATGAGAACCCCTATCCTCTCTTAAGATTTGCATGTAAATGTAGTACTTCCTTTTGAATTGTAACATCTTGATCTATAACGAGGTCACTGTGCTGGTGTGGTAGCCAGATAGTCACAATGCCATTCACTAGAATTGTAACAGAGTGATCAGGCCGACTCGTGATGAGACCTCCTATCCTTCTAGTAGATGAGAAGGTCATTACCCTAGTGTGGTGGCCATAATGGGCATGTCACTTGTTAAATACCTATGATCATGGTAGGCTGGCTCGTAATGAGACCCCCTATCCTCTTAAATATTTGCATGAACACATAATGATTTTTTTTTTTTAATGCATAGAGGGAGGCTCATTGAATCCTTAAGAGTGAGGAATGGTGAAAGAAGCAGAAAAAAGAAAAAAGAAGAAGATATATCATCATAAGGTCCTATATTGTATGATATCATATTTGAACTATGGGTGACTTAACCTTTCATTTCATGTGTGCATAATGTCAGCTTCCTGTTTAAGAATTATAGTGCTAAAGGGTCATCATATTTGTAAGTTTACCATTTTCCCTCTCTCTTTAAACTGCCATTCCCTACTCAAGGTTACTCAATTAAAAAAAGAATGGCTATTTAAGTTGGTTGGACAACAGCTATTTAGAGATTGAGCAACAACTGTTCAAATATTGCTCGGCATTAAAAAAACTCTCAAAAACGGTTGTTCAATTCGAATGAATAGTAGTCTTTTAAAAATAAAACAACAGTTGTTTTCAAATTGAATAGAAAAAATAAAAACATAGCAGTGAACAACTGTTCAGTTCGACCAAACAGAAGCCATCCAAGAAGTCAACATCAGTTGTTCAAGAATTGAACAACAAAATTAAAAACGTGAAATGGTTGTTCAATTGTGGTTGAATCGACAGCCGTTCAAAGACTGAACAACAACTGTCCACGAATTAAACAACACAAATAAAAATGCCAAAAATGGTTGTTCAATTCAACTGAGCATTAGCCGTTTAGAGATTGAACAGTCGTTGTCCAAGAATTGAACAAAAAAATTAAAAACATAGCAAAAAGATGTTCAATTTGGTTGAACCGCGGTCGTTCAAAGATTGAACAATAGTTGTTCTCGAATTGAACAACAAAAATAAAAACACCGAAAATGGTTGTTCAATTCGACTGAGCAGTAGTCGTTCAGAGATTGAACAACAAATTTCCAAGAATTGTACAGCAAAATTAAAAACACAGCAAAAAGCTATTCAATTTGGTTGAATCGCAGCCATTCAAATATTGAACAATAGTTGTTCTCGAATTGAACAACAAAAATAAAAACACCAACGAACAACTGTTTAGTTCGACTGAACAACAGCTGTTCAAAGATTAAACAACAGTTGTTCACAAATTGAACAGTAAAGTAAAAAAACGTAAAAACTACTATTCAATTTCAGTTGAATCAGCGGCCGTTCAAAAATGAACAGCATCTGTTCCCGAATTGAACAGCAAAAAATAAAAACACCGCAAATGGTTGTTCAATTGAACGGAAACCATTTAAATATTGAAAGATAGTTGTCTGTGAATTGAACAACAAAAGGAAAAACACAACCAATGGCTGTTCAATTCCATTGAACAACAGGCGTTCAAATATTGAACAACATTTGTCCGTGAATCGAATAGAAAAAATAAAAAACACAACCAATGGTTGTTCAATTTGAATGAACAACGGTCGTTCAAATATTGAACAACAACTGTCTGCGAATCGAACAACAAAAATAAAAAAAACACAACAAATGGAAGGATGTTCAATTGAACAACAGTCGTTCAAAGATAGAACAACAACTATTTTTGAATTGAACAGAAATAAAAACACAATCTTACAAGGAAAATAAATTACAAATGGGAAGAATGTACAACAAGACAAAACAATTATATACAATATTTACAAGTGATGCTGTCAAAGATCTCATGTAATTGAGTTTGTGGGTTTATCACCCCCTTGTACCACAACTTGGATGGTGGGATCGTTTCGTGCCTATTGACAGAAAGATTCTTTCGTGAGAGGTTTGCGATAGAGGCATACTCTGTGCCCGCTAACTCGAAATGTTGAACCAAGCCCATCTATGGTAGTCAAGGTGAGGGTACCACTGCTATGTACTTCCTGAATCTCATATGGACCGAGCCACATTGTTTGTAGTTTTCTTGGAAAGTCTTGGAATCTGGATTCATAGAGGAGTGCCCAATCTCCTTTTTTAAATACCTTCCTCTTTATTAGGTTGTCATGCCACTTGGCTTGCTATTGTCAAATGATCATTGTGCACTGCAGGGTAAGCAGTCGAATTTCGTCTAGTTCATTTATTTGCTGGAGTCTCTTATCTTGAGCTTTTGTTAAGTCTAATCCCACTTCCTGGGCTGTTCTTAGAGTTTTAATTTCGAACTCAATAGGGAATATAGGTTCTCTCCCAAATACTAGCTGATATGGTGAATATCCAGTGGTATTTCGCCAGGTTGTTCGATAATCCCATAAGGCTTCTGGTAGTCTATTGGTCCAGTCCTGACGGTGTGCTGCTACCGTCTTCGTAAGGATTGCCTTCAAGACTTTTTTGGTGCTTTCGACTTGCCCATTGGCCTGCGGGTGGTAAGGAGATGTAACTCTGTGAATGATATGGTGATTTATGAAGGTAGATGTGATCTTATTGCCTATGAATTGTGCCCCCCCATCAGTTATCACTTCCCTTGGCAAGATGCATTGCACGAATAGTTCAAAGATAAACTTAATTACTGATTCTTTCATGGCTCTTGAAAAGGCCACTACTTCTACCCATTTGGTGACATAATCGGTTGCAACTAATATGTGGGCTTTCTGGTTTGATGGTGGGTTGAATGGCCCAACAAAGTCCAATACCCATCATTCAAATGGTTCCACCACCAATTGTGGTTGTAGCGGCATTTCATCAGCTTGGCCTGGGCGGCCTATTCTTCGGCAGCTATCGCAGGCCTGGACATACTTCTTTACGTCTTTGAAAATCGTAGGCCAATAATAGCCTAATTGCAACACTTTATGCCATGTCTGTCGTTCTGCGAAATGGCCACCATTGGATTCATCGTGACAGACTCGTAAGATGTCATAGATTTCAATTTCCCTTATGCATCTGCATATGTGCATATCGACCCTTGTATGGAATAGGTATCCTCCAATCCAAGAGAATCTTGCACTACACTGTACAATCAATTTTCGTTCTCTCACCATTAAATGTCTAGGTAGCTTGCCCACTGCCAGATAATTTGCCACATCTGTATACCATGGTGTTTTGACCGCTACAACAAACAGGTGCTCTTAAGGGAATTGATCTTCAACTGTCAGTGGGTCCTCTATCTTGGGGACTCTGGACAGGAAGTTTGCGACCACGTTTTCCTTCCCTGGATGGTCTTTGATCGTTATATTGAATTCCTGCAACAAAAGTAGCCAACGAGTTATTCTCCCATTCGTGATTGGTTTATTAGCTAAATATCTAATAGCAGAGTGGTCAATATACAGGAACACTTGATATCTGGTTATATAGTGCCTGAATTTATTAATAGCATAAATGACAACCAAGAATTATTTTTTGGTCACTGTATAATTTAATTTAGCAGGAGTAAGGTTTCTTCTAATATAATAAATAGCATAAGACTTTCGGTCTTCTTCTTGGCCAAGGACTGCTCCTATTGATGTATCAGATGCATCAGAAGATATGTGAAAGGGCAGTTTCCAGTTAGGACCTTGCAGAATTGATGCTGTTGAGACCAACCTCTTCAAGTCTGTAAAAGCGGTGTCACATTTTTCAGTCCAATGGAATTCAACATTCCCAGTCAGTGCATACAGAGGTGCAGCTATCTGCGAGAATTTTTTTATAAATCTGTGATAATATCCTGCATATCCCAGAAAACTACATACCTCTATTTGTGTACAAGGTGTGGCCAACGTAAGGATTACCTCTATTTTAGCTAGATCTACCTGTATTCCAGCAGCATCATTAGGGGAATTTTGAGGTCTAAAATGGGCCTCCTAAGGAAAATGTACAATCAAAATTCACTTTATGAGAACCAATCACATTTTAGGGGATGACATCATCCCTAATGGTTGAGGTGACATTGCTTGAGTTAAAGGTACTTACTTGTCATATTCTCAATGGTGGATAAAAACTTATGGTTAACCATGGTAGTGCTCTAATTACTTTTAAAGTCAAAATAAAGTACTCATAATGAATGTCAATTCACACTTTTCGAATAAAAATATATTATTGTCATTTCATATTTCTTGAAAGAAATAATGTGTATCCCTACACATTTATTATATTATATTATATTATATTATATTATATTATTTTGATATAATATATATATTTTTTTTCTAAATAAGTTTAATCTATTGATAGTCAGAAACAGATATGTACATCAGGAGTAAACCAGGTCTGGGCCTGAGGAGGCCTATAGAGCAGAAATTCAAAAACTTAGCACTGCCCGTAGAGGGAAACCAGTGCATACATAGATCCAACAAAAAAGACCCGCACAGGGGCAATGTCTAAATCTAAAGAAAGCCTTTAGACCCTTTGCCAAAACCAGAAAAAAAAACACACATTGACATTTTGCAAACTGAAGACAGTGCCATAGCTAAAAACCTGGGGTTGAGGAGGATCACTCATCCAGTTCCTCTTCCTCGACCCTACACCAAAACTCATCTGGTTCGCCATCAGAATTGTAGAGGTCCGCAGTGGAGTGAATGATCTTTTCTGCAGCAGGGGTGCGCTGTCCATCGCCCGGATGTTGCTGGTGCTGAGCGTTTGCATTATCCCGGTCTTGAATTTCACTTTGCTGCTCTTCCTGTATCATCTCAATATCAACATTCATGCCATTGCCCTGTCCATCAACTTCCTCGGTGCTGGCTCTGTACTGTTCGGGCATATCTTCATCATTATGCTCTCCGAGACCAACCTGCCCTTCATCAACGGGAACCTCCTCGTTAGGGGATTCTCGGAACACAATGGTGACTGTGGCTATTATACAAGGGCGAATCAACGCACTTTGAAAAAAGAAATGCCTGGTTTGAGAGTGAGCCGGAGCATTCTGGCAGTTGGTGTTCCAGTTCTCAGACCGAAGAATACGGCCACGAGCAACATGAGAGGTGCTGGCCGAGCCAAGAAAGTCCGCAGCCGAGGTACTAGAGGACGGGGAGGAGCGCCTGTTCACCCTCCTGGAATGACCACGACGGCACCTCATTCTGTTCCTTAAACGAGGCATGCTGTCAATCGTTGCAGGAAAGCTGAAGGGATGCTGAGACCCAAGCTGAGCGTTGGTTACGTGAGAGAGCGGAGAAGCTATGGGATTGCTGAGCAGGTTCTCAAACCAAATCCCGGACTGACGCATACAATTACCAGCAATGGAGAAATGAATATTATCGCCCAGTTCAAGGCAACCATGAAGCCTGGTTCGCTTGCCTGTGACAGTGCGCTCAGAGGAGAGCCTCACTGTGGGCGAACAATACACAGCTGAAGGCCGAGGGAAGCAGCTATTTGCGTGCTCGTTCTCCATCCCAGCGCATTAACCTCGCCATTAAAGGAGTAATAACCAGATCTTGTTTACCTTGCGGAGAATGATCTCGAATTGCGTTTGTAGAGTTGTGAACCGCGCCCATTATGGTTTGACATAAATGTCTCACGCCGGAGTACAGTCCCCAACGGACAGTTGCAGTGCCATGAGGCCAACTACATGCCGTAGTGCCGTCTGGCTCCCACCTAGTTCCAGAATTAATCACCCGCATCCGGGTATTTTGATATAATATATTAATTACATGTTATTATACAATTTAAATAATATAAATTTTAATTAATAGCATATAATATAATTAAGAATTTATAAATTTATATTTATATTTTATTTTAAGTTTTTTAAGTACAAATGACAAATGCATTAGTTGTTCAATGATAATGAATTTTTCTTGAAACACTCATTCTTATTTATAGGCACATCAATACAATTTTTTTATTAATTCTATTTTGATACAGCTTTTGAATTGAATTTAACTATGGTTACATGAATTGTGGTGCAAAAAGTAAATTGTAAATTCATAAATATTATTTTATTGGTTTAGCTATTATTTTATTATTTCCTTAGGAGGCCCATTTTAGACCTCAAAATTCCCCTAATGAAATGTAGTGACCTAGGATTACCCCCTTAGTCATCATCATGTGGCATTTTTCGTTGCTTAGACGTAGTCTAGTAGCAATACATCGTTCTGGAACTTTTTCTAGCATTTCTAGAGCTTGATCAAAGTATTCCCCGTAGGGTGTAAAATCATCCATATAGATTTTAAGTCCTTCATTTATTAAGTCAGGAAAAATGCTAATTGTGGCTCTCTAAAATGTTGCTGGGGCATTACATAATTCAAACAGTAAAACTCTGTAAGCAAAAGTGCCCCATGGGCAAGTAAAGGTTGTCTTATCTTGGTATTCGGGAGCAATTGGGATTTGATTGTATCCCACGGAATTTATCATATAGTGAGTAAGAATCTATGTAATAAGGACTTATTAATATAAAGGGGGAATATTCGCCGCCTCCTTATTTAATTTTTAACTGCTGCGCGAGATTTCAATTGCGCATTTTAGGGATGACCACTAAAGGGAGATCCATCAAGGCTTGAAATAGACAAATGATATTTATATCTAACATTTTTGCAGCCCTCTACAACTTCTTTAAGTGGTTTAATATTCGTTTGTTGTTCATGTGACCAGGTATTTATCATCAGATAGATGGTGTTTCTCTGTACGCTAACCAAGCCCTCCTCTGTTGTGTAGTCCATGAAATTACCTTCTACTGAGGATTTTATAGCTTCGCTGGTTGGCTATCCGTTCGCCATTAATATTCAGCGTGAACCTTCTAGTCAATCTCAATAGCATACGCGTTTAACAACGCTAGAGAAAAAGGAGTCTCAAGTCCGTCATGATCCTCTCATATTCATGTTCATGAATGCTTTCATCATTTGGCATCTCAGATTTTCAGGCTTGGGTGACTGATTCATAAAGTTATTAATCACATCATCTTCAGTTTGATCCTTGAATTCGAGAGCTTCTACTACTATCAGAGGTGGACGGATGTTTTTCTCCCAATATGTATCTACGTTTTTTTGAATTTGTATCGTGGGTAGGCTTGGTTTGGCAGGCAGATAAATAATGATATTTTTTATAGAGTTTCTTTTAGTGATAGTCATGCTACATGCTAGACAACCTATGTAAGCATCTGTTGTGGCCAACCAAGGCCACCCAAGAATCAATGGGTGCCCTTCCATCCCGTTTTTTGATTAATGACTAAAAATCAACTGGGTATTCCCATGATTCCACAGAGACCATGATGTTTTGCACTATACCTTTAGGTCTGATAACAAATCTGTCAGCTAGTTCCAGAAGTGTGGTCATAGGTTCTAAAGCTGATATGCCCAGTTTTTCGCAAAATCCTGTAGTTATGATGTTAATGGCTACCCCCAGGTCAACCAATGTGTTTGGAAATAAGTTTCTAGAAATTTTCACAGTTACAATAGGGTTTCCTAGGTCTTCATATTTTACAGGTGATTCCCTACCTAAAAACAAGTCAGATAGCGTTCCTACCACATGAACGGTGGGTGCAGCGATTGTTTTCTTAATTTGTTTTTTTCCACATAATTCTTTGATTGTCTTTGCATATATGGGAATGTCTTGGATGGCCCGGAGAAGAGGAATTTTGATACAAAGGTTTCTTAATTCCCCCAGGATGTCAAAATCTGGAGTGATTATAGGCCTGGGTAGGTTTAATCTCTCAGGAAATGGAGGCGGAGTCACCCTAAGTTCTTCAGGTCTTTGTTGATCAATTGTTTCCTTATCTTTACCTGTTTTTGTTATATTCATTAGGCTAGGCTCTGTGGATTTTTCAACTTGGGACTAAGGTGGAGTTGTGGCCTCTATAGGTAATATGGTATGTCATGATCTTAACCTCATTTCGTTGCACTGTTTCTGTTCGGCATTGGGTTTTGGATTTTCTATGATCTGAATTAGTTGAACCAGTCTGTTATTGGGTTTAGGATAGGGTTGGGTACCTGCTCCTATCAGTAGATTGGACATTCCTGTGGGTCGCTGCCAGTTCTAATTGGTGTTTTGAGTAGGAAGGTTTGGCCATTGGTTTTGATATGGGACATTCTACCAATAAGGGGGAGAGTAAGGGAAGTTCTGCCAATTACTCCCTGATGGAGGTTACATAGGCCAAGGTGGCATAGGAAACGATTGGTTTGGCCAAGTTGGGAAGGGGTTTTGAGTCTGCCAAGTTGTTGCAGGGTTTTTCTGGCTAATCTGTGGCAACAGAAAGTATTGAGGCAGGTATTGTGGTATGCCAATTTGTGCTTGCAATTGCCGACGCTGATTCATTAAATAGACTGGCTTTGTTTCTTCTTCAGCTTCCTTGTAGATGGCTTTTAGCCCGGGAAGTGAAGGAAACTGGTCCGTGGTATGATCCTTAGTGCAAATAGAACAAGTTTGAACCATGTCTAAAGGAAATTCCCTCTTGCTATGCTTCTTCCGACATCTTGGGCAAAAGATGGCCAGGTTTTGTTCTACTATAGCTTGTTTCTGCTTGGCTTGTAAAACATCAAGTTGCGTTGTCAAAGTACCCAGGATGTCAGTTTTGAAATTTTCTAACAGATATCCAAATTCTGCTCTGGTTACATTGCCATTGGTCTACTTAATATCCTTCTTCATATAATCATGCCCAACAGGTCTATTGCGTGAGCTACCCCAAGAGCATCTAATACATAAGGAAATAATCTCATCGTATTCTTCCTATTAAATATCTCCCTTCCCCATTATGTTAAGAATCTCAACTCATTCTTCATTCATCTCTTTAAGCATCGTGGCTTTTAAAATGTCCTTGGATAGAGTGGTATATGGGGATCTTTGTAAATCGTATTGAAATATTTCTACGTATTCCCCTAATTTTTCATTGTCTTTTGCAGACATGTTGAAGATTTCGTCTTTTAGGTCTCGGGTTCGACAATAGTCTTGGTATTTGGTAAGAAAAATATTATTCATTTGGTCCCAGTTTTTTATTGTTCCTCCTCCTAATCCCATGAACTAGCGGAGTGCAGTTCCTTTTAAGGTAGAGGGAAATAGTTTTAGTTTCTAGGGATCGATGGTGTAGTCATATCCTCTGCATAAGACATCAGATTTAAATATGAATGCATTAAGATATTTTGTGGTTAACCCATGAAAGGTGGGGATTTTGTGCAAGGGAATGAATTTCATAGGGGCATTGGCAGCATGATCAACAATAGGGTATTCTAATGTTGATGTCTGCCTCTGATTTTGATTTTGATTATTTTCCATCTGATCAAAGAGGTGCCAGAAATATTCGGGAACTTCTTGATCTAGAGGAGAGATTATAATAGGCTTTGGAGGTGAATGAGGTGGGGGTTTTACAACACTCCCCTGATCTGGGATCCTAAGTACTTATGTTTCGATCACTTCTTTAGGGACTTAGGTTCTGATATTTCTATGTGAATTCCTCCACTTGTTTCTCCCCCTCCTTCTTGTAGGTTGCAAGAGCCTCCCTCTTTTGAAGGGTCAATGCCTATATGAATGACAGTCTGTAGGCTTTGATCAGACCCCTCTGTCTCACAGTGAATCTCGGCGTAGGCTACAAATGGTGAGGCTGCTGCCTGAGGGAGTGAATTAGGACTTTGAATGGAAATAGTTCTGGGTCCTATAGATGCCTGAGATTCAGTTTTCCTAATGATTTCATCTATATAAGTTGTTCTTACAAGGATCACCGGTCCTTTGGATTGTGAGGATGGTTGCGAATGATTTCGGATTGTTTCTATCTTTTTCTTCCTAGACATAAAACAAGAGCACCTATCCTACGGTTCTTTGTATGACTTGCTAGTGAGTAGGCTAGAGGGCAAGCATGTTGCTTGCTAGTATGCAAGTTCTTACCTCTCGTTTTCAATACCCAATTCTTCACAGCAATGGAGAAAGATGAATAAAGGAGGTGACTCTTAACACTCTCCCCGAAAATGACGCTAAAATGTTGGTGCTGAAAGAGGTGAATTTTTATTGACAACTCTAGTGCTTTCTCATTTAATTATCAACCCGGGGTAAGTATTTTTATTCCAAGAGTGTCGGCACAATACATGTGAGTTAAGTCGTCTAAAAAATGTTCCTTGTCACTTATGAGAAAGAATTTGCTAACTTCCTAAGTTTGCTTATCCTATGAGGGGCGGCTTGGATAGGTTTTTAACCTAAGATTGAGAAACAAGATTTTGCATCTATCTAATGGAACTAAACAACAGTTTAACTGAACCGAAAAACAATCTAGAGAAATCAAGCAACAATTGAATTGAATTCAACAATAAACTGAACAACAATGGAATTGAATGGAACAATAGTATAACTAAGCTAAACAGTAATGGAATCGAATTGAATCAAAATTCTAGCTAACTAAGCAGTAATGGAACAACAATATAACTAGCTGAGCAGTAATGGAACAATAGGATAACTAAGCTGAACAGTAATGGAACAATAGTATAACTGAAGCGAATTAAATAAATCATACATGATGGGTAAGCGCCAGCCCACACCCCAACTTCACTGTTTAAATTATCAATGTGCTTGAACAAGTGTCACCGTATTATTACGTGTCACTGTTACAACGTATAAAAGGGTTTGTGCAAAGTGCCAACGTGTTCATACGTGGCGTTATATTAAAACCATGCGTTAATACAACTCGTGCTATGGATAATAAAAATGAATATTAAATCTCGATCCTCGGTCACCGTAAGATTTTTGTTGTTTCTATATTGGTTTGCATTTAATAATGAAGTAAATAGTTGTTGGTTCGATCGTCGTGCTACTTGGTTTCCTCGCCTGTTATTCAGGATCATTCCATTTTGGCGGTCATTGGTATTGTTTTCGGGTCTCTGTGTGAGGGCTCCGCCTTTGGGTTTCCGCTGCTATGTTGATCTGTGAACTTCGGCCCTCGCTGTGAAATGATGCGTAGTTGGCGAACTGGCTTCTGTGTAAGAAATGGTGAACTATTCGACTGTCTTGGCACGACCAATCTCTTTCTCTGCAACTATTTATCCCACTGTTCGTATCATTTTCGTTTTTGTTCTGTGTTTATCTTCAGCTATGATTTACGCCCTTTTTGTTTGTTTGCAGGGGTTTCCAGTCATGTTATCTCACAGATTCACTCAGTCTCTTCAGGCGCTCGAACTGGTAAGTCGGCCCTCCATGATTCACTTTCGCATTCTCCTCCTTCTCAACCTGACCTTTTGGCTCCTCATGAGCAGGTTCGGTCGTCGTTCCGTTGATGGTTATTTGTTCAGCTAAGAGTCTCTTCGTTCTTTCTTTTCCTCCAGGTAATGATATCGAACCCTTCATCTGTTCTTTGATTTTTGTAAACGAGTCACAATGGCAATCTGGCTGATGCCATTTCTCTGACTCTATGCAGGTGAATGCCTCTGTCACGCGGTACTGTGCTCGGTCTCGGCTACTCGGCTCCTCCTTTTCTCACGGGTAGCATCCAACTATGTTTCACTCCCGTTTTATACTGTGTTGCATTTAAATCTCGCAGACAGTTTTGCTCCAATGTTTTCTGGGCGTCTTGGCTGTAGCAACCTGTAGGTTGGCAATGTTATAGTCCGGCTATGTCTTCCCTTATTTCGACCCAGTCCAACCTTGTACAGGTTTTTAATCTTCTGGGGTTCGAGGAACCCGCCTGTAACTTGTGACTGTTGCACAATCAGTCTGTTTACAACCCCCTAAGGGTTTCTGGTCAAACCCTAACTGTAGCTTCTTGTTCCGAGGGATTTCGTTGTTTTGTAATGTAATTAATGGGATTGTAATATCCAGACTCTTAATGTGACTATTTCATACACACACACACATATATATATATATATATATACTTTGAAAGTAAACTTCAATTTCGTTTTCAGTTTTGCTCAAGAAATGTACTGGTATAATAACTGTTACCTGTAGGTTGTATTTGGCTTCCTGTGTCTAATTTCGACTTGTGTTTCTTTTGTTTCTACGTCTGCTCATTGGCGTTGTTTGGACAATTCCTTCTTCGTTCTCTGTTTTATATAAATAACTCGTGGTATCACCTTCCTGCACTACTGAGACTTGTAACTTGTAAAAGGGAAAAGAAATGAATGAGTTTTAATGGCTATTACTGTGGTTCTGTTTTAAATAAGTTGTCAATGCTATGCATGTTAGGCTATAAACAACAAGATGTTACTCAACATTCAACACAGATGAATGGCTGAACAATTTACTGCTTGTTATATTTCTCTTCTCAATGACAGGTTTGCAGAACCCCTGTCTTGTGACCTTCCTGTTCTTTTTGTATCCCAGTGACAGGCAAATTCGTTACCAATTGGTAACTGCCACTGTTGTTTACACAGTTACATTGTCCACCTTATTTCTATTTTTACTTTATCACTAACGAATCTTAAAATAACCTAGTAACCCACTACAGTTTCTTAATGCAAATTAAAATAAAAGTCAGCTAAACTAAAAAAACTCCTACTGACAGCTAATCCTCTAATAAAAAAAAGACAAATTAAACATGGACAGGTGTAAAGACCTGTAAAATAACACATCACCGAAAAATCATGAAAGCCTGCTGTCTGTTTTCCTCCCTAGTCGGATGCTCCTGCATCAGGCTCCCGGGGTAGCAAAAAGTCATGGCTCCGCTCCATGAGGTCATCCACTGAATAGCCAATTTTCTGAATCTGTGCTGCGTCAAGCCAGGAACTGTCCTCAATAGGACGGTTCTTCCACTTGACCAGGTACTGTAAATAGTCCTTCCTGCGTGTTCGTTTGGCTACTTGTGTATCGAGGATACCCTCGATCTAAAGGGGCTGGGCTGCAGGCATCTACTTTAACCAAACATTCTCTTCATCTGGGGTATTCCGTTCTGGCCTTGTTGCCTCTTCGTCTCCAGGACTGGTAGTGTAAGGGAACAAGTCTGCCACGTTAAAAATGGGCGAAATGCCTATTTCGGGTGGCAGCTGTATTTCATAGGCATTGGTAGAAAACTTGCGAAGAATTCTGCAGGGGCCAATTTTTTTAAACTTTAACTTGTTATACTACCCTCTTGGAAACCGTTCCTTGCGCAAGTGGGCAAGGACTTCGTCGCCAACATTGAATTGAAATTCTCGCCTTTTTAAGTATGCCTACTGTTTGTATCTTTGACTGCTATCTACCAACTTCAATTTCACCTGCTCATGCAGATCACTCATTGCTTGAGCGAAATCTTCTCCAGCTGCGCTTCTTTTCTCGAGCTTTCCCAAATCCCGCAGTTCATGCACTCTGCGAGGATGCATGCCGTACAGAACCTGAAAAGGAATGTATCCCGTACTATGATTTGGAGAATCATTATATGCAAATTCCGCTTGGGCAAGTACGCGATCCCACATCCGCGAATTTTCTCCGATTAAGCTTCTTAGCAGGTTCCCCAAACTCCTATTTACCACCTCTGTTTGCCCATCGGTCTGTGGGTGATAAGCGGAGCTGAAATTTAGTTGGGTGTCCATCTTTTTCCACAGGGTACGCCAGAAGTGTCCTGTGAACCGCACATCCCGGTCTGAAATAATGGACCTCGACAAGCCATGTAGTCGAACAATTTCTGTGAAGAACAAGTGGGCTACGTGAGTAGCATCACTGGTTTTCCGACAAGGTATAAAATGCGCCATCTTCGAGAATCTATCCACCACTACCATCACTGAATCAAATCCTCGCTTTGTTCTAGGTAAACCCAGGACAAAGTCCAAACTGACTGAGTCCCATGGCCTACTTGGTATGGGCAATGGCGTATAGAGTCCTACATTCTGGCTGTGGCCTTTTGCCAACTGACACATTTTTCACCTGCTTACATACCTCTGCACATCTCACCGCAACTTTGGCCAATAATACAAATGATCTATCTGGGATAATGTCTTGTCTATACCGAAATGTCCGGCTAGACCTCCGCTATGTTTCTCCCAAATAATGTTTTCCCGCATTGAACAATCGGGAATACACAACTGTCCTCCCTTAAATAACAATCCCTCTTGCAGATTGTAGTCCAACCATGGACTGTGATTATGCAGTAAAGGGTTCTAACATGCTTCATGTGCCTCCTTAAAGTCTGTATCTGTTTGATATAGATCCCTCAGGTGTTCAAAACCCAGTACCTGCACCGTACTCTCCTGCAAAAGCAAAACTCTTCTGCTTAATGCGTCTGCCACCTTGTTGGATTGCCCATTGATATGCTTCAATACAAATGTAAAGCTTTGCAGATATTCCACCCACTCTGCATGCTTGTGATTCAACTTGTGCTGCTGCATAACATACTGTAAAGCAGAATTGTCAGAAAATAACACAAACTCATTACCTAACAAATAGTGCCTCCAGTGCTTCAAGGCTTGAACGACCGCATAAAATTCTTTGTCGTAAGACGAATACTTCTGCCTGCTTTCGTTCAATTTCTCACTGAAATAAGCAACTAGTCTGTCCTCCTGGCTAAGTACTGCCCCAATGGCTGTACCACTGGCATCACAACGAACTTGAAAAAGTTTGTTGAAATCTGGAAATCTCAAGATCAGCCTCTCAGTGATCTTTTTCTTCAGAGTCTAAAAATTGTTTTCTGCTGCTTCAGTCTAGCAAAAAGGCTGATTTGCCTTCTTAATTGTGTCCAACATAGGTGCACAGATCCCGCTAAAATTCCCGATAAAATTTCTGTAAAAACTTGCTAAACCATGAAAACTTCGAACCTCGAATAAGTTCTTTGGAGATGGCCAGTTAACTATTGCTGCAATATTTTCCGGATCCATCTTCAACTCGTTTTCTGCAATCACAAAACCCAGATAAACTAATTGTTTTTGAGAAAAAGTACACTTTTTCAAATTTATCAGCAGTTTATTCTGCTGCAATCTTCTCAATACACTTCGAACATGTCGGAAGTGTTCCTCCTTCGTTCTGCTAAAAATTAAAATATCATCCAAATACACTATCACAAATTTTCCAATGAACTCCTTCAGTACTTCGTTAATTAGGCGCATGAAAGTACTAGGAGTGTTGCTTAATCCAAATGGCATCACCAGCCATTCATACAGCCCTTCATTCGTCTTGAAAGTTGTCTTCCACTCATCCCCTTCTCTAATTCGAATCTGGTGGTAGCCACTCTTCAAGTCAATCTTTGAAAAATATGTTGCCCCACTCAAACAGTCCATCATGTCATCCATTCTCGGTAATGGAAACCTGTACCGAATCGTAATCTTGTTGATAGCTCTCGAATCCGTACACATTCACCATTCGCCACCTTTCTTAGGAGCTAATACCGTTGGAACTGCACAGGGACTCATACTCTCTCTGATCAGCCCTTTATCAAGCAATTCCTGCACCTGTTTCCGAATTTCTTCATTATCTTTCAGACTCATACGATAAGCTGCCTTATTTGGTAAGCTAGCCCCTGGTATAAAATCAATATAGTGGCTGATACCTCTCTCGGGGGGTAGCTCGTCTGGAAGATCGTCCACTATGATATCTCCAAAATCTTGCAACATGTCTTGAATCTCCTCAGGTAAATCTGAAATCTTTGTGTGCAGTACCACTGTTCTTGGCCTCCTCACAACAGCAAAATTCACATCATTATTTTCGATCTGTTTCAAAAACTCTTTTCCACCCATCAGCAGCGCTTTTACTCCACTAGCTTCTGTTGTACCTTCCTCTTTGATGGGTACAAGTGTGTGCTTGACCCCATCTTTGACAAACTTGTAGCAGTTCATTCTTCCATCATGAACCACTTTTCTGTAAAACTGCCAGGGCCTTCCTAACAGTATATGATAGACATCCATTGGCATAACATCACAGACAATTTTGTCCTTATATCTGCCTTTCTGGAACTCCACCTCGCACTGTTCATCAACTAACAGTTGATGTCCTTTCTACAGCCACGACACTTTGTAGGGAGTGGGATGTTTCAGCTTTTTCAGTCCCAACTTCTCCACCATTTCCGTGGCCACCAAATTATCAGTGCTTCCGCTATCAATGATCAGTTTGCAGCACTTTCCCTGTGATTTGCAAACTATCCGGAACAAAGCCTTCCTTTGATCTGGGTCCATAATCTCCTTTGCTGGTTTTAATAGCACCTTGTTCAACACCAAGGCTTCCCCTGTCTCTGGTGCATTTTCCACTTCCTGAGGCGGTGCTTCCGCTTCCTCAGGTTGGGCAACATAAGATCCTCTCCCACCTGCTGGTTCACCTTCAGGACATTCATATGATTTGTGCCCCCACTTGTGGCACCTGTAGCACTAGACAGTTCCTCTGCCCCAACCATTGCCTCTTCCTCGCTGGGCTGGTCGTCCTCCTCTAGTGTTGTTGTCCTTTTCCGTTGTTCCTACAGTTTTGGAACTGCTGCCTTCCTCATTGGAACCTGCACCTCTGCCTCTACCAAAGGCCTTCCCCTTTCCTTTGCCAGATCCACCTCCTCTTCTGGCATTCTGCTTCCTGTTTATTTTCTCCTCTGCCTTCAGAGAAAACTGGTATGCTTCATCCAAATTTCTGGGTGAGAGAATACCGATTTCATCCAGTATCTCCCCTCTCAACCCATTTACGAATCTTTCTGTCTTTTCTGAGGTATCTTCCACATAACCTGCCCTCAAATTTAGCTTATAAAATTATTTGGTATATTCCTTAACCGCCATTCCCCTTTGTCTCAAGTTCTGTACTTGCCTGTATAGCATAATTTGATAATCTTTAGGCATAAATTTCTCTTTCAATTTTGCCTCCATTCTGGTCCACTTCCTTATAGGTTGTTTATGTAGCATTTTCCTTTCTGCCTGAACACTGTCCCACCACAAGGACGCATGTCCTTTCAACTTGGTGGTAGCGAACTTCACCTGTTTGTCCTCACTGGTTTCTTCAAACTCAAAATATTTGTTTACTTCGCTCAGCCAATCTAATAACACATCTGCCGACAAAATTCCATCATAAGTGGAAAGCTCATGCTTTGGCTTATGACTGGACAACAAAACTGATTTCAACAATCTAAGTTCAGGTGTCACCCCTTCGAACTCATCTTCTGGTTCTGTAACATCTTCATCACTGTCATCTGCTGGGTCTCTCCTCCCTCCAGCTTCTACTGCTGCCAATCTTTGATTCAAAATTCGAATCTCTTCTCACAGTCCCTCTTCTGCCACTCTTCGGACTGATTTACCTCTTCCTCTTCCCCGCCTGCCAACTTCCATCTTCTGGTGACCTCAAACTTTTTCTCTGATACCACTTGATGGGTAAGCGCCAGCCCACACCCCAACTTCACTGTTTAAATTATCAATGTGCTTGAACAAGTGTCACCGTATTATTACGTGTCACTGTTACAATGTATAAAAGGGTTTGTAAAAAGTGCCAACGTGTTCATACGTGGCGTTATATTAAAACCATGCGTTAATACAACTTGTGCTATGGATAATCAAAATGAATATTAAATCTTGATCCTCGGTCACCGTAAGATTTTTGCTGTTGCTATATTGGTTTGCATTTAGTAATGCAGTAAATAGTTGTTGGTTCGATCGTCGTGCTACTTGGTTTCCTCGCCTGTTATTCGGGATCATTCCATTTTGGCGGTCATTGGTATTGTTTTCGGGTCTCTGTGTGAGGGCTCCGCCTTTGGGTTTCCACTGCTATGTTGATCTGTGAACTTCGGCCCTCGCTGTGAAATGATGCGTAGTTGGTGAACTGGCTTCTGTGTAAGAAATGGTGAACTATTCGACTGTCTCGGCATGACCAATATCTTTCTCTACAACTATTTATCCCACTGTTCGTATCATTTTCGTTTTTGTTCTGTGTTTATCTTCAGCTATGATTTACGCCCTTTTTGTTTGT
The DNA here is from genome assembly GCA_034641835.2 of Pinus albicaulis. NCBI lineage: Eukaryota > Viridiplantae > Streptophyta > Pinopsida > Pinales > Pinaceae > Pinus > Pinus albicaulis. Next base: position 1,058,960,172 of record CM076578.1, read on the forward strand.
TTTCAGGGGTTTCCAGTCGTGTTATCTCACGGATTCACTCGGTCTCTTCAGGCGCTTGAACTGGTAAGTCGGCCCTCCATGATTCACTTTCGCATTCTCCTCCTTCTCAACCTGACCTTTTGGCTCCTCATGAGTAGGTTCGGTCGTCGTTCCGTTGATGGTTATTTGTTCAGCTAAGAGTCTCTTCGTTCTTTCTTTTCCTCCAGGTAATGATATCGAATCCTTCCTCTGTTCTTTGATTTTTGTAAACGAGTCATAATGGCAATCTGGCTGATGCCATTTCTCTGACTCTATGCAGGTGAACGCCTCTGTCACGCGGTCCTGTGCTCGGTCTCGGCTACTCGGCTCCTCCTTTTCTCACGGGTAGCATCCAACTATGTTTCACTCTCGTTTTATATTGTGTTGCATTTAAATCTCGCAGACAGTTTTGCTCCAATGTTTTATGGGCGTCTTGGCTGTAGCAACCTGTATGTTGGCTATGTTATAGTCCGGCTATGTCTTCCCTTATTTCGACCTTTCCCTTATTTCGACCCATTCCAATCTTGTACAGGTTTTTAATCTTCTGGGGTTCGAGGAACCCGCCTGTAACTTGTGACTGTTGCACAATCAGTCAGTTTACAACCCCCTAAGGGTTTCTGGTCAAACCATAACTGTAGCTTCTTGTTCCGAGGGATTTCGTTGTTTTGTAATGTAATTAATGGGATTGTAATATCCGAACTCTTAATGTGACTATTTCATACATATATATATATATATATATATATATATATATATATATATATATATATATATATATATATATATATACTTTGAAAGTAAACTCACCTCGTTTTCGCTTTCTCAAGAAATTTCCATCGGTACCATCGGTATAATAATTAAGTGCTGTTTCTTGTATTTGGCTGCCTGTGTCTAATTTCGACTTGCATTTCTTTTGTTTCTACGTCTGCTCGTTGGCGTTGTTTGGCCAATTCCTTCTTCGTTCTCTGTTTTATATAAATAACTCGTGGTATCACCTTCCTGCACTACCGAGACTTGTAACTTGTAAAAGGGAAAATAAATGAATGAGTTTTAATGGCTATTACTATGGTTCTGTTTTAAATAAGTTGTCAATTCTATGCGCGTTAGGCTATAAACAACAAGATGTTACTCAACATTCAACACATATGAATGGCTGAACAATTTACTGCTTGTTATATTTCTCTTCTCAATGACAGGTTTGCAGAACCCCTGTCTTGTGACCTTCCTGTTCTTTTTGTATCCCAGTGACAGGAAAATTCGTTACCAGTTGGTAACTGCCACTGTTGGTTACACAGTTACATTTTCCACCTTATTTCTATTTTTAATTTATCACTAATGAATCTTAAAATAACCTAGTAACCCACTACAGTTTCTTAATGCAAATTAAAATAAAATTCAGCTAAACTAAAACAACTCCTACTGACAGCTAATCCTCTAATAAAAAAAAATACAAATTAAACATGGACAGGTGTAAAGACCTATAAAATAACACATCACCGAAAAGTCATGAAATCCTGCTGTCTGTTTTCCTCCCTAGTCGGATGCTCCTACATCAATACAGCAATTAATTAAGTAATTTTTCAATGTAATTATCTTTATGACTTAATTAATCAACATTCACTGATGGTTGAACGCTTCGTTATGCTAGAAGAAGAATGCAATTCATAAAGACAGATAATATTGAAATCAGCTTATTCTATGATCTATAACTCAAATGCAATGGTATTAAAAGAATTGGAACTATCTACTGATAATAAAATATTTTCGTAAGTGAGAAAATATGATTGCGATTGTCCTACTTCAAGTACGCAATTTCTAAAAATCCTAAAGAAAGAGAACTATATCTGTATTGAATGGAAATATACTTTACAACTGCATCAGATTCTTAAGCATTGGTTCTACAACTACACAGAGTATGAAAACTTGCGTCGAACTTCCAGAGGTTGGGCCCAGACCACCAGAAGCCCTAGCGCAGTAAAAACTTCAAAATATTATTGTTCAAAGCTCTATATTACATCCAGTGATGTTACAAAAACACAATTAGACAGACTATTTCTGATGTGTCTATTGCAAAATAATTTTCTTGTCCTGTCTCCGACTCCCCTTCTCGTCCGTCCTTCACCCTTTTAAAGGTGATTTCAAAAATGCGAAAGTATTTCCCAAACGACAGCCCGCTATGCGTGGCTGTCGTTTGAGTTCTTGGGCTCGAATTCGTCTGTCTACCTTCTGCCGGCCACTGGGAGTTACCAGGATTTCATATGTTTGCGTCCATTGGTTGGCTTCCATTTCCTATTGGTCCAACCATTTTTCCTTCCTACATGCGGAGATAAGAGAAGTCAATTTTATATTACAAAAACATCCTTTTCATCATTAGTCTAATTGTTCTCATTTTCATAATCTTTTATTCTCTTTATTTTTAATATGAAGAGGAATTCCACCGAAATTATAACATAATTTGAAGTACTTACAGGGTGAGAATCATACCTTAATTTGGGCCCAATAGCAATGATGATCAACTAAGTAAGATATTTTCTACAAATATGCAAAGTGAGTTCGAGATGTGTTTACTTCGTGAGCTGACATACTTCTTAGGGCTTCAAATATATCTACAAGAGAAAGGAATATTTATAGTCAAGCCAGGTACATCAAGGAAATGCTCAAGAAATTCAAAATGGAAGATTGAAAACCTATCCTTACTCCAATGGTAACAGGTTGCAAATTGAGCATAGACGAATCATCTAAGGATGTGGATCATAGGTTGTACAGATCTATGATTGGTAGTCTTCTATATGTAACAACATCCAGGCCAGATGTTATGCAAGTAATTGGACAAGTAGCAAGATTCGAAGCAGCACCAAAATAATCACATATTATTTCTTTCAAAATAATTCTTTGATATCTAAAGGGCACAAAATAATATGGCTTGTGGTATCCCAAGGGTAACAATCTCATTATTCAAGCCTTTACAGATGCAGATTGGGCAGGAAGCGTTGATGATCGTAAGAGTACTAGTGGAGCAGCATTCTTTATAGGTGGTTGTCTCGTATGATGGGTGAGAAAAAATAAAACCTCAATCTGATTATCTATAGTGGAAGAAGAATACATTGCAGCGACAACATGTTGTACTAAAGTCCTTCGGATGAAAAAAAACATTGCAAGATATTCAAGTACAATTCATTGAGCCTATTCCCATATTCTGTCACAACACCAGTGCCATCAACATCTCCAAGAAATCTATCATGCATTCAAAAACAAAACACATTCCGATCAAATATTATTTTGTTAGAGAAAAAGTCGTTGAAAAGAATATCAAACTTGAGTATTTTGGTACAAAAGAACAAATCACTGATATCTTCACTAATCCTTTACCTCGTGAAGCATTTGAATATCTTCGCCAGAAGCTTGGGATTCTCCCAATTTTTCATTACATTTTCCTTATTCAGAATATAAAGGGGGAGTGGAAGTGTGTATAGGTCCGTAGGATGGTTGTGTGTTAGGGGGAGTTACCCTTTTCCATTGATGTCAAATGGGGAGAGAATGTTGTAGGAAGAGGTGTCATGATTGCAAGGGGAGTACTTATGTTTCCATCAATGCCAAAGGGGGAGATTGTTGATCAATGGTTGTCATTGATGTCAACCCAAGCAACACCAGGGGCTACCCCAATATTGCATGAGAATTTTGACCTACCAAACTACTATATTCTGGGTCAGGAATTCTTTTTATGGTTTCTACTTGTCGAGATGTTTCCGTTGATATATGGCACACCACGTAATTCTTCACGGTTTGAGAGGTATTCATGTTTGAAGTTTGTAACCCCAGTTAGTGGGCTAAAACCCCATGGGATTGTGGCATGGGTCATTAAAAAGTCAATAATTAATAATTTTTAAGCTCCTAAATTCCCTCCCATGTTCACTTGTTGAAGCGCCTCTCAACCAAAGCATTTATATAAATTGTGATCCTCATATCCTCCTTATGTAGGGATTTAACTACCTGAAATAGGTCATCATGGAATTTGCGCTCTAACTTTTTTTCTACATAGGTTAAGAAGATAAAAAAAAAATTATCTGAATCAGAAATCATGAGGAAGCTCCTGTAAAAATTTCAGATCAGGGTGTGTAATATTTTCAGAGATATGATCTGTGGAAGTCAGTGTTTTGGCAGGATCCTGAACTTCATCTCAAAGAAGTGACCTTGGTAAAATCATCACAACTCTCTCTTTGAGTATTGGATTGGAATTTTATAAAAAGTGGTAGATAGTGCACGGAATGCAGTTTTTTCTATATCAATTTCAGAGTTGAATGAAGAAACAGTGAGACGTGGCACATCGTACAAGTTAGATACACTGAAATAATCCATAATTAGGTCATTGTGAGAGATTGAGCATAACTCTCTCTTGAAGAATCCAAATTGGATCAGACCTACAGAATTGGAAAGAAGACTCAGAGTACTACTACAAAAGAGAAAAACACATATTGGGGAGCTGAAATAACAGAGATACACCAGATTCAATATCGAGATCCTAGAAGGCAAGAATAAGCTAGATCATGTGTTGTCAAGGGCTGCAAAGGATCAAACTTTCTAGGGTAGAAAAGCAAAGCAAGGTGTAGTAGAGGGTAGCATGACAAGAGAAGCAATCAAGGTGCAGAACATCAGCAAGAAGTTCAACACATGAAGTCTTCAAGTGGGCAGCATTGCATACAGTCATTGTAAAGGTATCATTATACTAAGTCATTGTAAATGCATCATTGTAAAAATTGTACAAGTGTCTATCTACCAAGAGTTGAAGAGGCAGTGTCGGGAAGTATAGGATCATCATTAGGTGGTTGTGTCATAGTTGGGGTTATGGTACAGTGTTTCTTCTTCTTCTACATCATTCTATATCATTGTAAAGTGGACCATTTTCCCTGGTACGGAAATCCATTCTTGTTTTATTCTTCTATAGGGTGGTAGGGTGGTGTTAGGCTCATGCATGAAGTCACCAACAGGTTCAAGCTTGTGAAAATTTTAGGGTGGTAGGGTGGCGCTAGGGTGAGTTGTAGCTCATTGGGTGTTGGGGCATCCGTTCAGTTGACTACTGAAGAATCTCGGGCGTTGGAGCGTCCATTTGGTGGGAGCTAGAGAAGAATGCCTTCTAGATTCTAGGAAGTTGGAGCTTTATTTTCAATTGGATTTGAATATTAAAGAATTATTAGAAAATAATTCAGGTGGTTTTTGTCCCAGAGAGGGTTTCCACCTTAAAAAATGTGTGCATTTGTGTTCCTTTTGTTTACTGCTATCATTGTACAAACACTGATAATAATTGAAGATTAACTAATTCTCTAATTGAAAGGAATACTAATTCACCCCCCCCCCCCTCAGTATTTCCAAAAAAATCAAGCGAGCGAGAAAAGGATTGAAGCATGTATTTTTCCACATGATTTTCTTATTCAATAGAAAATCATGGAGAATTGTTATTTCATTTAAATCATGTTATTTTAAAACATTCTGTCGAAGTAGATAGGTTTAGAAATCTCCAAATAGTTTAATGAAGGAGGTTATAAAACCTGCCTCTCTACGTGATGAATAGGGTGACCGGTTATTGTTTGAAATACTCTTTGCAATCAATTAATTAAAACTCTTTATTCTATCGTGTTGTGTGTTTAGATGCGTGGTTAACCTATTTGATATCCATGTACCTACACTCACGGGATGACCCCCTGGGAGCTATAAGGTTTTACTTTATTTGGTTAAGTTTTATGTTTTAGTTATCGTATGTGATTGTAATTTTGATTTTAGAAAAAGTTTGTGGAAATTAAGATAGAATCCAGTATAGTTTTTATAATAGAATTTGCTGCACAATTTATTTCATAGATTTAATTTCATTGTGTAAATACTTTCATAGATTCAATTTTATTGTGCGAAGGATGAAGAAAATAATTGAAGGGAGCATGTATGTTTAGATTGAGAGATGAGAAGTAGAATCATTTGATTTTAATATTTTCAATTAAAAGTACAATTTATTTCATGGTTTTATTTTTTTCAGCGTGAAGAAGATTTACATTTAATTTTGCTTGTGTAGATTAGTTTCCTTTTATGTCAAGTGTGAAGTATATTTAGATTTGATTGGTGTGATATTTATTTCTGCACTTTAAGATTAGTATATTTTTCTGTCAAGTGTGAAGATTTAATTTTGTTAGTGTGATATTTATTTTTGCACTTAGAATTAGTTTCTTTTTTTGTCAATGTGATATTTTCCTTTCCTGCAAGAGTGACAATATTTTGTTTTAAATGATCCTTAGAAAAAACATGTGCATGAAAAATCATAATCCAATTTGAAAATATAAATAATCCTAGCACAAATGTGTTATATTCTTTCTATGATTAGTTGCATGCACTGGAGGGTCACAGGGGGGGCGACAGCCCCACTTTCCAAGGGTTCGCAGGGTGCGGGTAGGGCCCTATGCGAGGTCCAGGGTAGTGCCCAGGGAATTTTTTTTCCTTATTTTTTGGTGGGCGGACCCACTAATAGTTTTGTGCATGGGTTTGCACATGGTTTTGGGGCGTGATGGTTTTCAGCCCCTAGTAGTTTGTAGATCTAGTCAAGGGAGCTATGGTTATGTTCTAATCTAGGGTTAATGCATTGGGGTTTATGGATGCTTCAGCATGTATATATATGTGTGTTGTAACACTAAAAGGAATATAATGAAAATTCAAGCTGGTAGTCCTAGTTTTAAGATCCAGGGGAGAATAATCTGTGTACATCTGTTTTATGTATTATGTTCTCACTATTGTTTATTTTCTATCTTTAAGAATTTGTTTTCAGATATTTTATGTACAGGGTTAAAACCTACATTTTCTATCAGAGCAGTTTCGGCTTCAAGGGGACGCCTTTGTTGCTAAGGGGTTTTTTTCTCGGGCTTGTGGTAGACCTTGTTCAGTGGGAGATCTGCGGGATCAATTCTTGTTGTGAAAGAAGATGGAGATTAGTGGAAAGATATAGATCAATAAATTTAATGGTTATATTTTTGAGTTGTGGAAGCTCAAGATGGAGGATTTGCTGGTGGATAAAGATTAGTGGATCGCGACAGATTCGAGTACTAAACCAACAACAATTTCAAATGAAGACTGGGAAAAGTTGGATTGAAAGGCAAAGAGCACAATACGGTTTTATATCTAAGATTCGTTATTTTTTAATGTATCTGGGGAAGCTTCTACAAATAATTTTTTGGCCAAGTTAGGGAATTTGTACCAATCTAAGTCTCTAGTGAATAAATTGTTCCTACGGAAAAAGCTGTATAACCTGAGGATGAAGGATGGAGACTTGGTGACAGAGCATCTGAACATCTTCAATACTCTAGTAAGTTAGTTGTCATATGTTGATATTAAAATCTTAGATGAAGATAAGTGCATTAGTTTGTTTTTTTCTCTACCAAATTCGTGGGACAGTCTAGTTATTGCAATAGGTAGCAATACAACTACCTTGAATTTTGATGAAATTGTCTCAGCCTTTCTGTCGGAGGAAATGAAATGGAGAAATATGGAGGGCTGGAATGGAGATGCCTTATATGTACAAGGAAGGTCCCAAAACAGAAACAAAAATATTTTTTCGAGTGGGAGATCTAAATCTAGAGGGAGATCTAAATCTCGAAGAAATCCCATATTGAAGGTGTGCTCGAAATGCGGAAAGGAAGGACACTACAAAAAGGACTGCATATCTAAATCTCTTGAGAAAGGAAAGGGATTCGATGATGCTCCGTCTGCAGAGGTAAAAAACACCTCAGATGAAGTCGGGGATGTTTATTTGGATTCTTCTTCAAATACACATGTACATAATGAGGCATGGTTGATTGACTCGGGTGCATCCTTTTAATTCACTCCACATAGGGAGTGGTTCTGCGAGTATGAGAAGTATGATAGTGGTGATGTCTTCTTAGGGGATGATAGGAAGGCTAGAATCATTAGATGTGGAAAATTAAATTTGAAGCTGAAAAGTGGAAGGATTATACCACTTCTTTGTTTTCTGCATATTCCTTCATTGGCCAGAAATCTAATTTCTGTAACCAATATGGATGATGCAGGTGTAAAATAGTGTTCAAGAAAGATACCTGCAAGATGGTTAAGGAAGAAATGGTATTAATGTGGGGAGTTCATATTGGAACTTTGTACAAGCTTCAGGGTAGCACTATTATTTATGGCTACAAAAGTTCTATGGTTCTTGAAAGTGGAGCGGAAAGCCTAGCAGTCTCTGGATAAAATACCATGATATGGCATCAAAGGCTTGGAAATATTGGAGAGAAGGGCATTCAGATACTCCATGGTAATGGTATAGTAGAAGGTATGTCTAATTTCACTTTGGATTTCGATTTCTGTGAATATTGTGTATATGGAAAGCAAAATCAAGTGAGTTTTCCTTCTGGTGCCAAGAGGGCAGGGAAAATTTTAGGGGCGAATTTTAGCCCAAAGGCGAATTTTAAGGGGTTTTAAATTTTGATAGGGCGAATTTTTTATATAAAACCCATTTTCTATAGTTTTTTAAATTATCCCTATAATTATTTTTAAAATAATTAATTATTAAATATTAGCCGACTAAAATAAATGTCCATAAAACTGAAAAAATGAAATTCGCTCCCGATTTTCTTTGGTTGGAGCAATTTTTAATGACATTCACTCCCAATTTTCTTTGGTTGGAGCAGATTGCAATGGAATTTTCTTGGATTTACTGGGTTGGAGGGAGATGTTTGAGTGATTCACCCCATTTTTTGACTGGTTGGGGCTTGGAGGTTAAAGGTGCAATAAAAATTTCGTTGGATTTACCGGGTCGGAGAGGTGGTTGGGGCTTGGGAGGGGCTTGGAGATCGATGGAGGTGGAGATCTGCCATAATCCATTGACCGATCGGCGATGACAGGCTCAGCTTCATAGTGCACACATTTACGAGGGAAACTAAAGTACCAACTCCAAGGTCCAAGTCTCGATAGTCCATTTCCCGAATCCCCGGTGCCATGGAGATAAACCCATGCCACGAGGAGGAGCCAGATCGATGGAGGTGGAGATAGATGGAGATCTAGACACATTTTCCATTGACCGATCGGAGATGACAGGCTCAGCTACACAATGCACGCATTTACAAGGGCAACTAGAGTACCAAGGTCCAAGTCTCAAGATAGTCCATTTCCCAAAACCCTGGTGCCATGGAGATAAACCCGCACCACGAGGAGGAGTTTGGGTAGTGGTGTTGGCCCTTGGTTACAACTTGCAACTGTAATTATATTTTTTTTTATAAATTTGTGGAGTCATAATGCTTCAAGTCACAAGTGTGTTGTGATTGCTTTGGCCAGTCTAACAACGCTATGAAACTGGTGATTGCTTCAAAGTTCAACGAGTCCAAGTGCGGTGAATGCGGGTGCTCTGTGCTAGTCAGTGGTGAATGCCTAAGAACACACAAGAAGTTTTAGAGGTTCAATGTGTGAAGAGTGAAAATGTTCCCTTGATGCGGTTTAAATTTAGTGGGATTTCAATTGATCTCTTATGCAAGGCTTTGAGAAAAATTCCGGAGGTAAGTGTGATTTTCAGGTTTTGAAATTAATATATTAGTCAAAAAGTGTTGGCTTTATCTTTACAGGATGGCTATAATATTTTTATAGCCTTTGATTAATCCTTTTGTTGCTTTTTGTTGCTAGCCTCTGACAAATGAAAATAATGTCTCAACTCAGACTTTGAATAAAATCAAGTATTTAGACAAATATGCAAATGTCTACACTAAATTATATTGTGGATGGCCAACTGAGTGAATCAAGTGACACATCCTGTTACAATGAGATGTTCAGAATTGGTATGATTTTAGGAAAAGGTGACTCACATCAGCTAAGTGTTGTTGGAATTTTCAATTCCTTTCCTGATTGGTCCTCTACTTTCCTTTATTTCTTTCCACTATGAAAAACACATGTTGGTTGTACAAATGGAGAATTTGACCATTGAGATGTCGTGATGTGCCAGGAGCCTAGAATATATTTGATGTTAAGCACCTCGAGTTGTTTTACTTATGGTATTTGAACCTGTACACATATAAAGGAGGGTTGAAGGTTTAAGGACTCTACACAATAATAGCTTTCTTATGGAGTTCAATTTGCAATCAAGGAGCAAGGAACAAAGTGAAGTGGATATGGAAGCATAGATTAGTACTAGAGTGAATGAGCTAGATGATGTATTTGGAATTACTTATGAGTGTTCCCTCCTCAAGCAGTATAATCAGCATGAGGTGCCAAACTAAAGGACTGTGGGACATTTGGAATTTATGAGAAAACGTCTCAGGCAACGTAGATCAGTAATGAAAACTCTTCTGGAAATGTGCAATGTTAATAATGGAGACCAATCCAAAACATGGTAATAAATTACTAAGCACAATTAGTGTACAAGCGTACATGCATCTCAAGCTTAGTAATAGTGATCTATACTAAATTTATGTGATTGAACAACAATATTGTCCTAATGGTAGAGTAAGTAATGTTGAAGGACCACAATCTCTGTGTGAATGATAGAAGAGCCTACATTGAGCCTTGTATAACATCTGAACAAAGCACAAGAATGTTATGTGAGATAAAAGGATGTAGTAGAGTGCGAGTGAGTGCATATATGAATTAGATGCAAAGAGCGGTTGTGAGAGCCAGTGAAGAAGAAAAGGTTGAGTGATGTTATACATAATGTAGAGTGGGATAAGATTTATCAGTGATATTGAAGAGAAGAGAGAACCAAGGGATGAGCTATAAGGATATTGATGAAGAGAAGGGAGCAGAGGGCTTCTAAGAGTGTCTATAAGGAGAATCGAGGGCTAAGAATTGGTTAATAAAGAGATGAAATTAGGCCAAGTGGGAGACACAATAGAGAGTAGTAAATTCTTTATGAACAATAGGTTAGTGCCTACAAAATAGGAAGTTGGTGCTTCCATATAAGTGGGTGTTTGAAGGATAAATTGGGGGTTGATGTGCCAGAGTTGTAGCAACAAAGGTTGTGGTCTGTGGAAATAAGAGTTGTGGTGACCAGAGCAACCCAAATTTAGGGCACCCATGAGTTGTAGTGGTATCGTTGTCTTGGTTGAGTTGTAATACCCCTTCTAATGTTCAAGCCATAGTTGCAACACTATGGAAATTTTCAATGGAAAAATGGAAGAGAGTTGTAGCACTCTGCTAATCGTAGCATGTGTACATTGTAGTTGTATTATCTCTTGTGACGTCTCAATTGAAATTGCAACATCATGGAGGAGTTTCAACCACAAGAGTTGCAACAATGCCCTTTTGATCTTGTCTACCAATATTATTATGAAAAATAATGTTTTCACAAAAAAATATATAAGAATAAGCATAAAAGTGGTAGAAAAAGAGAACAAGCATACCTACACCAGGAATGAGGTGATATGGGATAAAGAGTACGTAAATAGATGATGGGAAGTGTAAGAATGGTATCAAAAAGGTTATAAACGGGTGTTGAAAACATGCCAATTTGGACACCCGTCTTCCCCCTTCCAAAACTATTGCATGTTCCTTATGAAATCAGCATTCATTTGTAATTAGAGAGAACATGGCTGAGGGATCCCATGGAATTTGTTTATACTAAAATATAATTTCCTTGCTTCATATGGAAGGAGATATCCCCCCTTTTGTTGTATGGTAATATGGTAGGTGACCTCTTTTTTATTAGTCTGTTTGAAGTCCCTATTATAGGACATGTTCATAGACCGTATCATTAGATAATGAAATTTCAACCCAACCAAGTATCTTTGCATTGCCCCATGCATATGACATAATTATATACTCTGTTTAGGGAAATCTGCAGGTTTCTAGGGCTAAATTGGTCCCTCTTTTTAATGTACCTTGGCCTATTTCCACCTTATTTTACACCCTTCCTCAGCAGGTTCCCCAAGTAGATTGATATAATATAAACATTGGGTGAAAACCTCATTTTTATTCCTTAATGCAAAGGCTACTTGTGGGGGAGAGGATATCCAACTCTTATAAATTTTAGTAACTTGTAAGGGCATTGGAGTGTTCTCCTCTTATCCACAAATTGTTGTTGAAATTATTCCCTGCAACCTTGTGAGATATAACCCAATCCACTTGGTTGGATATAAAAGAAACAAAATATCTTAATTGTACATCCCCCATGAAATTTTTGGTGTTCTAGAGAATGCCATGGAATAATAAAATATTATGTTGATCTAGCTCAGAAAAGAGGTTCTTCTCCTTGGGAATGTACTAAGAGTAAGTCATGAGAAAAGTTAGAGTATTAGTGATTTTAAAATACTTGTTAGTCATTAATTCAAAGAAGATACATATATAAAAGGTGTAAGATGCGAAATGATCTAGTGTCTACTATCAATGCCTATGTTCCTTTAGTGGGCATATATATTGGGTCATCCTATAGTAGTGGAAGGTTTTGTGGCTGGAGTCAAACATAGTGGTGGGTACTGAGTCTAGTACAGGCTTTGTCCATCCTGTAGTGGCTGGTTAAGGACATCCTCTACTGCCAGCCACTCCTGCTCATACTTGAAATCTACCCAAGCAAGGAAATCCATGAAAGATTTTTTGGCACTAATTAAATACTCTAGTGTTTTTTTTGAAAGTGTGATTTTTTCAAAACTCATAGAACTTGTGATTTGTTTGGGTTATTTCTTGGGATGGGAACATCAGAAAAAATAAATATATTCCAATCTTTGGGAAAAATTTTCACTTTCACATAATCTTGTTATAGCCTCTGCTTGATGCTTTTGTTGCTTTTTGTTGCTAGCCTCTGACAAATGAAAATAATGTCTCATCTCAGACTTTGAATAAAATCAAGTATTTAGACAAATATGCAAATGTCTACACTAAATTCTATCGTGGATGGCCAACTGAGTGAATCAAGTGAAACATCTTGTTACAATGAGATGTTCAGAATTGGTATGCTTTTAGGAAAAGGTGACTCACATCAGCTGAGTGTTGTTGGAATTTTCAATTCCTTTCCTGATTGGTCCTCCACTTTCCTTCATTTCTTTCCACTATAAAAAACACATGTTGGTTGTACAAATGGAGAATTTCACCATTAAGATGTCGTGATGTGCCAGGAGCCTAGAATATATTTGATGTTAAGCACCTCCAGTTGTTTTACTTATGGTATTTGAACCTGTACACATACAAAGGAGGTTTGAAGGTTTAAGGACTCTACACAATAATGGTTTTCTTATGGAGTTCAATTTGCAATCAAGGAGCAAGGAACAAAGTGAAGTGGATATGGAAGTGTAGATTAGTACTAGTGAATGAGCTAGATGATGTATTTGGAATTACTTATGAGTGTTCCCTCCTCAAGCAGCATAATCATCATGAGGTGCCAAACAGAAGGACTGTGGAACATTTGGAATTTATGAGAAAACGTCTCAGGCAACGTAGATCAATAATGAAAACTCTTCTGGAAATGTGAAATGGTAATAATGGAGACCAATCCAAAACATGGTAAGACATTACTAAGCACAATTAATCTACAAGTGTACATGCATCTCGAGCTTAGTGATCCATACTGAAGTTATGTGATTGAACAAAAATATTGTCCTAACGGAAGATTAAGTAATGTTGAAGGACAACAATCTCCATGTGAATGATAGAAGAGCCTACATCGAGCCTTGTATAACATATGAACAAAGCACAAGAATTTTATGTGAGATAAAATGATGTAGTAGAGTGTGAGTGAGTGCATATGTGAATTAGATGCAAAGAGCGGTTGTGAGAGCCAGTGAAGAAGAAAAGGTTGAGTGATGTTATACATACTGTATGAGTGGGATGAGAGTTATCAGTGATATTGAAGAGGAGAGAGAACCAAGGGATGTGTTCTAAGGATATTGATGAAGAGAAGGGAGCAAAGGGCTTATAAGTTTGTCTATAAGGACATCCTCTACTACCAGCCACTCCTGCTCATACCTGACATCTACCCAACCAAGGAAATCCATGAAAGATTTATTGGCACTGATTAAAATCCAGTGTTTTTTTTAAATTGTGATTTTTTCAGAACTCAGAAAACTTGCGATTTTTTTGGGTTATTTCTTGGGATGGGAAAATCGGAAAAAATAAATATATTCCAATCTTTTGGAAAAAATTTCCGCATTATTATAGAGAATATCATATGGAAGGAGATTCCCCCCTTTCTGTTGTATGGTAATATGGTAGTCGACCTCTTTTTTATTAGTATGTTTGAAGTCCCTATTATAGGACATGTTCAGAGACCATATCAATAGATAATGAAATATCAACCCAACCAGGTATCTTTGCATTCCCCCATGCATATGACATAATTATCTACTCTTTTTAGGGAAATCAGCAGGTTGCTAGGGCTAAATGGGTCCCTCTTTTTAATGTCCCTTGGCCTATTTCCACCTTATTTTACACCCTTCCTCAGTAGGTTCCCCAGGTATATTGATATAATATAGACATTGGGTGACAACCTCATTTTTATTCCTTAATGCAAAGGCTACTTGTGGGGGAGAGGATATCCAACTCTTATAAATTTGAATAACTTGTAAGGGCATTGGAGTGTTCTCCTCTTATCCCCAAATTGTTGTTGAAATTATTCCCTACAACCTTGTGAGATACAACCCAATCCACTTGGTTGGATATAAAAGAAACAAAATATCTTAATTGTACATCCCCCATGAAATTATTGGTGTTCCAGAGAATTCCATGGAATAATAAAATATTATGTTGATCTAGCTCAGAAAAGAGGTTCTTCTCCTTGGGAATGTACTAAGAGTAAGTCATGGGAAAAGTTAGAGTATTAGTGATTTCAAAATACTTTTTAGTCGTTAATTCAAAGAAGATACATATATAAAAGGTGTAAGATGTGAAATGATCTAGTATCTACTATGAATGCCTCTGTTCCTTTAGTGGGCATATATATTGGGTCATCCTCTAGAAATGGAAGGTTCTGTTGTTGGAGTCAAACATAGTGGTGGGTACTGAGTCTAGTACAGGACTTTGTCCATCCTGTAGTGGCTAGTTAAGGACATCCTCTACTGCTAGCCACTCCTGCTCATACTTGACATCTACCCAAGCAAGGAAATCCATGAAAGATTTATTGGCACTGATTAAATACTCTAGTGTTTTTTTTGAAATTGTGATTTTTTCAGAACTCATAAAATTTGCGATTTGTTTCGGTTATTTCTTGGGATGGGAAAATTAGAAAAAATAAATATATTCCAATCTTTTGGAAAAAAAATTCGCATTATTATAGAGAATATAATATTCATTGACATTGAGATGCAGGGAAAGAATTATACATTGAGGAAAAATTTGCAACTTGTTTTGCTTCAGAAGCTTATGACTCATGTACTTCTTTCCAAATGGGTGGCTACTGTGAGAAGCTTCCTAAACTCTTATGTTGTTTTCACTGATAATTCTGCCCTGAACAAAGCAAGTTTGTTTCTCTACAATAACACATTGCATTAATGGTTTAAATCTAGAAAATGTTTTAAGGTAGTCTTACCTATAATATTTTAGTTTCTGACGTTAGGGATGAGGGTGAAGTAGAAGGAATTTATTTGTTCTTTAATTCTGCATTGCTTTATTGATTCTTCCACATAGCTTAAGAGGTCCCTATTGATATATTTCCATGCTTACTAATAATGTGTTGAGAAACTGTCTGGACTCTGGAATAGGGACTATGTTAGGAGGCAAAACCATGAATTTGGAGAGATCCAGAATTTCTCACCATTTCTTTAAAGTCTGGCTCTGAGAACCATACAGGGTTATATTTTAGATGACCTGGACCAAGTGCTTGAGAGTTTGATTTTGAGAGCAGAATCGTCTTGTGATTGGATAGTGCACTTGGTATAATTTCAAAATTTAGAATTACTTAGAGAAAAAGGAGCTTTATAAGAGAAACCTATCAAGTCTTTCCACAATGAACCCTGGCCCTAGCTCTGTATTGCTCCAATTGAATTTTCCATTAAAAAGGTCCTATTTTGAAATAAGGTCTTCAATGGTCCTAATGGTTAAGAACATGTTGGTTTTTTTTCCATTTCACTTATTAAAACTATAGAAAGGGCCCATTCTATTGATTAAACAAGTGTAAAGATACCATTCCATTGATTTACCCTGCAAAGGGTCCATTCCACTGATCAAACCCATTAGATGATTTAACACTTGTAATTTCTTTTGCCCATGCTTGTTCCATGCATGTAAACCCAAATCATTGGCCCACCTAGCAATGTAGCCCACTTGGTGTCTTAGTGTAAGAACACTCTTAAAAATCCTTAGCTCCTCGTCAAGCTCATGAAATATTACTTGCAATGATTCCAAATTGTTTTGACAATTGCTCACCTAGGAAAATTAAAGGAATTTGCACCTATGATTAAATCATAAATCATTAGGGACTTGGATGTTGCGTATATGTGAAGTTGCTTCTAGCCAATGCTTGACAACTACCTCATAAGGAGCTTCTCCTTTATTTGTCCTTGCAAGCCATTCAGTTGCTAAAACCTTCCTTAGAGCATGGCTGTTAATTAGCCCAAGCCCTCCATCTTCTCTATGGAGGGTGTAAATGTCACTAGTAACTCTGAATAATTTCCTTCCTCCTCACTTTTATCATGGAAAATGATAGAGGATATGTTTCAACTTCTTATAACCAATTCATCAAGGGAAAGATAAGTAAAAGAATCACTAGTAACTGACTAGTTTCCTTCCTCACTTTTATCATGGAAAATGATAGAGGATATGTTTCAAATACTTATAACCAATTCTTTACAACTTAAGGGAGAGGTGTTTTGTAAAGGATGATTAAATTTATTGTAATATTTTGTTGTTTTGTTTAAATATTTTAAGTGTTCATTAGGTGATTTGGAGATATGAATTAATTTAGTGGAAATTTTTATATATTTTACATTTGAATGATGTTCTTTGTTTTATAAATGATGACTCATGATGTTATTGTTTTGTGTATAATGATTTATTTTTTCTTTTGGGCTTGGGCTTTGGCACAACATTTTAATAAAAATTTGCATAATGTTTTTTGTGAACATTACACTTATTTTACTTTGAAAGCTACTTACAAATCTAGTAATTCTCAACTCTTGGAAACTATTGATGCAGGTATCTAGATTGATTTGAAATTTTACTTCTGGAATATTCAGTGAGATGTCAAAAGCTAATCCTGGGAAGAAACTCTCAAGGAAAATTGATGTATTATCATACTTTAAAAAGTCTCAATCCAAGAATACACATTCTCTTCATGCTTCAAGCTCCTTTAAACAATTTGTTACTGAGAGAGATGTTAACTCTTGTGAAAATGCATCGGATATCCATATTATGGATGAAATAATAGGTTCCTCAAGTGATCAGGGTAAGATAAATGCAGTTTCAACATAAATTAGTGATGAAAATGTTAAAGATATTTCCTTGGAAGGTGACACAAACAATTCACGGAAAAGGAAAAAAGGCCAGTGGACCGTAGGGAGAAAATTCCAAGATGATTGGGTATCAAGTTTTCCATTTATTGAAGAAATACCTCCTACAAATGAGGATTTACGAGAATTTAAATGTATTGCGTGTAGTTGGAAAAGTTACAAGGTAGTGAAATTTCAGATGAAACTAGATACAATACAAAAGCATGCAGGAAAGGTTTATGAAAAGAAAATTGTAAATGGTAAAGAGAAATCTATTTTCAGATGGAAATCTTTGGAGGAATGTCAACATATGCAATGTGTGGAAGAATATAAAAAATATTTAATAAGTAAGAAGAAACTTGAGGCAAGTGGAGGAACCATCATATCTCAATTTGAAAAGACAATGGAAAGAAGTTTGTTATCCAAGACGATACAATTAAGCATTGTATTTCACATCTTATGTAAAGGTAGTCCTATGACAGATTATCCAGATCACATGAAATTTCTATCTTTTCTTCACGTGCCAAACTTTCCATCTTCTCATTGGTCCGTAACTAGTGGTTGGGAATGGGCAAGATATCTATCTCAAGTAGAAAATGATTATTTGAAATAGGAGATTGCAATTTCTAGGTTTTTGGCATTGTCTTTGGATGAGGTTACGACTATAGATAATACTTCATGGATCTGCATGAGCATTTATATGGTTAATGACCATATTAGGCATTCCTATCTACTTGGGATTAAAAAGATGAGAGATACTTCTACAGCTGGAAATATTTATGAACTTGTTCTTAATACTTTGAAGGAAAGTGGTATGGATCATTTAATTATTGCAAAAAAGTTGGTATGTGTTGGAGCAGATGGAGCATCGGTAATGCAAGGACAAAGGAATGGTCTTTGTGTTAGACTACAACTATCAGCTTCGCCATATATGCTTAATATTCATTGTATGGCTCATAGGATGAATCTTGCATTTAAAATAGTAAGCAAGTTTCCATCAGTTTCAAAAGTTGAAGATCTTGTACGTGAGACTCATGCATACTTTTCTCGTAGTCCCAAATGATATTTAGAGTTTCAAAAATTTGCAGATGGTGTTACGGATAGAAAAAAACTACTGAAAGATGTTGATACAAGATGGATCTCATTAAATGGACCAGCTCAAAGACTATTTAGTGAGTTCAAATCTCTGGTAGGGTCGATGTATGAAAATCACTACAATGTAGACAAAGCTCAAGATCTTCTTTTTTGACTAATTGATATAGAAACATTATTGACATTGAATGGAATCCTTCCTATGCTACATGAAATGAATGTCCTCATGAAAATGTCTCAGAATCGCACAATGTATATTGCCGAATACACAAATGTGAGAAAGTTATCATGCGTTGCATTGGATAATTTGTATATGATGTTGGACTCTTTTACTGGTCCAGAGTTTACAAGTTGGACTAAGATCATCAATATAGAAAACACTGAAAAAATTTTGACGTTTGATGAAAAAGGGATACTATGTATCACAGTGCATGGGTATATGGTCCCCTTTCATTATATTAGTAATATGGGATGAATCACCAAATATTGCCCTGTGTCAAGAGACCAATTTGATAATATTGTGATCTCAGTGAGAAAAAAATTGATAGAAATTGAAAGATCACTATCATCAGAGAGAAGAGAATGATTTTCTCGAGATGAATTGTTGGAGGCCATGTGTGTGGTATACCCTCAATATTGGAACAATTGTCAATGTCCAAGAAATTTAAAAGCCGATTTTCAAAAGATATTAAAATGTTTAGTAGACCACTTTTGCAAGAAAGTCTCGATACATGGAGAACAGATTGAAGGTATTTTATATTCATCAAAATTGTATCAACAAGGTGGACGCTTTGCTGAAACAATGTGGAAGCAATATCCTTTTTTGGAGAATCCTAATGAAAACGGTGCTATAACAAGATTATGGAATACTTTTAGTGCTAGCCAATACCTGCAAGAAAACATATCAGAATATTTAAAATTAGCAGATTTGTGTCAAACCATGATTTTGGGATCAGTGGAGGATGAGAGAATGTTTAGTGCACTATCATTCTTAAATTCAAAGTTGAGGAGCAAGCTTTATAAACATGTGGATACATGTTTAAGATTATATGTAACAAAGTATGACATTAAAAATTTTCCATATGAAAGAGCACTAGCGCTTTGGCAATCAAATTGTGATAGAAGGGGAGAAAACAATATAACAAATTTATCTAATGAACTTGATACAGAACATAATGTTTTGGAGGCTCATAATGACAGTACATCTGGAGAATATCATGTTCACAATGTAGGAAATGATGACCAAGATGAGAACTGGGAAATTTAAATACCCTAGGACTCTTATTTTGGTATACATGTTCCGTTGATCATGCAAGATTACTATATGTCAAATACAGGTAAAAATGGGTTCTATATTTTGTATTTTTCATTACAACATTGCAGCTACATTTCTTTCATGCATGTTATTTTAAGCTGGATTTGATGACTCCGGGACCTATTTCTTTTCACATAGATAACGTGTGACTAGTATTAAATGATAAATAACTAATTTAACAAGACTAACACAAAGCATCAATGGGCTCATTCAAGTACATGAAACTACCTTGATGTCTAGCTCTGACATCTTGGAAAATTTAAATGGTATATATGTTGCTTGTATTTGGGGAATTTTGTTGAGTTTCGAGTTTTATATTTTCTTGGAAAATAATTACTGATATTTGGAAAATGTGTGATTTTATATTGGTATTGGAAACGAAGCTGGTTTTGATCTTTGATTGGAAATGAAGTCAGATTTGTTGAAGTTGGGACCTATTTCTTTTCACATAGATAGTGTCCTAGTATTAAATGATAAATAAATAATTTAAGAAGTCTAACGCTAAGCAACAATGGGCTTATTCAAGTACATGAAATTGTGTTGATGTCTAGCTTTGATATCTTTGAAAATTTTAATGGTTTGTTTGTTGCTTGTTTAGAGGATTTTGTTGAGTTTGAAATTTTTGGTTTGTTATGATCATATATTTTTAGTCCCTTGAATGCTTATGGGTCTCATATCATGCATAGATTAATAGATCTAGTTTTATTATTATAATCATTATTGTTTTCTTTATATATTTGGTGGTTTGAGGAAAGATATTTTATTTCCTTTCACTTTGTGGCATGATTTCGACATCTTCACCTTGTAGAATATAGTAAAATATTTTTCTTATAATAGATTTTTCTTGGAAAATAATTATTGATATTAGGAAAGGGAAATAAGCCCTGGGTAGCTAAGCGAAGAGAAAAACGGTCTATGTACTAGGTTCCTACACATTCATCATAGGAAACCTATTGGCATGAGATTGACATTCCTTTTATGCAATTACACTTTTGATGCCAAGGCGGAGTTGAGTTCGCTGACCTGGGAAGAACAATGGTAGTTGATCATAATGCTAAGGAGATTAGAATGCTAGTTTCACAAACATCTGACCATGCCACCAATGCCAGTGGAACCAAAGGAACCGCATCAGCTTACACATTGCAGGATACTAATTTGCAATACGTTACATCTTCTTCCTTCTTGCTCTTGACATATGCAAAATAATTGAGCTCCTCCAAACAAGTAGTAACTTGTGGTGGGACAGTGAAAGTCACTCCTCACAGGCTAAGAGCACTTTCAAAAAGCCAGGTATAGATTCATAATAGCCCAATGCTTAATTTTCCTATTATTTCAAAAAGTTATTAATGTATGCAGGATCTAAATCAATTTTGTGTTAATGAAGGTTGATTACATACTGGGAGATAATCCTATGAGGATTTCATACATGGTTGGATATGGTTTCATCTATGGTTTGATATGGATAGGGTTCTAAGCGGGATTGACACTAAGAAGCTAGAGTGGGTCCACCCATCTATAGGAAGTTAGGGAAGCTTGATACTATATGGCCAAGGGATAACATCATTACCTACTTGTTGCTTGGTGGACTATGTTGGAATTTGGGTACCTCAAAGGAGTTCTTGAGAGGTGAAAACCCACCAAAAGGAGTTGGTTGGGCAAGTTACCCAAGTAGTTGGAGTTTTGACCCAAATATGTGGGTTTGGACCCAAGACAATTAATTATTTATTCTAATTTAAAAACTGTCATGATCATAAAAACTATTTTCAAGGGGTATAGTGCCTTTTATTAATGTCACGTGAAGAATTCTAACAGTAGACATCCTTCATATTTGGTTATGTGGTGTACATGTCTTAAGATATCAACTGCTTTCATCAAAATTTACTTGTAAAGACCTTCAAGAGAGACACTTGCAACTTTTCTTGGCTCACTGAATTGTATCGGTTTGAGTTGTGTATACATATAAACCAATCTTGACATTGAAAGTCTACATAGAACTTATGCTACAAATTGTATCTTCTAAGGTCACTGTAGCTATATGATAAGCCTGGTGAGCCTTCGCTCTAAGTATCCTTTATGCTTAGAAATAATCTGGGGATTATCAGTTCCTATGATTAAATCCTTTTAATATACTTATGCTTAGGAGGTGGTCTTATGGTGACTGATGTCACTTCTTATAGTCTTAAAAATAGTATTTTCTATATATATGCCTAGAATAAAGGGTCTTTAGCACCAAATTTGATGTGACATACTACTGTAATATTAGTGAAATACTTTCTCCAAGATGATGACATGAAGGAGAGTGATGGCTCAGTTTATAATTATTGGCTTTGACTTTATTTTATGCATAAAATGGGTTTCAGTCCTCTTGAAACAACACATAACATAAATTTATGAAAAAACACATAATTCACATATTTTGGAGTGATTTCAGAGCATGTCAAGTGTGATCAGAACTTCGATATATATCCCAAGAATTTTGGTCTAGAGAGAGATTTTTTTCCACCTATTCGGATTCTTCTAATGGAGATTAGACCAGGACCTTCATTGTTCTGCCTTAGGTTACAAAATTATCCTTTCGATCCTCTAGAACAAATAAAATATCTGCCATTTGTGCTAGTGTACGTGCCCAAAATAATTGAGCCTTAAACCTATATAATGTTATTTACCCATCCAAAAAAATCCCATGGAGGTCTCATCTATATGTAAAATACATTGATCAGCTAGTATCATACATTGATCAAATGCATATGAAGCAACCTGTTTACTATTCTCTGTTTTGCATGTGTCAATGAGAATTATACCTTAAGTGTGATGATGCCTTTTTGTTCTGAAGCTTCTTGCTATCAAAAATATACCACAAGGTTTAGGCTTGTTGATGCCTTTTAGGATCCCTTCAGGTTGTTGGCCTTGTTCTGCAAACCAGTCATTCAAGACAATGTTAGTGACTATAATATCATGCCAGCAAACTCTAGAAGATCTTTGTGCTTAGCGAAACTATATGATCTTCAGAACTTACTCACCACGGGTATACTTCAGTTAGGCCCATAGGAGGACTATCATGAACACTTTAGGATTATTTTCATACAAAAGGTTATTGTCACAAGGGTGTTGTATCAAAACACTGCAATGATAGTCTTAAGAAACTGTTGCAAGGAAATGATGAACCTTGAGGCTTACTGCTGCAATAAGATAAAGCTATTGTATACAGTGAGACTTCTTGACAACACAACTACTGTGGAAATGATGAGATCTTAATTATGATGCCCTTTCACTTCTTCAACTTAAATACGCCAAGTGAAAGTAACACATGTCTTCACTTAGGTCATTACTTAAAATGATCTCTTTTCGCTGAGGTAAAGTGATTCTCAAAATGTTATACTGAAACTTCTCTTCCCGACAAACCTCTCCAGTGATGGAAAGTGTCAAATTGGTATTTAATGCACTTTGTGAGTTTTTGAGAATATGATCTGGGTTGTATGTTGGGCTTGTAGGTGCTCGGCATTACTGGTGGGTTTTATGATTTTAGTGGGGCATTGCAAATTGCAAGCTCGTGAGAGTGTTGTTGAGAGAATTTAAAGGGTGTTGGGTCTAACGTTAGCTGGTACAGTATGTTGAATTTGGTTTAAGATTTTTTTTTATGAAATTATCCCTATTGACGAAAATGGTGTGACTAGTTCACCTTGCTGATATTGGTTGTAGCTGTGGTTCAGATGGTTATGCCCAAATTGCTCAATAGTGGTAGTCACATGTAGTTTTTATCACCAATTGTAGGATTGCTGCTATATTTAGGTGTAACCAGGTGAGGTGATGATGAAAAGTGAAACCTAGGGTAGGTTAACTTTCATTTTATCAATATGAACTTGCAACCCTTCTCAATTGCATATCACAGCTGCAAGATTCATGAATCCGGTCCTTCGATCTTAGGACCTCTGGGTTATGGGCCCACATTTAAATATATATATCGGAAGCAACTAAAACCAGCAATTTCCATAACCTTTGAAAACACATGCTGGCCCTCATTTTAAACCTTAACATCCGAAACCAAAAGTCTTTCGCTTTACTGTTATGCCCACGTATGTATATATATACATATCGGATGTTATAAAACAAAGCAATAGCATTTTATAAACCATTGACCAGCAACGTCGGTCCCACCTTTTCGCGCTTAAAGTCGGAACTAAAAACAAGTCATAGTTCAATCTTATAACATGTCGGGTCCATTAAAAGGTTTAAAACCCGAGCATGTTCTATATGTGAGAACCGTCGATCATAGATCGGACGGTTGTCGCACCCCACAAACATATAAACTTCATGCAACATAACGCTGAGGGCTCCAAACCTTTTGATTAAACTCCACGCAGCTTGCCACACAATCCCCGTTGGATTACTGACACACTCGATTGATCGACTATCGCATAGAAATAGTCCCTGAACTTTAACAATCAAATGCAACGCGAAAAAAGATGTTTCGTTGCTGTGACGTGCCACATTATTATTCGATCACATTTCTTTTGAATGATACCACTTACAACCTGAAGTCCACGCGAAACTCATTTGTGGTTTTAGAAAAACCACCTTCACTGTTCATCCACGTCACCTTTACATTGTGCCGAACAGTTCTACTGCGTCATGGTTCCAAATATGTAATTATGCCGTTTCTTCATTGTACTTCATTCGTGGTTCAAAAACGTGTAATTTTACCACGCTTCCATTGTGCACTTCATCTCAAGGTTCAACACGCAGTGTTGTGTGGTTCCAAATTACAGTTCATTCACACGTGGTTCCGACACATTATTATGCCAATGTGCATCCGACATTCTCATTCGGACCTTCTTTAAACTCTGCCATACTCTGTAAAAAAACTCATGCCATGACATTATAATGTCACTGGATCATAGATCTAATTCTGCCATACAACAACTCATTCAAAGATATTGTATTGCATTGGATCGACATCGATCCTTACAGTGATCGATGGTCAATCAATAAATATAATAACACAGTATTTAATACATGAATCTAAACTGTAAATGAACACAACTCGACACACATAATTCAACATAACAATATTCTTATTATATACAAGACTCGGATCACAGTCTAAGGCATTTCAGCCTTAGGCACACAGGTATAGTCAAACCATTTTTGTTGTTTTAACAAAACACAACATTATTACATCTTTAATTGAGCATTAGATTTCAAAATCAGTGTAGTTGTACTTGTCACAAATTGAGTGTGTAGTTATTTTTTGCTCATGGAAACATATGCTGGAGGAGGCCATTATTCTTCCACCATGGGTTGTTCTTGCTATATGACCAAGGCCTGGTGTGTGGGATTATGTTTGTGTCAATGTTGACGAACTTGTGATTGAACAACTTTCTGTAGCTGAATATTTGGAATTCAATGAACACCTTGTTAATGGAAGGTAGTGATCTACATTGTGGATCCCTATTCCATTAAATTAGAAAAGGAAAATTCTATGAATGTAGATGTCAATGATATTTTTAAAGTATCATAACTAAATAGCTTCTATAAATTGTGGAGTTAGTTGATAAAATTTGTGAAGTTCGTTATTGAAG
This sequence comes from Pinus albicaulis, assembly GCA_034641835.2. Taxonomy (NCBI): domain Eukaryota; kingdom Viridiplantae; phylum Streptophyta; class Pinopsida; order Pinales; family Pinaceae; genus Pinus; species Pinus albicaulis. The sequence goes on from CM076578.1 coordinate 1,058,985,551, forward strand.
ATCATAGCCATTCCCTATTTATGTGTACTTTAAAAAAATTTCTCAAATTTTTTTCCTGTGCTAGAAAATATAAAACAAGTTAATAAACCTTGTTACTGGATACTTGAAAATTCATCTATCCACTTTAGGTGGATTTATAAAGGGGGTACAAACTTTAAATCCAACTATTTTTTCTCTCTTTCATATTCTCTATACACAGTCACAGGTGCACAAATATAGATTTTCTCCTCTTTTTACCTGGAGAATAAAATCATACAGTTTTGTATTTTGCAGTATCAAGGATAAATATGTATTGGAGCTAGACCTTGAACCTTTAAATGCATCCTTTCCTTGCCCAACATGGCCATATTCCATTGGTAGTGGAGTTCAGTTTTTGAATCGACATTTATCCTCGAGACTATTTCATGATAAAGAAAGCATGCAGCCCATGTTGGATTTCCTTCGAGCACACAACTACCGAGGCCAGGTCATTTTATTTCCTTGGTTCATATGTTGTATCATTGTGTTTGATAGTTTAAAACGAATGCAACCTATGCAAAATAGATCTAAATCAAATAGCAAAGAAGGTTGTCCTCAGTCCTGGTTGTTCTAAAGATATAGAATATGAATTCATTAAAAATTATTAGGGCTACCTCATCTTTTGTTTAGGCTTCTGTTATTTATAAAAGCCTAGATATTTAGCTCCTTTACACTCATTTAAAATAAAAATAAAACAAAAGAAACCTAATTATGAATATGCTCTTCCTCAAAATACATTGTTGTTTTATTTTTGTTATATGTTTATATTTATTTATTCTTGAAATTTGATGACAATAACCTATACTTGAATAATACTTTCTAGGAGAAAATTGGTATCATAGTAAATTATTATTATTATTACCACTTTCCATCACCGCTTGACCAGAGACTTTAAGTTTGTTTGAACAGAGACGTTAGAGGAACCACTGAGTGTGATGATGACAATAATCAATAAGATAGTAACTTTTACTTTAATGAGTAAGAGAGCTTGATGAGTTGAGCAATAGAAATTAGATTGGCTAATCAGCATAGTATTTTTATGCAGTGAAGTGTAGGAGGAGTGTAGGAGCAGTGACTATGGAAATTTTGAGCCGTGGTGGTGGAAAATGCAGTTGCAAATGGTGGCAATAGTTGCAGGTGCAATAATGGTGTATGGTAGTAGTCATTCACATCTTTTTCTAGCAGTTAGAGCAATGCAATTTCATCTCACTATCATTATTATGTTTAGCAACACACATGAGTATTGTTTCTCAAGGTAGTGACATAGAGGAGCATTGTTTCTTAATGCAGTGATACAAAAGAGAATTATTTCTCAAGCCAATAACACATGAGAGGATTTCCCGCTCTAAGAAAGGTCTTCTTATGCTTCCAAACCATATTATTAAAGAATATTTTTTTGGGGGTTTTAATTCTCCTTTAGGACCTTAAACATTGATGTATTTTAAGTGCGAGTTGGATTGTGTGCTTATTATGTTGGTTTGGATTTTTATGCCTTGAATGTTGTGACGGAATCACCACTTCAAGATACTGAGTCTATCATCATAGAATTTGAAATTCCATGGATATGCCACTATTATGCTAACCCTTCTCACAAGAGTGTCAGGTCTGCATATTGAATATTCTACTTATGTAAAAGTGTTGATAATGAATGTCGAATCATATAAAAATTGAGCTTATCTCATGGGTGTCGAGATAGTCATCACATGAATTTGAGTTTTGTCCTTCATACACATTCTAATACTACCATTATAAGACAGTTTGAGAGAAGGTAAGGATCTTGTACCAAGAGTTACATTCACTATAGTCACAAAGACACCACACCCATTACATCATGAAGATATTATAGGTGTGCCAAGATTTTTATTGAGAGATCAAATAGGTTTGTCACCTCTAAATGATAGAATATATGCTTAGACAATCATTATACACTAAGAGATCAAATGAATGTTTAATATATTGCCACATTCATCCTAAAGAACATATGTTTGTTGAGAATATCATGTAATACAAATTCTATAATATTGTTGAGGTTGTTTGTCAATATGTCAAGACATATATGTTTAGGTCCATCCATACTTTTCAGACATATATATCAAACCTGTCTCCAAACAACCACTTAGATAATCACCATAGGAACCTGAATTTTTTTTACTTGAATGTTGGAAACTAAGGCATCTGAATCCACAAATTCAATCTTTTATTTGAATGTTAGAGGCATGAAATCATATTCACAAAATATAGGATGATATCAATTATTTTTGAGCATAGGATCTATATCTAGAAGCAATGAAGTAAAAAAGTATGTAGGCACTTACATGATACTACAACGTATTGATTAAAATGATACTTAAAGGTGCCATTAGATTAAATCAAACACAATTTGTTGTTGTAAGGATTTTATTTACATAAGTCACAATGATAAAACAACGACCAGATCTACCCATTCAACATAAATGATAAAGACACTCAACTACAAGTTTCAAAGTAGTGAAGAATTCAGAAAATTTTCCAAATTTGAATGGATCTGAATTTTATGGCAAGCGTATGATAAAAGCTAGTCTTTGCGTCCAAGGCATAAAATTCATTTAGCATAACATGTATGATTTTCAAATTTGATGGAACAATCAATATTGTTAGGTATTAAATTTCAATGTTTGTTTTTGTTCTGTGATTAGATGGTGGGGTATATTTCTGAACAAAAATCCATTTTTGGTGAGGATTTATTGAACTGTCTTCTTAGAATATTTCTGTGCAGAAAAATTCACTGGCTGATATGGAATTTTTAAGTCATCTTGGTTGAAGAGCTTAATATATGCTGATGATGGTACCCAAAACAAACTCTATGTTGCTTTGTTGAATATTTTATGATATGTTTTTCTTTCATGAACTTTTGGGATCCTCAGTCTGGATTTTTCAACTTCTATTGGACACAAGAAAATATGTGCCTCCCTTGGTTAAATCTCATTTTTGAGCATCAGTGTCATGGGGATTTCACATTTTTTGGCAATGAGTAGCTACATAATTATTCTTTGTCCTTCTAGAGAGTCTTAATCCCAATTTGTAAATTTGTATTTTGAAAAATATATTTAGATCTTTGATGTCCAATGGTACTTCCCTTATGCATGCAGAAGGGTCCCTGCAACTCCCTTGGTCTATCAGGATGAAAATTTCATTGGGTGCAACAAAAGGTATGGCATTTCTTCATGGAGGGGCTGAAAGACCAGTGATTTATCGGGATTTTAAAACATGCAATATTTTTCTAGATTTAGTTTGTACCTACAAATTCAAAATTATGAGATGGATCAGTGTTACACTTTGGATTCTCCTAAGTCTTTATGGAGAGATATGTACTTGGTGCAGGAATACAATACCAAGTTGTCTGATTTTGGACTAGCAAAAGATGGACCTGAGGGAGACAACACCCATGTTTCAACTCAAGTCATGGGAACATATGGTTATGCTACTCTAGAATATGTAATGACTGGTGAGCATTTTAACCAGTTTAAAACCTATGGAAATAATATCTTGGTGAGGAAATTTTAACATTGATACAGGTCAAAAATATTTCTAGCTTCTTTAAGGGTCCTGTCTAGTAAATGGGGCAAGCAGAAAAACTGACAAGTTTGTTCTGGGAGAATTTTTCAGGTCTCGTCCTATTGGCATAATGTTGAATGTAGACTAACCAATGTTCAAGACTCAGGACAGTTTATATGAGGTTGAATTTTCCTTAATTTATGAAAAAAGTATCTAAACATGCATACATATCCTAAAAGAAACATGTGTTTGGTGATACATATTTAAGTTGATCTCAATGTACTCTTCATTGGATTCTCTCTTATTATTGACTTACATATTAGCATAGGCATTGCCTTTTTTACATTGCCTATTACTGATGTGAATTTTAATAAAATTTAGCATAGACATTTCAGATATTTACAAAGATAAACAAGACTAACTGAGTAAATGATTAAGGTTGGAAGTCAGGACAATTTTCAAATTTAATTTTTTTTAGTGTGTGGATGGATGCATGCAACAATAATCCTATTAAAACCTTTAGATGGAGAGGTTATTATAATACAAAATTTGGCTTTCTTCAGTTCATACTATCTAGGTTTTTAGCTTTACTAGTTCACACTCTATTGTTTCAGACATCTTCCCTAGCTTCAAAATCAATCATCTCCTACCATCTAAAGCTAAAGTGAATAATCCCCTGAAGGAGAACTTTGGATAAATTGGAATATTCGATCTTGTGCATATAGGATGCTCTTTGTAGAGACCTGGGTCAGTGGGAAGGAGGGTGTCTTATGTGATTGTAAAAAGGGCTTGGACAGAGATACTATTGCAAGGGTCTCATGGGTGCAGGTAAGAGGTCTCCTCGAGATCTCATGAATATGCATACTGAGGTGGCACTGCTCTCTGCCTATAACTTATTTCTTCTATGTGTGAGCTCTACAAAGGAGGGAGGTGATCATCCTGTTGTGTGGGTTGATGGGAGTTATTCTAAGGCTTCTCCATTTGAGTCTATTGTGGGTGGAAAAGCCTACAAGTCGAATTGTGCCCTGATTGGATGAATTTACAGCATCAAAGCTTCTTTATTCAACATAACAGAAAATATATTGTTTCAAGTGATACTATTGTTGAAGTCATATAAGGAAGCCTCTGTTTCCTGCATGTTAGATAAAACCTTTGTACAGTGCAAAACTTTGTAGTGATATCATTTTCTAATATTTGAAGTGTTTTATTCCACTTATAACATCCAAATCTACAATGCATATAATATATAAAATTATAATATAACTTCATACATTGTGGTTCTCTCTCTAAAAAAGGTTCTGATAAATCCCTAAGCTCAGAAATATTTCCTTCACTGAAAACTACCAAGTCTCTGCTTTTGAAAGAATTTGAACAAGAATAGTTTTCCTTCCCATAAAACATATCGGTTCCCATTTTTTACCATATTCTTCATCTCATGGATCTATTTGCATAGCAGTAGGGAGTTATAATAATTTTATAGAATCTAGATTTGCATGACAATATTTTTTCTAGAGTTTTCTCTTCATGGATTTTTTGTTATGGATCTGTTTAAATTTAAATATTCTACTACCTACATGATCACTAATAAAACTCATCACCACTAGTACACATGGGATCATCACCAGGAGCTACATAAACATCATGTGGCTCAGAGTCCGAGGAATCCTCAAACTCCTCTCCAACCTCAATATCAGTGCTAGTAGTAGCATGAGCAACAACACTACACTTAGCAGAACTAGAAGAACATGTTTTCCAAACTGCACAAGAACTACTTCCCTAACGAGTCACCATGTTCCATGCTTGGTCTCGATGGTTCACTTCCTTCAACTCCTGGTTCAACTACCATATCTCCATTGGAACCAACACCCCGAACTCCACTAGACAACGATTCACCATTTTGTACTAGTGATTCACCATTTGTACTGGTGATTCGCCATGATTTTACAAGATAATATAATATTGTGAAAGATTCGCCAAAAAAATTATATATACATATTATATTATTAATAAAATTTCCTTCCATTTTTCCTATGTATCATGGGGATTCGCCCATTTATTATACATATAAATTTAGGGGGGTTCTTAAAATTATCCCTGCAAGAGGGCGAACAAGATATTAGAGTTTGTGCATAGTGATGTGTTTGGTCCTATGTCAGGTCCATCAATGGGAAATTTTGTGTACTATGTTTCATTCATAGATGAATTCTCAAGGAATACATGGATATATTTCTTGAGGAAGAAATCTAAATTCATTGATAGATTTAAAGAATTTAAGGCTCTGGTGGAAAACTAGACAAAGAAGAAGATAAAGATGTTGAGGATAGATAATGGTAGAGACTTCTGCAAGAAGGAATTTCAAGCATTCTGTCAGAAGTGAGGTATAGCAGGACAGAAGACTACTCCATACACACCTCAACAAAATGAATTTGTAGAAAGAATGAACAGAACGATGATGGAAAATGCAAGAAGCATGCTTAGTGGTACCGGGTTAGGACAAGAATTCTGGGTAGAGGTAGTGGAGACTGCATGTTACCTGGTTAACAAATCACCTTCATCAGCATTGGAAGATGAGACTCCACATGAGGTATGGACTGGTAAGAAACCCTCTCTTTCACATATGAGGGTATTTGGATGTGATGCATATGTACATGTTCCAAAGGAGAAAAGGACCAAGTTGAATAATAAATCTGAAAGGTGCATCTTTATTGGGTATAAGGATGGTTTAAATGGTTACAAGCTTTGGAACCTAGAAACAAGGAAGGTTTTGTACAACCAAGATGTGGTTTTTAGAGAGGTGAAAGATGTTGTTAAACATGAACTCCAACAAAGGAACCCAAGAAGATAGATCTTGAGCTAAAGGAGGATGAATCAGACTCTACAACAGAACAAGATTTAGAAGAGGAAGAGCCACAAACTCTAGCCGTGAGAAGATCATTTCGGGAAATAAGGCAACCAGAAAGGTATATTCCATCTGATTTTTGATCAAATTTTGCTTTAACTATCACTAATGATGATCCCATAACTATTAGGGAGGTAGTGGATTAAAAGGATGGAAAACTCTAGAAGGAGGCCATGGATGATGAAATGGCATCCTTGCACAAAATTGAGGCATGGGATCTGGTGGCTTTTCCGACTAGAAGGAAGCCCTTCGGGAGAAAATGAGTGTTTAAGAAGAGGATGAATGTAGAACACAAGTTGGATAAATACAAATATCGGTTGGTAGAAAAAGGTTATTCCCAGGTGTCAGGAATTTATTTTGGTGATCTTTTTTCTCTTGTTGCCAAGGTTACTTCTAATAGATTAATTTTATTTTTTGCTACTGCATTTGATTTTGAGGTAGAAAAGTTGGATGTGAAGAGAACATTTCTTCATGGGGATCTAGAAGAGGATATCTACATGAAAAAACCTAAAGGCTTTACTGTGAAGGGTAAGAATGAACTGGTATGTCGGTTAAAAAGGTCTTTGTATGGGTTAAAACAATCACCAAGGATGTGGTATCAAAAATTTGATACCTATATATGGGGAGTTGGCTTCACCATAAGAAAAGAGGATCACTCTGTGTATTTTAAATTAATTGGTGACTGTGTTATTTGTTTGGTCTTGTATGTGGATGATATGTTGGTGATTGGAAATGACAGAGAAATTATCCAAGATTTGGAGATCCAATTGTTCTCCAAATTCGACATGAAGTATCTTGGTGCTGCAAACTATATTTTGGGCATGGAAATTAATAGAAATCGGGAAAAGAGGAAGCTCTGGTTAAACCAGAAGAAGTATGTTGAGACAATATTGCAAAGGTTCAATATGAAAGATAGTAAATCGGTGAAGGTTGCTATTCCTTTAGGTATAAAGCTATATGATGAACATTGTCCCAAGACACAAGAAGAAGAGGATGATATATCTCGTGTTCCATATGCAAGTGGAGTGGGTAGCCTAATGTATGTAATGGTCTGTACTAGACCAACCATTTAACATGTAGTGGGAGTATTAAGCAGGTTTATGTTAAAACTAGGTAAGGAGAATTGGACATCAGTGAAGCATTTTTTCAGATATTTTCATGGCACTAGTGATTATGGTTTGTGCTACGAGGGAAGACCAATATTGGACAGAGTTTTGGACATCCATGGTTTTGTTGATATGGACTGGGCTGGAGATCTAGACCAAAGAAGATCTATAAGTGGGTATGTGTTTAGCCTATTTATATTTGCAGTCAGTTGGATGAGTAAAATAGGCAAAATACATGGCAACCGCTCATGCAAGCAAGGAAGCAGTTTGGTTGCAGAAATTGTGTTCAAGTATGGGGTTGGTTCAGCAAGCTATAAGGATAGGTTGTGATAGCTAAAGTGCAAATTTCTTGGCTAAGAACCCTTATTATCATTCAAATACAAAGCACATTCATGTTCAATATCACTTTGTGAGAGATATGGTTGAGGATAAAAAGGTGATGTTGGTAAAGGTGGAAATTTTGAAGAATGTTATAGATGCATTGAAGAAGTTTGTGAGCACTCAAAATTTCTCTTGGTGTAGAGAAACAATGGGTGTTGTAGGGATGGACTAATGAATAATCTCTCATGTGCCCCCCTGCGGAAAGAAAACAACAAGTGGGAGAATGTTGGGTATGTGTTATATTCTTTCCACAATTAGTCGCACATGTGGGGGGGGGGGGGGTGACAACCCCCCTCTATGTTGCACTGGGCGTAGCGGGGGGGAGGCAGCCCCCTGCGCATGGTCTGGGGAAACAACTCGGGAAAAATATTTTTCCTTATTTTTCAGTGGGTGGACCCGTCTATGGTTTTGTTCATGGGTTTGCACATGGTTTTGGGGAATGATGGTTTTCTGTCCCTGTTATTTTGTAGATCCAATCAAGGGAACTATGATTATGTTTTAATCCAGGGTTAATGGATTGGGGTTTATGAATGCTTCAACATGTATATATATGTTTTGTAACACTAAAAGGAATATAATGAAAAATCAATTCGGTAGTACCAATTTTGGGATCTAGGGGAGTAATCTCTGTGTATATCTATTTTATGTTTTATGCTCTCACTATTGTTTATTTTTTGTATTTAAGAATTTTCTTGCAGATAATTTCTATATAGGGTTAAAACCTACATTTTGTAACAGAGAAGTTTCGGCTTCAAAGGGATGCCTTTTTTGTTGAGGGGTTTTTGCTCGGGCCTGTGGTAGACCCTATTTAGTGGGAGATCTACAGGATCAATTCTTGTGGTGAAAGAAGATGGCAAGCAATGGAAATATAGACATCAAGAAATTTAATGGTCAAATTTTTGAGTTATGGAAGCTCAATATGGAGTATATGCTAATAGATAAAGATCAGTGGATCGCGGTAGATACGGGTACTAAACCAACGAAAATGTTAGATGAAGACTGAGTGAAGTTGGATCGAAAGGTAAAGAGCACAATACAGTTTGTTATCTAAGATTCGGTATTGTTGAATGTATCAAGGGCAGCTACATCGAAGAATTTTTCAGCCAAGATAGGGAATTTGTACCAATCTAAGTCTCTGGTGAATAAATTGTTCCTGCAAAAAAAGTTGTATAACCTGAGGATGAAGGATGGAGACTCAGTGATAGAGCATCTGAATGCCTTCAATACTGTGGTAAGTCAGTTTTCATATGTTGATATTAAAATCTCAGATGAAGATAAGTGCATCAGTTTGTTGTGTTCTCTACCAAATTCGTGGGATAGTCTGGTTATTGGAATAGGTAGCAATGAAACTACCTTTAATTTTGATGAGATTGTCTCAAATTTTCTGTCAGAGGAAATAAGACAGAGAAGTATGGAGGGCCAGAATGAAGATTCCTTATCTGTACAAGGAAGGTCCCAAAACATAAACAAAATTAATTTTCGAGTGGGAGATCTAAATCTAGAGGGAGATCTAAATCTCCAAGAAAGCATGTGAAGGTGTGCTGGAAATGCAAAAACGAAGGGCACTACAAAAAGGAATGCATATCTAAAGCTCTTGAGAAAGGAAAGGGATCTGATGATGCTCCTTCTTCTGAGGTAAAAACCACCTTAGATGAATATGGGGATGTGTATTTGGATTCTTCTTCAAATACACATGTACATCAAGAGGCATGGTTGATTGAATTAGGTGCATCCTCTCAATTCAATCCCCATAAGGAGTGGTTCTGCGAGTATGAGAAGTATGATGGTGGTGATGTCTTCTTAGGGGATGATAGGAAGGCCAAAATTGTCGGACATGGAAAATTCAAGCTGAAGCTACAGGGTGGAAGGATTAGAACACTTCCTGGTGTTCTGCATATTCCTGCATTGGCTAGAAATCTAATTTCTGTAAGCAATATGGATGATGCAGGTGCAAAAACAGTGTTCGAGAAAGATACGTACAAGATGGTTCAGGGAGAACTGGTATTAATTAAGGGAGTTCAGATTGGAAATTTGTACAAGCTTCAGGGTAGCACTATTATTGATGGGTGCAACAGTTATGTGGTTCTTGAAAGTGGAGTGGAAAGCCTAGCAGTCTTTGGAGAAAATACCATGCTATGGCATCAAAGGCTTGGACATATTGGAGAGAAGGGCCTCCAGATATTGCATGGTAATGGTATGGTTGAAGGTATGTATAATTTCACTCTGGATTTTGATTTTTGTGAACATTATGTATATGGGAAGCAGAATCATGTGAGTTTTCCTTCTCGTGCTAAGAGGGCGAACAAGATATTAGAGTGTGCACAATGATTTGTTTGGAACTGTGTCGGTTCCATCAATTTGAAAGTCGGTGTACTATGTTTCATTCATAGATGACTTCTGAAGGAATACATGGATATATTTCTCGAGGAGGAAATCTAAAGTGATTTATATATTTAAAGAATTTAAGGCTCTGATGGAAAACTAGACAAAGAAGAAGATAAAGATGCTGAGGACAGATAATGGTGGAGAGTTCTACAAGAAGGAATTTGAAGAGTTCTGTAAGAAGTGTGGTATAGCACAACAGAAGACTACTCCATACACACCTCAGCAAAATGGAATTGTCGAAAGAATGAATAGAACGATGAAGGAAAAGGAAAAAATAATGCTCAGTGGTACCGAGTTAGGACAAGAATTATGGGTAGAGGCAGTGGAGACTACATGTTACCTGGTTAACAAATCACCTTCATCAGCGTTGGAAAATAAGACTCCACATGAGGTATGGACTGGTAAAAAACCCTCTCTTTCACATCTGAGGGTATTTGGATGTGATGCATATGCAAATTTTCCAAAGAAGAAAAGGACCAAGTTGGATAATAAATATGAAAGGTGCATCTTTATTGGGTATAAGGATGGTTTAAAAGGTTACAAGCTATGGAACCTAGAAACAAGGAAGGTTATGTACAACAAAGATGAGGCGTTTAGAGAGGTGAAATATGTTGTTAAGCATTAATTCCTACCAAAGGAACCTGAGAAGATAGAGTTTGAACGAAAGGAGGATGAATCAGACTCTACAATAGAACAAGATGCAGAAGAGGAAGAGCCACAAACTCCAGCTATGAGAAGATCAATTCGAGAAAGAACACAACCAGAAAGGTATATTCCATTTAATTTTTGCTCAAATTTTTCTTTAACTATCACTAATGATGATCCCATAACTGTTAGGGAGGCAGTGGATTCAAAGGATGGAAAACTCTGGAAGGAGGCCATGGTTGATGAAATGACATCCTTGCACAAAAAAGAGGCATGGGATCTAGTGGAGTTGTCGGCTGGAAGGAAGGCCATCGAGAGAAAATGGGTGTTTAAAAAGAATATGAATGTAGAAGGCAAGGTGGAGAAATACAAAGTTCGGTTTGTAGAAAAAGGTTATTCCCAGGTGTTAGGAATTTATTTTACTGATATTTTTTCTCTTGTTGCCAAGGATACTTCTATTAGATTAATTTTATCTGTTGTTGCTACATTTTATTTTGAGGTAGAACAGATGGATGTGAAGAGAACATTTCTTCACAGGGATCTGGAAGAGGAGATCTACATGAAGCAACCTGAAAGCTTTACAGTGAAGGGTAAGAATGAACTGGTATGTAGGTTAAAATGGTATTTGTATGGGTTAAAACAATCACCAAGGATGTGGTATCAAAAATTTGATACCTATATACGGGGACATGGATTCACCATAAGCAAAGAGGATCATTGTGTGTGTTTTAAATTGGTGACCATGTTATTTATTTGGTCTTGCACGTGGATGATATGTTGCTGATTGGAAATGAAAAAGAATTATCCAAGATTTTAAGATCCAATTGTTCTCCAAATTCGACATGAAGGATCTTGGTGTTGCAAACTATATTTTGGGTATGGAAATTAAGAGAGGTCATTCAAAGAGGAAGCTCTGGTTAAACCAGAGTAAGTATGTTGAGACAATATTGCAGAGGTTCAATATACAAGATAGTAAATTGGTGAAGGTTCATATTCATTTAGGTATAAATCTATCTGTTGAACAGTGTCCCAAGACACAAGAAGAAGAGGAGGATATGTCTCGTGTTCCATATGCAAGTGCAGTGGGTAGCTTGATGTATGCATTGATCTATACTAGACCAACCATTGCACATGCAGTGAGAGTATTAAGTAGGTTTATGTAAAAACCATGTAAGGATAATTATACATCAGTGAAGCATGTTTTCAGATATTTGTGTGGCAATAGTGATTATGGTTTGTGCTACCAGGGAAGACCAAGATTGGACAAAGTTTTGGACATCCATGGTTTTGTTGATGTAGACTAGGCTGGAGATCTGGACCAAAGAAGATCTACAAGTGGGTATGCATTTAGCCTATTTAGATGTGCAGTTAGTTGGATGAGTAAAAAACAGTTTGTAGTGGCTCTTTCAACTATAGAGGCAAAATACATGGCAACCGCTCATGAAAGCAAGGAAGTAGTTTGGTTGTAGAGATTGTGTTCAAGTATGCGGTTGGTGCAGCGAGCTATAAGGATAGACTGTGATAGCCAAATTTCATTTTTCTTGGCTAAGAACCTTGCTTACCATTCAATGACAAAACACATTGATGTTCAATATCACTTTGTGAGAGATATGGTTGAGGATAAAGAAGTGTTGTTGGTAAAGGTGGAAACTTTGAAGAATGTTACAGATGCATTGACGAAGTTTGTGAGCACTCATAAGTTCTCTTGGTGTAGAGAAACAATGGGTGTTGTAGGGATTACTAATGATCTGTTTCCTTAGGCTCTCACTGAAAAGAAAACAAATGCGTGAGAATGTTAGTATCCGTTATTCTTTCCATTAGCCTCATGGGGGGTCTGGCACAACTCCCTATACTGCTTCTGTCTGGGAGGTAGCCCCCTTGTCCAAGGGTTCGTAGAGGGTGGGTAGCCCCCTGAGCGGGGTCCGAGGCAGCAACCCGGGAAAATTATTTTTCCTTATTTTACAGTGGGCAGACCCACCTATGGTTTTGTGCATGGGTTTGCACATGGTTTTGGGGAATGATGGTTTTTGGCCCCTGGTATTTTATAGATTCAGTCAAGGGAACTATAGTTATGTTCTAATTCATGGTTAATGGATTGGGTTCAATGAATACTTCAACATGTATATATATGTTGTAACACTAAAAGGAATATAATGAAAAATCAATATGGTAGTCCCGGTTTTTGGATCTAATGGAGAAATCTCCGTGTATATCTGTTTTATGTTTTATGCTCTTGCTATTATTTAATTTTTTTCTTTAAGAATTCATTTGCAGATAATTTCTATACAGGGTTAGAACCTACAAAATTGTGCACTTACACTTCATCATTTTACAAGTCCTGGTCAATAATTTACGAAGTAATTTAAGATCAATTAAATTACCAACAATGCACCGAAAATGGTGCTTCTTATAAATTCATAGGACGCACCATTGATGGGTCTAGTGCAAGCCAAACTAGTGACATGCAAATGAAAAAGAACCCAAATTTAAGCCTAATTAAAGATTTTAATTCGGTGAAATTGAAAATAAGGACGTGACAAATAATTTATTTGGTCTCATCTAGCACGAAGAGGCATGTTGCTCCAAAGATAAAAAAAAATATAAATGTGCATTTTTTTTCCCAAATTTTGAAAATGAATAAAATATAACTATGAAAATATAGAACTAAGAAAGTCACATTTTAGAGTACTACAAATGGAGTGGTTGTTTAAAGAGAGTGAACACTAGTGCTTGTGAAAGAGAATGGAAGCATAGAAAGAATTATGATAATGAAATTCACTTTGGTAATTTTTATTTTTATTTTTCTTTTAGATTTTACCTACCATGGTGAGCTCAATAATAATATGAATAGGGTTATTCTTGTACCACAATGTACTGACGCATGTTTTAAATTTACCCTAGAAAAATTCACTAGACAATAAAACACATTGATGAGTCTGTGGGTAATTTAACAAATCGATTAGCTATATTTTTTTTAATATAATTTTTTATATTTTTTAAGTGAAAGTCTTGATCATGTGGTGTGTTTTCTTATTAATGCACTCATGCATTGGTTTGTTCATAATGCACCAAGTGGATTTCAAAATATGATGCAATAGCAATATCGAAGGAATCATTAATGTTACTCAAGGTGATTTAAGTAATCTCTCTCAAGGGATTTCATATTTTACTAAATACTTATGGAAATGCCTCGAAAAATATTAAAATTTTCTCAAGAATGATTTAATTACATTCATTGCAAAAATTGCTACTGTTTGTGATTTTCATAAAATTCAACAAGGATTTCTAGGAAGTGAATAAAGCATATCAAAGCAAGATGTTATATGAGGATTGAAATGTTATAAGATGTTATTGTTGAATGCAAAAATATTAGTGAGTCAAGGAATAATGATTCCTTTAAAGAAATCAAGTTTTTCCAATACCTATAATGCCCACAAATAATGAGAGATTCTAGGTTAATTTTAAATGATTAGTTAGAGGAGGAATTGAGCATCATCAAAACATCATGGGATAGTTGGAAGTCCAACATATTTTCTAAAAGAATAAATAAATAAATGGTTAGTAAAAATTTTCACTGATAACAAAGATCAATTTTTGATCATTGAACAATTACACTAAGATTTAAGAGAAAATGAAGAAGAAATACTTACATTGAGAGTAAAGCAAGATATAACCATCTCTCCTATGAAAGAGTTTATTAGTGAATGGCTTAAAACATCATTAATTGTTAATCCTAATTAACTGTCCCAGTAACTACATTAACATACATATGAAGCCCATATATACTTTGGCATCTAATGTTGCACGAGAGAGAGGATTCCTTCCACTAGTCATCCTTCTACAATTTTTTGAGTATCCAATATTTTATTTGAAGCAATTTATAATTATTTTTATCATAGTCTTATATCATCTAAATTTATGAATTGTATAGTCCAATTGTAGAGTTGGACCCTCACTACATTCCTTTTCTTTCTTCCAAGTTATTATATTACTTCTTGGTCCATGTGAGCCCCATCCCAATCCCTTATGGATGATTCAAGCTTTGTTTAAGTATCAAGAATTTTGTGGATTTCTTTAGGTACACACTTTATTTGAACTTAAATTCAATTTGTAATATTATTTTTTACTTTTGTAGATATCTATTCCAAAAGTCCATGACATTTATCATTTCATGTATTTTTTTAAGCGTGACATATTGTGAATGTTCACTTATGACTCTTATGATATTTAAATAAAAGAAATCATTTAAAACTCTCTCAAATGAATAGACCATATTTATGTTTATGTGTATTTTTGCAAAAGTGTCTTCCTCATGATGTGTGAATGGATCAACATTGTGGAATGAATAATTGGTTAGATTGTTATTATAATCTTATTTTCATTATTTCATTTTTTTTCACTACCTGTTCCACCCACGGGTGAATGTCTTGAATTTTTAAAGTATTATTTTTGAGTAATTCGAAAATTTGAGTGCAAAAGAGGAATACCACCTCCATAAAAATGTAGAGGGAACTTAAATAAATCCCTAGGAGGTTGACTCTTGTTATTGATGTGAAAATATATCAACAAGTTCATAGGGTTAAAATTGTTTCATAGGATCACCACCCCTTTATAATAAAATATAGTCCTCATTGGTAAAATTCCATCAGAATAATGGAATACTTATAGAATTGTATTAATTTCCCAATTTTTATGCGAATGGGATCAACTCAATGCCACTAGAACTTAAGATAAAAGCATGTGCATGAGACTTTAAGATTTATTTTATTATTTGGTTTAAGTCATTATCATTTAGCCCTTAACCCCCTTTCCCTCTCATGAAATTTTTGGCCCCTATCTCTGTTGTCTGACTTGGTTTGTGGGAGCAATGCATTTTAATTAATATAAGTGCAATTTCATATCACATAGCTAGGCTCACTAGCCTTTTAGCACATGGGCTCATTGGCATAAAATCGCATTTTCTCTTTGCCTCAAAGCATTATATATATAAGTGCATAGGCCCAACAAAATTATATCTCACAAGCATAATAATAATATGTACATATATACATAAGGGTCATCTTGGGGTTTTTACACTCATAAAGGGGATAGAACCCCACAAATATAGTGCATGGGAGACTACTTCCATTACTCAAGGTGAAATATTCAATTTGTTTTCTCTTTTCCAATTAATGATATATAAGTCTTTCATTCTCTTACTTGTCATAAATAATTTTAATAATTTGTATCAAATTATATGTTAATTATTTGGAATCCTATAATTCATAAAAAATCATTTTCCTATCTTAGTTTCCTTCCATTTGATGCTTAAAGATAAAATATATTAAATTCTCTCACTTAAACACATTATTTTTTTTCCATAACTAAATCCTATCACATATTTAATGATATTTGGTCACCTTGATATCAAACAAGAGTGATATTTACATAGCATCATAGCCCCTAGCCTTTTTTATAATTATTGATATGTTGATGTGATTAAGGAAATTCAAGATCTGTGTTTTGTCATTATTCGAGAATTCTCTATTCCCGCAATCATTTTCAAAATATTTCATTATTAAAACCCTGCAGAAAAATTCTTCGGCATAGGCTCTACTCTACATAATTACTTTCCTTCATTTATTAAAAAAGAAAGGCAAAGAATGTGAAAAGGTGGAAGCCTTATACAGTCACACTCTGATTTTGTGCATATTCATCACAATGGTGATCTGATGTCAATTGGAAAACAACATTATTTCTAAGCATCCAAGACTCGAATTTGGGTACGTGTCAACTTTACCGATTATTTTTCTCATGGATTTCTCCAAATTCAGGGATCAAATGAACATGATACAACTACACATTGTCACCCAAAATTCAGGGATCGAACAAACATGATACACTCACACATTTTCGCCCAAAATTCAGGGGTCAAAAGAACATGATAAAGCACTACAAGCACAACCACATGAATAATATTAATGTGGTTGATATAGTCGAAAGCATAATTTGTATCTACCATTGATAAATATAATAGAAATAATAATACAAAATGAATTATTACAATAAAAATATTATTATTATCAATATAATTAATAATAATTATTTCTGTATAATAATTATTATTTAATATTAAATTTTATTTATTATTATTTAATTTTAAATTATAAAATATAAATATAAACCCTAGGAATATGAACCCTTAGATTAATAAAACCTAGGGATTGATATTATAAACCCAAGGGAATAATATTAACCTGAATAATAATAAACCCAAGGGATTAATGCTAAAAATCCTAGGGTTTATATTCCCTTGGGTTTTTAGTATTAATCCCTTAGGTTTATAATATAAATCCCTTGGGTATATTGATCTAAGGATTCATATTCCTACGTTATAATATTATTCATATGTTTAGAATATTAATCTTTTAGGTTCTATATAAATCATGGTCATCCAAGGGTTTATAATATTAGTCCCTTGGGTTTATAATATCAGTTTGTTACATTAATAAGGATTCATATTCCTAGGGTTTAATAATAAAACCCTAAGGGATTATAAACCCAAGGAAATAATATTAACCGAAGGGATAATAAACCCCAAGGGATTAATACTAAAAACCCAAGGAATTATAAACCCAGGGGAATAAAATTAAACCCTAGGGATTATATTATAAACCTAAGGTATATAAACCTTAAGATAAATATTATAAACCCTAAAATAAACAAGGTTGACCATGGTTGAGAATGGTTGATTTTCATTTTCAAGCAATCCTTGTCACAATGCGACGTTGGACCATGGTTGACCATGGTCAACCATCTTTATAATATTCATATAAGGTTTATAATATTTATCGTAGGATTTATATACCTTGGGTTTATAATATTAATTCCTTTGGTTTAATATTATTCCTTGAGGTTTATAATCCCTTATGTTTAATATTGAAAACCCAAGGAATTATAAACCATAGGGAATAATATTAAACCTTAGGGATTAATATTAATTACAAACCCTATGAATAATATTATACCCTCAGAATATGAAACCAAGTAGATTAATAAACCCAAGGAAATGATATTATAAACCCAAGTGAATAATATACCAAAGGGGTCAATAATAAAACACAAAGGGATTATAAACCCAAAGGAATAATATTAATCCAATGGATAATAAACCCAAGGGATTAATACTA
Source organism: Pinus albicaulis (assembly GCA_034641835.2). Taxonomy (NCBI): domain Eukaryota; kingdom Viridiplantae; phylum Streptophyta; class Pinopsida; order Pinales; family Pinaceae; genus Pinus; species Pinus albicaulis. The sequence goes on from CM076578.1 coordinate 1,059,003,688, forward strand.
AAAACCCTATGGTTTATATAAACCCTAAAACAAACATGATGACCATGAATTACCATGGTTTATTTTTATATTGAGACAATATATGTCATAATGTGACATTGGACCATGGTTGACCATGATTGATTCTCATATTGCGAGAAATTTTGTCACAAAGTGATGTTCGACCATGGTTGACCATGGTTGACCAGGGTTGATTTTCATATTGGGACATTCTTTGTCATAATGCAATACTAGACCATCGTTAACCATGGTTTTCACAATGAAACGTTGGACCAAGGTTGACCATGGTTATCACAATGTGACGTTGGACCATGAGACAATCATTGTCAAAATGTGACCATGGTTGATTTTCATATTGAGACAATATTTGTCAGAATGCAACATAGGACCATGGGTGACTATGGTTGACAATGGTTGACCATTGTTGACCATGAAAGACCATGGTTGGTCATGATTGATTGTCATATTAAGACAATATTTGTCACAATGTGATGTTGGATAATGCATGACCATGGTTGAACCCTTAGATTAATAAATCCAAGGGTTTGATATTATAAACACTAGGGATCAATACCCCAAATGATTATGAACCCAAGGAATTAACATTAAACCAAAGGGATTAATATTAAATATTAGAAACCATAAAATAAACATAGTTAACAATGGTTGATTTTCATATTGAGACATCGGACCATGCTCGACCATGGTTGAGACCTTAGATTGATAAATCCAAGTGTTTTATATTATAAACCCAAGAGAATAATAAAACTATTGGATTAATACTAAAACGCCAAGGGATTATGAACCGAGGGAATAATATTAAACCCAAGGGATTATTATTATAAACCCAAGGTATATAAACCCCAAGATAAATATTATAAACACTAAAATAAACATGGTTGAATATGGATGATTTTCATTTTGATACAATTATTGTCACAATGTGACATTGGACCATGCTTAAGCATGATTGATTTTCATATCGAGACAATATTTGTCACAATGCAATGTTGAACCATGGTTGGTTTTCATATTGAGAAAATGTTTGTCACAATGCAACGTTGGACTATGGTTGACCATGATTGATTTTACAAAACATGGTTGACCATGGTTGACCATGATTGATATTATAAACCCAAGTGATTAATAAACCCAAGGGATTAATACTAAAAACCAAAGGGATAATAAAACCATGGAAATAATATTAAACCCAAGGGATTAATACTAGAACCCCAACAGATTATGAACCCATGGGATTAATACTAAAACCACAACGGATTATAAACCTTAAAATAAACAATGTTACCATAGTTTACCATGGTTGATTTTCATAGAGACAATCCTTGTCACAATGCGACGTTGGACCATGGTGACCGTGCTTGATTTTCATATCAAGCCAATCTCTTTGACAATGCAAAGTTGGACCATGGTTGACCAAGGTTGATTTTCATATTGAGACAATATTTGTCACAATGTGACGTTGCACCATGGTTGAGAATGATTGACCCTAAAATAAACATGGTTAACCATGATACAATCAATGTCACAATGTAATGCTAGACCATGTTTGACCATGCTTGAGCATCATTGTTTTTCATATCGAGACAATATTTTTCACAATGCGATGTTGGACCATTGTTGACCATGGTTGCTTTTCATATTGAGATAATGTTTGTCACAATGTGAGCATGATTGACCATGGTTGATTTTAATATTGACCATGATTAACCATGGTTGACCATGAATTACCAGGATTGATAATGGTTGACTATTATTGATTTTCATATTGAGACAATCTTTGTCACAATGAGTCGTCAGACCATGCTCGACCATGGTTTAACCCTTTAATAAATCCAACTGTTTGATATTATAAACCCAAGAGAATAATAAACCCAATGGATTAATACTAAAACCCCAAGGGATTATGAACCCAAGGGAATAATTTCAAACCAAAGGTAAACCCTAAAATAAACATGGTTGACCATGATTTATTTTCATATTGAGACAATCAATGTCACAATGCGGTGTTGGACCATGTTGGACCATGCTTAAGCATGATTGATTTTCATATTGAGACAATTTTTGTCATAATGCAATGTTGCACCATGGTTGACCATGATTGATTTTATAAAACATGGTTGAGTATGATTGACCATGATTGACCATGATTGACCATGGCTGGCAATGTTTGTCACAATGTGATGCTGGACCATGAGACAATATTTGTCATAATGTAACCATAATTATTGACCATGGTTGACCATTTTTTACCATGGTTTATCATGGCTATTGACCATGGTTGATACCATAAACCCAAGGGATTAATATTAAAAATCCAAGATATTCTAAACCATGGTCAACCATGGACCACCCATGGACGTTGGACCATGGTTAATTTTCATATTGAGACAAACTTTGTCACAATGCGACATCAGACCATGGTTTACCATGATTGATTTTCATATCGAGAAAATCCTATGATAAACGATAAGATAAATATTATAAACCAAGTTATATAAACCCTATGATAAATATCATAAATGCTAAAATAAGCATGTTTGACCATGGATTATTTACATATTGAGACAATATTTGTCACAATATGATGTTGGAATATGGTTCACCATGGGTGACCATGATTCATTTTCGTATTGAGATAATATTTGTGATAATGCGACCTTGGACCATTGTTGACCATGGATGAAAATGATTTACCATGACTAACCATGGTTTTCCATGGTTGATTTTCACATTGACACAATATTTGTCTAATTGCGACGTTAAACCATTGTTGATCATGATCAATCATGGTTGAAAATGGTTGACCATGGTTGATTTTCATATTGAGACAATCTTTGTGGCAATTTGACATTGGACCATGGTTGACCATGATTATAAACTCAAGGTATTTATATTAAACCATAAGATTAATATTATAAGCCCTATGAACAATATTAAACCCTAGGAATATGCCCCCTTAGATTAATAAACCCAGGGGATTGATATTGTAAACCGAAATGAATAATAAACCTAAGGAATTAATACTAAAAACCCAAGGTATTATAAACCAAAAAGAATAATATTAAATCCAAGAGATTAATATTATAAACCCAAGGTAAGTAAACCCTATTATAAATATTATAATCCCTAAAAAAAACATGGTTGACCATGGTTAATTTTCATATTGAGATAATCTTTGTCATAATGCCATGTTGGACCATGGTTGACCATGATTTATTTTCATATCGAGACAATCTTTTTCACAATGTGGCGTTCGACCATGGTTGATTTTCATATTGAGTTAATCTTTGTCACAATGTAACGTTGGACCATGATTGACCATGGTTGGCTGTAGTTGTCACAATGAGAAATTGGACCACGAAATAAACTTTGTTAGAATGTGACCATGGTTATTGACCATGGTTGGGCATTATTTTATATATAATATAGAAATTTCATCCCTTATGGTAAACATTTTTACAAGCACGTGTTCCAATTATAATTAGAATCGAAGTCAAGGCAATTATATTACCTTGAAAGAGGAGCTACGTCTAATTTGCATCGTTGCATATCATGATTGTATCCAAATGTAAAGTAATTTTGTTTTTAGACATTAAGTCTCAAAATTTATTTAGGATATCAAAGTATTCTCGGAAAACATCTATATGCTTTGCTAATAACACAACACCATTTGCACAAATAATTATGCATATGCCTCCTCCCCATACTTCTACATCATCTAATCTTCTAACTCATCTATAAATATTCCAAACAATATTAATGAGATAAAATCTTATTTTTAACACCATTCCCATTGCTAATATTGATTTTACTAATTTTTAAATCATTTATAAATATTATCCATTTTACAAGATCTTTTCATATAAACTTAAAAAATATTTTATCTAATTTATTGATTTTATTAATTAATTTTCAAAATTTCATATTAAAAATATTATTATTATTGTTATCTAATTTTAAAGTTACGACACCCCAAATTGGTGTATAAGACCCCCTTGTTTGTGGGACAAGGGACCCACCTCTACGCAAGAATTTGACTGTTAAGTCAATGAAAGCATACATACTCTACCCCCTTTAGATTTGAACCTGTGATCTCTTAGAAGAAAACGCATGCTCTTAACCATTAGGCCCACTCAAACTATATAAAAGAAAAATTGATAAAATCTACAAACAAAAATAATCAATATTATAATTTTAATATTCTTAGTAAAACAGTTATAAACCACTTGAGAAGAAGTTATAATTTCTCAGCAAAATCTACCAACAGAATTATTCAATAATACGCTTCCCTTATGTCTTATGTCTAGGTACAACTGGGCAGAAACCACTTGAGAAGAAGTTCTAATATCTCTTAAATAGTTGTCAAATAACTTGGAAAATAATAAACTATGGTTCTATTGTTCTTGGATATCGTTTATATTATCACTTATATAAATAGATATCACGGTGTTAATTCATTTATCGTTTGATTAAAACATATATTTCGAGAACACACATACAAAACTAAATCTAATTTGTTTATGCCAACCGAACCTTATCGACACTCTCTAGAGCATTTCAACTATTAAAAATAACTCCAACGAAATTGCACAGCACGAAAACCATAAGGAAAATTAAATCAACGTTTTGTCAAAAATCCAGTGGAGAGAACATTCCATTTCTGCTGCGAGATATTGTTGAATGAATCTATATAAAACCATTGCAAATCATTCACTCTCGTGATTCTTACAAAACAAATTGTTAACGTATAAATTTCTATTATTAAATCTTCGAGTTGTTATTAGCTATTTTTATTAAAATATTGGGCAAAGTCAAAAAGCTAAATATATTTTTAGCAATGGCCAAATAGAGCTAAATAATGTGTATCTATAAATTAATTTGGTTAGTCGTGTCCAAGGAGCTTTCCAAGATTTCTTGACCTTATAAGGATAGAATCAGTTTAGATTTCATTAACTTTTATATATTTGTAATTCTCCATAATGAAAGCTTTCTCTACACCTTTGCACTATGCACAATCAAAGCTTTTTTTGCGTCTGTGCACTCCACACAATCAAATCTTTCTCTACAGCTCCAAGTGCCTGATTGATTTATAACACAGATCACAATGAAACATAAAAAATATAATCAAGAATATAATATAGATATAATTTAGTTAAACTGACATATCTTAAGGTTGAAAACTTTATAGGTATTTTTTCGATGTGAAAGGTAATTTTCTTCCAAAAGACAAATGAATATTCAATGTCATAAACAGTGTCAAATTGAGATGGAAAGTAACTTAGATTTTATTCCATGTGCTCTCTTGATGAACCTAACAAGTTTTTAGATAATAGTTGCAAGAGGGTTACAAGATTTCTAAGGACCTTTATGTCAAGCATAACTGAAGAAGTTTTATTAGTGTCCTTAGGTCTTCCAAGAAAATTTTTCACATTATAAGTATGAGTAGATTGAGTTGAAAATACTCTTGATCATCTCGTTACACTTGAAAAAACAACATAGTACCAAGAAAAATCAGAGGTTGGATAAGCATTGTGGCTCCATATCTTTGCTAATGGTAGATATAATTTGTCTCATAAAGCTATGTGCATGCGCATGAGACTTTAGGCTTTATTTTATTATTTGGTTTATGTCATTATCACTTAGCCCTTAGCCCCCTTTCCCTCTCATGGATTTTTATGCCCCTATCTCTCTTGTCTGACTTGGTTTGTGGAAAAAATGTATTCTAGTTAATATAAGTGCAATTACATTCACATAGTTATGTTCATTGTCTTTTTATCACATAGGTTCACTAACATAAAATCATATAGGCCCTATAGCCTCAAATCATTATATATATAAGCACACAAGACCAACAAAATTGTATATCATTTTGGGTGTTTTACATTCATAAAAGGGATAAAACCCCATAAAGATAGGGCATGGGAGGCCACTTCCATTATATCTCAAGGTGAAATATTCAAATTGTTTTCTCCTTTCCAACTAATTATAATATAAGTCTTTCATTCTCGTACTTGTCATAAAGTTCTTTAAGTAATTTATATAATTTACATCAAATTATAGATTAATTGTTTGGAATCTATTTCCTAAAAAAATGTTTTCCTATCTAATATTCCTTCCAATTGATGGTTAATATAACATATATTAAATTATCTCACTTGCGCATATTATTATTTTTTCTAACTAAATCCTATCACCTATTTATTGTTATTTGGTCACCTTGATTTCAAACAAGAGTGATAGTTGCACAACATCATATTCCTTGCCTCTTTTGATAGCTATTGATATGTTGGTGTGATTGAGGAAGTGCAAAGCCCGCGATTTTTTGTTATTCAAGAACGATTTGTTTCCACAATTTGTTGTTATTCCCACCTTTGCACACTTATTCTATACATCTTTGCCCTATAGACGACTTCTTCCACACAGGAACTCCTCTGCATAATTGATTTATTGCATTGATTAAAAAATAAAGGCAAAGAAAGTGAAAAGGTGGGAAGCCTTGCTCAGTCACATAAACTCTAATTGTGTGCATATGCATTGCAATGATGATATGATGTCATCTAGAAAACAGTAGTATTTTTGAGCATCCAAGCCTTGAATTTGGGCACATGTCAACTTTATCGAGTATTTTTGTTCATGGATTTCTCCAAATTCATTGATCAAATGAACATGATACATTCCACATTGCCTCCCAATTTAGATCCAATTCAATGTAATGCACCGATGACACCATAGACACTATGTGCTCAAATTTGATAATGAAAAGTGTGGAGCACTTATAACATTTTGTTTATGAATCACATGCATATGAAGAAACAAATCAACGAGATCGTGGAGGTACGAAGGAATCACAATGAAATTTTCCTCCACACCTTCGCACTTTGCACAGTGAAAGCTTCCTCTGCACCTCCACACTCCAAGGAAACCCTATAAAAAAATGACCCTTGTTATTATTTTTGGATGAAGGTAATTAAGGTACTCTAAAAATGCAACAGGCACATTGATGTTTTTTTATATCATACTACAGTGAGATACTTTTACCACCTTTGTATTAATTAAAATATTTAAATTAATTCAAAGCGAGTATGTTGTTCTTCTTTCGGATACAAAGCCAATTCAATGTGATGCACTAATGACACTACAGAAACTATGTGATAAAATTTTCTCATGAAAATCATGGAACACTTATAACATTTCATTTATGAAGCACATGCATATGGAGAAACAAATTAGCAGGAGTGTGTAGGCGGAGAGGAAGAACAATAAAAGCTTTCTCCACACCTTTGCACTATGCACAATTAAATTAAACAAGCTTGTGATATTGTAACATCCATTAAGTTTTTATAACATACATCCTCAAATATTAATGCAAGAGCTGAAATTAAGTCATGACTTTCATGTTCACTTAAATAACTTATAGTTCTCATAAGGTAATGGATTAAAAATTATTAAGTCTTTCGAATTGTAGGTATTATATTACCGAACCATATTTCATTAAGTATGGAACCATCATTTTGCGATTGATGTTAAAATTCTTAAGAATTTATTTAACGTTGATAAGAGTTGTGTGGGCAGTAAAGAATGCATTTTTATGCCATAGGGCTACAAAACAAAAAAGTTCAAATATATTTTACAAGCCATCTACATTTTGGAATATTTTGAAAAAAAAAATCTTGCAGGTAAACAATGCAATTTACATGTCTCAAATAGCTTTTGCAGTCTATCTACATTTTGGAAGATGTTGAAAACAATTTCCTCACAAGTAAAAAATGCAATTGACATGTCTCAAATCTAAAGTGGAGAGGCTATCTACACTTTTGCAAAGTATGAAATGTGTTATATCAATGCTAATATATAATTGCATAGTCTAAGAGTTATTTATTATTTTATTGAGATATGAAAAAATTAATTAGAATGGTTGATAATACAATAGTTTTTTTATTAGGAAAATATTTTAAGTTTTTTAATAAAAGGAAATTATATATTGTACATATTTATGTCGCGCCTATGCACTCTCGATCACATTCCGCCTCCACGCTTTGTGTGGACGGTTCCATGGCTTTTGACACACACTGATTATGTAATATCCCCAAATGGAAAATGACAGTAATATAAGCAACAATCGACTAAAACTACAAAAAAATAAATTAAACCATCAATACATGAGAAATTGAAGCCAAAATATGCGCTGAGCCATTTTATTAATGTCAGGAATTGAGTATAAAAGAGGTGTTGGAATAGGTGCACCTGGGCCTACTTAAGGTAGGTTGTAATAATTCTCAACCCAATCTGAAATGACTCTCTGCAACTGGCTTTGGTGCTACGCTGCTCCACCTAGAAATGTTGTTGCTCACTAACTTTCGACTATTGGTTTGGCTACTTCCACTTCTCATAAACTTCTGGGCTTTTAATCCCAGACTCTACTCACACTACAAGGAAAAGCCCCTCTAGCAGAGGTTATATAGGAGGTTTTTAATGTTATAAAATTGGCCAAAATTGTCACAAAAACATTTGCTACAACATCTATTTTTGGTAACAGAGGTTTTGACGGAGCTTCTAATGAAACTTCAACACAACTAAAAAAAAACGTGGCAGCCAGAGTTTTTTAAGGATTTATTTCTTATTGGTGCACGCTTTACGTGTGAACACACCAGTGCGTTTTAACTTGTACACACCGATACTGTAAACATACCAAGCACCAGGATGGAAAACAAATTTTGGAAGCCCCGAGGCATTTAGCAACGTCCCGGTGCGTGTCACCCACAAATACGCACATGGCCGATAGAAGGTGCATGCACTGGTGTTGTTAAGGTATAAAAACGCATCAGGTTGTTAAGTTACAAAAATGCACTGACACGTTAAAGGAAAATGATACCAGGGCATGCAAGGCCTATCTGCCCAAGGTCACAGTCATCTATAAAGCACATTAGGCATTCTAATTGGTATTGGTATTTGGTGTGGTGCTCATACGTTGTAAAAACACACTGGTGCGCAGTATCATACAAATGCATCGATGCGCAGTATCATACACACACATCGGTGTTCATTTTCTATTTTTTAGAAGCATCAACCTATAACAGTGCAATTATTGTGATTTTTAAAAATTCTTTATTCATCAAAAGTCGACACATATCTTATAACAGTATTTGTATCAATTAAATTTTTATTAGTGCATTTGAATGTGATGTTTAGATGAATTTGTTATATCATATCATCAGATTTCTCTTCATTATAATATTTAATCAGTGGTGTAAGATTTCACAATGAAAATGGAGAACACAATAGAATAAATTAAAACACACACACACACACACACACACACACATATATATAGATATATATAAGACACTCTTTGTCATACAAAATGGGACAGTTATTGCTATACCTTTGTCTTTCAATTTGGGCACTATGTCCATTACATTAAACAAAATGCCTATTTTTAAAGACAAATATTTCAAAAAATACAACGCCTTGCTTTGATATCCAAACATATTGATCATCATTCTTCGTTGGAACTATTGTCACTACTCGAGCTACTTCCATGACTTGGGTTATTTGGAGGAATTTTTTGTTCATTGTGTTGATTGTTTTCTTCTCCTTCAACTTCCATCTACAAACATAAATTGCAATATTAAATAATACACATTAATGTGAATCGAAAATAAATATACCACAACAAGAATTGACTCTTGAATGATAAAAATTCTTTCAAAAAAAAAATTCATGCCATATTTCAACAATTCATTTGTTGGTGCAATTCCATACTTTGTTTCCTGCAATTTTTATACCCCATAACAAATCATAGATTTAATATAAAATATTTTTTTGTTCTATTAATTGTAGATGGAGCTAAGTAAAACAAGATATACTCACAAACCATATTTAACCTAATTTCAATAAATTCTTTTGATGTTTCTTTTTTGTATGTTAGCACCTATTTGAAGACATTCAATGATGATTGCTGTAAAACAACTTAAAATATACAAAAATGAAATCTAGTTAAGTTTTTATAAGGAAGTAACAATTACTCACAAACTTAGATATCAACCCTTTTCTTCCTTGTTGTCCTGTTTTATGTGTTGAATGGGTTCCATTTTCTTTTCTTCTCTGCAATAAAATACTTGAAAATTAATATTTAATGCTAAATTATTTATTTATTGTTCCTAATCGAAAAAATCAATGATTACATATTACATTTGAAGCACTTTTTTGTTGAGATGGCTCCTCGTGCAATGCAATTATGTCCATTTCTTTGAACATATCATTGTACACCTTTTTGGACATTCCCACTGGCATATTTCTGATATCTGCTCATTCATCCTTTGAGATTTTCATAATCTCCTTGAAAAAATAACATGACAATAAAATATTTAATTTTTTATTGATATATGAAAACTAAATATAACAAAAGTGATATTTATAAATGATTTCTTTATAGTAATATATACATATAATTCTAGAAATACATTTAAAGGAATATTACTTTTTCAATCCTTTTTTTGTTGTTGTATGTTTTTGCTATTAAAAGTCTGACATGTCTCATTGACCAATTCTCTCGAAACTCTTCCTATAGTTTAAATAAAATTTGGTTCTTGGAATCATTAGATTGATTTTTGTATTGTAAGTGGAAATAACGCCTATACATTAATTCCACTAGATCCCTCAAAGTTTTGTAAAAGTTTTTCCCCCTTTTGTTAACCTCCAGCACCACTCTAGATGAGCTAAAGAGAAATTCATTTTCATTTGCATGTTATATTTTATTTTCTTTTATTAGAAAAACGTTCATTTTCTTCGTTGTTGGTCCTTGTAGAACATTAAACATATCTGAATTAATAGATTTTTTGAAACATGTTATATAATATTTTAAGTATATTATTACTGAAAAATCAAAAAAGAAACTCTTAATGGATCGATAGTATTTTTTCATTCACCTTATTCATCCTTATCCAATTTTTCCATCAAGCTTTTACGCTCTTCTGGCCTTAGATAAGAAAGAATATTATCGAGATTCATCATTTTTTGGCTCTGCATGATACACACTAAACAATACATATTAGTTAAACTTATATATAATTCAAAAATAATAATTTTTGTAAATAATTTACAAAGAACTTGCCTTTTTTGCTTTTTCGGATGTGCTATCAGTATTTTTGTTACTTGAACTCTTTTCATCTATTTCTTTATCAATATAAAACCTATACCATTCATTAATATATTTTATAAATAAATCACATACTTTTCAGGAATTTTTTTTTCAAGAAAACGATGTGTCTATCTATTTTAAACGCCCGGTGCAACTTTTGCAACTTAAGCATAAAAAACGGTGCAGTAGGTTTTTATAAACACACCAACAATATAGTAGAAACATTGTACAAGGTCGTTTTTCAATAGGAGACCTGGTGCATTATATTAATAGCGGAGCACCGATTAACATAAATATAAATTAATTAAAAAAAAATTATCGAACATTTTTTTTTGTCAATACGCGCTCGGTGCGTTATACTAAAATCGTGCACCAATGCGTTATTTTAAACAGTGTACACCGATTAACAAAAATCAGTTTTTTTTTTAAATCGTGCAAGGGCCGACAAGGATTGGGATCCAAATCTGCAAGTGGTCTCATTGGTTAGATGTCGTACGCCTATATATATAGTAATACAAACCCTATATATCTAAAATGAAAAGCCCTAATTGTGAAGTCACATAAACAAGAAGAAACAAGGGTTTAGCGTAAGAATGGATTTTTTTGTTTTTTTTCTGAATTTTAATTAAATGTAAATAGGAATAGAGATTGTAAATGATTTTATTAGTAAAATGCACAGTAAAATTTTAAATTTTTACTATGCATGTATTAAATCTAATAAAAACTGTAAAAAAACAATTATTACAGTAAAATTTAACAACTTTACTATGCTACAGGGTTTTTGTGTGAATAACCAGATGTTTCAGATTCTGATTCTCTGAATAGTGTTGTTGTTAGAAAGTATTTTGTTGCTCCAGAGTGCTCTCTTGCTCCAGGTTTGTCTCTCGTGCAAATCACTCCCTGAAATGTTTTGCAAAAATAATGAAATAATAAATAGATTTTACCATTTAAAGAAATTTTTGTGAAATTAGATTTTTGAAAATCATTTGCGCTCATTTTTCAGTTTACTGTTTTTTTTTTTCACTTCAAAAAATAAAAGTTGCACTTTTTTATTCTCGATATTCGGTGTGTTTGTTAACTAACTGCACTGGTGCGTCTAGTAATAAAACCGCACCGGTGTGATTAACAGTATATTAGCACCGATAAAAATAACTCCTTTTTTAAGAAGCCAAAATTACTTTTAGGTATGTACACCAAAATTTATTGTTGATTTTGGTCGAATGCAGGGAGAAAATCTCATAATTATATCAAATGGAAAATTCTTCAAAATCTAGCTCGTTCCATAATATTTCTCAAAATCCATTGCGGAGTTCTCCCTATCCATCTCCAGACGTAATTACTTCAGATTTTATTTATATTTTCATTATCTAAATGAATTTATTTTTTGCATCCATGTCAATTAGCTAGATAAAATTGATGTATACAAATGTTCAGGTTCATGTAGATTCATAATCGAGTTCAAATGAAAAAATATTCAAACATTTCCAAAACATCGAAAGCTCTTACTAGGAGAAGCATACCACAAGGTGTAGTTGGTACATGAAAATGGACAACCGCTTCACCCTACCAATTATAACATGTTTTCTTCTAGCCACAATCTTGGGATAATGATGGTAATAATTTTTTGGTGTAATGTAATTGTTTCAATGTCAAACCAATTAATCATGCATTGATGTGCTTACTAATTGATATCATCGATTTTGTACTAATCCTGTTCAAATATATTTTTTGAAATTATTAGGATTCTAGTGATGATGAGAGACCTACCTACCATCTTTCGTTGCACCCTATGACAATGTCAAATAGAGAGAAGACCGAATTAAGTGAAAAAACGGAGAGGAACGATACCAATAATGTTTGAATCAACCACCTATTCAATTCCCACTATGTCCAAATTCACCAATTAGGAATTACTACAACAATAGTAGTTCTTCATAAGATGGCAATGGAGGCAATAAAATAGAGGTTGGTATGGGTGATTACTTAAGGGATACGACTGCCATGGAGACAATGTTGTTAGATGCATTCTAGAACGATGATCAGCTAGGCGATGATGCTCATATCACTGATACCTTTCTCGAAAGCCTTAAATTTACTTCCACCACCCCTCTCTTTGGACCCAACGATTAGTCAAAGTCTACCCAGTTTGGGACAATGATGTTACTGTACAAATTGAAAAAAAAGTTTGGCTTATCGAATGCATGTTTCTCGGAAATTTTGAGGTAATTGACCATCATGTCCCTTATATTTTGAGAAATATTGTCACACAATCAACATTACAAATGGTCAATTTTATGAGCGTTAATAATAATTCGCATTGTACATTTAATATTGTCCACCAACTACAGGTTATTCAAAGATAAGGTTCTTCCGAGTGATAATGTATTGCCTTGTAGCTACGAAGAAGCAAAGAAATTGTTGAAAATGTTGGGTGTGGAGTACATATCATATCATGCATGTCCAAATGATTGTATTATATATAGAGGAGAATATGCAGAGAAAAATATATATCTGAAATGTTGGCATGACAGGTATTATAAATTAAAAAATAAGGGTAAATCATGTGGTACTCCTTTTAAGATATTGAGGCACATGCCTATAATCCCAAGGATTCAAAGGCTCTTTCGTTGCAAAGAATTAGCTATGTTGTAGGGATGACATGCATCACACAGAAGTGAGTTGGGATTTATGCAAATCCCAATAGATTCAATAGCCATGAAGAATATAGAGGATACATGGCCCAAAAAATTCAAGTATGAAGCACAAATTCTACGACTCAGCATAGCCATGGATGGCATCAACCCATATTCCCTCCAGAACACTAACTATTTTGTTTGCCCTGTAGTAGTGATCGATAACAATATCCCCCCATGGTTGTCCGTGAAGAATGAACATATTATGTTGGCTCTCATAGTCCCTAGTAGAATACAAGTGAAGAATATGGATGTCTACTTACAACCACTATTATATGAATTGAAGGAATTATGGGATGGGATAAATGTATGTGATGTATCAAGACCCATCGCAGCAGAGAGGAGTTTTACGGTGTATGGAATATGTTCTTACACGACACATGTTTATCCAGGCTTATGAGTTTTCTCGGGTAAATTACATGTTTATTGATTTGTTCATATATGTAACAATATTCTTCCGCATATTAATTTAATTCGTTATAGTTGTTCTGATATTCATGATATTCTTTAACATTCCATGCACATTGTATACAACAATTTCATAGGTCATGTAACAAAAGAGTATTATGGATGTAAATGTTTTGGACCTTCTCTGAAAGCTATATGGTTCAACGACCTATGAAAGCCAGTGTATGACTTCTTTAGGGTATTCCTCCCAAAATAACACCCTTACAGAAGAGAAACATCCGCTTTCAATGGTAAGCGAGAGGGAACCCAAAGGATTGCAATAATGACACCAGCCGAATGGCTTAGATCATATGAGAGAGAGAAGGAGAAGGAATTCATAGAAATGTTTGATTCAAATGGGGAGCCTATGTTTGATGATCCAGAATTATTCGACACCTATGTTGGGAAATTTCCAATTGGGATGAAAATGAAACCTATCTTTTATAACCTCCCATATTGGGAGCATCTTAAGATTACCCATTTATTAGATCCCATGCATATATTTAAAAATGTTTCATCTTATTTATGGAGGAACATATCATCAAAAAAAGTGACACATTGGTTGTTAGGAAAGATCTTATTACTTAAAAAAAAAAAAAACATTGGCCAAGACAATTAGAAAGTACAGGATGAAAGGCTGGTCCCTCTAATTGGTATGTCAAAGAAGGTGATGTCCTATGGATTTAAAAAAAACATGATATTTCTTTGGCAAAGGAAGTTATAATGGGTGTGAAGGTGTCATCTTCATATGGGTCTTCACTACGATGTTGCTTCACCGTGGAATACCATTTGAATCTTCTAAGAGTACGTATAATTTCAAAAGCATGATTTTATTATTTGTAATATTAATAATTTTTATCCCATGGGATCATAAAACGTAACTAATTTTGTATAATATTGCATGTGTTTATAACTTTGCAGTGTCATTATCCTTTGTTCGTGCATGGTTGTGTTAAACATGACTTCCCCCAACACCTAGGATGCGCCATATCTAAATTATCTACATTTGTACATTGTATCACGTCAAAGGAGATTCATGTGGCTCGAGATAGTTGAGATTATTTGTATGTTTGATAAGGAACTTTTGATGAGTTTTACGGGACTTGCAGGTTCATCTTCTAATCCACCTAGTAGATGAGGATGAATTAGTTGGGGTGTTTTCTTGTCGTTGGATGTTCTTATTAGAGAGGTAC
This sequence comes from Pinus albicaulis, assembly GCA_034641835.2. Lineage (NCBI taxonomy): Eukaryota > Viridiplantae > Streptophyta > Pinopsida > Pinales > Pinaceae > Pinus > Pinus albicaulis. The sequence continues at coordinate 1,059,019,182 of CM076578.1, forward strand.
ATGAAGAAATTGAAAGGTTTTGTTCGACAAAGGGAAAAAATTGAGGGGCATATGATAAAGGGGTACACATTTTATGAGTCTTTCTATTATTCTAGTGAGTACATCAAGCAGATTAACAACACACCAGGTGCAGTGATTTGGGAAGATGAAAGGGATGAAGACAAAATACAAGGGGTGCAACAGCTCGGTAATATATTTATGTACATTTTAAACTTAATAATGAACCATTGAAATGTAACATCTATATTTTATAATTTAACAGTTGGGTTATCAAACACATGACACTATGATTTTTTTAACTTTTTTATAGGTTCATTTGTTCCCATCTATGTAGGCATATGAACACCATTTTCACACAGAAAATTCTGAGGATGGACACATGACACAAGAATGTGGAGTGGAAGTCGAGTTAGATCAATCTAGTCGCGCTATACACCATGATCAAAACCTATTACGAGGGACAATAGGTCACGTCAGAAAGATACAAGAGATCATTGAAGTGGACTTCTCTTCTTTCCAATGTGTTATTTTTACATGAAAATGGTGGGACACCTTTTATCAAAATAATTTAAATGAATATCGCGATAGTAGGTTGATATGTATCAAATCTAGAAAGATGTGGGATGAAGCTAAGGAGCCTTATGTTTTCCCTAAACACTGCAACTAGGTGTTTTTTTACCTAGATGTGTTGGATAGGGATTGGTAGTTCGTATTGAGACAAGACCCTAGATCAACAAATATTTTTGAGAACAATACTGTTATCATGCCAATTGAGCTAGAAGAAAATGAGGGTGATCATGAGAATAGAGAGTGATATGGTACATGTGTTATTTTGTCATTTATACTATTTAAGATGAGTTTTTATAAATAAGATGACTTAACCTTATAATTAAGACTCTTTTTTTCCAAACATTATAATATGTATTTTGAATTAATTGGTTTGCATTATGTTAATGTTAAAATCATTTCACTTGATAATTTGAAATTATGTTGATCTCAAAATCAATCCATTGTATCAAACTCCTTTTTTTATGTCAATTCCTAAAATAATACAGCTACTCGATTTCTTTAAATGGTTTTTCACTATATCATTACTTAAATAAATGCACCCTATATATATATATATGAGTGATATCTTAAAAATTTTGAAAATATGTTAACGTATAGTGTTATTTTTGGTATGTAAGATCATAATAAAATAATGATAATTCTAAACATGAATTTAGTTGCATTATTTTCTAAACTTTATTATGTTACAAGAATTCATATTATTGTAGATTTAACAATTATTTATATTCATACAAATTTACGAATTTACAATTATGGTAATTTAACACTATGTATGGTATACATTTCACTTACGGTAGTTATGGTTCAAGATTGACAATTAATTTACAATTTTACAATTTTACAAATTTTACAATTTTAATAAAATTGAATCATGACAATACATACAATTACAATTACAATTTTACAATTTCAAAATTCAATTATAATTATAGTTTGGCAAATATTTTACATACAATTACAATTAAAATTACAATTACAATTTTACAAATTTACAGATTTTACAATTTTAATAAAATTGAATCACGACAATACATACGATTACAATTATAATTACACAATTTTACAATTACTAAAACATAATATTTAATAAATATCATGATTTAATATTAAAAATAAACATCGTGATCATGATAACCATCGTACAAACATCATATTATAAAATACACATTCAAATTCGCTAACATCATCTAATCATCATGATCATGATCATATCACAGAACACAAGCATTGTATAACATCATCCCAACACAAACATCAAATATACATCTCATGTCAAATAACTGCTATGACATACACATCTATCCGCAAGCACACTAAATGAACATATCTAACATGACCTAACAATATACACATCATGATGAACACAAACATGTAAATTAAGTACATCAACATGAACAAAAAATACATGCACTATATATATATATATATATATATATATATATATAATGTCAAAAATATACAATTGTAATATAACTGCATATAAATGTCAAATATATGGTTGTATTACATCAATACTATAACTAGTACTCGAGGCATGCTCAATCGATATTGCCTCATGCTAAAATGGATGTGCGTGCTCAATCGGAGGTGCCTCATCAGTTGATGGTGCCTGCTGATCAGATTGACGTGCCTGCATAAGAGGTGCATGCTGAGATGGTGTAGCCTACTCAGTGGGTGGTGCTTTCTCAGATGGACATGCCTGCTAAGGATTAGGTGCCTGCTCAGTCAATGGTGTCTTCTCAGTCAATGGTGTCTTCTCAGGACTAGGTGCCTGTTGAGATGGTGCCTGCTTAGGACTAGATGCTGGCTGCTCATATCTAGCACGAGGTGAAGGAGGAGGAGGTGGATTATTAGAATGATCACTCCCCTCGTGATCATGATCATCCCATGAGCTGCTATGTCGCACATCTCTATGGCACCTATCCCTCCTAGCTGCCAATAGCCTAGAAGCTCCGACGATATGACACATAAGGCTCATCATATCATGGGGCATGTTCCTCCAGAGCTTTGTGAGCGTACGATCAGCTTGGATCTCTCTGATCATCGTAGGGCAGACTCCCTCATCAACCAAGAGTCTACATAGTCGGTCGCCCAACTCCATATTGAATCATATGTTCACCTTACACTGCATGCCCGCGGGTATCTGTACCTGAGGAGGTCTATCACCTTGATCTACGGCCTCCGCCATCTCCTCATCATCTATAGGATCATCTGGTGGGGGTGGAATCATGTCCCCAATGAATGTGCCAATATCTACAAAATATATAGTAAACAAAAATAATTAGACAATTTCATTAAACAAGTTAAAGAACGTGTTAGAATAAATTGTATTCTAATTAATTAATACAATACAATGAAACTATATTAATTTAAATAAAACACTAAGATTACCTCTAGCATCTGGTGGCTCATCCTATGTGAAGAGGATGTTGGTACACCCTCCCCAATCCAAACTCACATAAGGACACGACACCATCATGAACATGCGATCATCAACACTAGCTAGCAACTTCAATTCATCACTAGATATCCTAGTTGGATACTCAGACAAGCCCCTCTTGGGCATCATCTCACCCCACATCTGTGTCCATACATGTAACATTGGCCTATGAGGCTGGAGAACAAAAGTAGGCCTTGTCTCTGGAAACCTCTCAAAAAATAAACAAAATAAATCTGAAGCAAAATGGAAGGTCAATCTCCCACGTGCTTGAGAATGACATCTATCTAATGCTATACAAAACTACCACAAAAAAATGGCAGACCATCTCACAAGTCGTGGTGTCTGGAATAAATAATAAACATAAAATAAAAGATGGAAACTAATGCATTTCCCATCACTGGAATAATGTGAAATAGTCGTCATTCGTAGTGAGAGGCACCTAACCTCCTCGGGACCAAACGAAGCAATACATAACTAACCACCAGACACCAGAAAATATGTAGGAGAAATTATATCGTCCCTAATGTATCTTTGGGATTATGCCAACTGACTCCTTGCTGCATAACCGATGGGGACATCTGTGAACTAAGGAAAATCTTGCCCTCTCCTAGATAAGTCAGTAATAAAATAAATGTCCTCCTAAGTGTGCTGGTACCACTGGCCAGGACCAACCCAGAAAGCCTGTCAGTCTGCATCCCAGTTGTAGATCAACTGTCCTAATAACCCATTGTGCCCCTTTAGGGATGTAGCCTCCTCGTATAACTTAAGGATGCCTACCTCCTTTAAGAGAAACTGGGTGGGTGTCGTAATAGGGTGAGGGTACAAAAGTCTCTCCCTCTCCCGTGCCTCCCATTGTTGTATCATGTTATAATTTTCCTCCCTCTACAATGCGGGAAATGGGAGCATCGATGGCATGGCGCCTCAGAGAAGAAAAAATCACGTCGGTGCTTGAGAGCCCTACAACATTGTAACAAGTAAATATGAATTTTTTATGGGTATTAATTATTTTTAAATTAACCCTTTTTTGGTGCGATCAATTATGAGACACACCGAGCTGTTGTTTCAATGGCACATTGTGCTTATTTACGATGTGTTGGATTACCAAGACGCACTGAGCTAGTTTGTATGGAGAGAAAAGTGTATCGATGTGCCATTTGATAGTACCGATCAGTGCATGTTATGATTAGAAACGCATCGAAAAAAAACATCCACAAAAACCTCCACCCGCCAACCTCCTCTAGTGACCTCCACTACAAATAGATATTTGGGCTATTTTTATAAGGGCTTCCTCAAAAAAATTTGTTATAGGGACTTTTCCTTGTAGTGTCACAAAACCCACAAACACCCATGAAGGAATTGGTAAAATGTTGACCCCAGAATTTTGACCCTATTTTCCCTTGGCTCGACTACCGGTTGGCTGAGTTAGGATCTTTGTTTGACAACTCAAAACTACTCAGAGAGTTCTTCCAAATGAATCTTGGCTTGTCCTCAATAAACCTAGAAAAACCCAGAAAGGGTTCATCCTAGTTTTGACCTAAAAAATTGGCCCTCTTGGGCTTGGCTCACCCAACATTTGGGAAATTCGACTCCTGGCTGGAACTTCTGGTAGATGTCTCCAAAATGCTTCCGAAATCCATGGTAGGAGGTGGATAGCCTCCCCTCCAAATACTCTGGCTGAACTGATCTTCTCTCCCACACTCCTGACACTTCCTCTAGACTGCACTACGCAATCTCTACAGCCTCTACATAGTCCTGAAGGGACTACACACTCCTGTTGTTGGTACTTATCAACTCATCACCAAAATTGTGGAACTACTCTCCTGAGTGGGAACTTGAAGTCTCCCAAGGTATAGGTTGAGATCTCCACCTGAAAATATCATGTGCTAAATAGCACGACAGACTTGGCACCCAGCAAAAGCATGTTATTTCAAGATGACAATAAAAATAGAAGATAAATGAATGAGGAAATGAGTTGCCTTCGCGTCCTTTTATCAATTGAGCCTCCAAAGTTCCCTTGGGCCCACCATGTACTATGCAATCCCCTCATCCAACCACTCATTGTGCTTCCCCCATAGAGCCTCTCCTACGCTGCCACCTAGGGAGATGCCTCCAAATCGAATGCTGGCCACATGGACCCCACTAGGGCTGCAATTTTTCCTTGTGAACTATAGGAGTAGGCCATAGTTTTTCCCTTAATTATTAATTATGGGTCCTGAACCACCTTATTTCTGCTAGACATTAGAAACATCAAAATTTATCAAAATTAATATTCTAATTAGCATAATTACTAATTGGGGATATTATAGTCCTCCCCGCCAAAAAATTCTTGTCCTCAAACAATGCCTGAACAAACATCCTCTCTAGCAGTCACTCCCCACTATCACTACAAAAATGTGTTAGATTTCCATATGTGCCATTGAATCATCCCTGGCCTCCGCATCTCCCTACTGTGAAGGGATCCCTCGATACCTAGATCCCAAACCATCATGTCCAACATCAATCTCCCCTTGCTCCACTCACCATCCTGCCAGGAACAAGTAGCAGAAGCCCTATTAACACCATCAGTGAGTAGGGAATCATGATAATATGGCACTATGCCAAAATTATCATGAATTTTCCTTACCAAGTAGTCCACTCCAAGAGTAAATCCTCGAAGATACCACCTAATCCCTGCAGAGATAGTGCTCGCTCACATGAGCCCCTCCTGTTTTCATCCTGTTGACATACCTTCCATGCTAATGAGTTCCCTCCTTCCATCAGTGACTCGCTAAAGCCACATGGAAGATTTACATGATCTCCCTGTGTAGTATACATATCATCCCTAAAGTTTATCGATCTGTGTAGAGTTGTAATGCTCGGATCCCCTGCTAATCGCGAAGAGCCGCCATGCTAATGTTGCACCACTCTGACTATGAGATACTCCCCATCATGTGTAGACTGTATCTCTCTCTCCTAGGGCATTGTGGAAAAATATTTGTGAAGGCCAAACTCATCTTGCTCAGGCATCTCCATGATGCTGATATCTACCCCTCCACTACTGATCATGACCCTGAGCAACAACATGATAAGTCTACCTCACCATGTAGTGGAGGTCTCAGTTCTCCCCTATGTGTCAAACCCAAGGTGGACTGGATCACCCTCTAGTATTTCCATGCTCATCACAAAGTGGAGTGATCCACCTGCCCAACAGATCCTTGGATTCCCCAACCATACTTGGAGCTCACAACTCCCACTCCTCACGGGATGTCGTTGTGTAGCACTCCTACCTACTAGAATCCATCTAGCCCTCATCTCTGACCCTTGTATGTATCCCATGGGTGGATCCCAAGTATCAAGAGTATGTCCCACGCATGCGTACCTTCCCTACTCCTACTAGACAATGTAGTGAAATCCGCCATCCCAACTCCTGATGATACACCTAGACACTGCTTAGAATTTGGGTACCCTCATGTAGATGAAGTCTACCATCCACCATCCCTTAAATGTGAGCCTGGGGGTGGAACATATGCTACCGTGGAAATCAACCACACCATCCCTAAGCCTATAGCCATCAACTCATGCACCTACCAAGTCTCTCAGCTGGAGAGTCTCCTCCCGTCTAATGACACGCGGTATCTCATCCAACCGCGCCCTGCTTCATGAATGGAGAATGTCAAGGGGTGCCGACCAAACACTCCGCGACCGTAATCAACATTGGGAGATGATGGGTGGGTATGTCCCAAAGGGTATGATCAAGAGTATACCTGAATTCTCAAGAGTAATCCTCTGGATGACACTCGCTCTACCCTAGATCTGTTGATAACACCCTCGTAGGCCTGTCCCTGATAAACGTGGGGTCTCCAGATGCTCAAAAAAGTCCTCATCGATACTAGGTGAATTATATCCCATGGTACTACTAATGCCCCTATCCATAATTCCCCTTGGAGGCAATGCTCCAATAGCATGATGCATCGTATCATGTGTCACTGCATACCACCAAGTGTCTTTGTACTCCTCAACATTCCATTGTATGATGCAACCTATCCCTGTACACCACCGGATACCCAGACTATGGCTATACCATCATGTATCATCATGTATACCTCATGTGTCACTACACCTATCACTCCCCACATTTACCCAATGCGATGTGAGGCGCTCCTACTCCCCAACGCGGTCTGACATACTACAACACAACCCCATGCATCTCCATGATTTGGGCTACATCTCCACATCTGGTCTAAGGGACTGTAGCAACCCGACTTTTCACATGCCAACAAATATGTCATTACTACGCCTATCCTCCATAACTCAAGTGTCCCCTATACCGATGAGAGAGCACCATCTCTATGTAATGCCCTGTATGGTGGCCTGCTGATACCACCTCCTCCTATAAGCTCCTGCCAAAGTAGTCTAGTCAGCCCGTGACTCCACACATAGAAAATATGTTGATATAACTCATGAAAAGTGTAATCCCCCCTATTGAACCATCTCGTCACTAGGATTGGCCAGGGCTCTGATAGATATCTGAAAATGTGTGTGTGCAAAATCATCAGGTCCATCGTGAAAATACTACCTACCTAGATCCAAACAACAATCTGGCCCTCATGTTCCTCTGGTGATCCATAGAATCTATTGAAATGTGGTTATGGATGTATCCAATTACCTAACCTGCTCCATGGGGTACCAACTCAGTACCTCTTGCCATCCAATCCCAAAGGAGGGATCGAATGTGCAATCCTATATGGAAGTAAAAAACCCTCCAAGCTAGTGTGGTGCCATGCTCAGCTCATTTTGCTCAGTCCTACTAACAAATATGTTGGCCATCCCCTTGGGTATGTCTAGACAAATATGCCTTCCTCAATTCAATGTGTAAGAGTGGGCTAATAATGTTGTAGTGAATGCCAATGTGCCTTTGGAGCGAGCTACATTGGAAACCCAACGCGTGGCCTCTCTGTTGCCCCTCATCAATGGCTAGCCCAATGGATGGCTGCATATCCTCCTCCACCATGGACTCAACATGAGCCTCCCACTGCTCATACAACCCAACATGCAAGACGTGATCATCGTTTAACTATAGATGGCTTTCGCTCTAAAGCTCTGTCATAGACTGAAATTCCTCATCAATGGTTATGTGCTCCACTACCTCCTCCAATTTCTCCCTTGGGGCTACCAAAGGGAACTCCATTAGAGGTGACTCTTGCATCATACTAGGTGTATCTATGAGCTCCTCACAATCCTGTGTTCCCTCATTCTTCAAGCACGAGGTAGCCATTTTGATGGCTTCCCCCTCTGTTATTCGTTTAAGCAAGAAAAATGTATCCAAATTTTCCACCTAATCCCAAGTCGTGCACTTGGTGGATCAATCATACATGGGAAAAGGTATCCCCCCAATGGTATGCTGCAACTCTGAGCTCCGCGTACTAGACACCCCACTGTTCCTGCCTTTTTCATCCTGCTTGAGATGGCTGTAATCTCTGAAGGACAAAGTTGCTCTGAAGTTTTCCCCCATGGATTGCCATTCTTGGAAATAATCTCCCATGGGTATATGATCATGCCACCTACCTTGCTCATGTAGTACTGAAGGTAAAAATGTAGGAATCATGGTCTTGGTTGGCCTATTGAAGGTTGGCAGTTGAGTGGCCGGTAAAGGGTCATCACACTGTTGTGAGACCCCTAAAGTCTCCCCAAATAAGAACTCATGATGGATGCTCTTATCCCTATTCTATTGCTTGATTCATTCCAACATTCCCTTCTATCCTTAAGCTAAATCATTTAGGGTCTTTAAGATGCTACCAAATTCTGCTTCCCCTTTGCTCCTTGACTCCCCCATATTTTCCACTTCTACTACCTTTGGTGGGTAATGTTTTTCCTACCCTCCTCGTTCATAGGAAAATATCCCCACAACTGAGCCAAGAACGAAGCTCTGATACCATTGTAATATCCCCAAATGGGAAAATGACAGTAATACATGCAACAATCGGCTAAAACTATAGAAAAATAAATTACACCATCAATACATGAGAAATTGAAGCCAAAAGATGAGCTGAGCCATTTTATTAATGTTGAGAATTGAGTACAAATAAGGTGTTGGAATAGGTGCGTAGAAATTATATGCACTACGCATGCATATGTCCAAGATTCTCTTGATCACACACTATTTTAACTTCATGCACAATACAGAATCTATTCCACCATTGATCATCACATGCAGAAATTAAATCAATTGCAATGCACACATGAAACCATAAAAATTCACACACATTAACACAGTTGTTTAACGGGAAAGCCTGAAGCTAAAAACCCAAACTATATGTATATAATATATGTCATAGAGATCATGTAACAATCATCATACAAAGCTTATCACAATCTCTCAGTATAATCCAATCGCTACACACTAATCAGGCCCAATCTTGCAAATCCTTGCACCGATATTTTCCACCTACTAGCCTGCCTCTACTGCGCAATCCCTGCTGAAGAATGGCTCTAAATGAACTCGAATCCACCCTATATTGACTACACAATCCTAATTTTCATCTCCAGTGAATGTGTGGTGAAAACAATGCAACACTATAGTCACAACTGATAGTCGCACTTGCTCTTTCACCTACCTCCCCACTGGTCTCCACTGAAATTGTCCATGCACTGTAGTTAACTGATGTATTCTTCAGTTGATTAATGAGTTATTATTTAGTAGATTAATTATTAATTAATTCACACCACTCTCACTAGTGTACCAATCAGTTAGACTAGATACAACTAGCTCAACTGTGTCTAACTGAGTTAAACTGAACACAACTCCACCAAATACTTCTATAGCTCCACCAAACTTTGTCACATGAGTTCTAACTGAAGTCCTCATGCATTAGCTCCAGTAAACCCTCAGGAATAGCGTAATTCCTTCTATCAGATACTGTGCCACATCTGTGCACTGAACTGAAGTGCTCCAAGAGAATAAGTTGTTGTTTAGAGTCTGATTATTATTAAGAGCTAATAATAATCGACGTGCATCTATTTTTAGATCAGTGCTCTATAAATAGACTTTGCCCAATATTATAAAAATAGAATTTCATATATTTTTCACATTTTACCAACCATCTACAAATAGCATCCTGAAACTCATAGAATATGATCGACATGTCTAAAAATAAACATAGTCTAAAAATAGACTTTGTGCCAAAAATCACCTGTATGGGCCCCACCTAGTTTAGGTGATTATTTCCAACTAGGATCAGGAATGATGTTTCAAGATGCCTCCTTCATTGTTTCTTGTTGTAATATTCAACACTCCCTCTCAACAAGAAAGGATTGTCTTTGCATGCGACATGCAACTCCATGCATTCGCCCTGCAACCTTTGCAAGCGCCATGCAACTCCATGCATTTGCTCTGCAACTCTTCCGAAACTGAAAAGGATCCAAAAAAATCAATCAATTTGATGCATCTATCATCAAAGTCTTTGACTTCTTCTGGTACCAACTGCACATGTCTTCAGGAACCACTGCGTTGTTGAACTCTGCACCCATGCACTCTGCACTTGCTGTCAACTCTAAACTGCACTCCAGTATCTGACACTGTCACTTTGATCTCACTACATCAATCCAACTGATCATGCTACTGTTGCTCTGTGGGATCCTCGTAGCCAGGTTCAATTCATGATATCCACACCATCTCAATGAATCATGCCTAGAAATATCCTCTTTGGATTACTCATGCATGTCGCCCCACCTCTCATCTGGTGGTATAGCTGCATGCACTCCCTCTTCCCATCTGGCACAAAATTTCTCTGCATGAGTGGTTTCTCCCACTCCATGATCCTCATCTTGTGGCTACTCCACATCTCGAGGTTCACTCTTACCTGCATGCAAATCCTGTTCCCTCTCAAGCTTCAATTGCATGGCTTTCTTACACTTCCCAACAGTAGGAAGCTCCGTAGAAATCCCATCTACTTCAAGTCTGTAGAGATTCTTGGCTCAAATCCCAACCTTCTTGACTTTTCATATTGCTTTGTACCGAAGGAAAAATTTTCCTTCACTAAAGACAACATCATACCCTTTATCCTCTAACATTGCGACTGAGATTAAATTCTTCTTTAAACCTGGAACATGCACTACATCTTGTAAAAGAATGAGTTTACCTAACTCCCTCTGAAAGGTAATGGTACCAATTCCAGCCGCATTGTATCATTCATTGTCGCCCAACTCAACATGCAACTGGAGATATTTCTCCACCAAGCCACTGAAAAGGTTCACATCTCCCGTCATGTGAAAGGAAGCGCCACTATCAAAGTACCACCCTGATCCCAATGCACTAGACACCATGCATGCGATCAATGAGAAGTCTAGCTCAAATTGCGAGGCAAGAGCCTCACCAGCTGCAGCTCCAGCAGCCTGCTTGTTCTTCTTCTTCTGTGGACAATTCGTGGCGTAATGTCCATGATCGTGACAGTGAAAACACTTCACTTTGGACATGTCACGCTCTTTTCCATCCGCATCGATCGAGGGCGAAATTTTCCCCTTTCCCAGGTTTCAATCTGTGTGCCTGTAGCCAAATCCTCTGCCGCTCAATGCAGAGCCATCCCCGGTACTCGTCCAGCTCCCCCGCACAAGATCCGACCAAAGTCGCTCCCATCCTGGTAGTTTCTCCTGTCCATTGACAGAGTCTTCGTAGCTATGCCAACTCTTCGGAAGCCCAAGGAGATCCAAGCTCACCAAGTCTTCTTCATCAACAGTAACCCCCACACTTCCCAGCTCATCCTTGCAGTGGACAAACTTCGTGAGGTATACCGGAATAGTGTCATTCTTCTCCATTTTTATTTTCCTGTGCTTGTCTTTAAGCGCCAACTTCCTTTGGTCACTTTTTCTTTGGAAAAATTCTGTCAAAGCCTTCCACATCAAGAATGGGAGGATTTTTATCATTATACTGCATGAATGTATCCTTCCATGTCTTCAAATGTGACTCTACATTCGAAGTACCTTCTTTTTCCATGCGTCAAGTGCGGCTGCATCGCTAGAACCCGGTTTAGGAATATCAACATCTATGAACTCCTACAACCCATTATTCTCCAGCACCGCCTCCATCCTATCCTTCCATGCAATATAATTTTATCTGCCCTCAAGGGCATACTCCAATCGCAATCCGTTGAAAGACATTTCAATGAATGCTCAACTTTGACACCAAGAAAACATTGCAGCAAATTTGAATTCCACCAGCACAAAACTAAACAGCTTCAATAATTTCAATTGCTCTGATCAATATCGCTCTGATACCATGTATAAATTATATGCACTATGCATGCATATGTCCAAGATTCTCTTGATCACACACTATTTTAACTTCGTGCACAATACAGAATCTATTCCACCATTGATCATCACATGCGGAAATTAAATCAATTGCAATGCACACATGAAACCATAAAAATTCACACACATTAACACATCTATTTAACGGGAAAGCCTGAAGCTAAAAACCCCAACTATCTGTATATAATATATGTCATAGAGATCATGTAACAATCCTCATACAAAGCTTATCACAAGCTCTCAGTACAATCCAATCGCTACACACTAATCAGGCTCGATCTTGCAAATCCATGCAACGATCTTTGCCACTTGCTAGCCTGCCTCTACTGTGCAATCCCTGCTGAAGAATGGCTCTAAATGAACTCGAATCCACCCTATATTGACTATGCAATCCTCATTGGCATCTCTAATGAATGTGTGGTGCAAACAATGCAACACTATAGTCACAACTGATAGTTGCACTTGCTCTTTCACCTACCTCTCCACTGGTCTCCACTGAAACTGTCCATGCACTATAGTTAATTGAGGTATTCTTCAGTTGATTAATGAGTTATCATTTAGTGAATTAATTATTAATTAATTCACACCACTCTCACTAGTGTATCAATCAGTTAAACTAGATACAACTAGCTCAACTGTGTGTAACTGAGTTAAACTAAACACAACTCCACCAACTACTTCTATAACTCCACCAAACTATGTCACATGAGTTATAACTGAAGTCCTCATGCATTAGCTCCATTAAACCCTCAGGAATAGCGTAATTCCTTCTGTCAGCTATTGTGCCACATCTGTGCACTGAACTGAAGTGCTCCAAGAGAATAAGTTGTTGTTTAGAGTCTGATTATTATTAAGAGCTAATAATAATTGACATGCATCTATTTTTAGATCAGCGCTCTATAAATAGACTTCGCCCAATATTCTTAAAATAGAATTTCATCTATTTTTCACATTTGACCAACCATCTACAAATAGCATCCTACAACTCATAGAATATGATCGACATGTCTAAAAATAGACTTTGCGCCAAAAATCACCTATGTGGGCCCCATCTAGTTTAGGTGATTATTTTCCAACTAGGATCAGGAATGATGTTTCAAGATGCCTCCTTCACTGTTTCTTGTTGCAATCTTCAACAAGGTGCACTTGGGCCTACTCAAGGTAGGTTGGAATACTTCTCAACCCAAGCTGAAATGACTCTCTGCAACTGGCTCTGCCTGGCTCTAGTGTTGCGCTACTCCGCCTAGAAATGTTGATGTTGGATGACTTTAGATTACTAGTTTGGCTACTTCCACTGCTCAGAAAATTTCGGGCTTTTAATCCTGGACTCTACTCACAATACCCACAAACACCCATGAAGGAATTGGCCAAATGTTGACCCCATAATTTCGGTCTTATTTTCCCTTAGCTCCACTAGTTGTTAGCTGACTTAGGGTCTCTGTTTGACACCTCAAACCTGCCCATAAATTCTACCAAATTAATCTTGTCTTCTCATCAATAAATCCAGAAAAACCCATAAATTGTTCATCCTAGTTTTAACCTCGAAAATTGGCCCTCTTGGGCTTGCCTCACCCAACTACTGAGAAATTCGACTCCTAGTTGGAACTGCTGGTATATGTCTCCAAAATTATTCCAAAATCCCTTATAGGAGGTGGCTAGCCTGCCCCCAAATCCTCTGACTGAACTCCTCGTCTCTTCCACACTCCTGGAACTTCCTCTATACTGCATTGCACAATCATTATGTAGTCTCTCCTGCCTCTACGTAATCCTGAAGGGAATACACACTCCTGCTACTGTTTCTATGTCAAATAATCACCAAAATTGTGGAAATAATCTCCGTAGCGGGCACTCAAAGTCCCCCGAGGTAGAGGTTGAGATCTCCACCTGAAGATATCGTGTGCTAAACAACACGACAGACTTGGCACCCGACACAAGCGTGCTGTGTCAAGATGACAATCAAAATAGAAGATGAATGAATGAGAAAATGAGTTTCCTTCACTAATTTTTATCAATTGAGCCCCCAATGTTCCCTTGGTCCCACCATGGACTGTGTATTCCCCTCATCTAGCCACTCATTGCGTTGTCCCCATAGAGCCTCTCCCACACTACCACATAGGGATCTACCTCCAAATAGAATGTTGGCCACATGGACCCCACTAAGGCCACAATTTTTCCTTGTGAACTATAGGAGTAGGCCATATTTTTTCCCTTAATTATTAATTGTGGTTCCCAACCCACCTTATTTCTGCTTGACATTAGAAACATCAAAATTTATCAAAAGTAATATTCTGATTAGCAGAATTTCTAATTGGGGATATTACAGATTAGGATTATATTATCATTGTTTTGTTCATTCGTTCAACAATGATTCAAAATTTCCAGCTAGCATCTAGTGCATAAGTTGCACCGGCTATCCACCATAAACAAAATAGTGAGGCCACTTGTACAAGTGCCATTTCACTGCAAATCATTCAATATTAAAAACTCAACAAGAGACATAAATGTTATTTTAATAATAAGTGTAGTCTCACAGCATAGTGTATAAAAAAACAACATCAAAATATATGGTTGCTCAGGGATATGTAAACTTCACCTAAATGTAATATCGAACATTAAAAATAACTAGTAAAGAAATCAAAATTAATATTTGAAATGATACTTGAGTGTAAATATATCTCCAAGTATATGGAACTAGGAGATGTAGAAGCCTTATTATTGCTTTCAAAAATTATTGAAAAATGTTTTATAACACCATTTGACCAAGAAGACTCATTACTAGAATCATCCCAATAGAAGCACCCCTACCGTCAATCTCAGAATGCAGGATTTGCGTCAAACTATCAAATCAATCTCTTCTTAATTAATTTATATTGTTAAGTATTAGAAACAAAAGGAATTTATTAGTAGGTTGTTGGTGGTGCTAGAAAATCCACTAAGATGAGGGGTTCTCCCCGATATAAAGTCCTAATTATACCTCACATCATTTGGGATAGGAGCCCCATCTAGATATCGACCGAGCTTCTATTTTACGTGTGTATTTCTCTAGGATATCAAATGCATAGATAAGTGGGAGACCGAATGAAATATGTTAGAAGATTAGGGACAAGATCAACTCTCCATTGATATCTTGTGGAACATGATAGAAGAATACAACAAAAAAAACATGAGAAACAACATGCCTTAATGAAGCATTAAATAGTTGAAACTAACTAAGACATACACAAAGGGAAAGTGCTAGCAATAAACTGCAAATTAGTTCACAATCAACTGCTAACATTAACATTAAATTGAGATAAAATATTCAAATCCAACACACAAGTTACATGAAATCGCATTAGTTCATAAACATGTAACCGATGTGTAAACCACATGCATACATACTTGAAATACTAGATAGCCAATATAACAATAGTGGAATGCATGAGAATATATGCATGAACATAAAATCTTCTCATTAATATTGTCGGCCATTTTAATATGTGTATAACAACCTCAGAAAAACCCACTATATTGGAATGAGAGTAGTTCATATCATTTTCATAACATAGCACTAGCCTCACAATCCCTCCACCTATGGGCTACCAAGAGCGAGTGCTTTCAACTGCTCAAATACAAGATAGCAATCGTATAACTAGCCTAGCTTAAGTGTTAAAAGTCTTATTGCTTGAGCCATGAGGTTACATTTATAGAGATGAGGAGGGTGACCTTTAATATTCTCCTATGAACTTTAGACTACATCGTGATATTTCGGCTTCCAAATGGAGCTTGAGATTCCAAATGACCTTTGGTATTCTCCTTTTGTCTTTTTCATGACTTCAATATTTTTCATTTATGAAAAAAATATGCTTACAAAATAATAATTGAGAATTCAACAAGCTCCAACATAGCATCTTGTAGGAAACATTGGGCTTTATGGACTTTGTCATTGCCAATGTGTCACCATAGGGTCACCTTGGTGTTGGTTGGATCTTCTAACAATTGTTATGAAGGAGTCCATACATCGATGTGACATTAGAATTTGCAATCTTCTCGCAAATTTAGACCTAGAATACATATAATTAATAATCCCATGATAAGATTATAAAACTCAAATATAACAATATAAATACCAATAATAATTTATTTAATATATATCATTTAAATAAATGGAGATTGATTCCTAACGACTAGTTTATAACTAAATATTATTTTATTAATTTAAGAACTAATTTACAAATAGATAATTCCTAACTACTAGCTCCAAACCCTAATGCATCCTTGATATTTATTCTTTAGGATTGATTTATTTTTTCATCTTTGTCGTGAGGATGAACCACATTGGTTGGTTTGAAACGTTGACAAAATCCTAATGATGTGATTAATATGAAATACATTATCATTTACAATAAGATAACAAAAGTCTAAGGTCTAACTAATAATAATTATCTTTTATTCGTCATAAATGAAATTGTTCAACAAGATTAGTCATCAGAAACTTGAGAGAGTCTACATCCCTTAAATACAAAATTTCTTTTAAATTTGCAATCTTCTCCTTCCATGCATTATAATTTAGAAATTTTCATACAACATTTATGTAACCTTAATGGGTTTTACCTTTGTTTGCCATCACTATAGCTTATCTTATAGCCTCTCATTACATCATTCACATGGTCTTCATCATGTTTCCAACATACTTTTTTGTCATAGCATTTGAATATGGCCTTTATTGTTGTGTTTATATTATCGTTTTAGTTTGGCATTAGATATTTAACATAATATTTGTTAGATTAACTCTGGATGTTCACGCAACAGAGTATCTAAGCGGGAACAAGCGATCAGAGCCAGAGAACAAGAAAATTGGGTCGTCAAAAACTATACCGGTGGCGAGAACAAGCGACCAAAGCCAAAGAACATGATGCTAAGCTCTAACTCTGTAGAGATGCGACCGAAGCCAGAGAATAGGACACTAACCTCTAATGTTGTAGGTATATCGACTTTTCTATCATATGGTCTGGATATTTATATGTATTCAAAGCACGTCTACAGGTGAGGCAAGGTTGGAGCCAGAAACATGACAGATTAATATTCATATGTAGGAGTTGGAACACTATTTTTGAATCATTCATAGACATCCATATTTTATTTATTATGGGTTGCAGGGGGTTTGATTCGAAGCAAGAAGCATCATTTATGGGAGAAATATTTCCTGCAACCAACGCTAATGCGAACATAGTCACAACAAGAATATAACGTTTAGGGAGTCTAGATTCCTTATTAGGTGTCATTCTGAAAAACCGGTCTACTCATTATAGGTTCTCAGACTCAAATTTTCTAGACCAGGGGTGCTTACTTGACATTGGATTCTGCTACAGACCAATGGAAGAATCATTGGCACCTACTTCTGTCATGATAATTGAGCTTTTATACGTTTATAGGAAATTCATAGGTAGTAACAGTATCTCTGGTTACTGGAATCTGGGAGGAAGCCAGACTAGTGTACAAAGCGGGGAGAAACTTTGGGAGTGGAGAGGGTCACTCACAAGGGTGGGAAGCATGGAACAATTCTTCCAGCATCCTCTCATCACAAATCCTATCCTTGTTGGGGGAAGACTCATTCAAAATTTTCATGTTAGTAGGGTTTGACACGGGACAGGGAACCAAGCGGTTTATTGTAGGTGGATTACACGAGTTATCAATTTTATTAGCTTCGTAGATTGGTTTTACATGGTAGAGAGCGGATTTTCTCTAATGGTCCTTGCTTCTATACATTAGGGGAGTTTTGAGGTCTAAAATGGGCCTCCTAAGAAAAATTTACAACCAAAATAAACTTTCTAAGAACCAATAGGATTCAAGATGATGATGTCAACCATGGGCGATGATTCACCATTTTTGAAGAAAAAAGTAAAAAGATTAAAAAATAATAAAATAATAAAACTAATTTTTCAACTCATATTTTCAACTTATCTCCCTAAGGATTTACTCAAATTTCAAGCAGGAGTATTCGTTGAATGAAAAATTTAATTCCTCATCCAAGGAGTACCCATGTTGCATACTTTCGATGGACCCTGCTACACGAAAAATGAGAAATACATGAAAAAATGTGATTGCAATCATTTTTTTCATGTATTTCTCATTTTTTGTGTACTAGGGTCCATCAAAAGTATGGAACATGGGTACTAGCTTGATGTTGAATAAAATTATGCGTCCAACAAGTGTTTCCACTTGAAATTTGAGTAAACCCATAGGGCGATAAGTTGAAAAAGTAGGTTTTTCATTTTTCCTTCTAAAATTTGATGATGTAATCTAATCTTATTTTATTATTTCCACTATTATTTTACAATTTCCTTAGGAGGCCCATTTTATACCTTAAAATTCCCCTGATGGGACTGGAATGCACGACCTGCTCTGGTGACCTTCCCTCGTATATTCAAAATTTTGAGACTTTCCCGCTTGGTTCCCAGTGATATCCCTCTTAATCGTTAGGAGTGGGTACCACTCACCTTCCCGTTTGGCAGGAGGCTCGAGACATTTTTCGGTCTGGATTCTAGTCATGCATGTGGTGAGGTGTCTCTCAAAAGAGGCCTGAACGGATTGGTTTGGCTGCCATTCTAACATATGGAGGACATGTTGGACTCCTCTTCCATTTTCCTTAAAGCCTTGATTGCTATTATGGATTAGGCTAAGAGAGAGGCTCATTTGCACTGTGCTTTGACCGTTGCCCCCTCTGCTAGTGCACATTTTTTGGTTTCCCCCATCTTGGAGGACTTCGGCCGCAATCCTTGAACTATTCCTTAATACAAGGAAAGGTGTTTAGGAGGCAATATCGGGCTTTGAAAGTTGTCATTAGGGAACCTCTGATTGTGTTGGGGGAAAATCATACTGGGAGAGTTTTGAGTGCCTTAAGAACAAGGAATTATTTGGGCGGTGGCTAAATTTGAGGTTTACTGGACAAAAAATGAAAACCCAAGCTGAGCACTGGTGGTATTCATTTCTCAAATATTGACAGACGATTTGCCTTCTCCCCAATGGCTGGTTTTGTTGCCATATTCTGTCTACTGAGGATGCAGGATTGGTATTGGCCTCACCTTGGGTCAAAGGGCATGGCATATTAGTGCTTCAAAGGTGGTGGATTGTATTTTATCCTTTCAACAAGCCCATCCAGCATAACCTAGTTTGGCCCAAGTTGCTCGGGTTGTCGTTGGAACTCTGGAATGAAGTGGAAGTTTGTAATATCGCTAACAGGCTCGGAGCTAAGTTTTATTTCTAGGATGGGTGAAATTGCGGGAATCTCGATAAGCATATGGCTTGGGTCATTGTTGACTTGGATTTTGGGAAGGGCCTCCAAGAGCAACTAGAGGTATGTTGGGGGAGCTCATATTTCTGCATATCCATAGACTACTGGGGTGTCCCAGTTCACTATCTGTTGTGGCATGCCATGGGTAACTTGCAGAGAAATTATCCTATCAGGCTCAAGGTGGTATCAGATTTGGGGTCATTGCCTCCTTCTACAGAACTAGGTGGGTAACAACAGAAGTTCCCGTTGAAAAAGGAGCCTTCTATCTTAGCCTAGAGGTAACTGTCTTTGTCCTGAAAAACTTGCTTCTTCTTATCCTTTATCCTTTGACTCTGTTTCAAAGTAAGTCCATGGGTTTAGAGGTTTGTATGATGCCCATATACCATGACAGTATGAGCCTACCTCCATCCAGTCGCCAAAAAGGTCCTCCTGTCATGTTCCACCTCCTTTAGTATTTCATTATTTCCCTCCAAATTATCCCCTTCCTCATGTTCCCTGGCCTTCCTCCTTCCCGACCTCTATGGCGGTGGTTTCTCCTCACTTTGCCCTGGTGAGTCTACTGGGGGATTCGACTTTTAGCCTAGAGGTGTTTAAAATTAGGCATTCCTTTTTCTGCAATGGACCTAAAGAGGGTCCTGTAGAGGGGGCCTCCAAGGGCCTCGACTCATCTCAAGGGACGAAAAAGTGCAACCCTCAGTATAAAAAAAAATCATTATGTATCAATCGTACTCCTATTTTTGGTGCTTCGGGAGATTCCACTGAAGCCAAAGCCTTACAAGAGTCGAATATTCTTTCGAGGGGTATTTTTACTACATCTGATTTATCTGATCGGGTCCTTAGAGGGGAATTACCCACTTTTGGGTTTCCTCCATGCTTATTATTTCTTTGAATATCCAAAGGGTGGGTGTTGCTTTCAATCCAGGGCACTCAAGGCACTCATTTATTCCCAGAAACCCTCCATCATTCTTTTTCAAGAGACAATGTGTGGGGTTGCTTACAGGACATTGTTTGGAGTCAGGCAGACGCATGCGACTATTCAACATATGCACTCCTTTCAGTGGCAGAAGGCGTTTTTGGGGTAATTTTGCAGAATCTAGGTTACTGTATCTTCCCTCCATCATTTTGGCAGGGGACCTCAATTTATCGTTGGGCAGTCTAGAGGTTTGGGGAGATCGTGCTATGGTGGACCCGCTTACTGTTTTTTTGAAAGACTTGTTTGCAACTCATGATATATAAGATGTTCTATAGGGTTATCTAATGCTGACTTAGAGGAATGGTAAGACAAGGTCAGAGGGAATTTCTAAAATGCTGGACTGATTTCTAGTTTTCTCTCATATCATTGTCTCCATCATTGGGATTATTTCTGCTATCCACCCCATCTACTTTTTTGACCACATGGTGATTAGTCTTACTTGGGATGGGGAGAAGCATGGCAAAGTATTTTAATTTAAATTCGATCCACGGTGGCAAAGGAAAATGGAATTTAAAAATCTGGTTTTGGAATTCTGGGGTAGTACCCTCATCCTACTCATTTTGATTCGATGGGTCTAACTATGGGGAAGTTCCAGGACTTAAGAAGGAGACAAAATTCTAGATTCGACAACAAAAAAGGGGGGATAATTTGGAACTATCTTCTATCAACATGGAGCTTGGTTATTTTGCTTGACCCAAAGGATCCCCTATTTTTCTATGAGACCTACAAGAGGCGCATCATTGGAATATCTGATGCTCATAATCAGATACTGGTGCGTAGGGAAGAGAAAAGGAGAATCCAAAGTCGTGCACTCTGGGTGGAGGCGGGTGACAAGAATACAAAATTTTTTCATGCCTTTGCCAATGGCAGGAAGAAGAGGACTTCATTAGGGGAGTCAAGGATCAGGAAGGGAATATGATTACTGACTAGGAGGATATTGCATATGTTGGGTTTTTCCATTTCAAGAACCTATTCACGGCTATAGAATATAACTTGGATGCTCAAAGGGTTATGATCAATCATCTTCCTATTATGTTCTCCAGGGAGGAAAATGAATGTATGGGAGTTTTGATCAATAAGGAGGACCTCTTGGAGGTCATCAATCTGATGAAGAAAGAGAGGAGCCATGGGCCCGATGGATGGGGAGGAATTATATCAACATTTTTTTGACCTTATGGTCCCAGGTATCTTTGTTGCTAGAGAAGAATCTAGAACCAAGGGCACCATCTCAAGGGCTTTAAACACCAACTTTATGACATTGATCCATCCTCCTAAAATTACAGGTCAATCTCATTATGCAATGCTCTATACAAAATAATTTCAAAATTCATCTCCAGATGCATCAAGTTGACCCTTTCACAGTTTATCTTTTCGTAACAATTTTCCTTATTGAATGGAAGACATATTCATGATGATATTGGTGTGGCTCAGGATTGCCTACACTCAATGAAGGCTCGAACTTGTCAGGATAGTTTGATTAAGGTTGAATTAGTTAAGGATTTTTACTGTGTATATTTTGGCTTTATGCGTATTATCCTTCACAAGATTGGATTATCCATTGTAAATATCAATTGGCTCATGGTGTGTATCTCCTCGACAAATTTCGTGGTTCTGATCAATGGCTACCTGACCGGGTTTTTTCAATGCCCATTGTGGCCTTAGACAAGGTTGTGCTCTCTCATTTCTCCTGTTCATCCTTGTCATTTATTACTTGAGCTGCTTGATTAGAGATGCCAGGGACAGTAAGCTGATTCGGGGTCTTAAGGTATCTAATCAGGCAAGGGTCACCCATATTTTTTGTGTGGATAATCTCCTTTTTGGAGACATGAATAGAAACAGGTATTGGTGACATCTACATAGGATCCTCTTTTTGTTCAAGCAAGCATTTGGCCTCCTCATGAGTGGATGCAAATCAATCCTGATCACTAAGGATGCGAACGATATTGGCATCAGTGAAATAAGCCAGTTGTTTGATATCCCATTGATCCCCCTTAATGATGGATTCAAGTATCTTGGTTTCCACCTCAAAGCAAATAAGTACCAGTTGAGTGACTGGAACTTGTTATTAGCCAGATTCAATAGGAAATTTATTGGTTGGGCGAATAAGTGGCTTACCTTGGGGGGCATACTTACTCTGGTTCATTCGGTTCCTCAAAGCATTGTTGTATATTGGATGCATCTTTCCCTTATTCCCATGGATTTTTGTCGCCGTATTGATGCACCGATGGCTAAGTTCATCTTGTCGGGGACTAATTTAAAAGTTTGCATTCATCTTGTTCGGTGGAAATCCATTGTCAGACTAGTCGCGATAGGTGGTCGAGGTATCTTGTGCACTCATTTATTTAATTGTGCATTAATCATCAAGAGTTTCTGTAAAGCCACTAATGTGGAGGGCATCTGGAGCAATATTATTCAGGAAAAATATATGAAGGGTCAGTATTTCTCATCCTAGACCAGGTCGAGGGTCACCAAAATTTCCAACGGCTCCATAATCTGGTGCAGTATGATGAAGAATTATCAATGGGTGCTTGGCTTCATGAGGTGGAAAATTGGAGATGGCTACTGGGAAGAGATCGGGCTGGACACGATCAAGGGGTTCTTGGGGAACCACTCTCCGTCCATTTACCTCCTTTCTTCTCTCAAAGGTAGCGGAATCATCAATTTCTCTCAAATTGTTTCTGATCACCCTCACTTCGCTCTTTGCTCGGCTTGGAAGCGGGCTACTGAGTTGGGCCTCACCAAAAAAATGGCACTGAAATGGGAGGTATATGTCTCTAATCCTATTGGAGCTAGGGTCTACATTGGTTTAGGTAAATATTTCTTGCGTTGGGAAGGTAGAACAAAAAAATGGCTACCGATGGTCAGCAAAATCTATGCCAACCTGCCCCAACCTAGTTGCAACCTTCTTGATCTCCTCATTCACTGGGCTAAACATAACAATGTGTACAAAGCCCTCACATTCTTCATCATCTGGGCTATTTGGTGTTGTATAAATTCTTGTATATTTGAAAATATCATCCCATTAGTGTGGGAGGCTACTAGGAAGGCGATCACTTATTTTAAAGAATCTGGATCGTGGACAAGCACTCCTAAGGTAAGGAAGTACAATCTTTGTCCTATAAAATATCTTTTCCCCAGAGGTTCCTTTTATGAGGCAAGCTAATACAGGAACTGTGGATGTCGAGTGGTGATTACTCTTGCCCTTGGTCAATATTATCACTTCTGGTGGCAGGGTGGGAGGGGTACCAATAGTAGAGAGGAAGTTATTTCCCTTTGAGGAGATCTCTCTTTTTCCAAGTTTCTTGGACTAGACTCTGTTTTTATTTTCGGAGATGCTAAGAGTGTTATAGATTGGGTTAAGCTTCACTCCTCCTTCACTCCTATTGTTTCCAACTAGATGGCTCGTATCTGATCCTTCTCTGCATCTTTCAGCTCTATCTAGTACAATCACATTTACAGGGATCGGAATTAGGCGGTAGATCTGTTGTCTAAAAGGGGAATTGTGGCCAATCCAAGAAAAAAGTTCTTCTCTCCATTTGCACAAAATAGGCTTATGAATTATGGAAGCATTGATTCAATCAAAGCTCTTATCGTCTTGGGATAATTTTTTTAAAAATTTATGTTGCATTAAGTTCCTATCCAATGTTTTGGTTTTAACAATGTTGTAATCATCTAATGAACAATATTTCTTTTACGAAAGCTAGAAATAATCTCATAGTAGAATAGTTGATAGAAATATACCATTGCACTCTATGGAACATGTTGATCTATGGGAACATGAATGTAAATGAACTCTATTTTTATTAATGAAGAAGAAAGCAATTTTTTTTGCTTTAAAAATAAGCTTTGTTATATGATTTACATGTCACACGATAGCATTTTCGATGAGATTATCATCTTGTGCATCTTAAACCATAACCGTTTGCACATATTACCTTTGTCGTATAGTTCAACGTGGGAGTGCCCGTCACACTCGTTTAGCATATTTGGGTTACATCGGTGCAATTAAATGATATCATTGTTGGTATACCATCCTCATTAAATCGATATTCCTTGCACATTATTGTGGTTGTGCATTGTATATGTCACATTGTTATTAATATTCTCTTTTTGCGTTGAATATCCAACGCTTGCATGCGTTACCATGGTATTCTTGACATATCTCTTTTATATATTTTGATGCCTATTGTTACGTCATGTGTTGGCACAATGTATGCTCTTTTAGATGCTACTTGGGTATATAATCCCAACATCCTCTAATTTTGATGCGAGTGTTTTATGATATCCATCGTGGCCTCGTATGTTTTCAATGCACCCCATTGATAATCCATTTTGTCTTATGCACCATTACCTTGACATGTTTTTCTCCACACATTAGTCACTTTGTATGCCTCTTGTGATTTGTGCATATATCCACCAAATCCCAACCAACGTTGCACTTAAAATTATCTTAGTCACACTTGACCTATTCTATGGTTCATTTGATTTTCTAAGCCCTTTGGTCGACTCTTAAGTCCCAAGTCAAATGCACAATTGTCGCTTCAATTCCTTCTTCATGACACATGAGTGACATTGATTTAGGAAATAAAAATGAACTTCGTCATAATAAGTGGTTATATAAATCCATTCACCTACAAGAAATTCAATATCAACTCTTATAAGTCCTTATGGTGCATTTAATGGCATATCACATTTGTAAGGGAAGATTTTACCACCTTCATAACTTTACATATTAAAATTTGGAATGCACAATGAACGGTAGGGATTGCAAACATAAATAGATAATTGAGGTTATTTCAGCATAACGAACTTTATACAACTCCAAAGAGGCCTCTATGTGATTTTCTAGATGCTAGAATATTTCTTTGAAAAGGATCTCGGTAAGGATACACATTTTAGAGACTTGAGATTTGAAAGATAAACAATCATTTTCCTTGGAGCATACAAACCACCCCAATGATCGAAATGTCATGTGAAGTTCTAGCATGAAAATGCAAACATTATATCTTGAAAAAATTATGTAATACACGTGAGGATTCAAGCTTAAGAATGCAAATCAAGGGATGAGCATGGAGGTGAAATATATTAAGTGATGAGGAGAATGTCTACAATTTTCATAACATAATATAAAGGATGTGAAGCTTGAGGATGCATCATTAAAAGAATCACATAAAAAACCATAATACATTCCAAGGATAGGAACCAAGTTGAATAAAGGAAAATATATACAATGAGAAACTATATGGTTTAATGACAGTTATATCCTTGAACAATTTAACCTATTCAAGTTACAAGCATACATGTTGAACCTTGAAAAGTAAGAGGGGGACCTAAAATTTAGCAGTAGGCTAAATTTTAGGGTGATGTTGTAAAAATACAACGCCTTTATTCTAGTCCCTTCAACAAACCAAGTTTTATAATAAGTACAAGGAAGTATTAAACTAGGTATTTTGGGTACCACTTGAGTTATCCGACCCTTTATAAATATGTCTTTCATCTGTTACACAGCTAGACCCCATTAGTCTTTAAACACCACATCAAGAGCTTACACATGTCATCCTTCAATGATGACGTAGGGAAGATGTCAGAGGGATTATTATATTCATAATTTTAAATTGAGCTTCTAATGCTTGTATACTACCAGCATACCTATTCAGTACCCTCAAAAAGTCACTTCAATAAATCACAAGCATTGCTTCACTGCTAGTAAGCCCGTTCAATACTCCGATGAAGTTTCTTACTTCACCTCTTTGTGCAGGATGCCTTTCTCTCCCTTTATCCTTTAATTCACTTTTCTTTGATTATTTTTGGCATTTTAATAGGTGTTCATTTTTCTAGGGTAAAATATGGATCTCAACATATCTTATGGGTAAGAGAGGTTGTTTCGTGTTTGATAGAAACTGAAAGATATTCGGAGTAAGGTGTGTATTCATGTCATATTTCTACTTCATGTCTCTAACTGGAAAGTGGGAAGTGAAAATACAACATGAAGTATCAAGACCATACTGGAAACAAGATTTAGGTTACGAACATAGGTCTTACGAACTTATCAGAGTTCCCCACTGACATCCAATCATATTTTCCTTATTAATAAATTAGGTTCATGTATGAACATAAGGTACAAATTTGCAATGTTGTTATCTATAAGTGATTTCCTCTTGAGGTGACTGCATCAAATACACAAGATCATTGGATGGGATTTCAGTAGACTAGGCAAGTGAATTAGATAAAGGGAAATAATAGACACTCTTCGTGTATTGCTTATGTACATACTTGTAAAGGGCATGCGGAGGAAAAAGCTCAAATAAGAAGCAGGATGAAAAATGAAAGAGGATGAATGTTGGATGTAATGAAATGCAAATGAGATAAAAAAGCAAATCAAAGGGAAAATAATGTTAAAATGCAATAAATAATGACAAGTTTATGAGATTTAATGCAATTCGAGAAGGTATTTATAAAATGAAACTAAGATGTATGGAATTCCTATGCAAACAATGTAGGAAAGTGCAACTTTTATAATAAGTAATTGACCTACAACTAAACCCTAATATAATTAAAGAAAAGAGATCGAGCTCATGTGAGATTTGATTTCCAATGAATCCAGGTGAGTTGTTCTTGACTTGCAAGCTCAAAGATATTAGAAATCAAAACCCAAATAAAAAAATGTGCTAACATAAGAGTATTTACCTATATAGCCTACACAAGAGATTGAAGGTCATGCCTACTAGTAGGTGAGTGTGTTATAAAATATTGCTCTATTCAATCTATAATCATACCTCAATGGACAAAATGATAGATATGAATGTCTTGAAGATGTTTTGAAAGCGTAAATTCATATGTTTTCACTTGCAACAAGCACAAGATAAACTGAAACTTATTACTGACAACTGAGCTTGCCAAATAAGATTCCTCTAGCCAATCAATGATTCGATCATGATATTTGAAACAACCAATTTGAAAACCCTGAAATAGTTACAAATATGAGCTTTCAATTAGCACATTCAGATTTTGGAGAGAATATCTTGAGGAAAACATAACCTGATGTTTTTCAGAATCCTTGTCAAGGTCGTGAGGACCTAACATAACCATCAACAAAAGCTGAACTTCCTCAACTTCTTGACAAGTATCTAAGCAGTGAGATGGTGAATCATAAAAAATTATTAGCTTGATGAGATCAACATATGTAAGCCAAAAACCATCATTGGATATACCAGTGGGAAAATGATTAATGGGATGACAGATATTGACGCTAGTATGTCGAAAAAATCTATTAGTTAACATATAATATCCTTAATTATTAAAAGATAGAGATGAGTCAATTTGAGATATTCTACAAACACTTGCAAATTAGGGAATCTTCCTCCTCATATGTTGATGATAAAAAATCATCAGTTCCCTCTTCTCAAGTACAAGAAATCATTATCTTGTATCTTATTACAAACAAGAACTGCAACATGCAAGCTTGGGGAATTAAACATGATAGTTGGCATAGTAAATCCAAAAAAAAATTTAGGATACCAAGAAAAGTGAAATCGAGCTAAAAAAATATTAGAAGCATGTGTAAAATCAATTCCAATATTTATATCAGCATGGGAAATTAATTTGTCAACATAAGTATTTTGATTCGCTAAATGATTCAAGCATTCACTAACACTGAAAAATATGGAGTGTGCCAAAAAAAATGATTAGATTCAAAAGATACACAAGGGAGATAAGGATTTTATCACTCATGAAGGAGTTTAATAGGAATACATATTTTAGCCAATAATGATATTTGTATCAATAATCATAA
The DNA here is from genome assembly GCA_034641835.2 of Pinus albicaulis. NCBI lineage: Eukaryota > Viridiplantae > Streptophyta > Pinopsida > Pinales > Pinaceae > Pinus > Pinus albicaulis. The sequence continues at coordinate 1,059,047,515 of CM076578.1, forward strand.
TGACAAGCTTTAAATATATGTGCATCGATGAAAGATACGCATTCCAAACCTAGTTTGAGGATCTCATTAGGATCATGAGAGCCTAACATAAACATGAGCAAGAGATGAAGTGGCTTGACTTCCTGAGAAGTTCCTAAAATTTCAAATGTTGGATGATTAAATTTGGAAGGTATGGTCAAATCAACATTTACCTGTAGACAAACCTCATTAGTTATTTGCACAAAATCATTATTAATCGAAAAAAAACTATTGGCGCAAACAATTTGATCGAGCATTCCAACATCACCAAATAGATTACTCAAGTCATAAGATTATGCAAGATTTATAGTTGAATATGTATAGGTTAGATAGGTTTCATGAACAACCCGAACAATTGAATTAGCCCCATCCAAAACTGGGAATGGCAAGGCTATAAGAAATATTTTCAATGATTACATTATTTTCATCTTCATCATGAGTGACCTTACCACCTTCTGCCAACTTAAAATCAAGTCCATTAGATTGTGAATTTGAAGGGCATGGCATATTTTCATCATGAGTTGATTCATTACACACGTCATGATAAAAGAGATGGTGAGATGAGGAAGAAATTTTTGTGAGAGATTCATCTATGATTAAATGAGGTTCCAGACCTAAGCCTTGCAAATCTAAGTCTTCTTGAGAAACCAAAATATCAACCAATGTACCTAGGAATTTATCACCATATATAGTAATGGAGACGTTTTTGTTAGGATGATGGTTTCCAAAGCCTTCATCTTAGTTAAGAGTTTTAGATTCATTTCACTCATTTCTAGGATTACAAGATTATTGATCAACCAAGAGTGAAGAACCATATTTTTCACATAAACGAATTTGAAAGAGGGAAGACAAATAGAATGTGTCTTCATAATTTTTCTCCTCTACCTATTAAATTAAACCACCTTGTACCCAATCACCATTTGGACCAACAGATTAAGAGCCAAGAGTATCTCAAGCCATTATTAGTGGAGCACATTGATCAAGTGAATCGAGGTATAGGGTCCATAAGGTGTAAATGATAGAGGATGAAATGTATCCCTCGAATAAGTAATACTTTCGATCAAATTAGATTCAAGATTTAGATTATGCACATTAATGTCACCTCAAGGAATCAAGGGATCAACCTTCACATTAGGCTTCGTGAAATAATTAAAATATTCAAAGATTTTTTGGATAACATCTTGACCATGGAAAGCTAATGAAGGTGGAATAAGTGGATTAGCAATTTGATTTTCCGATTTCCCAATGTCAACATTGGCACAAGAGACCACTTTTTATGTTAATGAAAATGAAGGAGGGCATGAAACATAGGGGGTAGAAGGTTCTTCCTCCGAGGTTTGCAGTGCCTCATGACTGAGAAAGTTTGGAAAGATGGATTTTGGGATAATATTTGTTTGATTTTTTATTTGAATATTATTGTCATTATAAGATGGCTCATTATCAATAGGGAATTTGGATTCAATTTTTTTCAAAGAGGTTAAAACCAAACGCCGAAATTTTTCATCCAAGAAATCATAATCCACATCTCCTTTAGGGAACTCATAGAAAATATGAAGAAACCTATTAGAAAAATCCTCTAATGATTCATCAAGTTTCATTCTAAGTTGATTGATCTTTTTATACACATATTGATAATCATACCTATCAAAAGCTTCATGAAGCTCCTTGATGAGTTGCTCAAACGAATGTAAATAAGTAGTTGGTAATGTGTGACCCCATTTCTTGACATAAGCTTCAAGTGTGAGTAACATACCAATGGAATATTTACAATGAATTCCATTAGAATGGAAAATTTGAATAAATTGAAATATATGACTTAATATAGTTGTTCAACCCTCACCATCAAACTTAAACTCTAACAAGTTATGAATTATTTCGGTGGGGATTGTGATATTTACTCTTTTAGAAAAACATCCTGGGATTAATACTTTGGAGGAAGCCACTTCTAGATGAAAGATTCAAACCAAGATCCATGAGCTTAGCTTATCATCTTTCCCTCCTTCTAACGCCAAAAGGGTTGATGGTGCTAAAAAATATGCCAACACGTGGGGGTCTCCCCGATATGAAGTCCCAATTAGACCTCTCACCATTTGGGATAGGATATCCATCTAGATAATAGATCTACTACCCTTGTATGTGTGTTTTTCTCTTGGATATTGAATGCAAATATAAGTGTGAGTACAAATGCAATATGTTAGAAGATTAAGGACGAGATCAACTCTCCAATGATATCTTACGGAACATGATATAAGAATACTACAACATCATGAGCAAAAACATGCCTTAAGGAAGCATCAGATAGTTGAAACTAACTGAGACATACACAAAGGGAAAGTGCTAGCAATAGACTACAGATTAGTTCACAATCAACCGCTAGCATTAACATTGAATTAAGAGTAAATATTGAAAGCCAACACACAAACGGCATGAAAACGAATTAGTTCAAAAACATGTAATTGGTGTGTAAACCACATGCATACATAATCGAAATACAAAATAGGAAATATAACAATAGAGGAACCCATGAGAATCAATGCATGAGCAAAAAAGTTTCTCATTGATAGTATCACCCATTTGAAAGCATGTAAAACAAGCTCATCAAAACCTAATAGTGGGACGAGAATAGTTCATACCATCTTCATAGCATAGTACTATCTTCACAATCCCTCTACCTATGGGCTACCAAAGGTGAGTTCTTTTCGCTCCCAAAGCATAAGATAACAATCCTATAAATCGCCTAGCTTAAGAGCTAAAAATCATTTTGCTTGTGGCATGAGGTTACACTTATAGAGATGAGGAGGGTGACCTTTTACCTTCTCCTATGACCTCTAGGCTACCTCATGACCTTTGGGCTTCCACATGGCTCTTGAGCTTCCAAGTGACATTTGATATTCTACTTTTGTCTTTTCTGACAAATAAATATGTTTACAAAACAATAATTGAGAATTCAACAAGCTCGTGCATAACAGAAAACACATTGGGCTTGAAGGACTTTTTCATTGCCATCGTGTGACCATAGGGTCGCCCTGGTGTTGGTTGGGTCAGCTCACAGTTGTTATCAACGAGTCCATACATAAATGTGACATTAGACTTTGCAATTTACCTGCAATTTTAGACCTGAAATACATATAATTAATAATCCCATAAAAAGATTATAAAACTCAAATATAATGAAAAAAATACTAATAATAATTATCTTTTATTCATCATAAATAAAATTGCTCAAAAAAATTAGTCTGTGAGAAACTCGAGAGTGTATACATCCTTGAAATAAGAATTTGATCTTAAGTTTGCAATCTTCTCCGTCAAGAACCAGTGAATCCAGGGATTCATGGCCATTTGAGAAATCTTGGTGCCTGCGTGCTCCTCTTCTGTAGAGATTGAAGTGAGTTCGGGATCCATACAATGTAAGGGCCGCCTGAAAATATGCACGGGTGACCTCTTCTGCTCTCTTCCGGGGCTTTCCGATTTTCGACTGCCCATTTTTCTCATCTAGGATGGTAGACTTTTCAGAAGGAGAAGTTATAGTTGTCTGGCCCACCTTTGCCTTCTCATTTCCATTCTCCAGTCGCAGCAGTTCTGCGTTCCACAACTTTATTCAACACCCCTCCCTTCGCTTAACATATTGGAGTAATTTCCCTAGTGGCTTTCAATTGTATTTGTAAAACATTATGTTAGTAATATACCAGGTAGCCATACAACTTTTTATTTCTTTGCAGGATCTATTGGCTGCTACTACACGTAGCTTTTATCTATGGACTCGGCGCAAGCGATGCAGGCCACCCAGATTTCTCATGTCACGAGTTGTCTCAATAGACAGGGTTAATGTAGTTTGTAAGCAAGCCCCCTCGAACTCATTTGATTACTCATGGTTGTTTATCATTATTGTAATTAGTTTTCCTCACACCGTTAATGGGATCTTGACATTGACAAGCAGGTTAATGTGATGAGCTCCAACACAACCATGGATCCCGTTTTTGTTGATTAAAGGAAGGACATGAGGTATTTGGGGCTATCGATCCTCATTGTGGGGCAAAATAAAAATCCATTTGACTTTCGGATTAATGACAATAGACAACTTTGGTTAATTAAAATTTTCTATTTGTTTCTCCTTTTCTTTAGGTGTCGAAGCAACCAACATTAAGATGTAAATCTATTACCATTACTGGACTTCACGTAAGGAGAAAGTGTTGACCATCTTGAATTCCACGAGTTATTCTCGATTTCACCATTAACCAACAACAATCCAATTTATGACGCGTTTTTTCAAAGTTTAAGAGAAATACAATATCACGGGCAATTTTTAATTTCAAATTTATTTTATTTTGTTCAATGGAAATTTGCCGATATTCATCAATCCAATTTTTTTAAAGCAAGAAAAATACTTTTGGTTTATATAGTGTATCAAGACACATGTCTTTTATCAATTTTCCACATTTACATTTTCATTTTTTGATTTCATAAAGCATTAACAAAATTCATAAACATTGATCCTTCTTGGATTCTCAACCTTTTTCTTATTGTCTAGAACACTTCTGTAGATTCCCTGTGATATTTAGCTAATTAAGCGTTATCTCAAAAAAAGAGTAATACCCATTGCATTCCCCAAAACAATAGTCTTCTCTATGATCCTCATTCTTTAACTTTCTTTCCCTCCTTGTCATACCAAAATCATGCTTCCTAAACCTTAACTGAAATTTACCTTGCCTTATGCTCCATGACCATTTGAATTGTAAAGCTCGCAGTACATTTCACTGAATCTCCCACTCAATCCTCTTTTTGACAATCTGTCTACTTTGTTGTTTTTTTCCCTGCATACATGGCAGAAAGTTATAGTAGAAAAGGAACGCTTCAAAGCTTTGATCCGCCCCATCCAATGAGTAAGAGAGCAGGATTTAGTTGAGTTCCTTTGTTCATATGCTCAATGATAACTTTCGAGTCCCCAAAGACCCAAAGCTCCTCCAGATATAGATGTGTAGCGAACCACAACAGTCCCCACAACACAATGTTTTTAGCGCTCATATTGGTTCCTCTTCCCCCATTCCAATAGATTTTGTAATGACAATCCGGTGATATCATTAACCAAGCCCCACAACCACAGTTTTGGTTTTGTGATGCTCCACCAAAAAAACTAGTTGGGTAGTGAATTTCAAATGGTCTCAGCCTCTTCGATGCATCACATGGTGGCTTTTGACTTAACTTCAACTTCTCTATAAAACTGTAGACCTTAATACATATATCCAAAGGGTTAAATGGATTTCCTTCAAAAATCTTCCTGTTCCTTCCACACCATAAGTACCAATGGAATAAAATTGGAATGGCTCTTAAATGATTCCTCCTCCTGAATCACCAGCTAATGCAATCTGTCATTGTTCTGTACTCTGGAAACAACAATTTAAGATGCAGGCATAGAGTATGAAGGGTCTCTAAGGCAAAGGGAAAACTATAGAAAAGATGTATATTGTCTTCCACATGATCCTCACATAATGTACACATGCCCGATCCCTACCAGCCCTTCTTCTGTAAATTTTCCCACGTCAAGTTTTTATTTTTCCAAATGAGCCATATAAGAATGATCATTTTTACCTGAACCTTAACCTTCCACATATGTTTAAACCAGCTGCCCGGTTCATGTCCTAGTATTTTATTTGTCAATGTAGTGTAGGCTTCCTTCATGCAGATCTGTTTTCCATTGAAGTCCCTCCCTAGTTCATTCTGTCTCCTCCTATGTCCTTTCTCAACCTCAGAAATTTGATCGAGGTGATGTAATTATCCCAATCCTCCTTTCTGATCTCTTCTAAACCCATCTCCCTATGATTCATCCATCTCGGCACATAATTTTCACATTCCTTTATCATCTGTCCCATATAGAAAATACCTCTTTTATTAATTTGAACAATGATTTCTCTCTTCAAGTTTATGTTTTGTCCATGATCATATAGCTGCTAGCTTCCAATCTGTATCTTATTTCCATTTCCAAAATTCCATTCAAGATTCTCTGTGAATATTGGCCAGCACTTACAGTATCCTTTCCATATTTCTGATCTACATATAACATCCTCCTAGCTTGAGATAAGAATGTCCTTGGTATCCTTCAGTCCAATATATTTATGCCTTATGATCTCCTCCCAGAGGCCTCTTTTTGTTATACATCTCCACATTTATTTAAATATAAGAGACTTACCAAAAGTTTTGAGGTCGAACATCCCCCGACCACCCTTCTCCTTCAGCTTAGTAATACTCTCCAGACATGCCAAATGTATAGTTTTACGCTCCTTGCCCCTGTTCCATATGAATCTAGCCATTATCTTATTAATCTCTGCCAGAGCTTGTTTTGGAATTAGGAAAAGGTGAGCCCAATACATAGTATACTATTGAAGTACCGCTTGTGACAATATTAGCCGGCTTCCTCTAGATAACCATCTTGATGACCATACAAATATCTTATTTTTGAACTTCTCAGTTAACCATTTCAAGTCATCCACTGTATACCTAGTCGGCTTTAATTTGAAGCCCAAATAAGTCATACCATCTCTGAGAGTTGTTGTTTTGAAGTTGAAGAAAGTTCCCAGCTCATTAAAATCCTCTTCCTCCCCATTAGCATAGTAAATGCAAGATTTACCTACACTAACCAGCATACCTGATGCTTCACAAAAACCATTTAGTATGTTTCTGAGCTCTTCCCAGTTCCTCCTCTGCATAGCACCAAAGATAAGAACGTCATCCACGAAGAGGCTATACGTCACCAATTTCTGTTGACAAACTTCTACACCTCTGAAAATTCCAGAGTTCATTGCTTTCTTTATCTTCAAGCTAAGTGCATCCATTATCAATATAAATAGGAGGGGGGATAGGGCACAACCCTTCCGCAATCCCTGCCCGGGTGAAAGAGATCTAACGTTGTACCATTAATTAAAACTGCCATTGAAGTATGATTTATGCATGCCATTATCCAAGCCACCACCTCCCCATCCAAACCAATTTTAAATAGGATCAGTCTTAGGAAATTCCAGTCGACCCTATCATATGCCTTGTTTAGATCAATTTTCATGACCGTCGCGTTTAATTTTTTTTGCCTAGTAACATGGAATGAATGACTCCTTGGGTGATTGCCACAACATCATGGATGCTTCTGTCCTTTAGAAAACCTACCTGTTCCACTGAAATATACTTCGATAGGACCCCCTTAATTATCTCCGCTATGATTTTTGAATTAATCTTGTAAAGGGTGTTGTAGAGAGAGATTGGTCTATAATCATCAAAAGTGATCTTCCCTTTATTTTTTGGAATCAGGGCAAGAAAAGTTGAGTTTATGGCCCCATGAATCCTCCCAAACTATCTAACTTCTTCCACCATCTATGTTATCTCACCTGATAATTCATCAAAGGAATGTAGGAAGAAATCCGGAGTCCATCCATTCGGACCCGGACTCTTGTCCACAACAAAAGATTTTAACGCGGCCTTTATTTCTTCAAAGCTCACCTGCTTTTTAAAGTTATATAGATCCTCCTCGGAAAACATGACAGGAAAGTCTTCAATATGATCCATTTGTACTGTTATATCAGGGGCTTCTTGCTTCTCATATAGGGTCCCATAGAAATCAACCACTGCCTTCTTTATACCTTCCGTCATGCACAAAGTTTCTCCATTTACCTCAATATTCCATATTGCATTTGCACTCCTTCTTCCATTAGCCACCTTGTGAATTTTTTTTGTGTTTTTATCACCATATTGGAGCCACGTGGCCCTACTCTTGAGTATCCGTTCCTGTTATTCCATGAGAAGGTGTGTCTTGTATTTTTCTTCTAGTACCTTAAGTTTTCCCAGTAATCCATCGATTGTGTTCCCTCCTCTATATCATTTAAGATCGATGTTCTTTCCATTCTAATGGATCTGATTCTATCCTTCATTTTTTTCTTTTTCCCCAGTTCCCAAGTCTTTACCAATTTCCTTAAGTTCCTCAGGATGTTTGATAAATATGTCATGACTGATGTATCATCCATCCTTTTATGAGATTTTAAATAACCCTTAACAAAAACATTAAAAGAATCATTACTCAGCCATGATCTATTAAATTTGAAAGGTATGCCACCTTTCCTTTCTTCAAAATCCCATCGTAATGTGATGGGCCTGTGATCTGAAACCGTTAGATCCTCTGCTAGTGTTCTCATATTTTCCATTTTTGATCGTAGGCCATTACTTATAACAAATTTGTCAATCTTCTTCCCAATGAAATCTCTACCTTTCCTATCGTTTAACCACGTTGGATTGTTTTTAGTAAAAGGGAAATCACATACCTCAACATTCCAAAAAATCTTCTTGATGACAGCGGCCAAGTGATCCAGTCTGCCTTTCTCACCCCAAATTTCATCATCATTTAGTCCACAATTGAAGTCACCAACTATAAGGATATTTTGGAGGAATAAGATTCCACTATACTCCATCCTTCGCCAGAAAGCAAGCCTATCCTGATAGTGGGCATAAACATTAATGAGATTGATACTGTGAGGAAATCCCCGACAGTATCCCATCAGGAGGATGCCACCAAAGAAACTGAAAGCTCTCATGGTTTCCCATCTGGGATACCACAGAGCCACCAAACCTCCAGAGCGACCCTCAGCACCTATTGCAACCATATGCCAATCTGGATAGATAACACGAAAATACATAATAGCACATTCAACTGACTGCATAGACTCATGAATGAAAATAAATGTAGAATTACATAAAAAAAGAAAATTCTTAATAGATAATAACTTCACCCGAACCCCCAGACCCCTCAAGTTTAGGGAAACAAGCTTCATTAAGGTTCTAGGGCCACCGGGGCCAATGCTCTAAGGACCTGACCTATAGCTTGAGAGACTGGCACGTCCCTAAACTTACCATCCATAATAATGTCATGTAAATCAGAGACCTGGGCCATCTTTTTTTTCCTTTTAGGCCTATCGTGACCCCTTCTAAGAGTAATATTTGATCTCGATGAAGGGATGATAAAAATTTTGGGATATGACACTCTGCCCCTATCCACCATCAACGACTCCAAAATTGAGTCATGTCCTGACAAAAAAATTTCAAGGTCACTCCCAATGGAGTTCCTCGGAGATAATGTGTTCTCAAGTCTAAAAGTAGGAGACGCAGGAGCAGAGGACAGAGGCTCATTTCCAAAACAGTCATCCGAAGTAAACTTTGTGGGGGACCCCTGGGGAGAGGAATTATCTAAATTGATTAGTGATTTATCCTTATCATTAGTCCCACACTTATTTAGGTTGGGTATCATGCCCCTTGGGATAAAATTCTAGAAACCCCCCCTCTGACTATCCAAGACTAGTGACAACGATAAGGGAGACAGTGACTCCACAAGACCATCATTCATTATAGGATAAGAATTATCAAAGCCACCATCAACCTGTGATGCAAAATAATGAGTTGATAACTTACCCAGAGCCATCACAGTACCCACAGTCGCAGACGAGTCAGGTGGGTATTTCCTCGAACACGGATGGTTCTTCTTCAAACCAACAGCCACCCTCGTCCCCTTTTCATTTTCCATCCACCTCGAGCAATTCTTCACTAAGTGGCTCGTAGCATGACATAAATATCACCTAAAGGGCATCTACCAATAATCTATAGTTTTTCTGTAGATCACCTCGTTCCATGAAAGATCAATATGTGCTGGCAATTCCCCTTCAAACGATGCTTCTACCAGAATCCAAGCAACCTGTTTATCATATACACCAAAGCATTTTGGATCCACATAGCGACACTTCCCTATGCTATCACCGATCGCCATCAGGACCTTTTGACTCCAAAATTGTAGTGGAAGACCATCTAGTTTCACCCACATAAGACAGTTTGTTGGCGCATTCAGACGAGGGTGGAATCCTATATCCCATCGGTGCAGAGCCAGGAAACATCTACCACTTATCCATGTTCTACCAAGCATTTCTGCAACATCTTCATCCTTCATAAGCTGAAAACAGAACCAACCCCGGTCTAATTTGCTAATCTTCAACTTGTATCCCAAAAACTTCTCCCAGGAACCTAATAGCCACTCCATTAAATCACCCTTGCCATGATTTTGGAATTTCCACCTCCCGAACACAGCTCTATTCATAAGGCTTTCAATTCGATCCCACATGACATCACTGCCAAAGCTGAGGAAACAAAAATTCAAGCCCGGTCTAATTGGCTTCTTCGTGCCTCATTGTGTATTTAGCGTGACGCATGGTTTCGAAGAGCTACACCTATTTGGTGGTTCAGGTAAATTGCCTAGAGGAGTGTTTCTCAGCACCTTCTCAGAGGAAGGCGAAAAGTGATGTTGCTCAGTTTTACTATTCCACTCTGTCCCTACATCTTCTGCTACCTTGATAGAACGTAAGAAATACACGTCCAGGACGTCCTTATCACACATGGCAATGTATGATTCTAATTCCCCCATCTCGAAAATTCTCAATAAAAAATCGGATAAAACGTTATGTCAACCACCAGAACATAACTCCCTCATATGTAAGTTAACTAACCAAGCACATAATTTCTGACAACCATCACTCTCCTAGCTAACACTATACCATAAATCGTCGTCCTCTCGCCATGCTATGGTTAATCACGTAGTCTAAAAAAACAATAGAATGGCCCAGAATCTGGCAAATATTATATCAGAATCTTGTTTGCAGTTGTTAAACTTCAGTATTTTGGGTGCCCTAAGGGTTTTTGATAGTGTTGAATCCATTTCCACTATCAAAAATGCAATTCAAACACTCAAAGTACTTGATTTTTTGAATTTTATTTTACCGGATTCCAGCAAAAAACTGTCATCCAGGCTATTCTGTATGCTAGGTAGACAACTTCTATGGTTAATAGCCCCCAAGTTCCAAGGTTAGTTATGAAGGATGGCCAACTACCCCTTCAGAAAAGTACCATAGATGATACTAAGGATTAACTCCCATCCATCAAAGGACAGTCCACGTAATCCAGTCAGTAAAAGGAGATGACGTTGTTCCGTTGGAAAGATTTTGTGCCAGCCTTTCCCATGAAATTTGAAAATTATGATCGTTGCCGACCGGATTACGAGTCCCAATTAGAAAAACCAGAGAAAACACAATGAACACCACCTCGAAAAAAAACTACAGTAACATACCCCCCCATTAACGCTTGGGATCCCAGCAGCCTTTATCCAGCTTGCACCGAGAAACCAACCTTCTCCTCAAATCCATCCTCAAATGAAGAAGTCCTAACTCCAGAAAAAGCGACTCCTGAAAACAATGTCATCTCCACCCTCTAAACCGCAATAATCCACTATCCTAAAGAAGAGAAATAACAATTTTCAAAGAACAAGTACCACTATGCGGGTCGATCCATGGCATAACTTGCACTGCAACTTTGCATCCTTCCTCATCCTCCAATCTTAGCCTTCTAATCCAATTTTTTCACCTACGTTCCCTTCATTCTTGTGGTGAAGACAGATTATCAGGAAATCTACTGTAGCTTCTCAAATATTTACAATTACATAGATGATCAAATTTCACACTTCGACATCCAAGATCCAAGATATTCCTATGGGGCCAGTTTAACCATCCCACTACTCAATTGGCCAAAACCCAATTCAGAAATCTCATAAAAGCTTTAATGCAAGAAATTGTGAACAACGCTCGCAATTTCTCGAGCCCTATGACATGGGCATATCATTCCCACAACCAGAATCTCCTCATCAATCTAATTTATGTTGTCATTTTTCAAAGTTTAGGAGAAATACATTCTCACAAATTTCAAATCTATTTTACTTGTTAAGTGGAAATTTTATGAAATTAATTTATTTTTATATTTGTTATTTTACATTTAGGATTTTTTGGGCTTATATAGAATTAAATTTGAAAATTATCCAAAAATTATATAAAGTTTATGAACTTTTGAAAATTTGTAAACAAGATAATTTTTATTTTTTAAATTAAAAAAAAACACTTAAAAATAAAAAATAGATATATAAGGAGCAAAATTGTCTCTTAATATAAAAAGTAAAATTCTATCTCATTTCAAATTTTTATTTGCATTCAAATATTATAAAATAACATGATATATATGTTAGCACTATATATAATTAAAAACATATCTATTTGTGAAAGTACTCAATATTTTAAAAAATAAAAATATGTCATTATATGTGATTTGTTATATAACTTATTTATTTATAAATTTTTATTTTATATATAAAAATTGGAAATTCTATTTCAAAACCTAAGATCATTTATATCTCTTTCAATTACATATATAAAAATATAATTACAAACATTTATGTTAAAAATCATTCATTCACATAATCAAGTAAGTAGAAAACAATAACTACGATTTTTCTTACTTGATGATGGACTCTAAAAATATCTTTTCAAATTTCTTATAAATTATTTGATCACGTGTTAAACAATATTCCTATACAAATGCAATATTTTTTTTCAAACAGTGATTTCTTTTAGGGAAGCAAACATCCCCTTATCTAATTTATACTAATAAAATCTTATGTTAGTTACTTTGGACCTCTTAGAGCACTAACTCTTTATAAAATCTTATATTACAAGTTTAAAAATAATAATAGGAAAGTTAAAAAACAAAGTAAATGATTTATGAAATGTACGTCACTCTTATACAACTAATAAATCAAAACAATTAAATAACATTCAAATCAGAATCATTTAAATTAAATATTTAACTGCTATTCACTACTTGTATAATAATGTTCATCGAATTTGTGGGAAATGACATTAATTCAAAAAATCAATTTCAACTTATAATATTTTTTTATATAAAATAAATAAAAAACACTTTCAAGACTTTCTATGGTTGGAAAACAAAATAAATGATTTATGAAATGTATATACCATTAATGACAAAAATAAATAAAGAAATTTTCAAAACTTTTTACAACTGTTAAAAAAAATGTATGAAATAAAAAAAAATTATAAAATATATGTTACATGTTATACAACTAAAAAATAACATTACAATATTTACCGTTTCAATACATTTTGAGTAAAAAATCATATTAACATATATATATGAAAATCAAATTCCAAGCTTGATGAGCGGCTTAACGTGGATCTTCGTTTCTAGTGATCTATTAGTGATCATTCACTGCCGTGATGGCACTTTTAACATTTTCTTTCCGTGTCTTTTTGGTTCTACCTCTTGATATAGATGGGAAATAGATGCGAAGATAAATTCTTGTGGTTCCATTATAAAGAATAAGATAGTTTTGTAATACAAATTTGTTTAAAAATGTTTTTATTTTTATTGGGTTCTATAAATAAGTGTGATTATAAAGAATGTTTTTTTATGAAATTGATTCCTATCTTCAATATTTTTATATAATTTTTATATTTTAAATAATTATTAATAAAATATTAAAAAATGATTTTATTTTTTATATTATAATAATTTTATAGCATAACAAAATTTATTATACAATATTTAAATAGAAACAAATATGTTATAACATAAAAATATTTTGTTATTGTGAGCAATTATAGAATTGAGATTAAAATACATTCAAATATATCCACAAGCTGAGTTAAATAAAAATATTTTGTTACTATGAGCAATTATATAACTGAGATTAAAATACATTAAAATATATTTACAAGTTGAGTTTACTAAAAACAACTTTAAAAAAATATATATTATTTTTGAAGCCATTGTATTTAAAACATAAAAGTATGATTAATAGTTGTTTCGTCAAAAATGAATCTACGATGATATGATAGTTGTGTTTTGAGAGCGTTTGGATTCCATGGAAAGTGTAATGCAATTTTTCCTTAAATATTCAGTGATGTAAGGATTGCGAATTTTTTTTTTTTTTTAAAAAGTATATAGAATTAATATGTTTGAGTCAATTATTAATGTCGTTTTATACTGGCTTTTTTTAATAATAGTGTAAGCTGTTATATAAATAAATTTAAATTTTTATAATAAATTAGATTGTAATTTTATTGCTTTTTGAAAAAAAAAATAGAATATTTTATAATTTATTTTTAAATAATTTAATGGTTATATAACTCTTTAGATGATTTATTATTATTTTTTATTAAATAACATTATATATATATTATTTTTTATTTTTTGAAATTTAGTTTTATAGATCCATATTTTATATAAAGATATTTTAGGGTAATAATTATATAGAAAAAGACTTTGTCAACACATTTCAATAAGTGTGGTTCATCTTAAAGACAACAAGAAAGATCAGATCTGTAATATTCCTCTCATAAGCTACCTCAAAAACTCTCTTAAAATGAGAGTTGTTGAATAATTAAATATTATTAATTATTGTATTGATATTACATGGAGAATATTCTTGTAATTCTTAAAGATAAGAAAATTATAAGAATTCATTCTTAATTCATTTATTTAGAAGAATTTATATTCTTTTATATAAATAAATTATATTTCTAAGCTGGTATATTTTATGAGTTTTAGAAATAATGAATAATAGTTCTAGAAAATTTATGGATAAAATATATTTTGTTCATAAGGCAAAATCAAGTTTACCTTGAAAAGAAAAGCATGAGAGATTTATGGAGTGCTTTTGTGATTTAGGAAAAATCATATTTATGGAGTGATTTATGGAATGCTTTTAAGATTTAGAAAAACTTTTCAATTTTCTTAATTCTATTTAATGTAAGTCTATGAGAAAAATAGGGGAAAGAATGACAGAATACATGGAGAATGTAGCCAAGAGAAATGAAGAAGGGAGTCCAAGAATGCATCAAAAGATAAGTAACTATGTTTTTTGAAAATTATTTTGTTTGCATATGGTGCATGATGAAATAAGAATTGAATTTATGTGCTTGGAAAAACTCATATGATAGAGAATCAAGATTATTTCTTGAGAAAACCTCTATGGAATTTTGTGCATAGAGGAGTAAGTGTTTTTTTCATTGAATTCTTAGAAGATTTCATGTGCTTTGAATTCTTAAAGTTTTTTCATGCCTAAATAATTCAGTGAATTGCATGAGTTATTGGAAAGTAGGGTGTAGATATGCCTTCGTATCTCCCAAACCATGATAGATGTGTACAAACAGAAAGAGGTTTTTGTAGATAAGTCTAGTCTGGAAAAAAGCATCTTTTAGATTTTAAAAATTCGTTTTCCATGTCTTGAAAACCGTGTCCAAAATTGATGAAAAAATAGGTAATTATTTCATATTTAAAAACAATGGTTTGAAAAGATTCATTCGAATCTTCCAAACCATGATACCTATGTAAAAATTGATAGAGGTTTTTTTTAATGAAGTAGTTACAAAAAAAACCTCTTTCGGTTTCAAAAACTCATTTCCATATGTTTGGAAACCGTGTCCAAAGTTAATGGCTAAAACATGAAATTATTTAATATTTAAATTTGGAAAAATGGGTTGCAAAGTTTCATTCTAATATTCTAAACCGTGACACTTGTGAAAAAATGAGAGAGCTTTTTTTTAATAAGCTTGATCAAATTAAAAACCTCTTTTGGTTTTCAAAAATTCGTTTTCATATGATCGGAAGTTATGTCCAAACTTGATGATCAAAATAGGAAAAACAGAGTAAAACATAGTGGTTCCATTTGATTTTTCAACCAGATAAGAATAATTGCTCATGTACATAAAGAAATAATAATTATTGTGATAATTATTGAAAATGATTTAAGTTATTTCATTTAAGAGATTATCAAGTACGTTCTCATGATGCATATGCATTAAAATTTTTAAAAAGAAATATTGGACTCTTGAAGAAAGTATGTGCTTAGGTGCACATGAATAATATCTATTATATTTGATCTACTAGAATTTATTATGTGATTTTACTTGCATGAGGAGATTGAGTCATGCAAAAATATATAAATAACTTTTGTGAGAAGTAGTTCCATAAAACCTTTGCGTAAAAGACAATTGGTTGTGTTATTTGAGAATGATTTGTTATTCATGTTATTTCTTGAGGTAATATTACAAATCTCTCTTATTTATGAAATGATAAAAAAATATTTTGTAATGCAAGCATAATTGCTGGTGAGTTAGCTATATTTTGGAAAAAGAATAATTATTGTGTTAAGTTCCTTAGAAAATAAATATATATATATTTGTATGCCAGGAAGCATTTATTGTGTTAGAACTCTTAAAAAAGAATAGAAGAGAAAAATATATCCCAGTATGCATTATTGGATTAGATTCTTGGAGAGGAAAATTAGTAATCAACCGTTTTTTTATGTAAGATTATTTAGAGAAACATATACACTTGCATGCATGGAAAAAATATAGTTCTGGTATTAGATTTCTGGAGAAAAGGAAGGTGCAATCACATAATATTGATTGTGTTAGCATTCTTTTGGGAAAAATAATATGTATTTGCACACTTAAAGGGATTAGCTATGGTATTAGATTTCTTTTGGGATAATATTATGCATAGTTATTGGGTTAGATCTTTTGGATAAGAAGGAAATGTCCCTTTGCATGCATGAAAAAATAAATAGTATGCGTTTGATCCCTTGGAAAAGAAATGTGTTTATTTTTTTATGCAATATTTATTTAGTTTCCTTTGAAAATAAATATATGTTTTACATGCAAGAAGAGCAAACTATGTTATTTTCTGTTGGAGACGACAAGTAGTTGCATGCACAAAATTATAACTAGTATGTTAATTTTGTTTGAAATAGAATTGGCATTTTTATACATAATAGTCATTGTGCATAACTCTTGTGTGGAAATTTTTTTTTTTGAAAAGAACATGTGTTCACATGCATAAGTATAGAATATATTGCATTAATCTCTTTGGAAAATAAAACATAAGAGTAGGCACAAAGGAAATTTCTTGTTGGGATAATTATCTTGAAATTTTTTTATGTATTTGCATGCCCAATAATATTATTTAGTATGTTAGCTTTCCTTTTTAAAATATGAAAGTGCATGCAAGATTTGTTAGTGTTTGCTAGAAATATGACACTTGATAGTGATTTATTTGTTACTAATGCATGTGAAAGGATTTCATGGCATTCTGTTTATGTTTTATACATGTATACAAATAATTGTTGAAGTGTCACAAATAAAGATTGATTATTGGTTTATTAATATTTTATCTAATCATGATATCAAGTGTGCTGAGGACAACAATGGCAGGAAATGATAATGACCTGAGCAAAAAATTGTTCATATTGAACATCGTGGAAGATAAATAATTGTTAGTCCATGCAGGTTTAAAATTTTGAATTGTAGGATGACCCATTGATGGAAACAATTCGACCACAAAGAAAAAGATTGAGGATTCATGGGTAAATGATATCATGATGATTGTAATATCTTATAACTAGTTATGTTGCATTCAAGGTTATTTTTCTATGTAATTTTTATGACAATGGTCAAGGGATTGACTCCCTTATAACTATTGAGTGGGTTGAAAACCCTCACGAGTATTTAATAATAAAATTAAACATTTGCTGGTTTTCATCCTACGAAGTTTCCAGAGTATAACGGTGTCTAATGATGTGATTGTTCATTGTGTCATTTTCATGATGTTAATTTCTTTCATGATGTGATGTTTATATTATCAATTATGTTATTTACTAATTGAGTTAAAATGATCATGGAATTGATGCATAGTTATAGCAGGAAATTTAGTTAATATGCAACAACAAAGAAATTTAATGGTTGTGTAACTTACTATGATTTTTACTAAATATTTCTCTAGGTGATGATGATGGTTATTCTAATGGTTAATAAGGGAATATATAAAGTAATATAGAAAGTTACACATTGGTAAATGTTGAAAAAATTTCCTAACTCAAGGCATTTTCCTGCAAGGTTATCAGAGTATGTTACAAATGGTATCAGAGAAAAGGTTGCAACACTGACGCCTTTTGGGAATCGTTAAGTAAAAAAGAAGTAAAGGTATTATAATAGTGGAATTCATCTCAAGTATGACTCTAACTGAACTTGCATAAGAATACAATTTACATGGGATGCATGATTAATGGACACATTAAAAATTAGAAAGTGATAATGTTTCTTAAATGTTATGCTCACGAAATTTGAATATGGATGCAGATAAAAGGGAATAAACCCTTTATTGAATTATGAACAATATTGAGCACTCACTGGTTATAGTGTGAATTAATTACCAAAATTTGCATGCATACTATTACAACAATGATTATGTTGCATAAGAAAAAGAAGAAGGGAAAATCATGACTAAATTCATAATGCATTGCTTATAAAGAATGAATGCACATATGGTTTTTGTGATAAACAAATAATTTAGAAGTTGTGGTTAACCTGAAGAGGAAAATTGAATGTTGTCATATATATATATATATATATATATATATATATATATATTAAAGAACCTCTTTAGGTGTTAAAAATAAGCAATGAGTTAAGTGGAACTCATATAGTGAACTTAGAGTTAATGAACAATTCATAGTAGCATAATTGTGGGTTGTCTTCCTTCATGTAGAGTTGTAAATGAAAGTTTGCATTTCATGTGTTTGAAAAAAGTGATAAATGGGATCCAAAGTTTTGTTATTTTAAAAAAATTCATCCATGGGAGTTTTGGATGTGATTCATCATAACATCAAGGGATATTAATACCTTAAGGTCATGAAACCCCCATGTTGATTCCCAGAATTTTTTTTGTTTAGAATTGGATCCATAATCTGGTCGACTTTTCCGATTAAACACTCTTGTTGGGATTGTTGGTTGTGTTGTTTCGCAGAAATTTAACCATTCATGATATTAATAAGATTCATGCTATTTTGTAAATTCTAGTTTTACTATCTCCCTCATAGTTTAAACATATTTATGGAAATTTATTTCATATCTGCTAACTAGTTGTTAAAATTCCTCAATGGTGGTAGATTGCATGTTTGCTAACTATTTGTTAGAATGTCTCATTGATTGTAGATTGAATTCTTGCAAACTATTGTTAAAATTCCTCAGTGGCGGTAGATTGCATGCTTGCAAACTGTTTGTTAGAATGCCTCATTGGTTGTAGATTGCATGCTGGAAAACTATTTGATAAAAATTTACAGTGGTTGTATATTGCATGTTTGCAAATTATTTTCCAAAAATTATCCAATGGTTGTCGCTTTCATGGTTGCAAGCTAATTGTAAAGAAAAAAGAAAAAAGAAAAAATCACATTTTGTGTCATATTGTTCAATGGGACTATTCTATAATATTAATGGTTGGTAAGGCGAGACCTTATAGAAAGTACAATGCTATGGCATGCAAGTTATTTTATTGTTTTTTATAAGTTGCATTATTGTTGTTATGTGGAAATTTGGAATGTATACCACCAATATTACATGTGATGAATTGTTGTTAGTGCACTTTGACAAATTGTGGGACCCATTTTGAGGGTCAAGTATAGATGCCTGGTGTACATAAATGTTCATTTTATTTAATGATAATATGCAAATCTAAAATTATGTAAATTAAAATGGACTTTTAAGCATTGACTATTTTTAGACATTGAATTATTATTAGATTCAATGGCTATGGAGCCATGATAAGGTTGTTGTGATGATGCAATATTTTATTTTATTATTGATTTAATGAATACATTGGTTGGGGTATTCAGAAAATAAATGTAGAGTTTTAGAAGACTTATTGCTAGCATATGAAAAGTTATTGGTGGTTAAGTCCAAGATGGACCTTCCCTAAAATTCTCTTAAAAATCCCTAGGAGAAAATAACAAAGAGGAAAATATTAACATAATGGGAGATAAAGATTATGTTAATCACTTATTTGGAGATAAATACTAAGTGGGGTAAAATAAAGCACATCGGGAGAGAAAGACGTTCTTTAAAGAAAAAGAAAAATATATTTTTCGAAAAATCTAAAACAAAAAGGTCTAGGCAAAAGGTTGGCAAACCTTAAAGCAGGACACTGCTAAAAATCTGTTTGGAATAAAGCACCAGGGAATCAATGAGGTTGTTGATTCCAATGGCAAGTAGATCTTAACTCGGTGGGGAAATATTGGAGATAGTTCACGGTTGGGTGGAATATGCTCAGTTCCTGAATAATTCTCACAAATTAACTACAGTTAGATGAAATTATGTCTATGCTCTGTTATTTATTTCAAAATTATCTAAAGATGTTGGATGTTACAATAGACTATAAATTTCATGTCTCAAATTTGTTGAATCTGTTATAGTTTTGCATGCATGATATATTAATTTATTTAAGAGACAATTTCGATGAAAGAGGTTGTGTTTGTAGGCTTTTATGAGAAAATGAACATGTTAGAAGTGAATTATCTATATGCATACCTAGAGAAAATAAATTGAAATATATATGCGACTAAAATAATTCTTATTAGATAAAATAATGAGTTATTGAACTCTAAAATCTTGGCAGAATAAAGGAAATGGTTGGAGATAAATGCCATAAGTTTGAATTTGATTGAAATTACTCTGGGAGAGAAAGACAATAATTTCCAAACAACACTAGTGGGAAAGAAAGACTAGTGTAACTCCTAAATAAAATACAACATGCACTTGATAGAGTTTTTCTTGTAATTTTGATGATTAAAGGACTAGTGCTCCTTGATTTTTTGTGGAACTATTATGATTAAAGTATTATTTGAAATTGCTTAAATAATTGGTAATGAAAAGTAAATGTTAATGTTCCACAAGAGAAGAACATCGAGGATGATGTTCTCTTTAAGGTGGAGCGGGGAGAGAGGGGGTGCAGGAGGAGGGGGTATGTAATATCCCTCGCATAAGCTACCGAATTTTTTTTTTTGTAAAATGAGGGTTGTTGAATAATTAAATATTATTAATTATTGTATTGATATTACATAAGAATATTCTTGTATTTCTTAAAGATAAGAAAATTACAAGAAATAATTCTTAATTATTTTATTTAGAATAATTTATATTCTTCTATATAAATAAATTATATTTCTAAGTTGATATATTTTATGAGTTTTAGAAATAATGAGTAATATTTTTGGAAACACTATGGATAAGAGATATTTTGTTCATAAGGCAAAAGAAAGTTTACCTTGAAAATAAAAGCATGGGAGATTTATGGAATGCTTTTGTGATTTAGGAAAAATCATATTTATGGAGTGATTTATGGGTAATTTATGGAATGATTTTAAGATTTAGAAAAGCTTTTCCATTTTATTAATTCTATTTATTGTAAGAATATGTAGAAAATAGGGGAAGGAATGCCAGAATACATGGAGAATGGAGCCAAGAGAGATGAAGAAGAGATTCCAAGCATGCATCAAAAGATAAGTAACTATGTTCTTTGAAAATTATTTTGTTTGCATATGGTGCATGATGAAATAAGAAATGAATTTATTTTCTCAGAAAAACTCATATGATAAAGAATCAAGATTATTTCTTGAAAAAATATTTATAGAATTTCATGCATAGAGGACTAAGTGTTTTGTTCATTGGATTCTTAGAAGATTTCATGTGCTTTGAATTCTTAAAAGTTTTAATGGCTAAATAATTATGTGAATTGCATGAGTTATTGTAAAATAGATTCCATATATGCTTTTGTATCTCTCAAACCATGATAAATGTGTACAAACTGAAAGAAGTTTTTGTAGATGAGTCTGGTCCAAAAAAAAAAAAATCCTCTTTCCAATTTAAAAAATTCGTTTTCTATGTCTTGAAAACCATTTCCAAAATCGATGACAAAAACATGAAATTATTTCATATTTAAATCTGGAAAAATAGGTTGAAAATATTCATTCAAATCTTCTAAATTGTGATACCTTTGTAAAAACTGATAGAATTTTTTTTTTAATGAAGCTGTTACAAAACAAAACCTCTTTTGATTTTTAAAAATTCATTTCCATATGTTTGGAAACCATGTCCAAAGTTAACAACCAGAACAGGAAATTATTTAATATTTAAATCTGGAAAAATGGGTTGCAAAGATTCATACAAATCTTCTAAACTGTGACACCTATAAAAAATGTTAGAGAGGTTTGTTTTAATAAGCATGTTCCAAACAAAAACCTCTTTTGGTTTTCAAATATTCGTTTCCATATGGTTGAAAGTCGCATCCGGAGTTGATGTCTAAATCAGGAAAAACAAAGTAAAACATAGTGCTTCCATTTGGTTTTTCAACCGGATAAGAATAATTGTTTATGTACATATAGACATAATAATTATGTTCATAATTATTGAAAATGAATTAAGTTATTTCATTTAAAAGATTACCAAGCATGTTCTCATGATTCATATGCATGAAAAGTTTTAAAGAGAAATATTGGACTCTTGAAGAAAATATGTGCTTAGGTGCACATGAATAATATCTAGTATATTTGATCTACTAGAATTTATTATGCGATTTTAAACACATGAGGAGTTTGAGTCATGCAAAAATATATAAATAACTTTTGTGAGAAGTAGTTCACATAAAACCTTTCCGTAAAAAGTAATTGGCTGTGTTATTTGAGAATGATTTGTTATTCATGTTATTTCTTGAAGAAATATTAGAAGTCTCTCTGATGTATGAAATGATAAAAAAATATTTTGTATTGCATGCATAATAGCTAGTGGGTTAGCTATATTTTGGAAAAAGAATAATTAGTGTGTTAAATTCCTTGGAAAATAAATATATATATTTGTATGCCAGGAAGCATTTATTGTGTTAGAAATCTTCAAAAGGAATAGAAGAAAAAAATGTATCATTTTATGCATTATTGGATTAGATTCTTGGAGAGGAAAACTAGTAATCACATGCTTTATTATGTAAGATTATTTAGAGAAACATATACACTTGCATTTATGGAAAGTATAGTTTTGGTATTAGATTTTTGGAGAAAAGGAAGATGCATTCACATAATATTAATTGTGTTAGTTTTCTTTTGAGAAAAATAATATGTATTTGCACACCTAAAGGGATTAGCTATGGTATTAACTTTCTTTTGGGACAATATTATGCATAGTTATTGGACTAGATCTTTTGGATAAGAGGGAAATGTCCCTTTGCATGCATGAAATAATAAATGGTATGTGTTTGACCCCTTGGAAAATAAATATGTTTATTTTTCCATGCAATATTTATTACGTTTCCTTTGAAAATAAATATATGTTTTACATTCTAGAAGAACAAGCTATGTTATTTCCTGTTGGAGCAGACAAGTAGTTGCAAGCACAAAATTATGACTAGTATGTTAACTTTGTTTGAAATATAGTTGGATTTTTTATACATAATAGCCATTGTGAATATCTCTTGTGTGGAAAATATGTTTTTGGTAAAGAACATACATTCACATGCATAAGTATAAAATATATTGCGTTAATCTCTTTGAAAAAGAAAGCATAAGAGTAGGCCCAAAGAAAATTTCTTGTTGGGATAATTATCTTGAAATTTTGTTATGTATTTGCATGCCCAATAATATTAACTAGTATGTTAGCTTTCTTTTGGAAAGAATATGAAAGTGCATGTAAGATTTTATTAGAGTTTGTTAGAAATATGAAGCTTGATAGTGATTTATTTGTTACTAATGCATGTGAAAGGATTTCATGACACTTTGTTTATGTTTTATATGTGCATACAAATTGTTGTTGAAGTATCAAAAATATAAATTGGTTATTAATATTTTATTTAATCATGATGTCGAGCATGCCGACGACAACATTGGCAGGAAATGATAGTGACTTGAGCAAAGAATTGTTCATGTTGAACATTGTGGCAGATAAATATTTGTTAGTTCATGCAAGTTTAGGAGTTTGAATTTCATGATGACCCACTGATGGAAACAATTCGACCACAAAGAGAAAGATTGAGGATTCGTGGGTAAATGGTATCATGATGATTGTAATAGCTTATAGCTAGTTATGTTGCATTTAAGATTATTTTTCTATGTAATTTTTATGACAATGGTTAAGGGATGGACTCCCTTATAACCATTAAGTGGAGTTAAAACCTTCACAAGTGTTTAATAATAAAATTAAATGTTTGTTGGTTTTCACCCTATGGGGTTTTGAGGGTATATCGGTGTCTAATGATATGTTTGTTCATAGTGTAATTTTCATGATGTTAATTTCTTTCATGATGTGATGTTTATATTATCAATTATGTGATTTACTAATTGAGTTAAAATGATCATGGAATCGATGCATAGTTATAGCAGGAAATTTAAGTTAATATGTTACAACAAGAAGAGTTAATGGTTGTGTAACTCACTGTGCTTGTTACTAGATATTTTTCACGGTGTTGATGATGGTTATTTTAATGGTTAATGAGGGAATATAGAAAGTAATTTAAAAATTTATACATTGGTAAATGTTGAAAAAAATTCTTAACTCCATGCATTTTCATGTGAGATTACCTAGGTATGTTACAGGATTGTGGCAACAAATTTAAATAGATGAATAGAAAGCTTAACTAGCCCTTATGATATAACAACTAGTTTGACTTAAAAGATATAATAGTTTTAATTGCTTTAATTTTTATCATATTTTATTTTTATTAATTTTTATTCTATCATGTCAATTATTTATTTTAATTTAATTCTAATTTGATATATAATCAATTAAAATTAATTAAATAACCATTCAAATTTTTGAATGGTACTTAGTTAATGGTCAAATTAATTAATAATTGTATATTTATTTATAATGTTTTTTTAATAAATCTATTGTATTTATCTTTGCTTAAAAGGTATAATAATTTTAATTTTCATATTTATTTATATTTAATTTAATTATTATGTTTTATTTTATTTCCTATTAATTTTTTCTCATAATATCTTTTTCAATTTTTAATATTATATTGTTATATAATTAATATCTCTAACATTTTTTTGTTTATCTTTATTTTTAAATCCTTAGCTATCACTGTGAAATATTACCATAAAAATAAGGCATCATTATTACATGGTCAATAAATAAATGGTAAACAAAGATATAAGTTTGTAAACTTCATGGAAGTGTGCAACAACTTTTGATAAAAGATGAGACTATGTTGGATCATTTCAAGATTGAGAATGGTCATGTGTGTAGTAATTTATCCAATTTCATCTCATTGGAGCATGTATAAGTGCTATTGAACCTTATAATAGGCTTAATATTGAAGCTAATAAGGAGGTTAAATAGCTTTCTTTTAAGTGTAAACATACAAATAAATAGTCTAACCATTATGTTAAGGGGTATTTGATTCCTTAGGTGAAGGTTCATCATTCTCTTCATCACTGATTGATAATCTGAAATTTAATATATTCTTAGTGAGCGTAGTCCCCTTGTGGTTTGGGATTGCCCCTTGTAGTTACAAAGCGTCTATATAGAGTAGCATTGCATGTTTTGCTTCACTTTGTTCTATGAGGACCTTTCCCATTATCCTATTGATATGCCAGTAGAGGTCAATAGTATACATATATTATATCTATCATGAATGAGTGTTTCCCAAGCTTGGAATACAATGTGTAATGTTTTCCTTAATGAATATATCTCAAAGGAAACATATTTCCATCCTTCCTTCATATTCATATTCCCCTCATCTATGTCTCTCATGACAACCATGTGAGGTTCTTGGGTGCAGCTTAATTCGAAGAAGAGTGAGCCATGTGAGGTGCTTGGGTGCAACTTAATTTGAAGCAGAGTGAGGGTCAAATGGGAGGGGATGATAAATGTAGCAATAATAATCCACAAGGTAGTTGAACATAATACATATCACTACCATGGAAGGTACATAAGGATGGTGAATGATAGCTAGTCTTGACCATACTCAAGTAAACATAGATGCAAGACAATGGAGGTTGAGCTATATGGGTTTGGAAAAAGGAAGACAAAGGGGGAAGGCCTTTTGATAGAAAATGTTAAAGAATATATCAAAAATAAATTCATAGAGGATTTGGGGGTCTGAGAGACAAAGGAAACATGCTTAAAATAAAATAAATGCATGATTTTGTGCCAAAATGTGTAAGTTTTGAAGTTCCCCTTCAATGATCCACAACCAATGAAATCATGTAAATCCTATAAAGTAAGTCATAATGATAAATACATGCAAGAATTAACAATAATAAATACCCTTTTAATCTAAGGTGATGGATCTTAACTCCTTACATGATACTACCCTATTTAAGGTCTATATGAGCTCTTAGGTGGCATAGGCACATCATGGTAGGAGAGAGATACATGTTGAAAGAGATCATCATCATTTAAATGATATAGACCAATCACCTTTCACGGGCTAATTAAACTTTATTTTAATAAGTATAATATAGATTAATAAATTACAAATTACAAATTAAATGATTTAATCTATATAAATACTAATTAGTGTTTTAACACATAGTTATAAACTAACTTTTAAATAACACAAAAAAAGTTATAAACTAACTTTTAAATAACACAAAAAACATTATATATATAACAAAAAAATACATACCTAACTATCATACGGGTTAGGTTTTTTTGTTTTGTTTTTGTTACATTTTAATAATTATATAGAAATAATTTTAGTAATTGTAAAATGAGTGATATAATTAATGTTTCATTTGAGATTACATAAGAATTTTAGAAGAAATATTGAATATATTAGATTTTATAACTTCAAGAGATTAGGGATAAGATTAAATAAAGTTTTTTTTATGCAAATTTTGTTTAAATTGTGGGGAATTTGATTTGTTTTATAACTATCAAATATGATTTTAATGTAATATGAGGTTATTATATATATTTGCATAAAAATATGGATAAAAAGGAAATTTTCATTTGGTAATTCTTGTAAATATGTTATGTAAAATATTATGACGATTTTGATTCAAATTTTGATTAACTAGTGTTGATATTAAAGGTACAAGTTGTACAACTAGTGAAAATAGTGGTAGAGGATGAAATCAACCTTGTTTCACATGAGTGCAATGTCATGAAACTTGCACCAAGATTAATATACAATACCCTAGACATGGTGCATCTAGTGGTTATAGTGGCAGTGAACAAAATCAACAGTGTCCCATATAAGTACAATGTTATGAACCTTGCACTGGAATTAATATACAAGACCCCAAACATGGTGCACCTAGTGGTCATAATGACATCAATTATGCAATTACAAGACTCGGATGTTGATTCCACTATATATATATATATATATATATAACAAGTTTCATAATTTTCCATATATATATATATGTATATGGAAATTTTTAATTAGAATGTTTCCTTTTATAATTTATGAAACTTGTTATAAAATTTCATATTTAAATATAAATTTTTCATAATATAGAAATTGATAATTTCATAAAAAATGGTTTTTTTTTTTTTTTTTTTTAATTTAAATTTTATTGATTAAGAATTTTATTGTTAGGAATTTGGCTTATGTGATCCATAAATTGTGAGTAAAATCTTTCGGTAAAAATATTGTCCTGATGATGAACCACACTAGCTGGTTCGAAACAGGTCAACAAAATTTACTTTGATGTGTTTTTTACCGAAAATTTTTATTGTTCTCAAATTAATATAAGATGAATCCCAATAAAGAATAGAAATATTTGTCATATAGTATCCTTTTCAAAAGGTTACCCTTAGTTTTTTTTTTTTTAAACATAAGAAGGGGACATTTATTTATACACAAAAGTTGTTGCTAAGTCACATAGACAGTAAAAAATGAGGATGTTTATAACAAAACATTGTCTTCAATTACCATGCTGATATATAAATGCTTGGGAGCATGATATATATATATATATATATATAACTAAAAGGACAAAAAATACCACGAAGATGAAGATATAACCATTTTCTTACACATTAACATAAAATATGCATTGAGACTGGAACAAATTACTTGAACTTTGGCAGAAAATGGATTGTTGAGTTTTTGGTTGGCACAGAGACGTCCCCAAGTCACTAAGGAGAGCCTGGGGAAATTGGAGAATAAACAAAAGAAAGGACCACATAAGAGATATGATGAGATGAAGTGGATCTATGAGAACCACCATGTATTGAAATCTACCAACTGGATTCAATCCAACCTTATAATGTACTAAAATAAGAAATTGAATGCTTCTACAAATTTGTAGAAACAAAACACAATCACACAATCAAATAACAAGTAAGAGAAAGAAATAATAAATAGCACAACACAAGATGTATTTGGGGAAATAAAATGCTCAAAACCCCTCTATCTCTATATTTCATATGGTCAAGATCATGAAACAATACAATGTTATTCCTCACATTGAGAAACCTCTGCACTCTCCTGACTATCTCACTCCAATCCTGCTCGAATTTGGCTTGCAATCTAAGAAATATTGATCAAGTATTTAACCTTTTTCTTTTCTTTTCCTCGTTTTCCTTGCTTACACATTCTTGGGCTAATTGAGCCCCTATTAATTAGGAAATTACCAATTAATGATTGCACAATCCTTCAAGGCCTTTCCAATGAACTCATGCATGACATGTACAATTATATAATAGTACAAATGATAGATCTCTTCCCTTTAACCTCAGTCTCAATTGGGTCTTGCTTAGAACTGACATGCAACAACTATTTATAGTGAATTATCAGTTAAATGATTGATTACTACTTGTGAATTAAATTAGATGTAATTCACTTGACCTCTCACTAGCTCATCACTCAGTTAGAACTAGTTAAACTTTTTTTAACTCAATTAATTGAGTTAACTAATTACAACTCAAAAATAAATGTAACTAGACCCCCTTAAATCATGAGGATAACTCTACATGCCTCCTCTCTAGCCCTCAACTCAAATTTCCTAAGCTAACTCAACCTTTCTGACTTAGTTAACTAATACAAGGTGTCATGAGATGGAATTACAATTTCTCTTCCAATTTAATTAAGGGAAAATTAAATCAGAAGCCCCATATGGTAGCCATTTATGGATGCCATTTTCTAGATTCCATTTATGGTTTCCAATTTCACTGTTTCTTGTTCGGTAAAAATGTGAAGCTGGGTTACACTTTCGTGAGAAACGCAGCTGAAAATTTCACTCTCCCAATAGTTCAACCAAACTCTTAAGAAGTTCGAAAGTTCAACTGAACTTTTGAAATTAATTCGGCCGAACTATTTTTTCCGTTTTGCGAACTTATTTTTCTGTTAACATTGATGGCGTTGCTAACCATATTTTTGGTCAGAGATAGAAAAACTAGCAATAAAATTTTGGCCGAAATATTATTTCGGCCGTACTATTAGTTCGGTCGAACTTTGTTTAAAATTCCAGCCAAAATTTTTCTTATAAATATGGTGGTCATCATAACCTCATAAGTTTTTCAGAGGTTTTCTAACTGTTATACGACTGTTGAAGAGGTAAGACTGCTGGAGAGGTAATTTTTAATTTTTTTGTTTTTTTATGTTTGTATTTATTTAATTTTGGTTTTCTAACTGTGAAATGATTTTACAGGCTTCTCTCCTCGTTTGCTCATGCTTGGCCTATGTTTTCGTCTGTAACTTGTCTCGATATCCTCCTCCTCGGCTTGGATCTACGTCCTCGTCTGATCGTTCTCGACTCTACGTTTGTCTACAACTTGACTCAGCATCCTTGACCTCTACCCAACATGCTCGCCCTTCTTTCTCCAAGTTGGACTACTCTCCTAGTTGTTACCTAATTAAATCGTTGTTACC
Organism: Pinus albicaulis; assembly: GCA_034641835.2. NCBI lineage: Eukaryota > Viridiplantae > Streptophyta > Pinopsida > Pinales > Pinaceae > Pinus > Pinus albicaulis. The sequence continues at coordinate 1,059,077,098 of CM076578.1, forward strand.
CGTTGAAAATTTTTATTGGAGATTTGGAGAGGGAAGTTTATATAATATTAAAAAAAATTATCAAGGATTTGGGGAGCGAAGTTTATATATTGTTGAAAGATTTAGGAAATTTTATATATTGTTGAAAACTTTTGGAGGGAAATTTATATGCTATTGAAAATTTTTGGAGAGGGAATTTTATTAACTATAAATTTATCCAATTTTATTAAGGATGAAACCTCTGATGTTTGCTGCCATAGAGAATATCAGTATTCTAAAAACATGAGTGTTATACAAATTTCCATCCTTTGATGTGCATTTGATGGAAATTTCATGGAGAGAATCTGGGTACCCGATTAATACATCATTAATGTGATATATGTATAACCGTGCGAGAGTATTATATCAGTAAATTAGTTTTAGTTATTCAGGTGTTTATTTTGCCTCATGTTCTGCCCAATTAAAAATTGTATTCTAATTTTGTTAGAACAATTTTTCTCACACTTTTATTCATTGTTATACGTGTAAATTAAAGTATTATTGATTTTATATTTATTTATATAATTAAAAAGTTTATAATAAAATTTATCAAATTGACAGAGAAAATAGGTTCCCTTTCCCCTTACGTGGGTCAGGAGCCATCAAATGGAAATGGATAGATTCTCGTTACTATGAACTTTAATATCTCCTTTAATAGATAAGAGTTAGTGTGGAACGTAAGAAGGTTGAATGGAAAGTAATATGGTAAACACTTAGACGGGCTTTCACACGTGTTAGATATGTTATCTATTACTAATATGATGGTATTATACATAGTTAATAAGTACTATAAACTTAGGCATGGTGTTACTATTTTGTATTAAGGTGTTAGAACCATAACCTGTATAGAGTTCTCTGTAATTTCCATGTATATTATTTGTTGCCTTATAGTTACTATGGTTATTATAGGGATAAGGTGTTTGTTGATACAAGTATATAATTTTAGAATCACCAATCTAATACTCAATTAATAAGGACCCATACCTAGGGAATAAAATTCCTTACCGCCAAGAGTGAAGTCCTTATTGCCAGACCAAATAGAGGATCACCACATAACTACCAATACAAATAGTTCACCCCTTAATCCAAAAGCTTTAGGCACTAGGCCAACATTCAACTACTTTTCATAATGGTTGGCTGGGTTATTATAGTTAGAATTAACCCTACCTCAAAAGAGAGGTGGATTATAAAGCCTCGATCGAGGTGGTGATGCCTTCTTGTCTATTTGGGAACCAATAAAGGAGGTCGACGATAAAGAGGTGATCCAAGTGTTGATGCCGATGCTTAGCATTATTTCTACTTGAATTATGGTTTCGTATCTACCTACCCTGCAGAGTCAACTAGGTCACTTATTTATCCAGTTTGGTTTGTGTAACTTCCTTGTTGACCCCATTCACCAAAAATTGCTCGATTTTAGAGCCATCAGGTCCTTCAATGATCAGTCTAATCTTGTTCATATGTTTATCCACCTTAACTATACATACCTGTGAGATCTGCATCCCAGGATGGTGAATGCGTACCACATTTCTCTTTTGGTGATTGAGTGGCTACCAATGATAATAAGACCAGTCATTAACCTTGATCTCTAATATTGTTAGAACAATTTTTCTTGCACTATTATTCATTATTATATGTGTAAATGAAAGTATTGTTGATTTTAGATTTATTTATATAATTAAAAATTTTATAATAACTTTTATCAAATTGACAAAGAAAATAGGTTCCGCAAAATTTATAAAATAAATTTATATAAAGAAAACCAAATTACCTTACAAAGCTTAGGAAAAACACTCACCTACCTAATTAAATACTCTGAGAATAATCAATAAGGATGCTGGCTTTTCTCCTGTCTTATCTCACTACTTTAACCGTCCATCCATGCTACTACTTATAACTTATCCCTATCGGGGATTTATGCTATTGGATATGAAATTGGCTCTGTAACTAATCGAAATGAGGTTTAATCTATTTCTTTTCCAACTACTTATGGAGCATGAACATTTTTATTTCCACATTAGCTATAATGAGATACATAATAGAGATGATACGATTAGCAAGTGTAATACAAGCAATAATAACCCTTATGTATTCAAGCAATAGGTGTGACTTCGTCCCTATCCTTATCAGTCGAGCCTTAAAGTGACTCCTTTTCATTCCAGGTTGTTTCACCACTAGAGCTATTCACTTACAAAACTATACAATATTAGGGACAAACTTTTCTTACTTCACACGGTCACACTCACAGTATTCAAGGCCACCGGTATGTCGCATTGAATTCAGGATCACTGTAATACAACTGGGGCCACTATTTCTATTTAGATAATGTACATACCAGCCACATTAGCCTATCAACTATAAGTCTATAGTGCTATTATTTACTGGATGGAACTTACCTTAAGGAAATTAAAGAGCTATAAGTCTGGATTGAAATGTCAAAGGTGGAACCTTTCAGAGAATCAGTTAGACCTTAACGACAAGGCTTAGAGAGAGTCTGGAAAAAGACAGAGATAACCACCTTCCCTAGCCTCTTAAAGATAAGAAGCCAAGAAAATAAGGATGGAAAAAAGAAGCCTATCCCTTTCAAGATGCCCATACTAATTAAGTTAGAAAATGATGAAGCTTAGAAGGAATCATGAATAGTGAACAAGGTCTTTTCCAATCCAAATAACAATTTCAAAATAATGCTACCACCCCAATCCTTTGAAGTCGTTTGTCCGCATCGGACAAGGAGCCATAAGGCCGCTCTATAACTAAATAGAGGCTATCGTTGCAACTATAATTTTAAGGTTTATGAAAATTTTCTGTTGTAATAAAGTGGTTTTCAAATCTGTTATATGCTTGGATAAATGTGCCCCTAGGGATGTACCTTCTTGGAATTGAAGTACATTTGTTGGCATATTTTTCTTGATTTGTCTATTGATAACAACTTCCTACCTTGTTTTGTTCTTATGTCCCACTTCTATCGACCCAACTGTTAGATATAAATGATCACTATGCCTCTAAACTGGATATGAAATTGATTGGTTCACAATAGCTGCCTTCGAAGCTTTGCAATAGCTATATCCAGTCTTTATAACTAACTTCCTATATATATCCCAATCAAAAATTGTATTCTAATATTGTTTGAACAAATTTTCTCGCACTGGTATTCACTGCTATATGTGTAATTGAAAGTATTATTGATTTTAGATTTATTTATATAATAAAAAAGTTATGATAATAAATTTTATCAAATTTCTAGAGTAAATATGTTCCACGAAATTTATAGAATAAATGGATATAAATAAAACTAAATGACCTTACAAAACTTAGCATAGACACTCACCTACCCAATTATATACTCTGAGAAAAATTATAATTTTTAAAGCAACTATAATTTTAAGGTTTATGAAAATTTTCTATTGTAATAAAGTGGTTTTTAGATCTATTATATGCTTGAATAAATGTGCCCCTAGGGATGTACCTTCTTGGCATTGAAGTACATTTGTTGGAATTTGTTCTCTTGAGTTGTGTAGTGTATCGGATTGAAGGGAAGTAAATTATTTCTATGTTTTGCTGCTACAATTAAATATTTATGTGTTTTCAGATCTGTTATATGCTTGGATAAATGTGCCCCTAGGGATGCACCTTCTTGGCATTGAAGTACATTTTTTGGCATTAAAGAAACTATAATTTTAAGGTTTATGAAGTTTTTTTGTTGTAATAAAGTGGTTTTTAGATTTTTTATATGCTTGGATAAGTGTTCCCCTAGGGATGTAACTTCTTGGCGTTGAAGTACATTTGTTGGCATCTTTTCTCTTGAGTTGTATAACGTATTGGATTGAAGGGAAGTAAAGTTTTTATGTGTTTTTTTGTTGCAATTAAATACTTTAGATTATACCCAAAGTTGAAAATCAACAAGGATTAGATCCTTAGTGGTCATTTCCATTTCCTTGATTGGGTCTCCTCTATGTACATCCATTGTTGGTTTGTGTAATTTGACTCATGTGAGAACTTTTTTATGTTGTAATAAAGTGGTTTTCAGATATGTTATATGCTTGGATAAATGTGCCCCTAGGGATGTACCTTCTTGGAATTGAAGTACATTTGTTGGCATCTTCTCTCTTGAGTTGTCTAGTGTATTGGATTGAAGGGAAGTAAAGTATTTTTGTGTTTTGTTGCTGCAATAAAATACTTTATATTATACCCAAAGATGAAAATTAACAAGGATTAGATCCTTAGTGGCCATTGCCATTTCCTTGATTGGGTCTCCTCTATGTAATTCCATTGTTGGTTTGTGTAATTTGACTCATGTGAGCACTTTTTTTTCTATTGTAATAAAGTGGTTTTTAGATCTGTTATTTGCTTGGATAAATGTGCCCCTAGGGATGCACCTTATTGGCTTTGAAGTACATTTGTTGGCATATTTTCTCTTGAGTCGTCTAGTGTATTGGATTGAAGGGAAGTAAAGTATTTATGTATTTTTCTGTTGCAATTAAATGCTTTAGATTATACCCAAAGCTGAAAATTAACTAGCATTAGATCCTTAGTGGCCATTGCCATTGCCTTGACTAGGTCTCTTCTATGTAAGACCATTGTTGGTTTGTGTAATTTGACTCATGTGAGCACTTTTTTCTGTTGTAATAAAGTGGTTTTTAGATCTGTTACGTGCTTGGATAAATGTGCCCCTAGGGATGTACCTTCTTGGCATTGAAGTACATTTGTTGGCATCTTTTCTTGTGAGTTGTGTAGTGTATTGGATTAAAGGGAAGTAAAGTATTTATGTGTTTTTTTGCTGCAATTAAATACTTTATATTATACCCAAAGCTGAAAATTAGTAAGGATTAGATCTTTAGTGGCCATTGTCATTGCCTTGATTGGGTCTCCTCTATGTAAGTCCATTGTTGGTTTGTGTAATTTGACTCATGTGAGCACTTTTTATGTTGTAATATAGTGGTTTTTAGAACTGTTATATTCTTGGATAAATGTGCCCCTAGGGATGTACCTTCTTGGCATTAAAGTACATTTGTTGGCATCTTTTCTCTTGAGTTTTCTAGTGTATCAGATTGAAGGGAAGTAAAGTATTTATGTGTTTTATTGCTGCAATTAAATACTTTAGATTATACCCAAAGCTAAAAATTAACAAGGATTAGATCCTTAGTGGCCATTGTCATTGCCTTGATTGGGCCTCCTTTATGTAAGACCATTGTTGGTTTTTGTAATTTGACTCATGTGAGAACTTTTTTCTTATGTAATAAAGTGGTTTTTTAGATCTATTATATTCTTGGATAAATGTGCCCCTAGGGATGCACCTTCTAGGCATTGATGTACATTTGTTGGCATCTTTTCTCTTGAGTTGTATAGTGTATTGGATTGAAGGGAAGTAAAGTATTTATGTGTTTTTCTTGCTGCAATTAAATACTTTATATTATACCCAAAACTGAAAATTAATAAGGATTAGATCCTTAGTGGCCATTGACATTGCCTTGATTGGGTCTCCTCTATGTAATTCCATTGTTGGTTTGTGTAATTTGACTCATGCAAGCACTTTTTTATGTTGTAATAAAGTGGTTTTTCAGATCTGGTATATGCTTGGATAAATGTGCCCCTAGGGATGTACCTTCTTGGCATTGAAGTGCATTTGTTGGAATCGTTTCTTTTGAGTTGTCTATTGTATTGGATTGAAGGGAAGTGAAGTATTTATGTGTTTTGATGCTGCAATTAAATACTTTAGATTATACCCAAAGTTGAAAATTAACAAGGATTAGATCCTTAGTGGCCATTTCCATTACCTTGATTGGGTCTCCTCTGTGTAAGTCCATTATTGGTTTGTGCTCAATAATCAATTGTTGTCATTGTTCATTTTTTGGCAGATGTTTTGTAAGTAAATTTTAAGGTTGGACCACTCTCCTAGTTGTTGCCTCATTAAATATCCTTGTATTATTGACAACAAGACAAGTTTATCTTCTAATTATGATGCACTTTTATTCATTTTTTTTAATAAAATCCTATCCTTAGATGTTTAAGCATGGTTTCATTTTTATTTAAAAATTATGTTTGCTACCTTTTCTATCAATGACTTTATAGCACTGTCTATGACTCCTGACTATAATGATGGATTCTATAAACACATTATCCATCTAGAGGAAAGGCTCTTGAAATACAGAGGGCCACCCTAACTCAACGGATGAAATACCCTACATCGTATGGTATTTCTTTATTTTTTATTTACCCTAGGAGGGAAGCTCGAGATAAATGCCTTTATCTGGGTCCCTCATATGACCTTTGAATGCATGTTCCAACCCTTCAACTACGTAGGAAATTGACCAAGAAGCACTTTGATTATTTCATTTTCATATACTCTATATAGTATTGATTATTTCTATTTCAATGATATCCCATGATGTGTAGCTATGAAATGAAATGTATAATCAAATCATACGAAGTGAGAAAAAATGTAAGAGAGATAATATGATGTGTTCAACTATGATAGTTCATATAAAAATGCTACAAGCCTTTAATTATTTCATTAAAACAAATACAAATATATAGGAATGAATTTAGATTTTTCCAACCCTTGTTTCCCTAAAAGGACTCCCCCTTTTAAACCCCCTTGCAAATACATTTCCTCCAATATCCTTCTTCCACCAAATTGTTCCAAAAGGGATATTGGTTATTTTTCTATTACAACAAAAAATATATATTTCATATTGATTAAATATATTAATCATATGAGAAATAAGTGGAGGATTTATGTTATCTAAGATTAATTCACATTGATGAATTTTTGAATAATTATTTTATTTTATTTTATTTTTTAAAATAAAATAGAAATTTCTTTGGAGAATTCAACAAGGTTTTATAAATTATTTTATTGTATCATTTCCACATGCATTGATATGGAAAATCCTCTCCACATTGGCATCCTTTTTGTGTTCTAAATATGCAGCGTACAACTGAATTATAGATGCACAACCTCTATACTCAATATGTTACATGTTAAAGTTTTAATGGAAACAATAGAATAATCCTAAAGTCTAGAACACCATTGATTTGCATCATCAATCCATTCACTAATATTTGCAAAAGTATTAGACAAATAATATAATGATATCTAGATTTGATTTTTCCTCGATAGTTATCCTTGGAATATTCTCAAGTACTATTTTAATTTTTACTTCCAAAATCTTTATTTTGTCAAAATATGTTGGAGAATTCTTTCACTCTTCAACTCAAATTTATATTTTATTACAAATATTGAGTAAATCATATTGGTGTTGTTTCCATTTACTCAAGTTCCTATAGAAATATTCTTGAATATCCATTAGTTTATAATTAATAGATAAAGTCTTATGACCGGAAAATCTCAATATGACTTTGATAATCTTTGGATTTTTTAACTTGTGATTCTAGTGAATGTATCTTGATATTTCCAAAAAATATCTTTTAAATTTAACTCTTATTTCTCATGAAAAGATAGTCTTTTCCTTCAATTGTTTCTGGTTTAATTTCTTCATTTATTGTTTAAGTTGACCCTAAAGAATGACAATCTATGTATTATGTTTCTCTAATATTTTTCCTCCTCAATCAAATATTCATGATTTATTAATATTTCGTGTAGAAATGTTACCTAAGCCTTTTGGTTTTCGAATTTACTAATAAATTCATTGACCATCCAAGCATTAGCATTGGAAAAAAATCCCAATCTTTAGGTTGTACCCATACCAAATTTTTTATCAGTATCAACCATTATTTGATTTGCATTGAATAATTATTTATCACTAAGTATTTGATGCCTATATGAATTATAGACATATTTTCTAGTATCCACTATATAATCCCCATAGAAATCCCCTCTAATCTATCCTTCTGTGTAGGTTTATCATAAACATAATCGACCTCTACAAAAACAGAAATGTATGTTTGGATGGATATAGTTGCTCTAGATATATCTATATTTTCTATTGGATATGGGACTGGTTCTCTAATGAATCGAGTAGTAAGAGATACTAGGCAAGATTGTGTTGATTCAACTGAAACTTTCCAGTCTTTGCTCTACTGATATCTGCACAGAACACCCCTACTACTCTGAAAATGAACTAATCATGATTTTCTTGTGTATTTCTTGTGATTGTTATGTGCTTGATACCAGTGGCAGGTTGCAAATTATAATTTATATCAATGGTTAGATTTATTTCTATAACAATGCAGTGGACATCATGGTTTTCTGGAAACAACAATTATTCCACTCCCAATTATTCCACTCTTTTTGTATATGATAGTGAAAAATCTAATCTGGATGATAGTGATAACAATATGTCTATAGTATTCTTTGATAGTGATTTGGAGACTTGTGTATACTTGTTCGTTGTTGTATTGGTCCTAGGTGGCCTAATGTGATTAATGTCTCATGATATATGCCAATTTTGCAATATTAAAGATTTTTTTTTAGATGGTAAATTTCTTATGGATGGTTGTTTTCAAAAATGATATTCCCTTTCGAATAGTTAGAAGCTTTAATTTAAGAAAAAACCAGTGGTGGTATGGCTATTCTCATCTAGGATAGACTAGCACTATAATGTGTGACTTCTACAATTTTAAGGACTCTTTTTATATGACAATGACAACTCTAATTTGGATGATAGCGATAACAATGTCAATAGTATTCTTGTGATGGTGATTTGAAGACTTGTGTATACTTTTTTGTTGTTGGACTGGTCCTAGGTGGCCCAATGTGATTATTGTCTCATGATATATGTCACTTTTGAAATATTAAAGAGTTTTTTCAGATTGTAATTGTCTTATGGATGGTTGCTTTCAAAAATGATATTCCCTTTCGAATATTTAGAAGCTTTAATTTAAGAAAAAACCAGTGGTGGTATGGCTATTCTCAACTAGGATAGACCATCACTATAATGTGTGACTTCTACAATTTTAAGGACACTTTTTTATATGACAATGACAACTCTAATCTGGATGATAGTGATAAAAATACATATTTCTATAGTATTCTTGTGATAGTGATTTGGAGAATTGTGTATACTTGTTTTTTGTTGGATTGGTCCTAGGTGGCCTAATATGATTAATGTCTCATGATATATGTCACTTTTTCAATATTAGAGAGTTTTTTTCAGAATGTGATTGTCTTATGGATGGTTGTTTTCAAAACTGATATTCCATTTCAAATAGTTAGAATCTTTAATTTAAGAAAAAGCCAGTGGTGGTATGGCTATTCTCAACTAGGATAGAACAACAATATAACCCGTGACTTCTACAATTTTAAGGACTCTTTTTGAACTTCAGTATCCCAAGGAAGACTTGTTTTTGAATTCGTATATCTTATGAAAACTATACCTGAATAAAAATCATATGAACATTATTCCTAAAGTCAATCTGGAACTTCAGTATCCCATGTAGTTTCATGTACATTAGTGATATGGGTCATGAACTTTACAATTCAGTCCTTAGAGAAGAAATAAAAACTCTCTTTTAAAAGAAGTCACATCCAAATGCATATACTTGTTCTAGTGTCAGTGTTTAATTGTATGAACACTATTCCTAAAGTCAATGTAGAACTTCAATATCCCATGTAGTTTCATTTCCATTAGTGATCTAGTTCATGAAATTTACAATTCTTCTCAAAGAAGAAATACAAATTTCTCTTTTTAAATAAGTCAAATCCAAATGCATATACTTTTTATAGTGCCAACATTTACTATCTGGTGTATAACCATTCAATGAATATTTGAATGAAGTTATTGACATTATCTTGATGATAGAGACTGACCGTGATGAATGACAAGAAAATGAACTTTATATGGTCCAGTGACAACTCTAATCTGGATGATAGTGATAACAATATGTCTATATTATTCTTGTGACAATGATTTGGAGACTTGTGTATACTTGTTTGTTCTTGGATTGGTCCTAGGTGGCCTAATGTGATTAATGTCTCATGATATATGTCACTTTTTCAATATTAAAGAGTTTTTTAAGATTGTAATTGTCTTATGGATGGTTGTTTTCAAAACTAATATTCCCTTTCGAATAGTTAGAAGCTTTAATTTAAGAAAAAACCAGTGGTGGTATGGATATTCTCATCTAGGATAGACCGAAAAAATAATGTGTGACTTCTACAATTTTAAGGACTCTTAAAGAAATATCTTAAAGAGTACATGGCGATTTTCCAACTTCTTTGTTTAGTTATATCTATCCTTGATTTTCCAAGTCTTGATTGATTGTTTGAACCATAATCTGCTTAAAGCAATATCTTGAAGAGTACATGGTACTTTTCCAACTTCTTTGTTTAGTAACATCATCTTCCATGTTGTCTCTTTGATCTGGTGAGCTCCAATGTTTTCCAACTTATTTTTTTAGTAACATCGTCTCCACGCGTTCTCTTTGATATGGTGAAATCCAATGTTTTGAAGGAGGTTGATTGAATTTTCTTTAAGGATTTCCAATAGCCACTATCCTTTTTAATAGCAAGGATGCTTTCAAAATCATATTTTTCATTCTAGTCTCTTTTTATTTGCTTCGAGGTAGCAAGGATGCTTTCAAAATCACATCTGTCATGCTAGTCTCTTTTTCCTTGCTCCATGTACATGTCATTTCTCCCATAAACTTTAAGGCATTTTCAATAAATGCTCATTTTATATTTTATCGAATTTGTTTTTAGGGATCAAACAACTTACTAAACATGGTTGAAAAATAGAAATTATGCATAGATGTTTCTTGTTAGCCCAATCCAGGGAAAGTAGTAATTACATATGTGCTATGCAATATTGCGACTAAAAAATTCCTCCAAAGGAAAACAACGAAACATATTATATTGCAATGATAGAAGGCTTGGGAACATATAGGAAGTAAAGATAAAATGGAATTGTATTTTTCAGCAATTTTGAACTTGTGTGCAACTAGATGAAAGGTGTGTACCAAGTTAAGAAGGAGAGGCTAAAACAACTACATGGAAAAGCAAACAATATTGCTAGAAAATTTCGACCATTTAGTATAAGGCATTGTGAAAATGTTTGTTAGGTCCCTATATTACTAGTATAGTCTCTTATTGTTGTTAGTGTAACCCCTTTATTGTTATTATTGTACCCCTCTAACCCTCATATTGTTATTATTGTGCCCTTAAATTATTGTTGTTAGGTCGGCTAGGATTACATTGTGGCCCCATGGACTCCTATATATAGAAAGGAGGTTTTGTAATTTGAATGATCCAAGAATTGTTCATTTATGTAATGTATTGGAGGTTACCCCCTCGAAGTGGCTTATTTCTAAGGCATTGATATCTCTTTTATTCTATTTTTGGAGCTGGTTTCACAACATTTGGTATCAAAGATTTGGATTCTAGGGTTTTGCTATTCCAAACAGGTCATCGTGGCATTTTCGCTATAAGTTTTTTTCTACGAAGGTTTAGAAGCTGAAATTTTTAGAGTGCGAAGTAGAAATCCTGAGGAACATCTTCGCAAAATTTTAGATCTTGGTTCATAATATTTTCGGAGATATGATCTGTGGAAGTTAGGTCTTTTTGTAGGCTCCTGAATTTAACCTAAACAGGTCATCGTGGAATTTTTTCTATAAGTTTTTTTTCTACAAAGGTTCAGAAGCTAAAATTTTTAGAGTGTGAAGCAGAAATTATGAGGAACAATTTCACAAAATTTCAGAGCCTGGTTCTCAATATTTTTGGAGATATGGTCTGTGGAAGTTAGGACATTTTCAGGCTCCTGAATTTCATCTCAAAGAGGTGATCGTGGGAAAATCTTCATAACTCTCTTTCTGAGCATCAGATTGGAATTCTGTAGAAATTGGCTGCAAGTACACGTATTCCAGTTTCCTGACTATAAATTTTAGAGCCAAGGGAGGAAAAATTGACACGTGGCAAGTCGTACAAGTTTTCTCTATTGAACCAGTCCATAATTAGGTCATTGTGGGAGATTGTACATAAATTTGTCTTGAAGAATCCAAATCAGGTTAGACTTGTGGCATTTGAAAGAAGCTTCAGAGGGCCACTACAGGGCCAAATTTCAGATATTGAGGATCTGCAATTATAGAGATAATTCAATTTCAATATCGAGCTCTTCAAAATCAAGTAAAAGGTGTGTATTTTTCTTTTCCGAATTGCATAAGACTTGTTTGAAGAATCAAGTTGAATTGATTCCAAGGGCATATTGTATAATAGATATCAGTATTGGATTCTGAAATGGCCCCTAAAAAGAATTCAACGCCCATTAAGCCTTTAGAAGGCTCTACTATGATTCATGAAGATGAAGAATGGCAACATGACATATCAAAATTACAAGAGCAAGTGCAACAAATTTCGCTCTCGCAAAGAGCAACAAAAAATGACATGGAAGTTTTGAAGAAAGGCGTGGAAACTAAGATGGATGGTTTGAAGAAAGGCGTGGAATCTAAGATGGATGGTTAGAAGAATGGCATGGAAGCTAAGATGGATGGCATGGAAGCTAGCATGGAATCTAAGATGGAAAACATGAAGAATGATTTAAAAGAAGACATGGAAGGTTTGACAAAGTTGATACAAGAAATGTTTCCTAATGGTGAAAAGATAGTAGAGGAAACTCATGATGAGAACAAAATAAATGTTAATCGTGATTTCATAAACTCTAATGTTGGAGGAAAGAACCACCATATTCCAAAAATGGATATGAGGAAGTGTGCTGGAAAGGATCCTGTAACATGGATACTACAGATGGAGCAATATTTTGATCTCCATGATTTGCAAAACACACAAAAGTTACGCATTGCAACTTTACATTTAGAACAAAATACATTTGTATGGTATCGAGGGCTTTGCTCCCGTAAAAAAATGTCACTTGGTCAATTTTTACAGATGAAATGATAGCAAATTATGAGGATACAAAGAGCAACACCTTCTTTAGCCAATTGATAAATCTCAAACAAAAGGGTTTAGTGGGGGAGCACATTGAGGACTTCCAAAAATTGAATATAAGGGTAACTGATATTCTAGAGGAACATAGGATCGATCTCTTCATAGGTACTTTAAAGGACAACATCCAACATGAAGTTCACATTTTGGAACTTGATTCATTGGAGAAGGCATTCAGGTTGGCAAGAAAAATTGAATGTAAAATTATGGCGACAAGGAAGCCTACCAATCACTTCTATAAAGAAGGAATTGTTGCTACGCCTAGATTTCCACAACCTACAAGGTTGACACCACAACAATTGGAAGAAAGAAGAGAAAAAGGGCTTTGCTACAGTTGTGATAACAAATACACTAAAGGTCGTAAGTGTGCTAAGAAGAAATTATTTTACATAGATTGTGAAGAGGAAGAATAAAATGAACAAGAAGAGGATATACACCAGGAACCAACCCTAGAAGAGAAAGAAATGAGTCCGACCATATCGTGTAATGCATTGGCAGGAATTACCACTCCTCAAACTCTCAAGATAGAAGGACATATCAAGAAGAAAAAGGTAATAGTGTTGATTGATTCAGGTAGTACCCATAATTTTATTCATTGTAAGGTGGCCAAGGAATTGAATTGTTTCCTATACCCAGCACCAGAATGTCAAGTGATGGTCACAAATGGAGGAACTATAAATTTCTCTGGAAAATGCCATAATATCAAGCTAACCATGGGGGAATATGTATTGAATAGTCCAATGCTTTCAATTCCTATGGGAGGTGCTGATGTTGTACTAGGAGTACAATGGTTACAATCTTTGGGGATGGTAGCTTTTAATTTTCAAGAACTTTTCTTGAATTTTTTTTCAAAAGGAAAGGAATTCAAATTATGGGGTATTGCAAGGAAGCCAAGAAAGATAATAAGCTCTAATTTCATGACAAAGCTTATAAAGAAAGAACAATGAGGCGTAATTACACAATTATGCTCACTAGAAGTTCCAACATCAAAATCATCTATTTCTGCAGATCTCCAAAAAGTATTGCACAATCATTCCAAGGTGTTTGAAACTCCCAAAGGACTCCCACCTATTTGTGATCATGCTATTCTGATTCCAAGAAGTGTTCCTCCAAACATCAGGCCTTATATATATCCTTATGTCCAAAAGAGCGAAATTGAACGTATGATTGCAGAAATGTTAGAGGTGAGTATAATTCAACCTAGTCAAAGTTCTTTCTCTGCTCCTATAGTATTGGTACAAAAGAAGGATGGATCATGGCACATGTGTCCGGATTATAGGGAGATCAATAAGCTCACCATTAAAGATAAATTTCCCATTCCTGTGATTGATGAATTATTGGATGAATTACATGGAGCAATTTATTTTACCAAGTTGGATCTTCATTCGGGATATCATCAAATTAGAATGAAGATTGAAGATATTCCAAAAACAACATTTCGAACTCATGAGGGTCATTATGAATTTTTGGTCATGCCTTTTGGCCTTACCAATGCACCTTCTACATTTCAAGGGTTGATGAATTCCATTTTCAAACCCTTCCTTAGAAAATTTGTGCTAGTATTTTTTGATGATATAGTAATCTACAGTAGGTCTTGGAAGGATCATGTTCAACATGTTGACAGGGTGCTCAAACTATTGTAGGAGAAACAATTATATGCAAAAACATCCAAATGTTTCTTTGGAGTACAAGAGGTGGAATATCTAGGTCATATTGTATCTCATGAAGGTGTTAAGGTAGACCCTAACAAAATTAAAGCCATTAAGGAATGGAAAGTTCCCACAACCATAAAGCAGTTGCGAGGATTTCTCGAGTTAACAGGGTATTATTGAAAGTTTGTTAAGAATTATGGGAGAAAATCAGCACCTCTAACAACATTATTGAAGAAAGATGCATTTTCATGGAATCCTGAAGCAACTAAGGCCTTTGAACATCTTAAAGAGGCAATGTGCCTAGCATCGGTCTTAGCTATGCCAGACTTCACAAAAACCATTATTGTGGAATGTGATGCCTCAGGAAATGGAATTGGTGTTGTTTTAATGCAAGAAGGAAGACCCATTGCTTTTGAAAGTCGTCCAATTAAAGGAATGTATTTACAGAAACCTATTTATGAGAAGGAAATGCTAGCAATATTGCATGCACTAAAGAAATGGCTAACTTACCTAATGGGAAGACACTTCAAGGTAAAAACTGATCATGATATACTTAAACACTTTTTGGAACAAAGACTATCTTCAGAAGAGCAACAAAAATGGGTCACAAAGATGTTGGGTTATGACTTTGAAATAATCTACAAGAAAGGGAAGCTAAATGTTGTTGCCAATGAACTCTCAGGAAAGAATGAAGAGGTGGAAGCATTGCTTTGTGTCATTTCTATTATCCAACCAAACTGGATAACTGAAGCAAGAGATGAATGTAAGAAGGACGAAGAAGTGTGGACACTCATTCAAAAGTTGCAGCAAGATCCTAGCACATCTGATACATTTCATTGGAAAAATGATTCCTTATGGTACAAAGATCGCTTATATCTTTGTAAGAATTCCCAACTAAAATAAAATATTCTTTTGGAATTGCACACTTCTCCTTTAGGAGGACACTCAGGATTTTTAAAACTTACCACAGGGTGAAGAAAGAATTTTTTTGGGATGGACTTAAATCTGATATTCAAAAGTTTGTGGCGGAATGTTTGGTTTTCCAGCAGAATAAAGTTGAGACAATTAAGACCCCAGGTCTTCTACAACCTTTATCCATTCCAAGTCGATGTTGGGAGGATATTTCAATGGATTTTATCACAGGTTTACCTAAGTCCGAAGGAAAGAGTGTCGTCATGATGATAGTTGATAGACTTACCAAGTATGCACACTTTTGTGCATTATCTCATCCATTTAAAGCAAGTACAATTGCTACTACATTTATGGACACAATTCAAAAGCTACATGGAAACCCAAGGGTTATTGTGAGCAATAGAGATCCCATTTTTACAGGAAATTTTTGGACAGAGTTATTTTCTTGTTTGGGTACTCAATTAGCTCATAGCTCATCTTACCATCCTCAATCCGATGGTCAAACTGAGATAGTAAATAAATGTTTGGAAGGATATTTTCATTGTTTTGTATCTAATAAACAAACACAATGGGTCAAGTGGTTATCTCTCACTGAATGGTGGTATAAGACTTCCTTCCATACTACAGCAAAAATGACCTCATTTATGCCACTTTATTGATATCATCCACCATCCATCACATCATCTTTAAGAGAAAATTCAAAGGTTCAAGCAGTGGAAGATCACATCAAGCATCAACAAGAAGTTCTCCAACTCTTAAAGGATAACCTGAATTTGGCACAAAATCGAATGAAACAACAGGCAGATCAACATCACAGCGAGAGAATTTTTGATGTAGGAGCTGGGTATTTTTACGGCTACAACCATACAAACAAATGTCCCTCAAGCAAGCTAAGAACGACAATAAATTATCTCCAAAATACTATGGTCGTTACAAGGTGTTGCAAAATATTGGTACTATGGCATACAAATTAGAGCTTCCTGCTTCTTCACGAGTGCATCCAGTTTTCCATGTTTCATGCTTAAAGAAGGTTATAGGTGAAAATCTTCTAGTTCAAAAAATATTTCCAGAACTTGATGAGGAAGGAAAAATCATATTGGAACCTAAAGCGGTCACATAAACAAGAACTCGACAGCTACAGAATCGATCAATTTCAGATTATCTCATCAAGTGGAAGAACTTATCCACTGAAGATTCTACATGGGAGGATGAGAATTTTATACGGAAGCACCCAGAGCTACTCAAGCATTGAGGAAAACACTTTTTTTGAAGGAGAGGGACATGTTAGGTACCTATATTACTAGTATAGTCCCTTATTGTTGTTAGTGTAACCCCTTTATTGTTATTATTGTACCCCTGTAACCCCCATATTGTTATTATTATGCCCTTAAATTATTATTGTTAGGTCGGCTAGGATTACATTGTGGCCCCACTAGGATTACATTGTGGCCCCATGGACTCCTATATATAGAAAGGAGGTTTTGTAATTTGAATGATCCAAGAATTTTTCATTTATGTAATGTATTGGAGGTTGGCCCCTCGAAGTGGCTTATTTCCAAGGGTTATGATATCTCTTTTCTTTTGTTTTTGGAGCCAGTTTCATAACAATGTTAATAAGATGTCCGGTGGTCTATTCTATGGGGAAATGCCAATTCAAGACTCATCTGTCAAAGATGAATTAGTATTGTTTGGGGAAATTCCAACTCAAGATTCATCTATCAAAGATGAGTTATTGTTTAGACACTCTCCTTCAAAATTTATTGATGGACATTGTAAGATATCTTTGATATGTGTGTGTTTTTTACTTATAAATGCATCATTTTTAATGACCATGTGTTTTTTTATATTATATACCAAGTGGCTCACGCCATGTGAGCACAACTTGGTGAACTTCATGTTTTGGAAAATGTTGTATTTAATTTTCAAAATGTGCACCCACTATGTAAGCACAACACAACTTGGTGAACTTCATGGTTTAGAAAATTTTGTATTTAATTTTCAAAATGTGCAGGACTTCAACAAATTTTTGTTTAAAGTGAGTTTTACACATCAATTTATGCTTCAAAAGTTTTGTGTTTTATATAATTTGTGTTTGTGCTCAAATATTTGTATAAATTACGTCAATTTTTTGAATTCTTTTGAAATTTTTTTAAATATTAATTTTAAAAATAATTGTAAATGCACAAGGTAACTTTTTAAACAACACATATCTATGTATTTGTAGATAGATCCCTATACATCATGGATGATCATTTTCCACATGATTCTTCGAAGTTTTAAACATTATGTGTATCTATGTAAGTGTAGATATCCATTGGATATATATATATATATATATATATATATATATATATATATATATATATATATATATATATATATATCATGGAGGATGATCATTTGGCACATGATTATTCAAGGCAAACATCATTAGAGTCCCATGCCTCTACGAGAGAGGGAGATCATGGATCGGGGGATGTTCATGGTATTTATATTTAATGTGCATGTTTTTAAATGACATTTGAATATATAATCTTATCCCCATACATACATGTACATATGGAATTGATTTTTTATTGAATAGACAATTTTACCCCCATAGATACATGTATACATATGGAATTTATTTTTTTATTATCAATTTTGGTGGTTAAATTATATTTTAATAAATTTCATTTTTTAGGAGCTCAGAGGAAAAGAGTATCTACTCAATCAATGGAGCATGGCCATGGTTCACGCAATCGTGGTGTGATTCACACAATCTACTCAATCATGTGTATGTATGTATACTTGAATTGATTAGAAATTTATATTTTTTATGAAGTTTCCCTCTCGTCGCATGAGGGTGGTGGTGGTACACATTCCCCTGGTGGAAAATACTGTGAGGGTAGTGGTACACATTCCCCCAGTGGCCAATCAATGGGTGGTCATGTTGGTTCTCAATGATCTCAGGGTGGGCATGATGCTGCTTAGCCATCTCGAGGTGGCCATCAATCTGAATATTATTGTCATTAAATTATTAATTTGTTAAATTTTTTATGGTTAAAAGCAATTTTGTACAATTTTTTTCACATGTTTTTTTATTTATACATAATTTTATATATTGATGCAGAGGGTGAAAATGTTGCTCAAAAAATACGAAGGATAGATCACATTATTCAAGAAGGAGGTTGTTCACCAACCATGCATTATCCTTCTAAATTTTTTGATTATTTACCTTGGGAAACAAACATCCAAAAATGCACATTACAAAGGTGTGAACATATTTATTCATAATTGAAGAAATATCTTGTGTCATCGAAACTCCCCGCTGAGATTCGAGAAATCTTACAAATAGTTACACACTGTTTAAGAACACTTGTCCTAACACATTTGGCCCAATTTCCGATAGCCAAAATGTCACTCTCGCGACACATAGGCATCCCCAGAGTGACACTTTTAGGTGGGGAAAAACGTGGTTTCTCCTAACGTCCCAATTCCGATACTTGAATTAACTTTCGAAAGAGCGACACTTTTTTTGATGTTTCCAAATGGTCATCGCTCTTCCAACGTTACCAACTATACATCGCTATT
The DNA here is from genome assembly GCA_034641835.2 of Pinus albicaulis. Lineage (NCBI taxonomy): Eukaryota > Viridiplantae > Streptophyta > Pinopsida > Pinales > Pinaceae > Pinus > Pinus albicaulis. The sequence goes on from CM076578.1 coordinate 1,059,096,145, forward strand.
ATGATGTTACCAAGTGTGTGTCACTCTTCCAATGAACCAGAGCGTCTCTCTTCCAACATTATAAAATGGGAAAGATCTGTCACAAGCCCGATGGTACTAAAACGTCGGAATATTGATGGTAGTGAAGCATAGTGAAATGTCATAATACTGACGACGTGAAATGTAGTGAAACTTTGGAAGACCGACGGTGATGAAACGAACGTCAGAAGACCAACGGTAATGAAACGTTGGAATACCGACGACAACGGACATAGATGTAAAAAACAACGTTGCAAATCAATTTGGTTTTCTACTTGTTAAATTCAAGTTATGTTTAGATTTAAACATGACAAATTTAAGTATCCTACATTGCTACTTAGGTGTAGAATTTGACAAAAAATCATATCTTTGTTTTACAAACAAAACATGCCCAAGGTTTGTTAGGCAGCTTCATGATGGCAGATTGTAAAATTTCATCTAAATTTAAGTCTAACACACAAAAAATTTCAACCAAGATTGATTCAAAGTAAGTTAATGAGTTAGTCTAAAAGCAAGTAGTGGGAACTTTATCTATCTTAGTTCCACCAGACTATGCAATTAGCTATATATCCATGCAGACTAAAAAAAATAACACTGAATAGTCGAGCTATATATTCCTACAAACTAAAAAAAATAACATTGAACAACTGCTAATAGGTTGTTCCAACTGTAAAGGGAACATTGGATTTTGGCCTTCTATTTGGGAAAAGCAAAGAAACTCATTTGTGTGGCCATTCAAACTTAGATTGAGTAGGATCCATGGATGAAAAGAAGTCTACAACAAGCCATGTCTTCAGTCTTAGCATAGGGGCAGTTCTTTGGACCAACAAAAACAACATATAGTTTCACCTTTTCTATAGAATAAAAATACAAAGAAATAGTCAAAGGGACATGTGAAGTAGATTAGCATAGAAGGATGCTTGCAGATTTGCACTTTCATTAAGATGATCCCACACTACCTTTTTGTGATCAATTAGGATGATCCCACACAACCCTTTTGTGATAGCTTAGAAGAATGCTTGGAGATTTGTAAGTTCATTAGGATGAGCCCACAATACCTTTTTGTGATAGCTTAGAATAAATATTGCATGTTTGTAGGTTAAACAAGATGAGCCCACAATAACTTTTTGTGATAGCTTAGGATGATCCCACACTACCTTTTTGTGATAGCTTAGAAGAATTCTTGGAGATTTGTAGGTTCATTAGGATGAGCCCACGATACCTTTTTGTGATAGCTTAGAAGAAATCTTGCATGTTTGTAGGTTCAACAGGATGAGCCCACAGTACCTTTTTGTGATAACCAAGGAGTCCTTGCCGTGGCAAAGAATCTCATCTTATCTAAGCAGAACAAACATACTAAATTCCATTACAATGGAAAAGAAATTCATCTTCTTAGATCACACCAAACATACTGAAGTCCATTGTCATTTCATCCAACATCTTGGAGAAAATGGAGATGTTGAGCTGAAATATTGCACAACTTGTAGAATATGGAGAAGTTGAGCTGAATTATTGCACAAGTCAAAACCAAATTGCAAATAATTTCACCACATCTCGTGGCTCATATAAATTTGCAAAATTCAGAGATAAACTCAGTCTAGTCTCTCTAAAATAACCATTAAGGGAGGATATTAAAATTTAAATCTAGCTAATAATGGTCATCTACATTATAAACATAGGTATAACAAGATGATATTTAAGCCATTTAGGTTCACGCATCTCAAGATTATGTGCTTAGGATTTTTTCATTCCTTCACTATAAAAGTATATGTGCCCCCTTCATTTGATAATCTAGAAATTATTCCTCTTCTAAATTCTCATGTTTTTGGTTTTGTGTTCGATCATTTTTGTTATATTGGTCTTGAAAAAAACAAATATAATATGTCCAAAAAATAAAATTGCAGCCATGGGCTACAAATCCACTACAATATTCAAGTTAATGTTCACATATGGTTCACGAGGACTCATCCCACTTGAAAAACTCCCATATCCACCATTCCATCATTTTGGTGTCTTAAGGAACCCCATGAAACATCCCCAAAATACCAGGGACTTCATCAAGGACTCATGGACTTCTTGGCCATCCACAAGGTATTACAAGCAGATTTAAGGTAGATTTTGGAGATGTTTTAGGAAAATTTTAACAAGCATATTGACATGTATCTTGATTTTGACGTGGAAATTGATGGTTGGTTAATGAATCATTTTTTCAGGTTGCATGTATTACACTAAAAATAATATATTTTTCATGTTGTAGTTCAAAACATGGATTTTGTATGAAGGGTTTCGAATTGGGTTTCAAGTGATTTAACCATTTCCTTTTCAGCAACAACATTATAGCAAGCCATTTCCTTTGTTATAACTTATTTCTCTTGTTCTTCTCTTAGTTGGGGTCATCTTATCTTTTACATATTGTACATAGTTTTCCAGGAATCATTCAAGTCGAGTTCCTCCACCATCCCAACCTTGAGTATTGTGAACCCAATCAGATAGTAGTTACTCGTATTGGGCACTAATCTCAATTTGAATTATGAATCTAATATCTCTACAAATAAAAAAGAGTCTGTAGAACCTATTAAGAAGGGAATGCCTTATAAATTTCAAGATAATATCATTAACAAGAAATATAAAGAAGAAATGATGTCATGGATATAGTTCTTGTCTCCTTAATATAGTTACACTTCGATTTCCTAGACCTAAAATACATTATGCTTGTGTCTATGGTCCAATAATGGAACATCACTTGACACTTTCGTAAGTTGCCCAAGATTTTTCAGAATTGGCAAGTGAAAGGTGTCCTAATATATATATATATATATATATATATATACATATATATATATATATATATATATATATATATATATATATATATATATATATTGATGGTGATTTCTAAATTTGCAGGTGTTTTCTAACCATCATGATAACACGTCCCCCCATCCCCACTGTTCTTGTCTCAAAAACCAATACAACATAGATGTTCACAAATTTGGCTTCTGAAAAATGCCCACATTGAGAGATGGGCTATTATACCGAGTAAGACACCTTATTTAAGCTAATTTTTTTCTATCAATATTATTGTTCATGAATCTTGGTAAACAGGTCTAAAATTGTAATCAAAATTGGAAAGTGAAAGTCATCCTAGCTCACACGTTCCCCCATCCCCACTTTTCTCGTCTCAAAAACCAGTACAACATGGATGTTCACAAATTCCACTTCTGAAAAATACCAGCCTCATTACTTCAGGTAAATCTCATAGTGTCTTCTATTAAATCCCAGTACTAATTCAACTACCAATGAATCAAAACATAGAAAACGTGTGTACTTCGGGATGAATGTAATATCCTGAAGGGGAAATAGATAGTAATATAAAGCATACAACAATGCATATAGTGATAGAAACAAACCATGAAGCAGATACACATGAAATAGAGAATGCTAAGCCATTTTATTATACTGAGAAATATAAATAAGTACAAGATGTGATCAGAATGATGGCACCTTGACTTGCACCCAGAAAGTGTAGAAATACTCTCAGAATGACCAAGGAAATGGTTGCTCTCTGCTCTGACTCCAACTGCTGAAATACTACCATGTTGCTGCAACTGCTGGGACCAAAATGAGTATTTGGGGTTGCTCCCCTACTTGGAAAATTTTGATACTCTGGAATCGGCCTCTACTCACAATACCTAGAAAAGCCGAGAGAGCATTTCTGAAATGCTCGACCCTTGAAAATACCTCCCTTGAGGATCTACACTATCCTCCCAAGGGCCATGCTGATGCTGAATGAAAACCTCCAAAATAGGGACTCCCTCTCTCCCAAATATCTCCAATAGGCAAGGGCTATCCCCTTGCTCAATTCTCCGGCCCAAAACCTCCAAAATGACACCAATATAAAGCTCTCCCAAGATGAATTGCATCCTCCCTCTCAAGACTGCGTAGTCCCTAGATGCTCTGCTCCACAACCAAGGAAACCTAAAATCCTCCTGCAAAATGATGGTAGAATACCTCACCCGAGCAAGCACTCGAAGTCTCCCGAGGCTGAGGGTGGGATCTCCGCACAGAGACACCCGGTGTACTAAATAGTACTGCAAACAAGCTAAACAACCAGCATGCTCCAAGTCGAAATGACAAGCTCAAGATGCATAAACATGAATGATCAAATGAGGAGGCTCTCCTCCCTTTTATCACGATGGGCCTCTCTCAACCCTAGGCCCCACCATCTCCTACGTGCCCCTTGGCCCATGCTGTCCCTCTTAACTGCATGAGGTAGGCCCCACGCTGCCCATGTGGTCTACGTCCTCCTCTCCCTACACTGTCCACGTGGTCACTAGGCCCCACTTCCCCAAATACGATGTGGAATTTAGGGAAATATTTTATCCTAAGTGAGTTATTTAATATTTCACCCACTTTATTCATGCTCCAACTATAATAAGGCAAAATTGGTCAAAATTAATATTTCCAATTAGCTATCGCTAGTTGGGAATATTACAGTCTCCCTCAGCAAAATGTTGCTTGACCTCAAGCAACTGTAGTGATGGATGTTGCAAGATATTCTCACTTTCCCAAGTGGCATCCTCATCCGACAAATTCTTCCACCTCACTAAGAATTCTCGGACTGTCCTGCTCCGCAACTGTCTCTCTTGGGTATCAATAATGGCCTTCGGCTGTAGCAGCAAGTGCCCCTCATCATCCATAGGCAGAAGCTCCCCTGTCACTGTCACCTGCTGTCCCAGTGCCTTCTTTAGGCATGATACATGAAAGATGTTATGAATCTTGCTCCCTTGGGGTGGCTCCAACTCATAAGGAACCTGCCCAAATTTGTGTATCACCCTGTAAGGCCCATAAAAACGGGGCTTGAGCTTCTCAGCTCCCTTCTACTTCAGAGTAGACTGTCGGTATGGCTGAAAACGTTGGTAGACCAAGTCCCCTACCCCAAAATGTCTCTCCACCCGACCCCTGTCAGCATACAGCTTTTGCTGGTTCTGTGTTGTAGCCATGTTATCCTTGAGAGCTCAGAGGACATCCTGAATCTCTTGGATCCAGTCCTTGGCTCTCGGAGCCTTGCTGGAACCAAACATCACATCAACAAAAGATAAAGCATGAAAACCATATAATGCGTAAAATGGAGACATATCGATGGTCATGTGATGTGTGTTGTTGTAGCAGTACTCTCCTAAGTGCAGCCACTTCAGCCATTCTCTCTACTGCCCACTGACATAGTTACGCAAGTAGCCCTCCAAACACTTGTTAACTATCTCTGTCTACCGATCTGTCTATGGGTGGTAGCTAGTGCTCAGTGTCAACTTTGTCCCCATCAATCGAAAAAGCTCCTACCAAAACCCGCCCATGAAGCGGCTATCCTTGTCACTGACAATGGTCTTGGGAAGACCATGTAACCTAAAGATGTCCTTGAAGAACAACTCTACCACCTGTGCTGCTGTATAATGTGCGGATATGGCGAAAAAATACGCATATTTTGTTAGTCGATCAATGACAACGAATATACAGTCCTTGCCCTACACCATGGGCAACCCTGTGATGAAATCCATCAAGATACTCTCCCATTTCCCCTCTGGAATGGGAAGAGGCTGCAACAAAACTGCCGGATGGTTCATCTCCCCCTTGTTGCACTAAAAAACCTCGCACTCCCTGACATGTTGGAGTACGTCCTCCTTGAGGCCCTTCCATGAGAACCTCTCCCTGATGGCCCTGTAGGTTTTGGTAAACCCCTGATGGCCAGAAAATGGTGAATCGTGGGAAGCCTGCAATATCTTCTTCTTGAGCTGAGAGCCCTCAGTCAAGAAGATCCTATCCCTGTAGTAGATGATCTCATCCATCACACTATATCTATCATCTGTCACCTGTCCATCCAAAACCTCACAAGAAAAACTGTCCTTAGAGTACTCCACCAATAGTCGAGCCCTACAATCTGCGTCCAAAATCATCAGAGACAACGTGGTTGGTCTGCATGAAAGTGCATCAGCCACCACGTTGTTCTTCCCTTTGACATACTCGATGTCAAAGTCATAGGCTTGGATCTTGCCGACCCACTTCTGCTGCCTCTCCTGTAACTGTTTCTGCTCTAAGAAAAACCTGAGGCTGTTGTGGTCAGTCCTCACCCTAAACCTGTTACCTACCAGGTATTGTCAGAATTTGGCCAATTCATGCATGATGGCCAACATCTCCTTGTCGTATATGGCATACAACTGCTCATGTTGTAGGAGCTTCCGGCTCTCAAAAGCTATAGGGTGGTCTCCCTGCATCAACACTGCGCCTATCCCCTCTCCTGATGCATCACACTCTAGAACGAATGGCTGCATGAAGTCTGGTAATGCTAGCACTGGACAACTGCTCATCACCTCCTTGAACCTATCAAAGGATCGCTACACTGTGTCTATCCAACTGAATGCCCCCTTCTTCATCAGCTCTGTAAGGGGTGCAACAAGCTGAGACAAACTCTTGACGAACTTCCTGTAGTAGGTGTAGATACCCACAAACCCCCGAAGTTCTGTCACGTTTCTCAGCTCTGGCCAATTCCTGATGGCCTTGATCTTCTCCTTGTGGACCCTCACTCTGTCCATCCCTATGATGTGTCCCAAGTATAGCATCTCCGTCAACCCAAACTCACACTTGGAGAGCTTAGCATAAAACTGCTGCTCCTCCAAAATACGCAACATTGCCTCTATGTGCTAGAGATGCTCCTCCCATGTCCTGCTATATATCAATATGTCATCAAAGAAGAACAACACACACTTCCTCAGGTGGCTGCGGAAAATGTGGTTCATACATGAATGGAAGGTGGCTGGTGCATTGGTTAGCTTGAAGGGCATCACCAAGAACTCAAAATGGCCATAGTGGCACCTGAAAGAGGTTTTGGGAATGTCCTGTTCCCTCACGCGAATCTGATGGTACCCGGATCTCAAATCAATCTTTGAGAAGAATCGTGCCCCTCTCAACTCATCCATCAGCTCGTCAATCCATGGAATAGGGTACCTGTTCTTCATGGTATTTTTTTTCAGGGCCCTGTAATCAATGCATATCCTCAATGTGTCGTCCTTATTATTTACCAACACTACTGAAGAAGTGAAAGGACTGGTGCTAGACCAAATGTATCCAAGAGGTAATAGCTTGTGGATAGCCCACTCCATCTTGTCCTGATAGGACTTGGGGTGCCTATAGGGTGTGGTAATGACAGCCTGTATGCCCTGCTCTAGCTCAATCGTATGCTCAAACCCCCGATCTAGTGGCTTTCCTGGTGGTATCTCCCCAAACACCGTGGCATACCTGTCAAGGACGGTCTGTACCTCTGGATGAACTGTCTACCTGGTGGTCTCTACCTCTGATGCATGCAGCTCTAATGCCCACTCTATGTCTCCCTTCCGGAAGTCTTCCTCCATCCGGTGAGCTGAAACTGTCTGAGGGGGGTAAGTGTGCATGCCCCATATCTTCTCGTGCTTCTCGGTCTTCTTGTCATCCCACTCCATCTCCAAGGCCTCCTAATCTGTGGTGACCTTCCATAGAGTGATCAGCGACTGTACACCTAATACCACATTGGTATCCAGTATGTTAACCACGAAAAAGTGGTCAGTCACTATGTAGGTCCCCATCATCACTTCCAGCGCTGGGACATATCTGGCACACTACATAGTCTAATTTCCTGGGACCAACACTGAAAACCCATCAAAGTTCTCTGTCTGTATGCCTCTCTGCTCTACCATCTGTGCATCGATGAAGTTGTGGGTTGCCCCACTATCCACCAGTACTAATACTCGCTGCCCCCGCACTGTATCTTGGACGCGTAGCATCAGATACTTGGGAACTCCTCGCAATGTTGCAAGGGTCCCTCCGGTAGGTGCAAAGGCTGCACCTCCTACTCCCGGTGGTGGAGGTGGCAAATGATACTACGTTGCATGGTTTCCCCCTACCCCCACGTCATCATACTCATCTTCTTCCCCGCTGCTCTCGAAGAAGACCTCAATATAATGTGCTTTGCCAGCAACACACCTGTGTCCTAGTGCCCACAGCTCCTGACAGGTGAAACACAATCTATTCTTCTTCAACTCTCTCCTGGCATCATCATCCAACTGTCCTCTACCCTGATTACCCTTTGGAGGAAAAATCCTCACATCCTTTCCCTTAAGCTGGAAGGCCTGTCTCTGGGGGTAAGGCGTCCTGGTCCTGGGTAAGGAATCCTGCAAGTCCCGTGTCCTGCCAACTGCATCATGGAGTGTAGTCGGTCTAGTGGATCTGACCAATCCCCGAAGCGGCTCTGCTAGCCCATCAATGAACATGTAGATCATCCGTGCCATGGATAGATCTGGTACCATCACCGAGAGTCTCAGGAAATCTGAGATGTATGTATCCAGACTCCCAGTCTTCTTGAGATTCATCAGCTCAACAAATTTCTTCTTCGGATCCCTCCAATCAAACCTCTCTATCAACCTCTGGGTGAACTTGGCATAAGTTGTCACTGTCGAGTGCCCGAGTGTAACCATCCCGTGGAACCACCAATATTGGGCCTCGCCATCTAGATGAAGCGTTGCCACCTTGATGGCCTCCGTCTCCACCATGTGGCTGAGCTAGAAGTATATGGCCAGCTTCTCCACCCAAGCTTTTGTCGAACTGTTTGATGAACCATGAAACATAGGCAAATGGAACTTGCTCATCGTATGCTGAGTGCCTCCATCGTGATAATGCTGGTGTCCCCTATGATGGTCGCAGGGTCTGCTATCCCACTGGAGCTGGAAAAAATCACGAAATGAAAGGGCATCCCTAAACTCCTTCCTGTATGCCTGGTACTCAGCAAAGTAATCACCCATGTGGCTAGGTTCCTGCTCCTGCTGTGCTCCTTCCCCTGTGTCTGAAGCCAGAAAAGTGGGCATAGTGGAACATGTAGGTGCATGATATGCCATGTGCTGAGTGGCATTGTGCTCCTGCAAATGGTGGGATGTGCCTGATCCCTCACCAATTTGGAAACCCCTTGGGGTTTCATGATGCCTAGCCTCTACAACAGTGAATCTCTGTCCCATCACCTCAATCTGCCTTGACAAATCCTGTACTGACTTGAGGAGCATTTCCCCAAACTTCTTCGCATCATTATCATCTGCCATCAGTTTCTCCTACTCTGCGTCCACTACTAGAGAGCAGTCACCCTCTTCGTAGGTGATTTGCAACCTATGCTCTCGGTCACGGTACTTCCTACCTCTGTAGAAAATATACGACTTCTCTTTCGGTGTCATAGACAACTCGCTCCACAGGCTGAGCCAAGTCTATGAGCTCTGATACCACTGTAATATCCTGAAGGGGAAATAGACAATAATATAAAGCATACAACAATGCATATAGTGCTAGAAACAAACCATGAAGTAGATACACATGAAATAGAGAATGCTAAGACATTTTATTATACTAAGAAATATAAAGAAGTACAAGAGGTGATCAGAATGATGGCACCTCGACTTGTACCCGGCAAGTGTAGAAATAATCTCAAAATGACCAAGGAAATGGCTGCTCTCTGCTCTAACTCCAATTGCTGAAATACTGTCGTGCTGCTGCAACTACTGGGACCAAAATGAGTATTTGGGGTTGCTCCCCTACTCAGAAAATTATGATACTCTGGAATCGGCCTCTACTCACAATACCTGGAAAATCCCAGAGAGCGTTTCTGAAATGCTCGACCCCCGAAAATACCTCCCTTGAGGATCTACTCTATCCTCCCAAGGGCCATGCTGATGCTGAATGAAAACCTCAAAAATAGGGACTCCCTCTCTCCCAAATATCTCCAATAGGAAAGGGTTGGCCCCTTGCTCAATTATCTGGCCCAAAACCTCCAAAATGGCACCAATCCGGAGCTCTCCCAAGATGAACTGCGTCCTCCCTCTCAAGACTGTGAAATCCCTAGATGCTCTGCTCCACAACGAAGGCAACCACAAATCCTCCTGCAAAATGATGGTAGAATACCTCACCCGAGCAAGCACTCAAAGTCTCCCGGGGCTGAGGGTGGGATATTTGCACGGAGACACTTGGTGTACTAAACAGTACTGCAGACAAGCTATACATCCAACGTGCTCAAAGTAGAAATGACAATCTCAAGATGCATAAACATGAATGATCAAATGAGGAGGTTCTCCTCCCTTTTATCACGATGGGACTCTCTCAACCCTAGGCCCCACCTTCTCCTACGTGCCCATCATGGAAGTAGATGGCTAGGATGATGAAGGGACATTTTGTTCATGTTGAGTAGATGGCTCTTTGAAAATATCATTAGCTATGAAGGTACTCCATGCAATGTTTAGTTGATTGAGAGGTGGAGGACTATGATTTTAATGAGGGACTGATGAAATAGAATTCTCATTTGTTGTTCATACTCCTTTTCCTAGGAAATGTATGCCATCTTCTCTACGCTCCAGAAAAGATAATAGGATATATTAAGCATCCTTACCCTAGTGAAATGCATTAAGAGCCAGATGTGATAGAAATAAAGCCTTGAAAATCTACCTTCACATGAAAATTATTTCATGATTATATTCATCATTGGTGCATATCTTTCCAGGAGGTGAGAAAAAGGAAAGAACCTCTTTGTCTGATTTTGGTGTCTTGGTTTTAAAAAGAAGTCAAAGTCATGTTTCTTCAAATTACCTTTCTTGAACCACTTCTCCCCAACATTTGGGATCCCGGTGGTAGCTGAAATGGTAGTAGTTGACAGAGTAAAAGTGACACCAGCTAGAGTAACTTGGTTGTCATGGAGTCTAGATATGAAAATTCTAGTCAACATGGGATGGTGTTGGAACCTCTGAATTTTCTCACAAAAATCATAACAACCAACATGTTTGAAGCATGTCACAGTAAATGGAGAAGCCAAGAGTTCCCTAGTGTTGGTAGGTTCAATTCTAAGTACTCTTCCCACTTTATGTGGCCTCCTTACCTCTGTTTCCTCTCCCTCACTGAATGATGTGTTTTCTTCCTCTTCTGCCATGGTGTTTTTGTCAAAACCCTAGGTAAGTGGATGGTGGGAAATATGTTTTTTTATGAATGGAAATGGGAAAGGAAAAATGAGGGATATGTTGCTATGGAGGTATGAAATGGGGGAGGGGATAGGGAGTAGTAGTATGATGAGATTTAGGATGGGTATTTTGTGGATTGGGAGCCTAGGTAAATTTAACACCTAGGGCTTAGGGTTTGGGAAAAAAGGTTTAGGAAAAGTGGATTTTTCAAACAGGGGTTTGGGAATAGGTTTTTGTAACTATGGGAAGGTTATAAGCATGTAAGAGAGTTTAATTTGGGAATATTCACAAATGGAATAGGGATACTAGGGTTTTAAACAAATTCAAACACCAAATTTTAACCTCAATTTTGACAACACTTAACACGTAAAATTTATGAAAATGGTTTTAAATGTCATGATCTCTTACTGATTTGTTGGAGGTCGATGAGTAGACTTATGGAGATTTGAAGATGATTTTTTTTCCACTTAAACATGTTTCTAGGGCTTACTGGTCATTTTCACCATCTGTCAAGCATTTGCGCCCTCACCAGAGTGATTGTGCCCTCAACATAACATTTGCGCCCTCAAAAGAGATTTTTCACCCTCGACAGAGTATTTGCACCCTCAACAGAGTATTTGCGCCCTTGATAGAGTATTTGTGCCCTTCCTTCAGCATTTGCGCCCTCTGCTCATTTTTTCTTAGCAATTTCACCCAAAAACGCGAAATTTTGTTGTGTTAGAGCACTTGCTTGGTTTTTGGAGGAGACAAATGAATTTGAAAATATGTCGAAGAGTCATAAATACTTAAGTGAATTTGAATTTGGATTTGAAAACCCCACTTTTCTAATGTTTCATTTCACCTTTTTGAAATAATTTTTTATTACCCTTTTCCTTTTATTTTTTCTTCTTTGTAGGATGATGTTGCTGGAGTTTAGCACTTCTCACTTTCAATTTGGCATGTGGAGTTTGAGTTGGAAGCTTGGGATAGAACTTATTACATATTATGAACATAAAATTACATAAAAATAAAAAAATAAATTACATCTCTGTTTTGAATAAAATTGCATTTTAGTATGAAAATCATACTCTAAAACCAAAATTACAACTTTAAAAATGATATTTACATGCTGATAAATCCTCTGCAGATGATTGAGAAAGTTTGAATTGAGTCACTTTCACACCTTTAGTAACCTTATTGAGATGAAATGGCATATTTATGAACCTTGAAAAATGAAACCTAATTGACCTAATGGGACCTTGGATGACCTGACTCCATAGTTGACTTTGATTGACATAATGACAAAATGAAATGAGCTTTCAAGATTGTTTTATGCTCAGCAAGACATGAAGGTGAGTCAGAAAATGTGAAATTTTGAGGGAGAGTGAGGTTTTATATCAGTGAATCAATTTTTTGCATGACCTAATGGAATGATTAAAAAAATTCTGAGTGGGACCCCTAAAATGAATATGAAAAGAGTGATTTTGATCATTGAAGGCATGATACATATTCTGACACTAACATGATCCATTGTCACCATATATCATTGAATCTTCTATCAAATGGATTGTTATAAAATACAATCACAACCTCTATAATTATATACTCCCACACAACCTATAATCATTTCACTTCCACACAATCTGAATCCACTACCTGCCATACAATTTCCAACCATTATACTAATACACAACCTACACCAAAAATGTAATATAAATCACCCATGTTGGTTGTCATATTGTTTCCCATATCCTTCTTCAACCAGATCTTCAATTTGGTCATTTAAACCCCTTCTCGAAACTTGTGAACTTCATGTATCCAAAACACCTGCAACATGCTCATAGACCTTCAAAATGAACTTAATAGTTTTTGGTCGTCAAATAAGAGTCAAAATAGCATCAAAACCATCTAGTTGCATATTTTGTTGAATCTAAATCCCCCATCTTCTTCCAAAACCAAAATCCAAAATAACCATATATAACTTTATATTAATTTAAATTTTCTACAAAGAGTCCTTTTCCAAGCATTTTTCAACAATTCGCTGGATTTTTTCACTGGCCTCTAGGAATTGTAAATCATGCAATATGTAATATTCCAAAACAGGGAAACAAGAATATTGAACATAAAACTGGAAATTGCAATGAATATCACTACATCAAAACATGAGACAATTATAGAGCCATTCCATTATGTTTAGTAGCAGAAAATAAGTACAATGTGTTGTGCACTCAAGCTAGGCAAACAAGCCTCCCATGATCCAATACATCAAAATATGAGATATTGCTAATACATAAAATATTGAAATTCTATGACTACACATTCCAAGAGAGAATAAGTGCAGCTGGAAAATAGAAATACAAAGAGATGATGATAGAGTGCTTAGAAAATGTCAGGATCAGAGATCTAGGCTCTCAAGCACCATTCCAAGACAATCGAGAAATGGTTTCTGGAAATACACTATATGAAAAATTCAGCCCTAGGGCTGAATAATGCTCTGCAACTCCATGAATACATAGAGGTGGCTGATATGACAAGAAAATAACTAAAACTCCTCCCAATAGATTCTCCCAATTAAAGGTTGCTCCCTCCACTAGGAAACAAGATCACAAAATGGGTCTCTCAACCCTCCTCTGCAATTGCAATGCAAAATAACGTGGTTTCTAAAGGAGACTTCATTGTGGTAGATGTATGAAGCTTGGCCTGATGTCAGATGGTGGAATGAAGCTCAATGTACCTCTCCTGAGTGGGCACTAGAAGTCCCCTGAGGATGAGGGTGGGATTTCCGCCCGAAAACACCCTTGTGCTAAACAGCACAGCAGACTCCACTAAACAACTAAAGCGTGCAAAGTCATAAAAGACCAAGACACAAAAAATAATCAGAATGAATTCTATGGATGCCATCCCCTTCCTTATATGATTTGTGAGCTTCCTCACCCTTGTTACCACTCACTAAAGATGCCACTCTCATGCATACACTCCTCCATCATAATTGCGTTGTCCTCCACTATCACCACTCCCTCCATGAAAAAATTGTTGATTTGGTCAACCTTGACCCCATCCACATGCTTTAACCCCTATTCACACCCAAGAGTGCTTTATTCAGCTGATATAATGTTCCACATTCACATCAGAAGTGGTTTTTATTCCTACTAAAGGGATTTATGGGTCCCTCTACCCTCTTATTCATCTATTAATTAAGGAAGACAAAATTTAATATTCTAATTAGCTAAAAGATAAATTAGAAATATTACAGTCATCCCTGCCAAAACATTGCTTGTCCTCAAGAAACTGTAAATATGTGGGCCACCCTATTGACCCAATGCAACTGAGACCAATGCTTGGATCCCATACAAACCCCTAAGTGCAGCTATGCCCCTATGTTAGGCTACCTGGAACAGACCCCTCAATTCCGGGATCCCAAATGGATATCTCACCATACCTTTCATCAATCAATCTTCCCAGATCCCAATGCTGCCATGGAAAATCATTTCCCAAGTACCCTAGCTTGGATTGTGCACTGCATCTGGCTATAGGTACTGCCCCCATGAGGTGAAGATTGCCAACATGCATCAATGCTCCATGGCCCCTGTTGTGATGTAGATCTAACTATATAAGCTGCCCCACCAAATACATACCAAATCATAACCTCTCTCCCCCAACTCAATCCAATGTTGATCCTACTCTCCTGAAGTCAGGATGGAATGCTAAAGAGTTGTCGACATATTCCCCACTGCCAACATTAAACCGTAGTATATGTCATGTCTACGGGTCCCTGCTCTGCTATGCACCTGACTAAGAATATCATACCATCCAAAGGAAACCAACTCATGATCTCATGTCAGTCTATCTTGGTCAAAGAATCCAATGTCATGATATCTACATACGGAACATGTCTGGAATGTGGTCGCCAACTCACACTCAACTTATGCTGCTATGTCCCGCCTGTCAACGAGAACTGCCTCAAAGGGAAGGCCCCTCTCTCTATCATAGGCTCAAGTGGGCAAGGTGTACTACAAGCCCCATTGATGTACTCATGGAGAGGGCTACTCCCTGAAAGTACTGCAGTCCTACTAAATTTATATGCATCTACCAGCACCTCATCAATGGGTCGGCCCAAAGATGGATGCACCACCCTCTCCAACAGCTCCTCCTCCATGGCTAACACCAAGGTTAGTCGTATATCTAACACTATCTCACTTTGAGCCTCCATTTTGCTCTCCCCCAAAGGACTCTCATGCATGATGTGCATAACATCCTCCTCAGCTACCCCATGCTCCACCATATGCTGCTCAGGCTAAATCATCACACATGACTCATCATCTTGAATATCTCTCATTGAGTCCTATGACTGCTCACCCTGCATGTTGGAAGACAAATCCGGCCTACTGTCGTCAACTCGACATGATGGCTCATGCTCCCCAAAAGCATCCTCATTTGACCCCATGGAATCATCTAAAGAAGAGTCCTCGTCCTGGCATACAAAAGGAATGTCCCTCTACTCTGCCTCTGCCACATCATATGCATCAATCAAGCATGAGTGATCAGGCCTCCCTTTGCCTCAAATCTGTTGATAACACCCTCATAGCCATGTCTCTGCTAAACGCGGTGTCTCTAGATGCTCAACACTATCCTCATCAATCCTAGGTGATTTGTATCCCAGGGTACATGTAATGTCCCTCTCAATAAGTCCCCTTGGAGGTAACGCTCCAAATTCTTGTTGTGTCGTATCATGGGTCACTACATACCACCAAGTGTCTACGCACTCCTCATCATGCCACTGTATGCTGCAACCTGCCCCTATACACCACTGGATACCGTCGGTTATGGCTATACCATCCTGTACTATCATGTATCCTGCATGGGCCAAAAGATCCACCACTCTGCTAGTAAACCCCCCATGAGGTGGGTTACATCTCCCCATATGCTCTAAAGGATCAGAGCAACCTGACTCCTCACATATAAATGAAAATGAAATCACTGCTCTTATCCTCCATAGCTCAAGTGTACCATATACTAATGAGAGAGCATCATCTCTACGTACTGCCCTATCTGGTGGCCTGTCGATGCCACCTCCTCCGATCAGCTCCTGCCAAAGTAGACTAATCACCCTATGACTCCATGCACGGTCGTTATGCTGAGATAGCTCTTGAAAAGGGTGTACCCTCCTCTTAAACAATCCTATCACTAGGGATGTCTGGGGCTCTGATAGAGATTTGAAAATGTGTGTGCGCCCAAACATCAAACCCATCGCACAATGACTTCCATCACCTACTGACTCTATCGTGTGATTGTAAATCCCACCTGGATCCCAATAGTAATCTGGCCCTCGTGTCCCTCTGGTAATCCATGGACTTTATTGAAATGTGGCCATGGATGTATCCAGCTGCCTAGCCTGCTCCATGGGGTACCAACTCAATACTTCTCGCCACCCAACCTCGAGAAAAGAATCAAATGCAAGAATCCCTGCACATAGAATAGTCCCTACATTGTGCAAGAGTTGCACCCTGTCAATGTATGCCTGAAGCATTAGGGGAATTTTGAGGTCTAAAATGGGCCTCCTAAGGAAAATGTACAATCAAAATTCACTCTATGAGAACCAATCACATTGTAGGGGATGAAATCATCCATAATGGTTTAGGTGGCATTGCTTGAGTTAAAGGTACTTACTTGTCACATTCTCGATGGTGGATAAAAACTCATGGTTAACCATGGTAGTGCTCTAAGTACTTTTAAAGTCAAAGTAAAGTACTCATAATAAATGTCATTTCACACTTTTTGAATAAAAATATATTATTGTCATTTCATATTTCTTGAAAGAAACAACGCATATCCCTATACATCTATTATATTATATTATATGATTTTTATATAGTATATTAATTACATGTTATTATACAATTTAAATAATATAAATTTTAATTAATATCATATAATATAATTAAGAATTTATAAATTTATATTTATATTTTATTTTAAGTTATTTAAGTACAAAGGACAAATGCATTAGTTGTTTAATGATAATGACTTTTTCTTGAAAAACTCATTCTTATTTATAGTCATATCAATAAAAAAAATTATTAATTTTATTTTGGTACAAACTTTGAATTGAATTTAACTATGGTTACATGGATTTTGGTGCAAAAAGTGAATTGCAAATTCATAAATATTATTTTATTGGTTTAGCTATCATTTTATTATTTCCTTAGGAGGCCCATTTTAGACCTCAAAATTCCCCTAATGGGGGGTGCTCTGACACTCCAATGTGCCCTCTAACTGCACCATTAGGGAATCCAACCATTCCCCAATGTGGACTGACGTTTCCATTGACTCAGCACAAACCACTCTCATGCTCTCCATCTCCTCATCCTGTTGTAGGATAGCCTGTCGTACTGACGTGGCCTTCACCTTCAAAGCTAGAAGGTTGACCTAAAACTGATGGCACTCCTGTGTGCGACAATCGTCCAATACCTCTTTATATCCTAGTGCCTCTTCAAGGGCTAGCCCAAAGGATGGCTACACACCATCCTCCATAGATACTCCAATATGCAAGGCATGCTCACTAGTAAACTTCATGTGATTGTCATCTGACAATTCTTCCATAAACCTAGAGGCCTATGTACCTATCGGCTCCTCAACAATGGTGGAGTCATCTCCCAACACCTCATCAACCTGTGATGCATTGCTATCATTATAGAACTGAGTCACAACCCCAAATACCCCATCAATGGATACCTCAACAATAGGTTGTGTCTCATCAATGAGTGTATGCTCAGTTGTCTCCTCCCAAGTCTTTGGCACACTCTTTGATGACCCATCAAAAGTAGGTATAAAAAGTCTACCCACGGTACGTTGCAGGTCATTACCCTGTGTGTATCCTCTTCCTCTGTTATAGCTACAAGGTCTTCTATTTTCCTTAATCTGGAAAAATTCCTGGAAAGTCAGATGTTCTTTGAATCTTTGAGACTGAGATTCATATTCCAGAAAATAATCACTCAGAGCCTCCTGCTCTTGTGGTCCTCCGGCCCCATTTCATACTGTTAGGAAGGTTGGCATAGTGGAGCGTTGTGAAGTTTGTTTCACTGCCGGTTTCTCATACCAATGATATGAAGTACCAGAGCTTTCTCCATTTTGAAACCCTCTTGGGGTTTCCCTTCATCTCTCTACTCTCATCTTCTTGATCTCTTTAGCAAGATCTTGCATAATTCCTAGGAGGAGATTACAAAACTCCTTCCCATAACCTTCTTCTGCCATTGGATACTCCCTTTATCCTCCTCCACTGGAACACAGTTTTCTTTGCCGGATGTGAACTTTGAAACAAGTTGAATCTGGTATTGCAATTGGAAGAATTTGAAAAACAGCCACCACAACAAATCTTAGAAAATCATCTTCAGAGAACCTTTCTTTTCTCTCAGTCCAAACCGAATTTGGAAAAAATTCTCATTGGAAAATAGAATTGGTCCATTCTGCACAAAACCCATGTATCTGATTTTCGAGATTCATCTTCATTTGCTGAAAACAGCTAACGTAAAACCGTCAATTTTTATCCCAACAAATTTATGTGTTTTTTGTTTTTGTATCTCTCAGAGAACCTTTCGCTTCTCTCAATACAGACTAAATTTGGAAAAACTGCTCAATATGGAATAGAATTGGTCTGTTCTACACAAAACCCATGTCTTGTATTTTCGTAATTCATCTTCATTTTCCTAAAACATCCAATGAAAAACCATCATTTCAACATATTTCTGTGTTCTCAGTTTCTATATCTCCTTTTCTGGTCCGTAATGTATTCTCTATCTTCGGATGTCATAGACTGCCTGTTCCACACGCTGAGCCAAGATTATGCTCTGATACCACTGTAATATTCCAAAACAGGAAAAACATGAATATTGAACATAAAACTGTAAATTGCAGTAAATATCAATACATCGAAATCATAGAGTCGTTCCATTATGTTTAATAACATAAAATAAAAACAATGTATTGAGGAAAAGGAAAACAAGCCTCCCATGATCCAATACATCAAAATATGAGATACTGCTAATACATAAAATGTCAGAATGCTATGACTACATAGTCCAAGAGGGAATAACTGCAGCCGGAAAATAGAAATACAAAGATTTGATGATAGAGGGCTCAGAAAATGTAGGGATCAGAGATCTAGGCTCTCAAGCACCATTCCAAGACAACCCAGAAAGGATTTCCAGAAATACATTATATGAAAAATGCAGCCATAGGGCTGAATAATGCTCTTCAACTCCATGAATACAGGGAGGTGAATGATATGACAAGAAAATAGTTGTAACTCCTCTCAATAGATCCTCTCAATGAAAGTTTGCTCTCTCCACTAGGAAACTAGCTCACAAAATGGGTCTTTCAACCCTCCACTGCAAATGCCCTGAAAAATAACGCAGTTTCTAAAGGAGATTGCACTATGGTAGATGGATGAAGCTTGTCCTGATGCCGGATGGTGGAATGAAGCTTAATGTACCTCTCTTGAGTGGGCACTCGATGTCCCCCGAGGATGAGGGTGGGATTTCCGCCTGAAAATGCCCTTGTGCTAAACATCACAGAACACTCTGCTAAACCGCTGAAGCATGAAAAAATTCATAAAAGACTAAGACATAAACAATAATTAGAAAGCCTTCTGTGGCTGCCATCCCCTTCCTTATATTCTTTTTGAGTTTCCTCACCCTTGGTCCCACTCATTAAATATGCTACTCTCATGCATACACTCTTCCATCATAATTTCATTGTCCTCCACTATCTCCACTCCCTCCATGACAGCGTTGTTGATTTGGTCAACCTTGACCCCATCCACATGCTTTAACCCCTATTCACACCCAAGTGTGATTTATTCAGCTGATATAATGTTCCACATTCACATTAGAAGTGGTTTTTATTCCTACTAAAGGGATTTATGGGTCCCTCTACCCTCTTTTTCATCTATTAATTATTTAATATTCTGATTAGCTAAAATCTAAATTAGGAATATTACACAATAGAATGGCCAATTATGTGTGTGTGTCTGGGTGTGTAAACAAATATATTCACCACCGAGGGCCAAACTCGTGACCAGTAATGCATAATGTGCACACTTCACAAACTATGTTCTATGATGTGTCTTGTTAAACCATCCTTCAACCTTTGCTATACTCTATATGCAGTAGATTCAATTGGACTAGATTCATGGATCAAACCCTCATGCCAAGTCAAAATTAATGCATCCAATCACCTCATATCAACAAGCCACTATTGTGGCCATGCAACGATTTGATCCACCAATCAAAAGGGAAGTGTCACTCACAAGGCTTCAACTATTCTAACTAAATCATAACTTCGGCATCACAATTCGAGTATCATGAGCGTATTCATGCCATGACTGTAAAAGGTCTATGGTTGAACCATAGTCATTTGATGAGTTATCATAACCAAACCAAATCATACAAAGTAATAACCGTACTTCCATCGTGGGAGATTGAAACCATAAACTTAGTGATGGATGAAAACATAAAACTCCACTGGAAACTAGAACAAAAGTTTTTGCAAACGATTGAAATCTTGTTCATAGAGTTTGTTTGATGCTCAAACTTGAAGTGTGAATTATACCTTTGGAAAAAGATATGGTTCAATATATATATTTTTCTAGTGGTCCCAACACTTGTGGAGCCAACTTAGATTACTCGTAAATCTTTCCTTCAAAATTGGAAGACCATCTGAATGGTTTTTTAATGTTTGTACCATGGATCCATGTGTCCATGCCATGTGACCAAGTTTCACAACCATCTCTATCTCAATTTACATGCTATTATGTCCATACAACTAGGACCCAAGGGTCATTGGTCATTTCCAAGATGATATCATTATGACTTCATTAGACCATGTGGTAGCCTAAGAGGGGTTCCATGTGTCACCCTATTTCAGACCTTTCACCAATTGAAATGTTCCAAATCACCTACCATGTGGCATCCTCTGGTGCCACCACATCACACTAACGTCAACTAGCTCCACATCATTCAATGAAATGTTGCCATGTGTTGACATCTGATTAGTTCTAACAAAACAATTAAACATTGTGCTACTTTACCTTCATTTGACTATTGACTTGTTGGATATATCGATGATATGTCTAGAATATGCATGTCTTTTAATAAAATTGAATAGTGTGCATATTTGTGTTCTTGAGGTCATTGACTATTTTTTCAATGTTGGATTTTCTCTAAACTTGCACATTGTTTAACCCTTTAATAATTTGGGTTTGTCCCTATAGTTTTCCCTTTCAACTTCAGCCAACTAATTTCGATTTTAAAATAGCCATAACTTCTCATCTACGAGGATTTTTTCTTAACGGTATATATCTTTGGAAAGATATCAACGATATCTACATAACCATGCTATGTATAGGGCATTTTGAGCAACATAACTTAGTTAAAAACTCAAATAAATTCAAGCATTTCAATATTCATGTGATGATATCTTGTGAAAGATATAGCTATCATATTACTTCATAAAGAGTCTTATTGCTTATTTTGTCATCAAGGGTGGAATTGTTGTTGTTGTCTCATACATTCCCTTTTACATCAATGACCTCTTATTGTCATCAATGACAAAACTAAGTGAATCAATGAAAATATTGACACATAAGTTGATATGGAAGGAAAAATCCTTAGTGCCTTAAATGAAATTTAAGAAGTATGGAGAAAGATCCAAAAGCTAAAAAAAACTACAAGTATATGAGGAGAAAGATTGTACTGCAAACGAAGTAATGATCCTTCTAAAAAAAGAGATCGAAGAGGCAAAGAGGACAAAATACATTCTTATGAGTCACATAAAAAAAAAGGAGAAGAATTGTGAAAAGATTGAAGTAGAGGTAGTTTCTGGAAGAAATGATCTAGAGAAATCTAAAGCTCAAATGAATTTGGGCTTAATATCTTTAAATGGCTATGAAACTCTCAACAATATTCTAAACAATCAAAGATCACCAAAAATCAAGACAAGTGATTCAGGTGGCTCCAAAGAAGCGCAAAAATAAAATTCTTCATATTTCGTTGAAAATAGGACCAGAACATATGGCTTTTCATCCTTATTCCAATGATGCAGACGGAACTCAAATCTGACTTCGTATGCTCAAGGTATTCCCAGTAAAATTTTTGGTCAACTTTGCACTGGCTAAATTTAGCAAAGTACCAAATAAAGTTGGAGGTTCACCAAATATAGAGAATCGTCTAAATTTGAGAGAAATCTCCAAAAATAACTAAATTGTGGCCTCTTTAATTTTTTCAACCACCCCCAAAATCTGGACAACATGTTTTTAACATTTTGTTATTTAAATTAAAAATTAAATATATAATTGTGAGATAGGCCCAACCTACCCAATACCCCACCATTATTATAAGAGAAGTCTAACTACTCGATGTTTTACCCTTTGGTTTTTTTCCCTTCCCCTCCTCGGTGAACGTCCTATGGTAACTTTGAATTTCTTTGCGACGTTGGTTTTTTTGTTCCATTGAGGTCTTTGTCCTTCACTATCTCCCACCATTTACCACCCATCTATCATCATCCATGTATCTACCATGCCATGGATCCATTGAATTCAGCGTCATTGAATTTAATTTGAAATTTGAAATAGTGGTGGGATCTGAAATTTGAATCTCGTCATTGTCATTTTTTACCCAGTTCATTAGTGAATAATGAATACCCATAAGTATTTGATATAGTTAGCCATTCCTGCCATGTTTTGGTCACCCGGTTGTATGTTTCCCATGCCCATACTGCTCTCCAAATGGCGCCCCCGCCCATTTAATCTCATCAGACGACTTGCAGCCTCTCCTTCCCAACGAATCGTTGACCTGCATGGACAACATGCAGAGCTCTCTAAAGATCCAGAGCAACACAATCCCTAGCCCTAATACTTCTAATTATATTATTCTCTACCTTTGACATAATGCTTCACCACCATATACTCTGGGTACTTCTGGTGTTTGGTGTGTGGGTACTTCAATTTTTTTTAAATTATCAGGTGAAAAGCGAGGTGTCATGAGGATTCTTGTTTAGAAATGAATTTATTGAAGGGAAAAAATTACTGTTTATCTTTATAGATCTTTGTTTATATGTCATTATTTGTTTCCGCAATGCAGTTGTTAGTTGCGGCAACACCCTTGTATTTTGCTGCAACTCATTTTAATTTTTAGATGGATAATATAGTAGGATTATTTATTTGACTATGGAAGATATAGTTCATTTGACTATGGAAGACAATACTTACTTTTGTCAATTATTTGAAATATATTTTATTAATTTTTTTAACTCCAATTAGGAGGAAGGGTCAAGTTCATTTGAGTATTTGAAATATGTTTTATTAATTTTTTTTATGGTAATTGTTATTGAAATCTATATATATATTATGTTAAATTATAATTTTTATTATTAAAATAATTTTTTAAATGTATAAATAAATTTTAATTATTTAATTATTTATTATATTAAAGTATATAATTTTAATTTTATATGTGTGTTAACATATTTATATTATTACAGTTAAAAAGATAGATGAAGTATAAATAATTATAATGAATAGTTTTCCTATATTAAAATGTATAGGATGTTTTGAGTTAGGTGTAAAACTAAAGTAGAGAACTGGAAAAAAAGAAAGAAAGAAAGAAAGAACATGTACATTGGATTTTTTGTATTATAGTAGAGTCATTGTAAAGAATGGATATTGTAATTTCATGTTGAATATATTTTATAAATTTATTATAATGTTGAAGTAATGAGATTGAATAGAGTATTGTACCATTAAATATACACACTATGGTTGCAAGAATCCCTATTAGGTAATGACACAATTATGCATCACTTTTACAACTAATTAAAATACCTCAAAGCTTACATGAAATAGTGAAATAAACAATAATTTGAAGATATTTTTATTAAAGAAATATTTCACAATACAAATGGAACATATTCAATAAGAATAATTCCCAAAAGGAAAAATTAGTAAAAACTCTTAAATATTTTGCTCATATTAATTAAAAAAAATTAGATGTTTTGTTAAATAATCTAATTCCAAAAAATTATAGTTTAGAATATCTTTGCACTTGACTATTTTATCTCTTTGATCATTTTAATAGTGACCCAATCTATGTCAATCTATGTCAGAATTTTGAGAATATTATGTCAATTTATCTGTATTTTATGCACCTAAGGAAGAATAAAGATAAACTAAGAGTGGCTCAATATGAATTAAGTTAACATGGTGTCTATGTGATATGTACCTTCATGTGTCTCATCTATCTTCACTAAAATTTCAATAATTGTTTTTCCAAATGAAATGAAATACTATCATCTTTTGTCTATAACTAAGTACATGCAATATATAAGGAGGGTTTTACTACAATTCACCTTGTATCTTCCACATTACATGTATGGTCACATCGCATCATAAAATTCCAAATTATAATAAATTCCCTGCATAAGGACAATTGTACTACAATTTAGCATTTACCTTAGAAAATTTGCATCAATCAAATATTCCAATGAACTCTTTTAATTAAAAATTCAACCATACATTTCAAGATTCCCTACCTAAAGAAAATTGTACTATAATTTAGCATTTACCTTAGAAAAATCACATCAATCAAACATCCCAATAAACTCTATTCATTAAAAATTCAATCATACATTTCAAGTTCCAATGAATCATATAACAATAAAAATTAAATTTCATAACACTTGTAATTAAACACCCTTCATACTATTATTCCATTTTCATTTTGGAATATATATATATATATATATATATATATATATATATGAAGAAGAAGATTAGAGTCTTCAAACCAATCCTACCCTCAATTTATATTTCAAAATTCTAGTGTGCAACGTCATTATATTCATTTAATTTTAAAATAGAAATATGTGTACCTTAAAGGGCACATTCAAAATTCTAGTGAGTTACATCATTATATTTATTTAATTTTAAAATAAAAATATTTGTACCTTAAAGGGCGTATATACTATGTAAAGATGTGGAATATTGAAGTATTTACAATATATAAATGAAGATATGTTTTAATGAGAAAAAGGCATGTTTGTAAAATCCACACCAATACCAATTAACTTCTCATAGTCAAATAATATTGCACTACTTAGGGTCCAAGGAAATATTACTATTTAGCTTATGTAAGTTCAAAGGGTATATGTAGATCATATCCATATAAAAAATACATTTAAGTGTCACATTGCACGTATTTTACTACTCAAATGTGTTTGATATTTGGATATATAACTTTTGACTTTGAGCGCATTAATTGATGTGTTTCTAAGATGTTATATATATATATATATATATATATATATATATATATATATATATATATATATATATATATATATATATATATATATATATATATATATATATAATTAATTAATTAATTTAATATGAGTTATGTTTGAATGTTTTTTTTTTGTAGTTTAGACTAATCCTAATTTTTCCATTTTTTTCTCCTCCCATCCCACCCACAGGTTTCGAACCAGTGACCTTGCATAAGGATTGCCTTAACATCGCACCCCATCACCGACTTTTCTACACCACGTGGGCTGCGTTATGTTTGAATGTTAATGTAAATAAATTATTGCTTTTTTTTTTAAAGGTTGATACGGAGTTTATTACATGGTTTAATATTATTAAGTGATGGTGCGAAAATGTAATGATGTAAAGAAATAGAGAAATAAGAGGAGAACGAATAAAAATATTACATTTCCATATATATGTAAAATGTAAATATGGGGAGATGCAAATAAAGAAAAATTCATTTTGGAAATTTGGCTTCACAGTCAACACTAGATATGGCTACCCAAAAATGCTAAAACTCGGCCATGGGAAGAATAGCAACAAGACTCTCTGTAATCCTCATTCTCGAGGCATAATGCAAAATGAAAATTTAGATAAAGAAAAATTAGACACAATAGGCTACCCAAAAATGCTAAAACTCAGCCATGGGAAGAATAGCAACAAGACTCTCTGCAATCCTCATTCTCGAGGCATAATGCATAATGAAAAACAAGACACAACATTTCTATGCACTTTGCACCAAATGCAACAATAAATTATCATGGGAAAAAAACTAGACTCTCTACACTCTACATTTTGCACATAACATATGGAAATGTTAAAAAAAAAAAGAAACACAACTTTTATTGTATTCCTATTTTTATATGTAGATCACATATTAAATAGGTATACTAAGGTTATGATCAAATTTTTTATTATTACAAACCAAAGAAAACAAAAATTCGATTCCTTGACATATAACTAAAGGAATAATGTACTTTTTAAAGTATGTTAATT
Organism: Pinus albicaulis; assembly: GCA_034641835.2. Taxonomy (NCBI): domain Eukaryota; kingdom Viridiplantae; phylum Streptophyta; class Pinopsida; order Pinales; family Pinaceae; genus Pinus; species Pinus albicaulis. Next base: position 1,059,122,500 of record CM076578.1, read on the forward strand.
GATATATGAGTAGTTAAATTACCAAAAAAGAAAAATGTAAATAGAATAATATTATACAGTTTTTTAGATAGATTTTTTGGGGTAGTTGGTTGTGTCTTTATTTTAATGATAGGTCTCAACTTCATATATTAATGAGAAAGAGTTTAAAGTGTAATTGTGGTAGTATCTAGTTTCATGTATGATTGAGATATAGATGCTACTTGTAAGTGCATGACCTAAAGCATGACATCACGGGACATTGAGGTTCTTTTAAGTAATGTGTAGCATAGAATTGTTGTTTTATCTTAGAGTATGAACTTAAATTAATTTTGATTGGCTAAGCTTTGGTTTTCATTGGACATAAGGAAACATGTTAACTACCCAAGACCTAGAGATATTAGGTGAGAGTGCAACTTTACTCCCTTATAAATCAAAAATCGGTTATTTTAGATGGCTAGGTTTTGTCTATAAATAATGATGTAGATGCACATCAAAATCTCAAGATTGCATTAATAACAACTAGCTAGTAGACTTGACTATTGTAGATTTATTCCTACTTTAGAAGAAAAAACGATCAATATCTTACTCAATCTAACACTATGTAGATTCTACTCAACTTCATACATTATACTTATAAAAAAAACCCTACATGGAATATATGTTAATGCTATTATCTTATAAGATAGTTGTCATAGGCATGATGATGTTAATATGTCAACATTAAATTACATAATCATAAGCAAAAACATACATTGTCTGAAGATATTATCTATGTTCTTAACTTTTCTTAATTTGTTTATGTATATAGGTGAAATTTGTTAAAATAGTGTGTAAAACAAAGACAGAATAAAAAAGGCCATAATAAATCAAAGCTTATTGATTGCCATTCATCTACACTCGATTAAAATTAAATAGCACTATATGAAAATATTGTTAAAATAAATATGCATTCATAATCTTAAACATTTAGAAAATATGAGACACAACTATATAAAATCATATTGTATAATATTCTACTCGATCTTGTTACTTAATTATTATAATAAATTTATAAAATATATTTAACATGAAATTCCAATCTCAATTATTTAACATAACTTTACTATGATACTAAAAAAACCTACTATGCATGATTATATTTTTTTCTTTTTCTTTTTTTCAATTCTCTATTTTAGTTTTACACCTAACTCATAACATTCTATACACTCTAATATAAGCAAACCTATTCTTTATAGTTATTCATATTTGGACTATCTTTTTAATTTTAATAATTTAAAAATGTTAAGATTTATTTTAAATCTTATTTTTGCATATATATATATATATATATATATATATATATATATATATATATATATATATATATAATAAAAATTAAAAAATTATTTATACATTTAAAAAATTATTTTAATGATAAAAATTAATTTAACATAAGCAAATATATAATTAAATTTCAATAACAATTACAATAATAAAATAATAAAATATATTTCAAATAATTGACAAAAGTAATTATTAACTTCCACACTCAAATGAATTTGACTCTTCCTCCTAATTGGAGTTCACAAAATTAAATGAAAGCATGCTCAGGTAGGTTGTTCGGTGATCCGTCCACAAAGCAAGTAAGGGAGACATTCAAAGAAAGTGTCTAGAAGGCCATAATATATATTAATAGAATGTGTGTGAAGGATCCATCCATACCAAATATTGCCAAAACTCATCGCCCTACCTTTTAGATTAACAGGATGTCAGATTTCCAAAAGGAAGGCCAGAAAAGGGATAAGCTTATAAGGTGTAACTAAGACTCAATTCCCAAAAAATAATACAATAAAACATTTTAAACGAACTAGTTTATTAGATTTTAAATCTAAATAATCCTACTATATTATCCATATAAAAAAATGAATTGTAGCAAAGTACAAAGGAGTTTCCGCAACAAACAACTATAGTTGCATTGCGACAACTTACAACAATAGCTAAACAAAACTCTGTGAACCTAAACAAGAATTTTTCCCTTTAGATAAATTCATTTCTAAACAAGAACCATCATGACGCCTTGTTTTTCACCTAATAACTTAAAAATTTGAAGTACCCACAAGCCAAACACCAGAACTACCCGGACTCAGGGAAAATTTTAAGGATGGACATTTATCTTAAAGTTTAAAATCTTGGTGAATCTTAGCAGTCCCCAATATGTGAATTGTAAAAAAATTTATGTTGTTTTTGTAAAAATATCTAGTTTTGTAATCATTTTATATTAGTATATATAATTTTTTGGCGATTTTTAGGGTAAAATATTTTTATACTATAAAATTTGGGAAAATCGATTTTAAAAAAAATGGGAATTGGCGAATCTTGTTTTTGGAAAAAGCATGGAAAATTAGCCCAACTACGAATATTAGCCCCTAAAATTTTCCATGCCCAGACTATATGGTGGTGAAGCCTTATGTCTAAAATTAGAGAATCAAATAACTAGAAGCATTAGGGCTCAGGATGTTGATGTCATGGTTATTTAGAGAGTTGTGCACATTGTCCACACAGGTCATAGAATCGTTGGGAAGGAGAGGTTGCAAGTCAATTGAGGAGACGAGACGAGCAGGGGCATCATTTGGATAGCAGTCTGGGCATGGAAAGCATACAACTGGGTCACCAAAACAAGGTAACAACGGCTAATTCGATATTTTGGTTATGGTTATTAATTATATGTTGATGAACTAGGTAAACAATGATAATGACGAGATTCAAATTTCAAATCTCACCACTAGTTCAAATTTCAAATTAAGTTCAATTGCGCTAAATTAATTGGTTCCATGACATGGTAGATACATGGATGATGGTGGATGGGCGGTAAATGGTGGGAGATAGCGACAGATAGAGACCTTAATAGAATAGATAGCAGTGTCACAAATAAATTTGAAGTTTCCAGAAGATGTTTTTTTGGCGAGGGCAGGGCACAAAAACCAAAGGGTAAAATGTCGAGGAGTTAGACTACTCTCCTATAAGAAATACGGGGAAGAATAATTTACCAAGGCATGGAGAAAGAAGCCTAAGGATGTAGAAGAAATTAATGGCAAATTGATAGTGGTTGTTCAAAAATATGATAGGGGACAAAAGAAAGTTTATATCCTTAAATGAAGACAAAAGAAGTAGTGACTGCCCCTTGGCCCACGCTGTCCCTCTCAACTGTATGAGGTAGGACCCACGTTGCCCACGTGGTCTACGTCCTCCTCTCCCTGCGCTGTCCACTTGGTCACTAGGCCCCACTTCCCAAAATACGATGTGGACTTTAGGGAAATATTTTATCCTAAGTGAGTTATTTAATATTTCACCCACTTTATTCATGCTCCAACTATAATAAGGCAAAATTGGTCAAAATTAATATTTCTAATTAGCTATCACTAATTGGGAATATTACAATGAATATATATCTTGTAATTAGTTGAACCATATCATCTCCATATGAATCCCCAAATACAATTGAAGGAATTTGAATGTAATGTATATCCAACCCAATGTTGACTGGGTTTACTTGGAAATCAAAATCACCTTGGCCTTATTTGTAGTCATTGTCATCTTGGCAGCCTTTGTATTCACTAAATTTTCACCCCTGCTTTGTTTGTCAAAAGTTGCAGGTTCCTACTATTGTTGAGAACAATTAAGTCAATTTTTCCAATCATACTTTTGCAGTCATTATATGCTTCAATATTTAATGAAAAAACAATGAGACACTCAAAAGAACACTCTTAAATATATCTACTGCTAAGTATCTCTGTACAATTCTAATGAGAAACTTAATGACTGTTCATGTAAGAAATCTACATAAGCCAAACAAGAGTCATGTTGGAGATACCTTTAACTGGGTGTAGATAAAACTCAGATAGATCAAAGAACCATTAAAGACATACTCAGAAGGCTCATCTTGGCTTCCTGTAGGGTAGATAGGGCTATAAAATAATTCATGGGTAACCCAAGAAAACAATAGACATTGCGTGCAAAAACCACTTATCACTGTGTGATTTTAACAAGCATTATAGAAGTGATGTCCAAATAAAAAATGACAAGTTTGCACTCAATGTTAGTTCAAGTAAATTTGAAAACATTCTCTATTAAAGCATACTACCAATTCAACTATGAATTAATAAAAAATCAGATGGAAATATGTACTTGGTGATGACTATATACTATTTGGAGTTTCTAATTAGCTAACTGATATCTTTTCTAAATGAATCGATGCCATAGCATACAATTGAATTAATTTAATTGTAATCACCTTGCCAGTGTTTGTCTTCTTTGAAGTTTCACCCCTACTTTCTTTGTCAAAAGCCACATAACCAGCCATTGATGGAATGGAACTAGGAAAACCTGCAGACTCCTGCTATTGTTTAGAACAATTAAGTCAAATTTTCCCATCATACTTCTGTCTGTCAATATATGCTTCAACGTTTACTCAATAAGAAAAGACACAATGAGAAGGTTGTTGTTAAATGCATCTTGCTACTAAATATCACTAAATTCTTATAATAAATAAGACAACCAAGGATACTGTTCATGTTAGACTTCTACATAATCCAAACAAGTGTCACCTTGGAAACACAGTTAACTAACTGAATTCTTCTAATAAAAAAGACAACTAACTGAATTCTTCTAATAAACAAGACACTTAAACTAACTTTCAGATTTAGGAACAACTCATATGGCCCAGCTTGGCTTCCTCTAAGGTGAACATGTGGCTAATTAATGGGTATTCTGAACAAACTACAGGGATAATATGCAAGCATCATAGCTCATTCAAAGAACCTAGTTTTAATAGCCTTAAAGAAGTCATGTCTAAAGAAAAAAGGTATGTTTGCACTGATTGTTAATTCAACTACTTCAAAAATATCTCCCAGTACAAATTCAACTATCAATCTATCAAAAAAAAGACATCGATAAAAAAACAGACATCAATATGTAGTTTGGGACGATATCACATGAATACTTGTTTCTAATTAGCTGATCAATATCTTCTCCAAATGAATCCACAACATAGCAGATAACTGAGTATTACAACCGAAATATTTGTATGCATATTCATTGTTGAACATATTTACTCGGAAGTGTATGTTACCTTGGCAGTCTTCGATAATTTTGAAGTTTCACCCCTGATTTTTTTGTCAAAAGTCTCATACTTATTTGCTAGTGATGGGAAGGGACTAGCTACATGTGAAGGTCCCTGCCATTGTTGAGAAGGATTCGATCAAATTTTTCCATCGTACTTACATGTTAATATATGCTTCAATACTTTCTCAACAAACAAAGATACATAAACGATGTCTCCATCACTAGAACATATAACTAACCTTCATCTTTGGATTATTTGTAAATTTAATCTTCTTCTGTTTCTAAAAATATTTTCTATTACCACCGAAAGAGAACTCTAGACTCACAAAAGTGCAAGAATCCTGCAGCTTTCAAGGTCGAAAATTGAGAACAATTCTACATTAACTTATCTACAAATTCAATGAATTTTCAGACCTCATACTAACTTCAATAATGGAAAACATCACATCTCAGTAGCTTTTAATTTTTTTGAGACTCTACTATCCTTAGGTATTTTGAAGGTCACACCATTGCATTCAACTTCTAGGACTCGATTGCCTACATCTTGATGTTCCTGCATGCCAAGGTCAAGACAAATTTATGCCACATTTATTTTTAAGAAAAATCTGTCTATATTACACACATAGTAATATGCACAAGAGTAGCAAATAATAAACAATCATATTGCAGCTAAAGCTGCAATAATCTGAATATGTAGAAACCAAATTTTTTTTGGCATTTATAATAGGCAAACTCATGCCAATAATTACTCATGATATTTTATAAGCATCTTCAGGAATCTTTATCATCATTTTCCTGGGGTAAAAATAGACATTTTTCAACTATTATAAAGTATATTTTATTGCCAAAATAAATTTATGGGTTTTAACCCTAGGGGAAATCAATCGTTTTCCATTGCAAGTAGTTTCCAGATCATTGATAATAGAGAGGTTGATAACATTAAGGGGATGTTGGATAGAAACTGAAGGGATCAATGCCCTGAATCCGTTAATAGAGGTATCAAGCCAAAGCTTGATTTTGAGTAAGAATAAACAATTAAAGACGAGAGGGAAGTGTAATCGGCCATATTCTTAAATCGGCCTCAGACATCTAGCCTATTTTGACCCTATTCTAGCTTGATTTCACCTTTTTTTTTTACTTGTGTGAGCCCTAAATTATCCTGTAAAATTTTTTGGCACTCCAAACTATGATCCAAGCCCTTGATTGTTTACAATAAATCTCACATTTAATTCGGCCCTCCATCTCATAAGCATTTTTTATTTCAGAGAGAAATTCTGGAGGAATTGATTTGGGAACCTTGTTCAAAAAAATCATTGCATACATCTTCTCAGTCATCTTAGCAAACAAATTTAGTGACATAGGGTTGTAAGGCAAAACCATTTGAGGTACATCTCATTATTACTAAGATTGTCCGTTGGGATGATCCAAGGGCACAACCTGATACAATGTACCAATCTTAGGGTCTAATTTGGACATTTCCGATGGAGCAACTAATAGTGGATCTACATTGTGATTGAAGCTTGTCCTTGAGAATATTGTCTACAAACTAAGGTAAATCATGTTGTAGAAGTAAGATCTGGTATACCTTGTGCAAGTTTGACATTTGACAATGGATTTGAAGGGTATGTTTACAGCCCTCCTGTAGGACATATTTGTGTACAGTGGTGGCCTAAATAGTCCTTGTAAAGTTTTGAAGCTTATGCTTGTGCTACAATTCTGAGAAAAACTATGATAATTTCTAGCAACCTTTATCTGAAGAATACAATATTGAAATTGAAGGTTTGAAGATTGCTAAAGCACAAACTTATGATGCCACTAAATTTAGTCTATTTGCATCTCCATCACTGTCAATTTTCATGGATAGAGAAGGGTTTACATCTTCAAAAATAAGAAGGTACTAGTGTATGTGGAGCAGAACGTTAAAGATATCAATGAAAATATATCAAGGGTTTAATTCTGAAGCTTATGCTTGTGCTACAATTATGAGAAAATTTATAATTAACTAACTGTAGGCGAAATACTGATTCACCCCTTCTCAGTGTTTCCAGCATATAAGATATCAATGAAAAGGACCACATCAGATAAACTTACTCAAATATCATATGCTATGCAAGCATTAAGTATAGCACGCTGTTTAATTTTCTTTTCAGTAATATAACTCATACGTTGGTTAGTATAAACATTCGTAGGAGTAGTGTGTTACATATAGTCACCCTGAACATCGTTAGAAACAAGGAAGCTGTAGATAGGACTGATGTTAAAAATAGCTACAAAATTTACCTTTTTTACACTAAAAGACAACAACAACCTCTGTACTTGAGTTTAAAATAGGACACAAAAGAACCAGGAGATGTTGATGCCTACTACTAATTTAACAAATGCAGTATAAATTTATCTATGTTCTGAAAAAGTATCAATATTAAAGAATTTTTAATGTTGCCATAGTTTTTCCCCCTAATAGAGAAGACTTATTATTAAACAAAATAAATTATCCAAAATTGCATTTAAAATATCTATTCAAAACCATCTTCCCCTGTGTACGTATCCACTTTTTTTTTTTTCAAAACATTCATAAGAAATTTCTTTTCTGTACCACATCTAAGTACACACTCATATGTTGCAGTTCAAAATTGCTCCAGAAATAACAAAAAGCACATCTTCAAGTAAAATTCATATTCTTACAGAAATTTCGCATGATTCTATGGATAGGAAAATATTTTTCCTTGGCATAGGTTCATCATTGTCACATAGACACAAATTATATCATTCTACAATTATGGCTCATGTTATTTGACAAAAAATATTTTCAAATGGAAGTACCAACCAATTTTTCAACCTAATTCTGAGCATGAATTTACAGTCCAGATTCCAGGGAGCCTTATCTACTGCATACTTACCCAAAACATCTTCAGATGGCACTTCTGCTTCATTGAGAGTACTAACAAGTTTTTTAACTTGCTCCAAAGTACCATTATACAAGGCAAACACACTATTTTCAGTATAGTGCACTATAGGGAGCACTATTTTCAATATAACTTTGGGGACTAACCCTTTCTCATTTTCTTTCCATTCTTCTCTCCTCTTTTGTGACCATATAAATGAGGTGTTGTTAAGATTAATTTTCGTCTTGGTTAGTCTAAATATCTTGATGTCATCAGGTGACTGAAACAATATTTTTCCACCTCTGCTATAGGGGACCCTGCTTGGAGGTTTACACTACATTTGGAATGAACGTGCCTTTGTGCTTGAGGTGTGCCCATTTGAGGAAATGGATCCCCTCCTTCCTTAACTATCCTGAACACCTTTGGAATCCTAGAGAATGAAATCAGCTGGAGGTAGACAGGTCAATTTTTGGATCTTTTTTATTTTTTGATTGTACAATTTTTTTTTCTTCTTATGTCTTTGAGACTCCTAGAGCATGAAATCAAGTGTAGCTATATGGATCAATATTAGGATATTTTTGATTATTTGATTGAACAAATTGGTTTTCTTCTTACATCTTTGAGACTCCTACAACATGAAATCAACTGGACCTAGACATATCAATCATGGGAGCTTTGATTCTTTGATTGTACAAATTGTATTTTCTTCTTAATCATCACTAGCCTAAATTGTGATTGATCCTCTTAATTTCTTTATTCCTTGTTCCCCTAAGATTTATTAGGAGTAGAATGGGCATCCTGCAAGCAATTCCTAAAAAAATTCCCAAATCTGTGGCAAATATTACACTTTAAAGGTAGTTGATAGTAATACAATTCTTAGAGGAAGATCCTCTCATCCAGCTATAAAGGAATGGCCTCCATGAGAAATTTATCCAACTCGACTTCAACACAAATAAAAGACACAAAAATTGGCATCCCTTGTGTTCTGCCACTTGAAGTAACTTCCCAAAGTCACCATCAATATCCTTTAGGATAGCCTTGTCCGAAAATATCAACAAAAAAAGGGGATGCAAACCCATAAAAAAATGAGGAGAATTCCTCCATTGGATTGAAGTTTAGAGACCAAGGATTTAGATACAGTGCAACAGTGCTTGGAATCCTGTAAAATAAGGACTTGAGAAAAAGAATAAATCCTAGTCTTCTTCAGATATGAACATGAAAGAAAAAAACACCTCTTCAAAGTGCAAAAACAGAGAGTTGTCCCTACATATTTGGAGCCCAACATCTGAGATCCATATATCTACTGTAATCGGACTATGATGCAACCTAGTGAATTTACATATCAATGCTCATCCTGTGAGGATGGACACTTTCCATCAAGTTTCTAAGGTCTAGATCAACAGAGATGGGATCATTGCCTTCTTCACAAATTGGCTTGTTGGGGGCAGCTTCACATGCATCAATAAGGCGGCTAAAAAATTTTCAAGAAATGTATTTGGATGATCAAAAGCAAGGTTGGAAAAATTAGTAGAGACTTGTAACATGAGCAGAATCATCCAGCTCGATCAGTACCAAGGAGGGGTGTCCTAGCCCCAGGGAGGCAACAAATTTTCCAAATCAAATGCAACAGCAACATCTAGAAACCCTAGCCAAGAGGAGATTGAGTGGAGCTATACAGCATATCATTTTCTCTCTTAATCAACCTATACCTTACAAATACATGCAATATGTAAGTGCTATTAGTTATGTCTTTAATGTTGAATGATCTATGACATATTCCAAGATGGTCCATTGTGTCTAGGTCAAGTGGTTGGGAGGAATGATTGTTATCCTCCCCACCCGGCTTCAATTCTTGCAAGTGCAATGTTGGGCTCTTAATGGGAATATTGTTTTTATGGCCTTAAGACCTTTTTTCAGAATTCCATGAGCTTCTGGGGAATGTGCTTTACCCTAGGTACCATCCTCAGAAGAAGGGGTAGTACCCGATATGTATTTCATCGAAAATAAAAAACTATTTAATTTAAATATAAATCTCTCTCTCTCCTCTCTAAACACACACACACACACATACACTGTATATGTACATACGTATGTGTTTCAAGATGGCAATGAAACAACCTAAAAGAATTGGAATTTATTAGGAGCTTTTTAAAATTTCCCTTTGCATTCTTAAATGAATAGACATGCATATGAAAGAATTTAAAATGCAATCACAGTATTTGCAATGAGGGAAAAATTAACCTGAAAAGCAATCACGAGGCTTGTGTACCCTTCCATAGCATACATTAATTCAGAAAAGAATCATATCACAACCTGTTACTTGCATATGAGTATTTATGCTGCAAAAGACATCTTGAGTCAAAGCGATATGGTTCAAACCTATCAAACAGGTTTTGAAATATACACCAGTTTAGGGTCCATTCCAGAGTCTTTGTCAAAATCAGGCGATTCTCAATGCCATTAGCTTTATGAACCACAGGACCTGCACCAGGAACCCACCGAGGAATAGGCATGAAAAGCACACCCTTGTTCAACATCCCCATTAAGAATTTGTCTTTGTGCATGATACACATTACAACATCATTAAATGAAAGATCTTTGACAACAAAGAATGGTTGAATGCTTTGAAATTGAATAGTCTTTTCAAACACAAATGACCAAGAGATTGTTTTTATTTCCCAATATGTAATTTTAAGGCTGCAAAAGAGGCACAGACAACAATGTCTCTAGTCTTTTCAATGCAAATTACTTTGATTTTGTAGATCATAACTTAAATTCTAATCTACAATCCATTTAGAAAAGAGAGAGAGAGAGAGAGAGAGAGGACCTGTTCTTATAAAAATTGCGGATCTCAAGTGTGTCTTTTAGCTGGGCAAAAAATCTCAGAAAACAGAATATCTAGTATAATGAAAATATCCCTAAATATATAACCACCACCCCAGTGAAAATAGTAAATGGCCTAAAAGGATTCTTATGGAATGCCTCCTTAGCAAGATCACAAGTCTTACTGCCTGATCCAACTGCAAGTCCACATTTTCTGAGACCGTGCCAATCCAAAAATAATAAGATCAAACCTGAGATACCAATGGTGAAGCCCAAACATGAAGTCTCAACTATCCACTGAGTCGCAATACACCAAAGCCCCTTTTCACAATAGTTATTGTATAAATGTTCAAAAAAGCGATCTAGATCTGAAATTGGCCCCAGTTTTACTCTTTCACCCTTAAGAAGGTCCAAAGGATTTTAAATGTGACCACTTGGCAATCTTTGCTAATCAGAAAGCTCAAACTCAGGGGGTTCAGTACTTAGCAGCCCTCTTGTTGCAGAAGCCTCGCCATGATACATTGTTGACGGCCATTTAAAAAACCTCCTTGACACATTTTCACTCCACCTCTCACTGAACATTTTCATTAACCACATGGTGTAGTTTGAATTAAAAAACACCATTATACAAGGAGATCACTTCCTAGTGCAGGTTGATCTTAATTCTTGGGGCATTAGCCTACAAAAATAACAACACAGTGCACAACTATGTCATATAATTTGAGGTGCTATATCAGAAAGAAATGTAATATTTCCACAATTAACTTTGCATAGTTGTGCATATCATAATTCCCAACACAATTAACTTCTCATCCTACAAAGTCAAACATCTTCTCTACAGACAGAATTAGAGCATGATGACCCTTGTGAAGGTTTTATGCATAAACATATATAACAACTCTCAGGGAAAATCATTTATTCAGTTTTCCATATTTCAATAACAGATTAGAAAATAACATAGTATAAAATGCTAAGTAATTCAAGATTATCAAAGACACATCCACTGCAAGAATTTATAGCTTCACTAGTGGTGAGATTCTAATTGCAAATTTTGACACACACAAACGCACAATGCAACTCCTAACATAATATTTATAGAGTGTTATAACAATCTCAATTCTTGGCTGACTTAAATAGCCGATTTGAGGTCCACAAGTTAACCGATCAATGAATGTTATCCCTAAGAATACTATAAATATGTGCAATCCACAAAAAAGGATCCCAATCTCCATAACTGCAGCTTCGATTCAAATAATCTCAAATAGTTTGAAAGAAATATATAATATACAAAAAAGAAAAAAAAAATGCACAAAAGTAACAGAACAAAACACACAAGTAATAATATAGTCTGAATAGAGTAGAGTTAGTATAAAGGTTGACCCAAAGATGAATACACAATTGTTCCCTTGACTATAAATTTACAATGATTTCATAAATTTACATGCTAAGCTCTAAAATTACTCTAATTATTTGTACTTTTTGAGCAAGTATCTACCCCTTACGTTGCTATAGAACCTGTAGCAATGAGATTTAGGTATTTTCCTTTATACTGTCTTTATCTAAACTTAATGGACAACATACCACAATCCCCACCTGTGTATGGAACAAATTTATGGTCTTGTATCTTTTACAGGAAGATCCATTGCAGAAATTTGATTTGCAGAAACTAGGGAAACATAGATCCTATAAAATTTTAAACATTATTCATTTCTAAAAAGCTTGCTACCCCTGCCTCTAGATCCAAGAACGCAGAGAAGCAACAAAAACCAATTTTTTAGCCCAAGGGTAATTGGTAACGATTAACTGGTGAGGGGAATTGCAAGTGATCCCAGAAAGAAGTGAAAAACATGTATCCACATGCACAGGAATCAAACCAGTCACCAAGATGACAACTAAAGAATGAACCTTAGCCACAGTAAAAAATGACATCTCGATGATTTGTTGTCTGCACCCCATGAACAAAATATACAGAGATGCAACAACCACCAACTATTTGAACCCAATGCAGGTAGCGATGAAGCATAAAAATAACCGCAGAAGCCACAAGTGAAAAAATCATGTCCACCCACACCGGCATCAAGCCCGTCGTCAACTTGCCATCCAACAGATGACATAAGCATTAAAAGTAAGTGCTAAAGGGCTTATTATTTTACTCAAAAATAAAAATTCACTATACCTAACATATAGAAGGGAATAACTCTAAAGAGTCAAGTTCAATTCAATCCAAAAATAAATAACAATATACCAATAAAAAACAATGATTCTGACTACATAATACATACTAAACCAGGAGACGCCATTCATTCAAGAAAAAAATTTGTTTATACTTATTTCCACCTCAAAACCCACCAAATATATCAAATAATCTTCGAACCCTCGATCATGGAAAGTGAAATTGAACCTTGGAAAACCGCCATGGTGCTAGAAATAACGTGCCCTAAACCATGTATTGTGATTTTCTCTGTCAGGAAACCCTTGAAGCAGAAAATAATCGGAAACCCATTCTCTGTTAAGAAAACAAACAAGCGGAATTAGCACCGAACAAGCGGAGTGGGAACATAAATTTCCATGTGTTTTCCCTTAATGTCATAAGACCAACGTTTTGCCTCCTAAAAGTCACAAGACCGAAACTTGGCCCTAAATGATGCAAGACCGACGGTATCCCTAAACATCGCCACACCGATGCATGTCTCCTAAATGTCGGTATTCCGACGGTTTCGCCCTTAACGTCACAAGACTGGCAGTATCCCTAATCGTCGCAAGACCAACGTATGTCTCCTAAACGTTGCAAGATTGACGTATGTCTCCCAAACGTTGGTATTTCGATGATTTGTCCTAAAACGTCGGTAGTCCAATGATTTTCCTAAATGTCATTGCTACGATGATACCCCAAAATGTCTCTAAAGCGACGCTTGTTGGTGAGAGAAAAATTGGGGATATTTCTGACAATACGTCAAAAGTGTCAGAACTAAAGTGTCAGAATTTTTACCATATATACTAGTGTGTAGATGTTTACAAAAATCTTGGGCCAACCACTAATAATTTTTTATAAGTGATAAGGAAAATAAAGAAAACATTAATGAGTCCTGATTCATGGTACGATGTTAAAAACAGAGTTACAAATAAATGCCAAAATCTATGTTTAATTTCAAAGAAGGGCCGAAAAGAAAAAATGCTAAAGGTGTAATATTTCAAGTAGCATAATATAGTCGAACATTTTTATGATAGGAACCTTGTAGCCTATGGAAGACTACCATGCGATGATTAGGTTCTTTTTTATTCTAAAAAAATATTTTTGGGAATGAAACCCAATTATAATGGCCTTCCTTCTGAATTTTTTGGTCCTGGAAAAGGTCGATTATGTGATTGTAGGGGCGCAAAGTATGATGCTAAGTTGCCTTGCCTTGAGCCACCATTGGTAATCTGACTTCCTCGTGTGAAAAATTTACAGTAAGAGATGGATTTCACTTCTCAAATTAGTCAAGAAGCAAGAGATGTCATTATAGACAATGTTCAGACTAGACTTGGTGGAATTGATATTGGTCTGAATCGACAAAGAGCATGAGAGAATGCACGTGCTAATTTTGTGTATAGTACAGATGATGAGATAGAAAACATGAGTATTGAAGAGCTTAGAACATATCCAAAGCATTGTCGCAATCGTTGCCAGGACTTAATTCTTCATGAGGAAGAGGGCATGTGATTGGTATCTGTTAATGGTTAGGGTGAATATTTTAATGTAATTTGTAATTTACATATACATGTTTGTGTATGTTAATCCAAAGAAAATGTATCATATGTTCACCATTTATAGTTAACACACTTTTTGAACAAAAAATTTGATAATATCATGGTCCAAGGTTCAGACTCTAGTAATCAAGATGATATTTTGGGAAATGTTAGTTTTTTTTAAGAGTTAATGATGTTGATGTACAATTATTACTATATTATTATATCGGTATCATGATGACATATTTTTAAAAGAAATAATTGTGTACACACATGTATCTAATTAAATGTTAACAGATTCTGATTTCGTCCTATGTTTTCGCAATGGATCCACCCTCTTATTCGCTGTTAGGAGATGTGTCAAATCCACTGTCATAAGAATTCAACTTTTCACTTATGTTTCAAGTTATAAATTGAAGTGAAAGTTTCATTAAAAAATGAGATCTAGATCTTGAGTTATTTTACAGTTTTAAATTTTTTGAATTTTAGGTTTGTGGAGATGATTTATGTTCTCGAAGGACTTTAGCAACGGATTGTATGATGGAGATAGGAACATCCAAACAATTTGAACAATAAGTTGTCTAACAATTTTTTAATATTATTGCATTAGTTAATGCATTTTCATTTGAAATTTTTTATATATATATATATATATATATATATATATATATATATATATATATATATATATATATATATATATATACGTGTACATGTATATTGTACAGTTTATTGTGGAGAATGCATTGATGTAGGGCAAATGTAGGACAATGGAGGGGGAACAACATGAGGTATTGCATGAATTTATTTATCTTTTCATTTTGTTTTTTTTATGAAGTTTTACATTCTCATTCAATTTTAAGACATTAAATTTTAATGTTTACACATTGTGTAGGTTCCCCATTCTTCAAATGATAGCACAAGGAGACTGTTGGAAAATACATTGCAGCCAAGTTCTCTATTTAATTGATGCATGTGCAACATTTTATTTGATCTAGTCTTTTTATAACTTGAATATGTGTTATATTTATGTTTCTATGTAACTTGATACTTGTAACACTTGATACATTGTTATATTTACTTTTATTGTTCATGATATAAATTTTGGACATATTTTAAATTTTGGATAGTTGAACTACATTTATTTTTATTGAATGATTTTAAATTTTGGACAGTTGTTACATTTGGCATGTGATCACATGTTGTTATACAATGTTAACTTAGATGATCTTAGATTATGTTTTGTTTTTAAAACTTGTTGTTTTGTCACTTGTTATTTAAAAGGAATCTAGATTGAAATTGCAAATAAGAAAACACCTGTGGTACATGTTATGCATTTGAACATGTGTGGATGTTATATAATTAGGTGTAAATGTCTGTTAAAAGTGATTAGGTACGTTTTTCATGATCATGTGTCATTTAAAACAATCATATCTATGGTTTTACATATTTAAGTTCATGAATATATGTAACAATGATTGAAGTGCATTTGCATTTAGTTGTTACATTTTGCATACATGATGACATGTCGTTATAATGTTAACTTAGATTCAATCTTAGATTAAATGTTTTGTTTTTAAAACTCAAGTTGTTTTGTAATTTTTTATTTAAAATGAATCTAGATTGAAATTGCAAATTAAAAAACACATGTGGTACATGTTAAATGCATTTGAACATGTATGAATGTTATATAATTAGGACATGTCTATTAAAAGTGATATTTAGGTGTACATTTTTCACACATGATCATGTGTCATTTAAAACAATTATAGATGATTTTGCATATTTAAGTTCATGAAAATGTAACAATGATTTAAGTACATTTTCATTTAGTTACATTACATTTTTCATACACGATGACTTGTTATAATATTAAATTATATTCAATCTCAGATTAAATGTTTTGTTTTTAAAGCTCAAGTTGTTTTGTCACTTGTTATTTAAAATGAATATATATTTAAATTGCAAATTACAACACGTGTTACATGTTAAATTCATTTGAACATGTATTAATGTTATATAATTAGGATATGTCTATTAAAAGTGTTATTTAGGGGTACATTCTGCACACTTGATCATGTGTAATTTAAAACAATTATAGATGGTTATACATATTTAAGTTCATGAATGTGTAACAACAATTGAAGTACATTTGCATTTAGTTATATTACATTTTTCATACATGATGACTTGTTTTTATAGTGTTAACTTAGATTCAATCTTAGATTAAATGTTTTGCTTTTAAAGCTCAAGTTGTTTTTTCATTTGTTATTTAAAATGAATCTAGATTGAAATTGAAAATTACAAAACACATGTGGTACATGTTAAATGCATTTGAACATGTATGAATGTTATATAATTAGGACATGTCTATTAAAAGTGATATTTAGGTGTACATTTTGCACATGATCATGTGTCATTTAAAACAATTATAGATGGTTAAATACATATTTAAGATCATGAATATGTAACAATGATTGAAGTACATAAATGAATTTAGTTACATTACATTTTTTATACATGATGAATTGTTGTTATAATGTTAACTTAGATTAAATGTTTTATTTTTAAAGCTCACGTTGTTTTTCCATTTGTTATTTAAAATGAATCTAGATTGAAATTGAAAATTACAAAACACATGTGGTACATGTTAAATGCATTTGAACATGTATGAATGTTATATAATTAGGACATGTCTATTAAAAGTGATACTTAAGTGTACATTTTTCACATGATCATCTGTCATTTAAAATAATTATAGATGGTTAAATACATATTTAATTTGATGAATGTGGAACAATGATTGAAGTACATAAATGCATTTAGTTACATCACATTTTGCATACATGATGACTTGTTGTTATAATGTTAACTTAGATTAAATGTTATGTTTTTAAAGCTCAAGGTTTTTTGTCATTTTTTATTTAAAATGAATCTAGATTGAAATTGCAAATTACAAAACACATCTAGTACATGTTAAATGCATTTGAACATGTACGAATGTTATATAATTATGACATACATCTATTAAAAGTGATATTTAGGTGTGCATTTTGCACATGATTATGTGTCATTAAAAACAATTATAGATGGTTATGTACATATTTAAGTTCATGAATATGTAACAATGATTAACGTACATAAATGCATTTAGTTACATTAATTTTTGCATACATGATGCCTTGTTGTTTTAATGTTAACTTTGATTCAATCTTAGATTAAATGTTTTGTTTTAAAGCTCAAGTTGTTTTCTCATTTTTTATTTAAAATGAATCTAGATTGAAATTGAAAATTACAAAACACATGTGGTACATGTTAAATTCATTTGAACATGTATGTTCATGTTATATGATTAGGACATACATCTATTAAAAATGATATTTAGGTACATTTTGCACATGATCATGTGTCTTTTAAAATAATTATAGATGATTTTACATACTATAGGTTAAATACATATATATTTAAGTTCATGAATATGTAGCAATGAAAGCAAATTTGCATTTAATTCATACATTTTGCATTTGAAATCATTTTTATAATTTCTTAATATACAATACATATAAATGTACATCTAAAAACAACCATAAAATTCTAGATGTACATAGGTGTGTCAAACAATCATAAAATTTTAAAATTTCATTAAAAAAATATCTAGTACACAATTTTTTTCATTAATGTACATAGAAAGGCTACTATGGATGTCAGTTGATAGTAAACTGGAAATTACAAAACAAAGTATGCATTTTTCATTCAATAATGAATATTGTAATTTTCTTTAGATGTTTAAAACAATATCATAACTTAAAAATTGCATTATATCAAATATGTTTGATATAGACATTTAGAAATAATGATATAAAATTAACTAGCTCATACCAGAGAATGTATGAAATCATTTAAGACCATAGAATCTACATGTATGTGTACATGTATAAATTACTTGGTTTGTGCATGTGAAAAAACAATTTACATGTGCAAACACTTTTACATAATATAAAATATACATATAATAATGTAAAACTTAAGAATACACCAAAAAAAGGCTAACAATTTATACTTCAGTTCTGTAAGTTCTCAAAGATCAATCCAAGGAGAAGGAATTATTGGGCAGTTCAATAAAAAAAAATTCTAATGGAATGCCATCCTCAATGATCTGTTCATGATCAACTTTTGACATTTTCCATTTCTTACTTTTCAATTTTTCTTTGATTGAACTTCTATCAACTTTATGTGTGCTTCACACACCAAGTGACTATATTGACAACTTATGACATCAGGTTCATAGTCTTGAAGGTAAAAAAAAATCTTGACTTTAAAGAGTTTGTTGGAAAAAATAACCTTTTATTATAATAGACTCTCTGTCATATATAAACTTGTTATCATCATAGTTTTCCAATAATTTCATCTTTTGTTCAGTGCAACACATCAAATAATACTTGATATTTTCTACATTTTTAGTAGGTGCAATTACAGTGAAAACATTTCCTGCACAGTAAAAAAAATACATAAATTTTTAGATCATAATTAACATGAAAAATAAGCTTTAAAATTAACATGTGTATTGATTTTATTATCTATTTCTAGATCTATATCATTTGAAAGAAATTGAAATGTTACCTTTTATAATAATATCAAAAACTCGATCACCTTTAGATGATACTATAGTCTCCTCTAATGCTTCTCTTCACAGCTTGCAACTGACATTTTACCCTTTGTATTTAGTTCTATATGTTGCCAATATTTTACATACATTTTTCACAAAAATCTTTTGATTTTGTGTCGTCTATGAAAACATGACAAAAACAAGAATATTTTATTTTATCAAATGCAAACACATTTTGTTACTCCCTCGTTTTAATTGAATGCAATTTTCGAGTCCCTTTTATTGTTTCAATGTCATTTCTAATCGATCTATCTACATATTAGACCCAAATATGCCAAAAAAACCTATATGGAAAATTCAAAAAATAATATAAATATGCTATTTAAAATACAATCAAAGATAATCATTGTGATAAATAATGTTTAAAATTGTAAAATTAATTAAAAAATAGATCATGTATATATATATATATATATATATATATATATATATATATAGGGAAGTATGAAGGTACATGTACATATATGCAAATTAACTTGCATATATATATATATATATATATGAAAGTTAATTTGCATATATGTACATGTACCTTCATACTTCCCTTTAACGGTTAGTCTCATGGCTTAGTGCAGCGATGCACCATTGAACAACTTGTTCAACTGAGACAATTCGGTGTGCAGAGTGGTCTATTTGATATCTTTAAAGTGCTTGTTTTATACATGCCCCTGCACCATCATGTTCTCCTTTTCCAACAATGTTTAATGCGGGTTTTCATATGAAGACGACACAACCAAAAGAATGATCATGAAGATTTGAATTGACCTGTGCATCCATCTGACCATATTCAATGTTCATTTAATTTTAGTCCATGACCTTTCAACAAGTCATAAATATTATCAAAACAATGTTGTACAAAATGTGTATCATGTGTATGATCGTCACTGATATAAAAGTGATGTTCTTTAATAACAAGTCAATTTTCACTGGTGCTTTCTATATGATCAACATTTTGTTAAATTTGTCTATATAAAATATGTACAAGCATAGAGACTTGGTCAGAATGATAATATTCACTCTATATTTCATTTTGTGGAATGAATGTGTAATTCTCTTTAGAATCAACTATTGAAAAAATGGTCCCTAGTGGAAAAAATTCATGGGATTTTTTGAATTGCAAGTCATGCCATCGAGCTCTATGGGAATGCTTGGTGTATTTATAAATTTATGCCTCAAACTTTCTCAAAATATCTATCACAAAAATTTCTTCTTCTTGTAAATCAATCATTTTAGCACTTGTAGTACTACTTGAACCAATATGTATGAACATATTCATATCTCTTCAATTTCACTTTTATTTTGGACAATGATTGATCATTTATATCAATAGGATATTTGTTGTGAAATGAATTCAGATTTCCACAATGATTGCATTTCTTTACCACGAACACATTTCTTTTAGTAAAATAATTCATGGCTTTATCTTGCACATAGAATTTGAGATATGAAATCATGGATAGTGGAAGGAGGAGGTGATTTTTTCCAAAATGTTTTGCCAAAATTAAGGAATCTACCATAATAAAACTGAAATTTCACATGATAATGACAACAAAAAATGTCTCGTACAATGATATGTTTAACATACCATGGTTTTTTTTGCACAAAATCACTGATTGAGACATTAATTTCACGATTCTCTTCTATGAACTTCTTAAACAACTCTATCTGAGTTTCGTCCAATATATGTTTTGCATGTTCTTCGTACTGATTTCGTCTTATTCTTCATCACATCACATTACTTTCTTTTAGTGAAACACGTGAATTTTTCATCCAATATTCATATATTATTTTTTCAACATCTTCTCCAAGTCTATCTTTGTATGGTTGTCTACAAATAAATGTCCAACAAGAAATTTCATCATTTACATCTGTTTGTAATCGAAATTCACGATGTGTGTGCAATATTTTTTGTGAGGTCCCTAATGTTTGTGCCATAGATTTTACCAAATGATTACCTTTAGTACTTGATGAAACCACTTTCATTTGTATTGATCTGCGTGCATCTAAATCAATTTTATTTCTAGATCTTCCAATTGACTTTAGAGCACTATTTATATTTTGTATCACATTTTCCTTCATTTTTTTTACATTTTGGTGATTTTTGAATACCCAATAGAGTCGTAGCTTCCTTTAATTTCTTTTATGTTAGGAGACTTCTCAAAATATGGGCTCAAACTGCCACATTTTCATCTTTGAAGAACATATCAATAATGCATTGAACATGATATCGTATAACATGGTCAATTTTTTTATCTCCATATGTGTCAATGTCAACATTTTCTAACATCTCATCATCGATATTGATTTCATCTGTAAATATGAGAATTAAATGTACAAAATGAGTTTAAATATTCAATAAATAATTAAATTAATAAATATGTATAATCTCAATAATACACATTCAACATATATATACATACTTGGTGATTCAATTTCTTCACTTGAATTTCTTTCAACATCTTCAATCATTGGTTCAATATCTCTTTCACTTTATTTTTCAAAATTTTCTATCTCATCATCAATGTTATGAGGAATATCTCTCTCTGTTTACATTGAAAAATATTTTTCAAATTAGTTCATCAAATAAAAAATAAGTTTCATAATACACTAGTTAAATTTTAAATATCATTTATAATATTTACATTTACATACCTACTTCTTTAGGTTGATTTTCCCTTTCAATATTTGAGCATTCTTCTCTCCTTTTTTTGCGATATTCTTTCCTGTATTCTCTACGATCCTGAGGGTCTCTTGTTCGATCATATTTTCTTTTGCAATTTCTTTGATTTCCCATGATAATTTAATATGAAGCTCAAAAAATTTCCTTCAATTGCAATAAAAAATCACTATCAAAATTTAGACAAAAAATCACTTCAAAAAATCATCTCAAAAGATTTAATTTAAGAAAAAATCACTTTAAATTTTTTTCAGAAAAGACATACTTCAACCCAAAACACTTACTTTAAAATTTTCACCAAAAAAATGTCTTTTAAAAATGAAGTTCAAAATATTTCCTTCAAAGTCCTACAAAAAAATCTCACTTTGAAAATATAGACAAAAACTCACTTTAAAAATTCATCATAAAATATTTACTTCAACCCAAAACACTTACTCTAAAAAAATGTCACTTCAAAAAATACCCCCAAAAAATGTCCTTTGCAAATTCAGCCCAAAAATTACCTTTGCAAATTCAGCCCAAAAATTACCTTTGTAAATTTAGCCCAAAAAAATTCCTTTTAATATTCAGTCCAAAAATTTTCCTTTGCAAATTCAGCCAAAAAAATTTCCTTCCAAAATTTGGCCCTAAAAATTTCCTTTGCAAATTTAGCCCAAATGAAGAAATGTGCGAAAATAATGTTTCCATTTTTTGTTATTTATAGAGTTGCGGATTTTTTTTTTGAGGGGCTTTATCAAAAATTTTTCTCGTTGACAGAATTTGTGAGAAAAAGTTCAACCGAAATTTTATCAAAAGTTTGGCTGACCTTTTTTTCGTTAAAACTAATGGGATGGAGTGGCAAAAAAGGTTCGTCCGAACTGCTATTAAAATTTCGATCGAACTAAAACTTCTGCAACTACGCTGCAGCTTAGCTCTGAACACATTTCTTCAACTTTGGAATGGTTAAACTTCATCAAATTTTATGAATTAACTTTTGGAACCAAGACACCAAGACTAGCATTTTCATAATTTAATCTACTTTTAGGAGATATAACTTTTATGGAATTCCATAGATATTTACTAATTTTAAATATTTTTTTAATAAAATGGGTGCAAAAAAATTTGGAATGTCATTATGATTCAGTGAAATCAAAATTTTGTATCTCCCAAAATACACTATAAAAAAATTGAAAAATTTATGGTGCATTACATTAGTCCGTCATCTGTAATGGTAGTTTTTAGATTTTTTGTTTATAACTAATATGTTGAGAAACTTGACGTGGACCGAAACATATTCAAAATATGTAGTTTTTTCATATTGGTTAAGTTCAAAAAATTCTAGTAATTATGATATGCATCATTTGGTTTCGTAAATATAACGATGCCAAAGTATAATCTGTCTAGATTGTTGTAACACATTTTTTTCTCAAAAACACCAAGTTTTAAAAGAATACACCAACGCTTCTCAACATGAATTTTTATGAATCTATTGATTGTTAAAGAACACACACATTCAAAGAATTGTTAAGCTGACATATCAAATGTGAATACAAAAATTCCAAAAAATAAGTAATAGAATTCTAATAAAATTTATGACATTTTTTATTTTTATCATAAAATGAAATTCTAAAAAAAAATTGTTTTGGCTTGTAGAAAGTTGAAGAACTTCTAAAAATGATATTTTTTTCTCAAAAAAGGGAAAAACGTGTAACCCAACTTCACATTTTCACCCAGTCTTCATTGTTATTATGCTCCCCATCTTCATTGTTATTATGCTCCTACGAAATCTTCATAATAACTCCGCTCACATTTCACTTAACATTCTTAATACTATATGCTGAATAATTTTCATGCGGAATAGCTCTCAATCAAATCCACAATGGGTGTTGCTTAAGGTCTAAAATATTTAAATACCTTTAGTATCACATATTGAATTCTAGTAAGAGCAACATTTGGTGATAACACTCTATGATTATGTAAAATCATGCAACATGAAGCTAAACATCGCTACTGTGGATGTCAATTGTAAACATCAATTGGAAGTCAGATAAGTTTGTCGATATCACGACCAATCTTTCTGATGTAAGGGATCATTGTCTTATTAATGTAAATTTTTATCAATCCTTTTGATGTATTAATGTAAGGGATGCATAGATACTTTTTTGGTGCAATGGTGGGGTGGTGAGTCTGGTGAAGAGATGATGTAAGTGTTGAAAAATTACATAACACATATCAACCATTCCAACACCCATTGTGGATTTGATTGAGAGCTACTCTGCATGCAAAATTCTTCAACATATATTATTAATAATTTCAAGTGAGAGGTGAGCGGAGTTATTATTAAGAATTCATGCGAGCATAATAACAATGAAGATGGGAAGTATAATAACAATGAAGATTAAATCTTACTCCCCATCTTCACTGTTATTATGCTCCCATGAAATCTTCATAATAACTCTGCTCACCTTTCACTTGACATTCTTAATAATATATGTTGAAGAATTTTTCATGCGGAATAGCTGTCAATCAAATCCACAATGGGTGTTGCTTAAGGTATAAAATATTTGAAGCCATTTAGTATCACATATTGAATTCTAGTAAGAGAAACATTTAGTGATAACACTTTATGATTAAGTAAAAGCATGCAACATGAAGCTAAACACTGCTACCGTGGATGTCAATTGTAAACATCAATTGGAAGTCAGATAAGTTTGTCGATATCACGACCAATATTTCTGATGTAAGGGATCGTTGTCTTATTAATGTAAATTTTTATCAATCCTTTTGATGTATTAATGTAAGGGATGCATAGATACTTTTCTGGTTCAGTGGTGGGGTGGTGAGACTGGTGATGATATGATGTTAGTGTTGACGAAGTACATAACACATATCAACCATTCCAATTATTATTTTCATAGCTCAATCAAATAATAAATAACTCTCAAACCACACAATTATTTATTAGTATTGATATGAATCACATTGAATACTTTGTAAAGGTGTAGATAACATCCACTTTAGCTCTAAGACATGTAAATTGCATTGTTTTAATTTTTATATCTCAGTAGAGTTTTAAACAGAACTAGAATAACTACATTGATCAATGTGGTTAATATGTGTCGATAGGTGTATATGATTCACATGTACAACCACATTAATAAATGTGGTTGATATATGCTAATAAGCCTATATTAACCATATTAACAATTATTAGGTGTATCTTGTTAAAAGCTAACTATTTTTTTATAATTAATAACTATATAAATAACCATAACCATATTATTGTATATTTATATATTTATGATTATGATATTGATATTATATTGTATATTTATATAATAATATAATATTATATTAATATACTAATACTTATATTCCAAACTATAATATAAATAACATATAACATAACAATAACATTTAGTTATTATTAATAATACTTATTTATCTCTCACCATTATGCTGTGCTAAATAATTAGTATACATTTATTAATATAATTGTCAATATATTTTATGTATATAGTTGAAGTAAATTAATCATATTAACTATATATAGACTATATATTAAACTAAAATATAATATAGTATTACACACACACACACACACACATAGATATATATCTAAACCCAATTTTATTACAATGAAATAGCCACAGTGATTAATATTATAAACCCAAGGATTGTAAACCTCGGAGATTGATATAAAACCCTAAGATTAATATTATAAGTCTAAGGGATTATAAAACTTAGGATTAATATTAAACCATGTGATTAGTATTAAAAATACTAAGATTAATGTATCAAATATAAGATTAATATTAGAAACCATAATATATTATTGTACATATTATGGATTAATATTATAAACCCAACAAATTATTGATATTATAAATGAAAGGAATTAATAAACTTAAGGAACTAATAATATTATAAACTTAAGGGATTAATAAACCCAATGGATTAACATTATAAACCTAAGAGAATAATATTAAACCCTAGGATTTATATTATAAATCGAAGGGATTATAAACCCTAGAATTATATTATAAACATGAGGGATTATAAAACCTGGGATTCATATTATAAACTCTATGATTATAAAAGTTAAGATTATAAACCCTAAACCCAATATTATAAAGTACAATATTAAACTCTAATTTATTTAGTGTTGCAATGCTACATTGAATGAATTGCAATGTGATGTATCATTGTGGAAATGATTATCACACTGCTTGAACATGGTTGACCATAGGGAGATTGCAATTTAATATATTATTGGGATATTGACCTTGGTAAGCATTGGTTGACCATTCTAATCATGTTGATCTTGGATGACCCTAGGGATTATAAAACTAAGAGAATAATATTAAATTCTAGGATCAATATGATAAATCCATTGGATTATGAGCCCTAGGACTAATAATATAAAGCCTAATGTACCAAAGGGATTATTTATAGTATAAGCCAAAGGGATTAATAAACCCAAGGTACTAATAATATTATAAACCCTAGAGTTAATATTAAACCCTCATAATATAAACCATAAGGTTAATATTATAAACCCAAGGGATTGTAAACCTAATGGATTAATATTAAACCCTAGGATTAATATTATAAACAAAAAGGGTTAACAAACCCAAGGGACTAATAATATTCTAAACTCAAGGGAATAATAAACCTAAGGTATAAATATTATAAACCCGAGGGAAAATACACCCAAGGAAATAATATTAATGCCTAGGAATATTATAAACCCTAGGATAAATATAATAAATCCAAGGGATTAAAAGCCATAGGATTAATATCATAAACACTATGATTATAAACCTTATGATTGTAAACCCTAAACCCAATATTAGAAACCAAAATAGAAAACTATAATTTATTCAATGTCGTAATGTGACATTGAATAAATTGCAATGTGATGTATCATTGAGTCAAATATTTTCATATTTCTTGTTGCATTATGACAATGTTTGTCACATTGTGATCATGGTTGAACATATTCAACCATTGCTGCACAAAGTAAACAACAGTTGATAATGGTTGACCATGAATAACCATATTTTACAATGATCAACCATGTATAACCATTCTTGAGCACGGTCGATAATGGTTGATCATAGTTGAACTTGGTTGGACATGGTTGATCATGGTTGACCATAGGTAAATTGAAATATAATGTATTATTGGGACATTGATCTTGGTAGACATTTTTTAACCACTCTAATCATGTTGATCTTGGAGATTATAAACCTAAGGGATTAATAATAATCTATAATATTAATATTATTTAACTAGGAAAGTTACATTACCACCTTAGAAATATTTGTAATCCTACAAGTGAAAGAGTCCATGTAATTCAAGAAGCTCACACTTCTCTTGTGTTTGGTTATTCTGGTGTAAGGAATACTATGCTTTACTTGCAGAGGTTTTGTTATTGGCCTCAAATGAAATAAATTGTAACCAAATATGTAAAGGGGTGAATGATGTGCTCTGTTTGTAAGCCCACTAACAAAAAATTAGGGTTGGGCGTACCACTCCTTGTCCTTCTCATCCTTGAGTATCTCCATGGATTTTGTAGGAGGGTTTCCTTTGTCAAGAAAGGTTCATGACTATCTATATTTCATGGTGGATAGGTTTAGTAATATGTGTATCTTGATACCATGTAAGAAGAAGATTACTACTAAGAAGAATGCTCAAATTTTCCTTCACCATTTATGGGTCCATTTTGGGCAACCCACATCCATTATTTTCGATCGAGACTCTTTATTCCTTGGAGATTTTTGGACAAGCTTGTGGAAGAAAATGGACACAAAGCTAAAGAGGAGTAAAAAATTCTATTCACAAACCGACAAAAAGATAGAGGTCATCAACAAAATAATGGTTCATTTACTCTGAGGGTGTTGTGGCAAGCATCCTAATTTGTGGGATGAAAAAATTGATTATGTGTAACATGCACACTATAGGGGTTTTCACTTTTCTAATCAAAGTTCACCATTTAAGACATGCTTTGGTTACCTTTCGAAATATCCCTTAAATGTTTTCTTTGGGAAGGATGAGGATTCCAGTGAGTGAAGTGAAGAAGACAGAACTTGCAAGTTCATTCAGTGAATCCAAATGATTCATTAAGAAATGTAGGAACACTTGGACATGACAAACACAGAGTTGATCACTAGTTCCATGTAGGAGATAGGGTATGGCTCCACATTAACAATAATAGAATGAAGGGAGAAGGAAAGAAATTGATACCAATCATATATGGTCCTTTCAACATCTTAGAGAATATTGGGAACAATTTTATTACCTTGATATTCCAGCATATATGAAAATGTATTATGTGGTTAATGTTAAAAACCTGAAACTCTATGAACCAACCATGATCATTGATCTAGTGGAGAGTGGTAAACTTCCATCAATGGATAATTTTAAACCAGATTAATTGGACAATTTTCCCAATGACATCATCCTGGATAAGAGAACCGACACTTCATGACGATGATATGTGGAGTACCTTCGAGTGGGTTTCAGAGGAATGCATCCCAATAATGAACGATGGACTGTGTTAGGGCCCTATAAATATAGGATTCATAATTTTGAATTGACTCCGTCAAAATCTTGAAATATTGTACACTCCTTTGCTTTCTGCAAATGTATTCCCAAATTAAAAAATGAAAAGAGGGTATGTCCTAAATGAACAATCAAAGGAAAAAAAGAAACAAAGATCAAAAGAATATTAAATATGAACCCCATCAAAAATAAATCATGAAAGTGTTGCATGTTTAAATGCCACTACTTTAGTTTACTTTTGCAAATAAGATTGTGTGCAGCTTGTCCTAAATGCCACAATCCATGAGGGTCAAATAGCTTAAACTTGACCTCTCATGCTTTAAATTTCATGTTTTAGATAGATAATAAAGATATTTCAAATAGTTTAAACTTGAAAAATCAGTAGATAGTTAGAGAATAAATGAGGAGCTCAACAGTTTAATCTGAGCCCTCGGATGAAATAAGGTTAGAATTAGATATATTTATTGCTTTAAAAGAAAAATGTATTGAGGGTTGCAAGCTTAAATGCACTCATGCAATTGAAGTAAAAATGTTAGAAGGATAAAGATGGGTAGGTAGAAAGAAGTTGTGCAAGACATGTAATAAAGCATTATCGAGCAAGTTACTAATTTCCCCTCTCCCACAATGATCTAGTATTCTAAACCTTCAGTTAAAGAGGTTCATAGCATTTCTCTGACTTCTGTTGGGATCAGACCCAAGGCTTAATAACTAATTGGTTAAAAATACTGGATTTCCTTTATAAAATCCATTTTCCTCAGCATATTCACCCTTTTCCAAAAAAGATAATCCATTTTCCTAAGTAAAACCCTTTTTTAATTAAGAAAAGTAAAACCCCCCTTAATTAATTTCGTTTTCATCCAAAAACACTAAAAAACCCACAAAATATATCTTATCCTAAGTTTATGTGTAAATATCATAAAGGGATCATTTATATGATAAATGCCTATTTTACACACTTTACTTAGTTTATATGTGTGTATTTTTCATCTCATTACATTTTCATTTCATATTAATTTCTAAACTAAAGTATTAAATCCCTTATAATACCCCTCTCGTATATATTAATTCATTTTTTGTTTTTTATCCCACAAACCCACTTATTTAACATTAAACCTATGGTTTATATATCCCATGTGCCGAAAATAAACCCCGCCATATACCCCATAGGTTAAATGTTATATTATATTAAAAACTCGCTCCCAATAAACATAAAAAATTTGTTAATGTTTTATTTTACCATATAATATTTGCCCTGCCAATCAAATAAAACGTTGTTTTTTTACATCATAAACATATATTTTTAATTTTTAAAACCAACCCTGTCATATACCAAGCCCGGACCGCACGTCCTAATGCTGAGCAAATTCTAAACTCAATCGCAGTCGTTCGCATCCTGACCCGCTGATCCAACGACCACAAAAGCATATCACATTTTAAATTGTGCAATCTAAACCCATTTCAAACTCTACGAAATGGATGGTTTTCCACCCTTATATCTCCTCCACGTGGTAGTGGCTTACTAGATCACATTTGATCCAACTAAAACAACTTACCGCCCATTTCCCATGCAATAACCACCTATGGTTTTCTGTCTTTTAAGACCAAAACCGCCCTCTATTTTGACATGAATGCAATTAAATGCATATCTATTTAAAACCTAAAGCGTTACATAAACTCCATATGCACCCATTAAACCCTTTTCTACATTTTCAGTGCGTTTATCCACCCCAAGCTACCGTGTTAAAGCTCTAGGACTTTGCAAAGGCTAAAGATCATTTCAAAAAAACCCTGTATTTTGAATTACAAAAAACCATTGCCAACTGAAGTTAAACCTCCACAGCCAGATCTTATTCCACACGTATTTCAAAAGCCTTCAATCACATCCTTGCAGACCAAGGTTTTATTAACAAATTGTTTAATTTTTCGTAGGTTATTCTCAAAATAGAAAATTGGTTCAACAGTTTCAATACTAGTTGAAAAAATTGTTTGCTCCAAATTCTCAAATTTTAATTCAAAAAACTTCATTGAACAAATTGTTTGTATACAAAGAAAGGATCAAATCAAAGTCAAAGAGAGATTATAATTATAAAATTACACAATAAATGATAAAAGTGAAATAAGAATTCACAGTGACAGTAAAAATAGAACAGTCAAAGAGCATCAGAGTTCAAGTGTATCAGATGAAAGTCAGAGTGAAATTTAAAATAGAGTAACAGAGACAGTAAATGGTAAATAAATATGAAAACACTTTCACCAGAAACAATGAAGTTTATCCTAAGTAAAATTCAAAACGGTTAAAAGAACAATAAGGTTAAAAGATGAAAACAGAGCAAGAAGTGACATTTTTGCAGAAATTTCCTGTTTAAGTCATAGTTTTGAAAAAACTATTGTGACCAATCCAAGATGAATTTTGAAAAACTAAAGGATTTTTATGTTCCTAAGAGGCCAATCTACAAAAACCTATATCACTTTTTACATAGGTATTACAAAATGAGAGATACATGCACATCTTCACAGCCTAATTTTCAGATTGTGCAAAATCCAGTTCTAGACATATTTTTTTAGAGCCTATTGTGAACATCTGGAAATGAAGTTTTGGAAACAGAGAGATGTTTATCTCAGTAACATGTTTATATACAAAAACCTCTTTCACTTTTTACATATCTATTTCAGATTGAGATATACAAAGGTATCATTGGAACCCAACTTTTCCGAATTTCTGGAGCAAAATGCACAAAGGAAGGAGACAGTTAGTGACTTGGATGCGTCATCATCAACTAAGAGTTGATATAAAATTCGAATTCTCTTCTTTGTCACCATCAATCCATAAGTATAGTTCCAAAGATATTCATTAGTTTTGAGTGTCCTTATATTAAGTTCTATTTATGTAAAACAATTTGAGATATTTGTAAACCAATATTGATATTTTTTCAAGATATTTTAGCTTAGAATTTGTATAAATACTTCACACTTTGAAGTATTATTGTGGAATAAATTGCTGAAGATTTCTATAGTAATTTTTGTTGTACTTGAAGGCTTTTTGTTGCAAGTTTGAGTAGCAGACTAGATCAAATCATCTAGCATCATATTTCAGGATTCATGTGATGAGCTATTGAAGTGAAGTACTTTCTACTTGTCATTGTTTATCTTCTCATGTTTACATGCATCCATTATGTATTCTGAATTTGAATGATAAAACAGGAGTATCATTTCGGGATTTGTTAAAAGAACCCTGTCTTTACTGTTTATCATTTCTATGTTTTCCGTTGATTTCGAGAGTAGGGAACCCTTAATTTCTCCCTCTTTCAAATGACCTCTATGTTGGGTGAAACTTATTGTCGTTTAATTCTGTTGTAGTACTTGCCCAACCATTTAATTGGTCAATCCGAGGTTCGTAGGCTTACAAAGCACATGCACTATATATGCAGGATCGAAGGGGAAATAATCTAATCTAATCTAATCTAAATTACTGAAATCAAATTAATCTAGGAAGGCATTGAAACATTAATTATGAAAGCAGGAAATTGCATAAAGGAAAAGCAATACAACATGTGAAGAGTTGAATGAAAAAAAAAATATGTGAGCTCACAACAATAAAGCTATCTCAAATTACATTACAAGAATCAATTAACAAATCATGAAAGCGTACAATAAAAGAATATGAATCAGAGTTAAGAATCCCCTTCTCCTAATTACAAGACTATCTCCTAAAACTCCAAAACTAATGAACTAATGAAAATGAAGAGAGAGCACTCTCTTATATACATGAAGAAGATAACCATCTCATTCTCAACCACTCTC
Source organism: Pinus albicaulis (assembly GCA_034641835.2). Lineage (NCBI taxonomy): Eukaryota > Viridiplantae > Streptophyta > Pinopsida > Pinales > Pinaceae > Pinus > Pinus albicaulis. The sequence continues at coordinate 1,059,154,703 of CM076578.1, forward strand.
AACTACTTTCCCATTATTACAAGACATGATCCCTTTGAATCCTCCACACATCTCTTCCATATCTTGAATAAGATATGCCAACCAAATCCTCCATGATCTTCTCCTTAGGAATAGGCTTGAATAATTATCTCCTTAATATGGTGGAGGAGATATTAAATAAGTCTCTTAGAATTAATCCTTCACATATTTCCTACACATTACAAAGCTCACACATTCTTGAGATATATATAAAAACATGTATATTTTCTAATATTTAATCATAAATTCACTTATAATACAAAAATGAATAAAATGGAAAATAAGAAGGTGAAACCAAAATGTATTTATGAAAATGATATAATGAAAGGTTAATGGGATGATGAAATGTAGGGAATAGTGAAGGGAAAGGTGGATGAAAATACGACATTTCTGAGTCCCAACATCCCCCCCAACTGAACTTGTTGCATGTCCTCATGCAACAATGCATGGATCTCTTTTAAGAACGTTTGGCATCTAAACTTTGGCTTTACATGATGATGAATGTTTCCAGGATATGTGAAGGACATGAGTAACAAATTACATTTTCTTATGGTTGGTTCTTGTGTGACAACCATGAATACAAAGAATGTTGGTTCTTGTGTTAACAACATTCATTTCGTTTTCTGTTCTATTTTCTTATGGTTGGTTCTTGTGTGAAAACCATGAATACAAAGAATATTGGTTCTTGTGTTAACAACATTCATTTCGTTTTATGTTCTCTTGCTACAATAATGATGTAAATACTCACTGGAAATCATAAGCTATCAATGTGCATAAGAAATCCCTTTTGTAATATTCATGAAGCATGCCAATATGTATATATCGTTGGAAAAGAAATGTTGGTGAATGGTAAATGAGAAAAAAAAATGGAGTGATAGTGGTGAAGAAATGGAATCATGGTAGTGAATATGTAGCGAATATAGTCCCCCCCCTCCCCCCCCTCCAACTAAATTGGTTGCATGTCCTCATGAAACTTGGCAAGGGTCATGAAAGGAAATGGAGCATGATGAGGGAATTTTCCAAAATATTCAAGTCAACATATAAGGAATTGCATGATTAAAGATTAGAAAACAACATACTTCCACTTACCCAAGAATGATGAACTATGCAATAGGAATGTAGCTGTTGCTGCTGCTAAATCATGAAAATCTAACTGGTGTTGTAGCTGCAACTGTTGTAACTACTAGATCAGAGAATATGTGATTGTGGCTGTTAGAACATGGAAGGTTTTACTGCAGCAGGATCATGCAAATGTAACTGTGAATGCTGATGTTGCTGTAACTGGATCCTGGGAAATGAAGGAATTTGAACTGCTGATGCTGAATCATGGAAAAGATAAAGGCTAAAAGTGGAACTGTGGTACTCTCATAGATCAAAATTCATGCTGTTGTAACTGCTGAGGGAGTCGTGAAAAATTGTATAGTCTTCACCTGCTACAAAACTTGATGGTACAAGTCTAATCATGCGAAAGAGTGTTGATGTCGAGCATGAAGAGAAATCATTGGATTACCGGCCATTGATGAATGCCATTAACCAATGCAAGGAAAAATCACCATTGATGTCAATGAGTGCCAAGGTACCCGAGTACATCTTGCAAAATGCGAATAGAGGGGTTGACATCGAGCCATTTGCAAGATCTGATAATCAAGGGACATTGATGTATTCCCATGATTGTCAGCGAGAGAACTTGTCATTAAGGCATGCAAGTCTCAAGGTACCCAAAAGGAACTCTAGTCTATTTCCCAGATAAGGTGTTGAGGTCGATGGGGCAAGACTTGTTGAAAGGTGGGCCTTAATGAATCCCACATCAGTCAACACGAGTTTGTACAAAGAGATTTGGTAGGACTATAAATGGAAATAACTCACGAGCAAGCAGTGTGGATCAACATGGCGAGGAAAACAAGACAATGTAATTATGGAAAGGGAATAAGTTTTATTCAGAAGGCAAACTAGAAGGCAAATAAACTAAAAAGGATAAAGGAATGTATGCGATTCAGAAAAATAACTGTGCATGAAGTCGTGAAAGATAAGGTAATGGAAAATGGGCTTCAACACAAGGATAGTCAATCGGCTTTGAAGGAGAAATGTTACAGTGTTACAACATGGATAATGGAAAAAGTGGAAATGTTGGTGTATCAGCATGGTCGCTGTGTAACAGCAAACATCAAGAGGTGCAAAAAGTTTCTGGATAACAACAAACATCATGATGTTTATGATGAGTTACAGCTCCTTCAAGCTGTTTATGAAAGCATGTTTCTCAAAAAGTTCTGTGATCTTTGAAAATCTCTTCAACAGCAAAATGTGATCATTTCCGAAACCTGAAAAAAACTTAGTACAAATCCTGTATAAAAACTTCGTGAGAGAATTGTAAAACGTAAGATGCAAGAATAAGCACAAATGCGAGCAAAAGAAAGAAAGTGTGTGTTAGCCTGTCGCCTGCGTTGATTTCATCATCAATGGTTGTCAAAGTGACTTCAAGAAAACAAATTAGTGTTAAGCGTAAAAACATGCACTCGTATTGTTTTTAGGAATTTATTAAAAGGTCCATTTGCAATTTTCATGGTTTTTTTTTTTTTTTTTTTTTAATGTTGATAATACACAACAAAAGAAAAGGCAGGCAAAATCAAAGTCAGATCTCCATTTCTTAGCATGCTTTACAAAGTATAGCAATACTGTCTCAGCACTAGCGAATATTCAGTTTCTTGCTGATTTAGTTTCTTAGATGCACCGTTAAATTCATTCAAGCAATTGGAAGTTGGGCAGAGTATGATTCACATCGATTTGCTGCAATAATCTCACTTACTTCTCTGCAAGATTGGACCTGTACATCATCAGATATAGTTGAATATTCAAAGCATTCAATTGTAGCGTTCCTAAGTATCCAGTAATAATCATCAAGCAGTGACAAATAATCCAATCAGCATTCCTAAGTATCCTGGCATCATGAACATTAGTGTAATGAAGCAGTGTATAAAATGGAGATAGTGAGCATGAAAAAAAAACCAATCAGTTTGTGGCATAAAATTCAGCATAAGCATAAGAATCCAAAAACTCTTCTCCAATCTTAAGCTCGGCAACATTCTCTTCCTCTTCTGACGTTGAAGCCATTGTCGTGTCTTGTTGACAGGTGCTGCGACTGTCAAAAAAATTTATTGAGTGAAATAAATAGGCTCTGTTGTGTTCTCCACCTTTGCCCAAATCTAAAACGTTAAAATGGAAAATTGTCATAAAGAAAATACCTTTGTCTGCCAGCTAAAAACCACTCTGACCAACTTGTGAAATCACACTCTCAACCATATCATTGGGAAACATGTTTTACAAATTATGGCTCTATAACATGGTTTCAACATGCAAGCTATGAAAAAATGTTAAATATTTTTCTTTATGTTTACAGGAAGCCAAGGTTTCCAAATCGATTATTCTGATGAGAGTTTTGTGGAAAGGCCCCAACATCATGAGTATAGTTTGTTTCAAATGGATCACCAAAAGGGTTTACAGATTGGGGCGTCGTGATCATTGTAACTATAATGCTTAATGAATATCTGCCTCATCAATTCGATTCGAGCTCTGTCGCTACGCCGGTTTCAATAGAAGTTTAATTTGATTCTATTCAGAATCCCATCGCCTTTCCAAAGCACACCTCTCTTCTGCGTCAATCTTTGGATTGACCTGAATTTATTCGAGCCATAATTACTTCACTGCATAATTCAAACAACAGCATTGGATTTCAACTGATGTCATTCTAAAGAAATGATGCTTTCTGGGCTCAAATCAACGTTGATAGCAATTTATTTCTCAATGCTAACAAGTCTTTGGTTCAAACGTTGATATGGGTGTTATTTTCCAGAATTTGTATCGATTCTTATGAATCGAACCCAATCAAATCATCTGATATAAAACCCATTTCACACGTATTTGGCAGTGCAGATGCATATAAAAAAAAAACGCATTACCTCAAATGCATTGCCTGAAGTTTGGGGGGAATGGTGTACCAAGCCTTTGAGGGAAAATAGATTCATCATCAAGCTAAACTTCTAGGATCGACACAGCCTCAGCTCAGGAAAAAGGCACCTGCTCCATTTTACTGAGTATTTTGTATCGAGGGGTCAAATTCTCTCCAAGTTCGAACATGTAGTGGCCATCCAGTGCGAAAGTCCTCTTCTTTGGGCTTTATATTGGAAGAGATAGATCTAAACCTGAGGCGGAGGGTTCTGCCCTGTCTATCAAAAGGGCATTCTCCCCTTCCTCTTTATTTTCGATACCAAAATATTCCTGAGTAAATACCAATGTTGGTTGGACCTGAAGCTGTAACGGAAGGACGTCCCACGATGATGTTAACTTGTGGCACTTCCTGGGGTTTTCATCGAGCATATGATGATATTTTGCAAAAAAATCCATGGCGGATGCTTTATTGGGGGCATTTTATCCTCTTGGGGCAAAATTGTGCTTCAAAAATGCCACGTGCCAGGTACTTGACCAAATCTGGAACCTGGAACAACCACAATGCTTGTGGCCTCCAATAATCTTTGACAATAGAAAGCATCTGGCACCATGTTTACTGCTTCTGCAGCCTTGATTGCTTTTTGTGGTAGGTGAATGTGAGGGAAGAAATACACGACACCTTCTGTTTCATTGCAAGTAAAACCTTCTAATTGGTTCAATGCATCCACTAAGGTCTTGGCACGCCTTGCAAGAGATGAAAGAATATCATCCCTCTCTGCATAGAACAATTCAAATGACTCGTCTTCACTCTTTGGGGGATTCATTACAAGACTTGCAAGTATCTGACTAGATATGTTGGAACAAAGATTCACAGATGCCACTTTATACAGTTGATCCTTGATATCTTTGTCAAGTCCAGTTACCTCCATATATCTGCCTCTTTTTCCACACTCGCCATAATAACCTTTGGAAATTTACTGGAAAGACACAAGACAAATGTCCTTTTCGCCATAACTCATGATCCTAGCTATCTTTTTGAAAGAGTGGAACTTCTTATTATCCGCATAAATGTTTTCCTGATAAACCTCATCAGTGAGGAAAATTAAACCTTCATACCTCTTTTGACTGGATTTATTTATATCTCATGATAAGAATTCTTCCTCCAAGAGAAACGATGGAGAAAAAGTCGCAGCTAGTAAGGAAGGGATCCGTCTAATAACCAACAGCATAATCATTTAATCTCAATAAAATATGTCGATGGATAGAAAATTCAGGAAAGCCAATCCATAAAAATAGTTATCTCATAATGGTATTGATGGGATTTCGTTGCTATTATCTTGAGATGCCAAAGATAGTGTAACAACCCGTGGATTTTGGCCCATATTTTTCAATCAACATCCACATAGTATCCCAAATTAGGTGTGAGAATTAATCACAGGAGAAAATTCTAGCGTTCGAAATATGCAAACAATAAGAATTATCTTTTACTTTATTGCGGTTTCATTTGTTTGCTGCTCATCATTTTGGTTTGTTGTTGCTAGTTGCAGGTTTATGAACAGTGGGCGGAGAGATGGCATCGCTACAGCTTGCAAATCCAAAAAAACTCACAGTTATTTTATTGAAGTGAAACAATGAACCTGGGAAATTTCAGATTCAATTTTTTTTGCAGGTTTTATCATCTAATTGCTTGCTGCAGGTTTCAGTATGCCTAGAAAACGTAATCAATTGCAAGCTAGACACAGTTTCAGCGACTGTTTAGATAAAAACTAAGTATGTTTTTATTTAGCCTCAATTCACGATTTATTAAAAAAAAATAAAAATTAGCAAATGGAGAAAAGAAGAAAAAAAATGATTTGCAAATTAATAATAAAATCGATTAGGCACCCTGCAAAACATTTTTTTTTTTTTTTTTGGTAATTCTTGAAATTAGTCTAAATCATTCTTATTTTCTGATCCTCGCAATCGCACTAAGCGCGGAGGAAAGCATACTTATTCTAGGTAAAAGAAAAATTGAGAATGAAAGCAAAAACTGAAAATGAAAGCCTACCTACTCTATACTAATTAGAATTTAAAAAATTAGTTACTTGTAATTAAACTTCCAATGAAGTTGTTAGAGTCGTTCTTGTCATCCCTCCGTCAGAGATCATTTCTCTTGTTGCATTTCATTTTTAGGTGTCTCATTCAGCTCATTCATTTGCATTCTGTTAGGGGCATGCCATTATCTGACGGAAGGGTCTCTTCACTCGTTTCCCCCATGTTTTTACCTGCTGGGTTAGTCGAAATTTATCAAAGTTCATCAAAATTGATTTCAGTCATTTACAGTCATAGATGGCGTTTTGGTCAAAAAAGAGTATTTCAGTTTCTAGGTCTAGGGTTTGGTCTTCAGAAATGTTAAATAATGCCCGCAGGCCATGAGGATGTCTTCAATAAGTTTTCATTTCAAGATTTTCATCGTCAATAATGCTCAAGGATGTTTCTTCTTCAGAACTCTGTTTTGAGGAAGAAATCGTCAAATTTGTTTTTTGTAATAAATATGTATTTTAAAGTTTTCCACCATGAAGTACTTCAAATGCAAACTCTGGTCATCCTTTTCCGAAGTTCAATGCCACCATCCCTGCAAAAATCAACCAAGAAAACATCATTTCAAGCCAAAAATCAAAAAGGAAATTTGAAAAAACAGAGTTGTATTAAAAGTGAAGAAATGTCAATTTTGAAACATTAAAAAGTGGGTCTTTACAAAGAGAAAATCAAAGCCATGACTTTATATAGATATTTCAATGTTTATCAATGCCATTTGCATTCAAGAGGTCGATTGAAGTCGAAGTTTAGTGGAGAGAGGGAAAAACTTGTAATTTTGAAGCCAAGACTGTGTTTGGAAGTGCGCGCGGCACATGGGAGGAAGGCGCAGTGCATCCACGAAAAGCAGCACATTGGGCCGAAATTGACTGCGTTAATTTTCTCGAGCGCGGCGCACAGAGACGACGCGACGCACTGGGTGTGCGCGCGGCGCACAGAGCCTCCAACGCACAAAATCATCTCCGCTCCATAAAAAATCAAATCGATTCAACTCATTTTTCTCGAAGTAAGTTTGACAAAGCCTATTCAGTGATTTTAGTCATGTGTGGTGTTGTTTCGATGCAAAAACATTAGAGTGTTGGTTGGTGAAAAACAAACCCTATATCTATGTCAAAGTCTGCTCCCCTAGGGTTTGAAATGAAGTGTTCAAATTCGACTTTTGGTGCTAAATGCTCTCACTCCATTGTTCATTTGTGTTCCCATCACTCTCATACTGTTATCATAATCCCCTCTCCTATTCCCTCTGTCCCAAAACAACCATATCCCTTATACCCTTTGTTCCCATGTTTTCACTCTCAAACCCTACCACTTTCTATCACTTCCCTTCCTTCATATCAGTTATAAATTCCTAATTACCAAAACATTCAAGGACTGTCTCTATATCTTTGACTTCACCTAGCTTAAGTATATCTTGTCATTTCATTTACCCCTATCTCTAAAAACTATATTTCCCATCACTATCTCCCACTCCCATATCACTTATAAAGTCCCCAAATCCCGAATTCCCTCAAGCTATCAAGTGACTGTCCTTCCACTCAAATTTCACTTGACAGTTCATTATATTCACTGTAGTATTTCCTCACAGTCTCCTATTTCATATGTGGCACATTTAGTTTTGAAAGACAAATGCTTGTTTTCACCACATACATATTAGTATATACTTGTCAAACACCTTGTTTTCAGCACCATGTCAGAGACAAACTCATCATATGAGCAAGGATATGAGCAAGACAGTGACTCAACCACCGAGCTAAATGTATTGAGGAGGTCTCATAAAAGTGGCAGACACGTCAGAGAGGAGCTCACTTCTTTGGCTCAATTGCAGGCCTGCCCGCTTGCAATGACATGCTTTCAACAACAATCATGTTTTCAGTATTGTGAGATGATATCTCAGATTCAGCACCATCAAGAGTTGGTTCACTTATTTGTCTTACATTTGCATGATGGTCATGTAATCCTTGCTGGAGTGAACTTCACCTTGACACCAGAGACCATTTCTAAGGCAACCGGGATACCGAACATAGGTGAAGAGTGGAATAAGAGACAATAGCTGGATAGAGCATATTATGAGCCTTACATCAGGCTTGGATATTTGAGGCAGCTCAACAGGGTATTTCCATTCTGGTTTTTGAAGGAGTCTTATGCACCATTGATGAAACTCATCATCAGATACTTCAGCTATGAGGGCCGGTTCTCACATCTTTATGCATATCACATCAGACTTTTGATGCATTTTACGAGAGTGAGACTGATGAGTATTCCATATTTCATGTGTCGAAACATAGAGTGGATGACTACCCTTGTGCAGAGGAAGACTCCGGAGCAGCAGCATAACAACATTTATCATTATGCGCTTATCAAGATCATTGTAGTACATCAGCTTGTATTGCAGGGCATCGCATGGGATGAGTTCATTTCCCGTGACTTATTTGCAGCCCCCCAGCCTCCTCCCGAGATTTTTCATGATGAGGGAGAGCCTTCACATCAGTTTGAGGTTCCCGAGACTGAGCCTATCAGTGCTCCAGTGTGTGTGACATATCAGAGAGGCCACAGAGCCTTATTTGCAGCAGCACAACGAGTACTATCTCCACCAGAGGTGGAAGGGGTCTCGTTACCTTCATCAGCAGCGCGAGTACTATCTCCACTTGGTGTGGAAGGGGTCTCGCCTTCGACATCAGTACAGGTACAGGACAGAGGCAAGAGACCTGTGCACGATGAGGGCCCTTCAAGAGGCCAAGACACTAATTTTACACTCATTGATGTTGATTTGAGCTCTCCTAGCTCAAAGATGAGAGAGACCATCCAGGAAAAAAAGGATGAGATCGACGCATTGACTGTGAAGTTTCAGAGAGCTCAGTGGATTATAAATTATTTGGAGTAGTGGAATAAACAACTGGAGGATCAGCAGACACTCACAGAGTTGTAGAGGATCCGTGAAGATCGAGAATTGGCCCGAAAGAGACCAGGTGACATGACACCTTTTGAGCGGCAGATTTGGCTTGAGAGAGTCAACAGACATCTTGAGAAGCTGTTGGCGTAGGACAATAGGGACAAAGACTTGCTTAGGCACATGAAGAACCACTATTGGGCCCGCACACACGTTTGCAGAGCTAGGATGAAGATCCTGAAGGCAAGGTTGAGGAGAGCACTGAAACGTCGGAAAAGGCCTGATCCACTCCGAATATTTGCCGAAGCTTCCTTTGATGAGCATGATACATGATGGGAGACCTTCACTCCAAATTTCAGCAAATTTGGAGTAAATTTTGTCATTTTTGAAAATTTTGGTTGCAAAACAGGTTTTTCTGCCCGACGCGTCGCGCCACCCGATGCGCGCTTATGATTGGGACACCTTCTGGAGAAAAAATTGATGTTTTTGGGTTTTTTATGGTAAATTATGCATGCTCAAGAATGGCTGAGAGATTTCATCAAGTTCTGGGTGGTCTTAAAGGTCAAAAACACTCCAAAAATGGCCTTTCTGCCACTTTTTGCACCAGCAGGAACCAGTCTTGGGAGATTGCAGTTTTGGAGGGGAAAATGAAATCCAAATCCAAACATTCCACTTGGGTTGGATAGCAGACAGACAGGGATTTCCAACGAGCTATCATGACCTCGATTTGGACTTCAAGAAGTTCCCCAAAAACTGGCTCAAAGTGGCGCAGCGCATTGAGTTTTCTGGCGCGGCGCATAGAGGATTTTTGCCCAATTTTTACTTTTCAGCTCAGAAATTCGGCCAGTTTGACTAGTTTCACTTTTGGATGTAATTATTGATCTATCTTGATGTAATTCTATGGCTATGATGTAATTTTGGCTCACATTTACTTGTTCTACAGGATTCATTCACTAAAAAGTGAAAATTAAATGAATGAATCAGTTTCCTTCCTTTTAGAGGCAAGTTGTTTGGTTGCCTAGATTTCAGTTCCATGTTTAGAATTGGTTGAAACAGCTCCTAGAAGGAGGAGCTCGACCCCTAGAGGCATGGGAAGGGGTTAGGATGGTCTATATTATGTATTTTTTGAGTCATTTTCAGGGTTGGACTCTTGGGAAAAGTTTGGCACCTCATTGTATATCCATTTTCAGTTTTTTGGCAAAGGAAAGACCAGAGTTTTGCAGCACTTGTTGGGATCCTTGTGGCTCTAAGTTTTGATGATGTTCTTCTCCATGTTATTGTAAGTTTCATTAATGTTATATGTATGCCATTTCCCTTCTATTTTCTTCTGAATTAAGCAAATGAGTAATTGAGGTAGAATTCATTAGTTTGCTGGTGCTCTGCCTTAAACTTTTGTTTAGTTTTATATGTTTATCGTCAGTTTGAAGAGGATCCTTGCACTCTCTTGCCCTCTTCAGCTCCTCAATAGTCTTTTCAATCCGTTCAATTAATCTAAGACATCAAAGCTGCTGCCTTCCTCGCCCCAACTTGAACTCTGCAAGAAATTGGCCTCATCCCCAAGCCCAAAAATTGCCTTTCCCCTTTTTCCAACAAAACCCAAAAAAATCAAAATCAAACCCTCCTATTTGCATATCTAGCCTAAAATCAGTTGTTGTTTTAGTCATCTCAAGCCCCCTTTGAATACTTTCGTTGAGATTGACCCGGAGAGAGCCCTCTCCTGTTCTGGTAGGGCTAGCTACCAGACTGAGTGTGGTTTGGTGTTATCCTCTTTCTGCCTTACTTCAGCCTAAGGTGGATTTAGGCCATAACAGAAGCCACTCACGTAGCAATAACAAAAATATATTCAATAGCAATTGTTCAAATGAAAAATGAAAATATTCGAGAGTGAATGAGTCTAGTTGCTAAAACTGCAAATCAACTAAATAAAAATAAAAAGTTGAATCTAATCTAGTACTTACCTGGAACCATTGTTCAATAAGGCTTTGATAGGCACAATTTCTCTTACTTATATCATGTTGTAACTCCTTTTCTTCTTCCTCGATCTCCTGTTCGAATGATTGCTAGCCATCAAATGTGCAGGATTCTTCAGATGTTAAATCTTCATTTGTTTCTTGGAGAGTAGTTGAACCTTTAATTCTTGTCAAGATCTCCTCTTCCAAGGAAGAGGAGATCCCGACTTCTGCTAGGATCTGAGTGAGTAGTTCCAAGCTAAAACTCATTGTTAAACCATTTTGAAAAAGGGATTCTTACTACACCCAAAACTCAAATCTAAAAATCTTAAATGAAAATAAACTACTTGCGTAAATAAAAGCACTCATGCTGAAACAGATAAAAAAAACACTCTTCACAGTTGCGGAAATCAAACACACTTGCAGAAATTGAATTTCACACTTGCAGAATTTGAAAATCACACTTGCAGGAATTGAAATTCACACTTTGCATAAATGTAAACACACCCTACATGCCCTGACCCATATGAGGCCGAGCCCGTTACAGTATGTCGAACGATGCGTAGGTTGTTCCCCACATCTTACAACCCTGACACCTCGGAGTTAGGAACATGTCTAAACACACTTGCATGAAAAATCAAACTGAACTTCAATCCATCGTGCTTCCCTGGCAACGGCGCCAAAATGTTGGGTGAAACTTATTGTCATTTAATTCTATTGCAGTACTTTCCCAACCATTTAATTTGTCAATCTGAGGTTCGTAGGCTTACGAAGCACATGCACTATATATGCAGGACCGAAGGGGAAATAATCTAATCTAATCTAATCTAAATTACTGAAATAAAATTAATCTAGGAAGGCATTGAAACATTAACTATGAAAGCAGGAAATTGCATAAAGGAAAAGCAATACAACATGTGAAGATTTGAATGACAAACAAAATATGTCAGCTCACAACAATAAAGCTATCTCAAATTACATTACAAGAATCAATTGACAAATAATGAAAGCGTACAATAAAAGAATGTGAATCAGAGTTAAGAATCCCCTTCTCCTAATTACAAGACTATCTCCTAAAACTCCAAAACTAATGAACTAATGAAAATGAAGAGAGAGCACTCTCTTATATACATGAAGAAGATAACCATCTCATTCTCAACCACTCTCAACTACTTTCCCATTATTACAAGACATGATCCCTTTGAATCCTCCACACATCTCTTACATATCTTGAATAAGATATGCCAACCAAATCCTCCATGATCTTCTCCTTAGGAATAGGCTTGAATAATTATCTCCTTAATATGGTGGAGGAGATATTCAATAAGTCTCTTAGAATTAATCCTTCACATATTTCCTACACATTACAAAGCTCACACATACTTGAGATATATATAAAAACATGTATATTTTCTAATATTTAATCATAAATTCACTTATAATACAAAAAATGAATAAAGTGGAAAATAAGAAGGTTAAACCCAAATGTATTTATGAAAATGATATAATGAAAGGTTAATGGGATGATGAAATGTAAGGAATAGTGAAGGGAAAGGTGGATGAAAATACGACATTTCTGAGTCCCAACACTCTATCTACTCCTTCTTTATCCAGATTAAAGACTCCTTCATTGGTCTTTATCCTCATTAAACCACTTCATCCAATCAGCCTTCCAAGATCTTCAAAGACTTATCTATCTTGCCCTAAAAATATTTGACTTTTTGACCTTGATCTTAGTCCTATATGCTTGACTTTTGACTCCTTAGCCCAATGGAAAAATAGATTTCTCACTATCCATCTCATTAGGTGATCTTTCCCACGAAACCAAACCAAATTGTCCTTATAAATAGCTTAAAATAAAACATTAAAACAAAGTTAAACCTTATATAGAGAGCTCTCTCTGAACCCTAGGAAGGCTAGATCCTAGAGTTTAAAAGTAAATTTCTGGTTACCTCAGACTATTTCTTTCTTTAACCTTGAGAAATTACTGAGTTATAACATATTGTGACTCCGCTGGGGAACTAAAATTTTCTTCAGAAATATTTTACAGGTTTAGATTTGATCTATGATGATGGACAGTGATCAAACACACAAAGGTTAAAATCATCCAATTGGCAACTCCAAATCAATTTCATAATCAAGACTCCGCTGGAGGAATGAACCTGAAATAACGATATGGAAATATTGGGCTCTTAACTTTGATTAAAATCCAAGACATTATGTTCTTTCTCATTAAGAAATTTTTTCAATGTATATTGTATTTTAGAGAAGATCTTAGATTAGTTTTTAATTATTTTCCTTTGAAGATTGTAAGTAATAATTCTCTTAATCTCTTTGAGCAGCTTTCTTATGAATCTAATGATGATAATTTTCCAATTAAGAAGCCTCAAATAATCAAGACCAATCTTACAATCCCTGTACATATTCCTGTACCTTGTAATGTTCCTGATAGATATAAGCCCCTCATCTTACCTCCCGTACTTCATAATTTCCCTGATAACTATTGCAAATTTCTTCCCAGATTTGATGGGGAAAATAATAACATCACTGCCCAAAAACATATTCAAGGTTTTGAGAATTATTTGGATCTATTTCAGATTGATGAAGATGATGTTAGAATCAAAATTTTTTCTCTTTCTTTGCAAAATATAATAAAGAGTTGGTTTAAGAATCTGCCTAATGCAAGCATCTCAAATTTCCAACAGTTTGTCAAAAAATTTCTTGATGGATGGATAATTAAAGTCAATATTTTTGGGAACATAGAAGAATCTATTTAGTTAAAAAGACATCCAAATGAAACAATACAACAATTTTTTGATAGATTTAATCAAGTTTTTTATTCAATGCCAAAAAATATAAGACCTCCTCATGATTCAGCTCTCTTTCATTATCCAAGTGCCTTTGATCTAGAAATAAAATTTCAGTTAAGAGAAATATATTCAGAAACACTTATACAGATGCAAAATATTGTAGTTGAAGTAGAAGTTAATTTTCAAACAAGAAAGGAAATTTTGAAAGCCAAAGAAGAGAAAAAAACATTATAGAGGTAAAACTCAACCTTTTGGTAAGAAAACTACATGAAATAATACAAAAGATCACTATGAAAGATGATTTTTTTGTTCAAAATCACCATGAAGAAATAGAAGAGGTTGATAGCCATGAACAAATTCCTGCTAATTCCAATTATCATAGATCATGAAATGGATTTACAAATCAATATGTGGAAGAGGAATTTTCTGATCTAATGTGTATGTTTGATGACATTCCTTCATTTGACGATTTGCCTAAGTATGATAATTATGATGCTAGTTATGTTCTCCAAACTCAAACTAACTTTACAGAGCAATCAGTAGCTATTTTGGAGGATGAAAAAATGCATTTTCAGCAGCCAGAATACAATGGTCAACCAATACAGATCAACTATGAGTGTGAGGAAGAAAAAAAAAAAATTTGGAAATAAGTGAAGGTTCTTTACCTCTTTGTTTTGCTTCATTTCATTTCATTAGAGACAACTTTCATGGCATTAATAATAATAAATCTTTAGGAATTGTGATTCACAACAAAGAAGATAATGAAACTCTTGATCATGATATTTCAGTTTCACAAGTACAATTATCAAATTTTATTGAAACATCTGATCAAATGACACAGGAAAGTTCCATACCACTATGTTTTGAATCATTTCAATTTTTAAAGGAAATGTGGTAAACATCTTTAAAGAAAAGGATGAGAAACTTGTTGAAGTTTATGAAGTCCCATGGAATCCTATATGGCATAGGTTACAGTAATTTTCCCAATTTTTTCATGATCCAATAGTAGATATGTTGGATATTGAATGCATTCAAAGCCTGCCTCCATTAACTAACTATGAGTTTCAGAATCAAGATGATAAAGGTTGCAACAATCAAACATTACAATCAGTAGGAATATCATCACAAAACTTATCTGAAAGTTTGCAGTGAGATACAGATGAAAATAACATTTTAGTTTCATGGCATGGATACCATTCAGAACATATGTATAGTTGTTTAGATCTGTTAAACATTAGTGTATATATCTTGGAAGATCCTTTTGAAAAGTTTCTAGAGTCAACAAAAGAAATCAAGTATTTCATTATCCTCTCATTTGTTGACAAGTTTCTAATAGGTTGCAGAATTACGGTTTTCATAATCAACAAGAAAATGAATAAAAATATATCAAAGTACATAATACTTGAATGGTTGCATTGGTTGTTTCACTTTACCTAACCAGCAATTGGAAAACTGATTAGAGTAAGTAGGTAGGATTTCAACTTATTTCAGTTTTCAGTTTTCAACTAGTTTGAAATAATTCATTAAAGATTTGAAGCCAAGGAAAATGCCTTAAGATATTGATGATTTAGTATTTTGGTTTGAAGGTTGCAACACCTTTTAGTTTCAGATCAGATTCCAATTTGTAGAAAAAGGTGTAAATTCAGTTCAAGAGTTTCAGTCACAGAGATTTTATAACAAAGAAAGTACATGTTTGGGATTGGCTCAAAGGATCAAGCTACTAGTCGATGGTGTTCTCGACATCTCACAAGGAGATGCCATCCCCATGTGAAGCCACTGTTAGGGTCCTATAAATATAGGATTCATAATTTTGAATTGAATCTGTTAAAATCTTGAAATATTTTACATGCCTTTGCTTTCTACAAATGTATTCCCAAATTAAAAAATGAAAAAAGGGTATGTCCTAAAAGAACAATCAAAGGAAAAAAAGAAACAAATATCAAAGGAATATTAAATATGAACACCACAAAAAATAGATCATGAACGTGTTGCAATTTTAAATGCCACTAGTTTAATTTACTTTTGCAAATAATATTGTGTGCAGCTTGTCCTAAATGCCACAATTCATGAGGGTCAAATAGCTTAAACTTGACCTCTCATTCTTTAAATTTCATGTTTTAGATAGAGAATAAAGATATGTCAGATAGTTTAAACTTGACAAATCAGTAGATAGTTAGAGAATAAATGAGGAGCTCAACAGTTTAATCTAAGCCCTTGGATTTATTGCTTTAAAAAAAAATGTATTGAGGGTTGCAAGCTTAAACGCACTCATGCAATTGAAGTAAAAATGTTAGCAGGATAAATATGGATAGGTAGAAAGAAGTTTTGCAAGACATGTGATAAAGCATTATCGGGAAAGTTACTAATTTCCCCTCCCCCATAATGATCCAGTATTCTAAACCTTCAATTAAAGAGGCTCAGAGCATTTCTCTTATTTCTGTTGGGACAGGACCCAAGGCTTGATAACTGATTGGTTAAAAATATTGGATTCCCTTTAAAAAATCCATTTTCCTCAGCATATTCACCCTTTTCCAAAAAATATAATCCCTTTTCCTAAATAAAACCCTTTTTTGCTTAAGAAAAGTAAAATTCCCCTTAATTAATTTCATTTTCATCCAAAAACACTCAAAAACCCACAAAATATACCTTATCCTAAGTTTATGTGTAAATGCCTATATTACACACTTTACTTAGTTTATATGTATGTATTTTTCATCTCATTACATTTTCATTTCATATTAATTTCTAACCTAAAGTATTAAATCCCTTATAATACCCCTCCCATATATATTAATTCATTTTTTATTTTTATCCCACAAACCCACTTATTTAACATTAAACCTATGGTTTATATATCCCATGTGTCGAAAATAAACCCCACCATACACCCCATAGGTTAAATGTTATATTATATTAAAAACCCACTCCCAATAAACATAAAACATTTGTTAATGTTTTATTTTACCATATAATTTCTACCTCGCCAATCAAATAAAACATTGTTTTTATGTTATAAACATATATTTTTAACGTTTAAAACCAACCCTGCCATATACCAAGCCCGAGCCCCACGTCCTAATGCTGAGCAACTTCTAAACTCAATCGTAGCCATTCGCATCCCGACCCTTTAATCTGACGACCACAAAAGCATATCGCATTTTAGATTGCACAATATAAACCCATTTCAAACTCTGTGAAATGGATGGTTTTCCACCCTTATCTCTCCTCCATGTGGCAGTTTCTTACTGGATCTCATTTGATCCAACTAAAACAACTTACTGCCCATTTCCCATGCGATAACTGCCTATGATTTTTTGTCTTTGAAGACCAAAATCACCCTTTGTTTTGAAATGACTGCCATTAAATGCATAGCTATTTAAAACCTAAAGCATTATATAAACTCCATATGCGCCCATTAAACCATTTTCTACATTTTCAGTGCATTTATCCACCCCAAGCTAATGTGTTAAAGCTCCAGGATTGTGCAAAGGCTAAAGATCGTTTCAAAAAAACCCTGTATTTTGAATTACAAAAAACCATAGCTAGCCAGAGTTAAACCTCCACAGACAGATCTAATTCCATAGGCCTTTCAAAAGCCTTCAATCACATCCTTGCAAACCAAGGTTTTATTAACAAATTGTTTTATTTTTGCAGGTTATTCTCAAAATATAAAATTGGTCCAACAGTTTCAATACTAGTTGACAAATTGTTTGTTCCAAATTCTTATATTTTAATTCAAAAAACTTCATTGAACAAACAGTTTGTATACAAAGAAAGGATTAAATAAAAGTCAGAAAGAGATTAGAATGATGAAATTACATAGTGAATGATAAAAATGAAATAAGAATTCACAGTAACAGTAAAAACAGAACAATCAAAGAGCATCAGAGTTAAAGTGTATCAGATGAAAGTCAGAGTGAAAGTTAAAACAGAGTAACAGAGGCAGTAAATGGTAAATAAATACGAAAACAATTTCACCAGTAGCAATGAATTTTATCCTAAGTAAAAGTCAAAACAGTTAAAAGAACAATAAGGTTAAAAGATGAAAACAGAGCAAGAAGGGACATTTTTGCAGAAATTTCCTATTTAAGTCATAATTTTGCATAAACTATTGTGACCAATCCAAGACGAATTTTTCAAAAATAAAGGATTTTTATGTTCCTAGGCAGCCAATCTACAAAAACCTATCTCACTTTTTACACATGTATTACAGAATGAGAGATACATGAACATCTTCACAGTGTAATTTTCAGATTGTGCAAAATCCAGTTTTAGGCATATTGTTTCAGAGCCTATTGTGAACATATGGAAATTAATTTGGGGAAACTGAGAGAGGTTTATCTCTGTAACATGTTTATCTATAAAAACCGCTTTCACTTTTTACATATCTATTTCAGATTGAGATATAAAAAGGTATCATTGGAACCCAACTTTGTAGAATTTCTGGAGCAAAATGCACAAAAGAAGGAGACAGTTAGTGACTTGGATGCCTCATCATCAACTAAGAGTTGATATCAAATTCTAATTCTCTTCTTTGTCACCATCAATCCATAAGTATATTTCCAAATAGCTTCATTAGTTTTGAGTGTCCTTTTATTAAGCTCTATTTATGTAAAACAATTTGAGATATTTGTAAACCAATCTTGATATTTTTTCAAGATATTTTAGTTTAGAATTTGTATAAATACTTCTCTCTTTGAAGTATTATAGTGGAATAAATTGTTGAAGATTTCTATAGTAATTTTTGTTGTACTTGAAGGCTTTTTGTTGCAAGTTCGAGTAGCAGACTGGATCAAATCATCTAGCATCATATTTCAGGATTCATGTGATGAGCTATTGAAGTGAAGTACTTTCTACTTGTCATTGTTTATATTCTCATGCTTTCATGCATCCATTATGTATTATAAATTTGAATGATAAAACAGGAGTATTATTTCAGGATTTGTTAATATTACCCTATCTTTACTGTTTATCATTTCTATGTTTTCTGCTGATTTCCAGAGTAGGGAACCCTTAATTGCTCCCTCTTTCGAATGACCTCTGTCTACTCCTTTCTTATCCGGATTAAAGAATTCTTCATTGCTATTTATCCCGATTAAACCACTTCACCAAATCAGTCTTCCAATATCTTCAAAGACTTATCTATCTTGCCTTGAAAACATTTGACTTTTTGACCTTGATCCTAGTCTTGTCTTCTTGACTTTTGACGCCTTAGCCGAATGGAAAAACAGATTTCTCAATATCCATCTCATGAAGTGATTTTCCCACCAAACTAAAAGAAATCTTAAAATAAAATTGTCCTTATAAATATCCTAAAATCAAACATTAAAATAAAGTTAAATCTTATAGAGAGAGCCCTCTCTGAAACCTAGGAAGGCTAGATCCTAGAATTTAAAAGTAGGTTTGTGGTTACCTCAGACTATTTCTTTCTTTAACCTTAAAAAATTACTGAGTGATAACATATTGGAAAGGAGAAAGTGAGGGATAAATTCCCCCATATTCCTCCTGATTGATGAGGTTTCTGGAAGCCCAAAATCTTCTTAGTGGGGAGGAATGATCTAGGAAGCTTTTTCAAGGCCTAAAAATAAAGCCCTTAAATCTCAATGAAACAAACATCAAGTTGTAGAGCTTGGCTAGAGATTTAAATGACACAAAAAACACCTCAATCCCACTTTTTATGTGAAATTTATGGCCATCTAAAGTTTGAGAAAAATAAAAATTTATTTTTTGCAAGTGGTACATAGAGTGCCACATGGTAGCCTAGTCATCACCCTGTCAGCAACACCATCAACAGTATGTGCCATGTGGGCCAAATAGGAAACACCACATTTTGGCATTAGGAAGAGCCATGTGACATAGTAGTGGTTTAAGTGTTCCAATTCATGGGTGCCATGTGGCATCCTATGGTTGGCCAGTCAAACGTGGGCCAAATAGGAATGGTGGAGCACCAAATTTGGCTTAGCGATGGGTTAGAGTTGGCATAACCACCAAATTTTTGTGACATACGATAAGGTTCCAATGGTCAAACAACATACGACAAAGTTCTAACGGTCCACACCATATATAAGATAAAACAACAACAAGTGTAGGTCATGGAGTTTGAATTCCCAACCAAACCAAACAACCAACAACTATACATTGTACCACCAACCAACCAGCCAACTAGTGGGGCTTTATTAGGTTTGCCGATAGTGAAATATATATGCCCTTAAAATTTGAGCAATGGGGGGTGGGGGGGGGGGGGCAGGGGGTTGGCAGGAGCTGACAGGCAAATAAAGCACAAATTTTTGGAATCGAGAGTAGGAGGAACTAAGTCTGCGGAACTATGCATGAGCACAATTTTCGAGGAGAATATTCTAGAGGAGTATTCCCTAGAATATTCCCTTACAAAATCTGTTGTGGAATTTTGGAGATTCCTTTGGGATCCAAATTTGACAGTGACAAAACCCGACTGATTTTATACTAAAATTACTCATAATTTCACCACGATTTCACTGGTGCAGTCAATTTTGCAAATTGAGCAACCCATTTTCAGGTCACTCTCAAGATTGGAGGTATAATGATGCATGTTTCCATGTATTTGATTTTATTTTCACTGAGATGAATAAAGAGGCCTCCCCTCCTTGAGTTGGGCCCAGAGACGTAGACCAAATTGGATGAACTTTGTTATAAAATATTGGGTGGGTAAAAATGCGAATTTGGGTTACACTTTTATGAGAATCGAGGGCAGAAAAGTCATTTTCCCAAAAATCCGGCCGAACAATTTTAAAATTTTGGCCAAACTATTTTAGAGTTCGGTCGAACTTTCAAAATTAGTTCGGTCAAAAAAAGTCTGTCATTTACATTGAAGGCGTATTGACGACGTGGGAAAACATATTTTTGGCCAGAGATGGGAAAACTAGCAACCAAAGTTCGGTCGAACTAATAATCCGACCGAACTTTTAAAATAATTTAGCCGAACTTTAGTTTATAAATATACCATCCCGCAAACATGAAGAGGTTTCGGGCTTATTACCATTGACACAATTGTTTCAATTATTTGTTGTGTTTGCTATATTCCATGTTTGTTGTTTCTTGTTGTAGGTTCTTGGTGTTGCCATGGGGCGAGGAGGTGAGAAATTTTTTCGTGTTCTAATGTTTATTTTTTTGTGAATTTTTTATATAGTTGTTATGTTGTTCTGTTGTTTTAATTTTATTGTTGTATTTTTTTATTTGCAAGTAATTTGTAATCTGCGTCCTCCGTGACGTCCTTGGTGATCTCCTGCTTGTCCTCTTGTTGTGGCCTTTATGTCTTTGGCGAATATCTCCTACCTCGTCTTCTCATTGTGGCCTCGTCTTTGAATTTCCAGGTTGGTACATGTCTCAAAGTATTGTTTTTGTGTATATTTTAATTTTCTGTGTTTAAATTGAAAATCGGTTATTCATATGAATCTATTCAAAAACATTAGAATGACTAGCTCATGGAATTTTATACTAATTGAAATTTTGCACATAACATATTCTGAGTTTATATGGATTTTTCCTAACTAAAAATCTTTAAGCTTTGATATAAAAAATGATTTCTTTAATTTGTTTCAAATTTTGAGGAATATTTGTAACAATTAAAAGAATGTAGAATCATCCTTTGGGGAGATTGAGAGAGTTTCCCCAATCACTATTATATGAATTTGAAAGAGATGGTGCCAGGTATACTGTACAAACTTCAGGCAATTTTGGTAGAATTAATATAAGGGAAAAATTTAGAGTTAAATAGAATTGTTTTGCTAATTTTTCATTTCTATTTTCACAAATAGATATATATATATATATATATATATATATATATATTCAAAATAATTTACCATTTAATATATATATGTGTGTATGTGTGTGTGTGTGTGTAATAAATGGTACATTATTTTGAATACATATATATTCAAAATAATTTACCATTTATTATATATATATATATATATATATATATATATATTCTTCAACTTCAACACCCTTCTCCTTCTAGTGCTTTAAATTGTATCACATTTCACGCAGCTCCTCTGCTTCATCCCATATAAGGTTGTGTGCATAGCCAGTGAATCTGTATGATTAAAGTGTACACATAGTTTTGTTCAAAGAATGGATATACAATTTCATTGAATGTGGAAATGCCAATGAAAATATCAACCATAAAATGACTTTAGGCTTATAGAGACATACCTACTAGAAGTTTCAATTCTGTTTGTTTAATTATAAATTATTATCATACAAGACACTAGCTATAAAACCTTATTAATAATTAAATCAAAAATTTAAAAACCTCCCTCCTAAAATAGATACACCCATAACTATTTCTATACCTACATACCGAAATGATTTAGCAACTGGAAAATGCAGTACGGATTTCACTCAACTTGATAGCTGGTTTGTACTTGGGAATCTTTGCTGCAAATTTGGTATAACATCCATTGAATGTGGGCATGGGCAAAGTTACCATGCTACATAAGTTTTGGCTTCGGGCTCCTATCTATATTTTTTTAAAATCTTTACAGAGTCTTTTAACATGCCCCATTTTCTTTACCAATTCATATTTATGTGCATTCTCGTTTTCACTGAGCCATTCACTTGCCTCAACAAGACCGGATTCGATATTTTCAAAATTTTTCTTCTCCATATTTCCTCTTATTTTTTCCCTATTCAATATTTTCCTCATATCGTATATATATTGATCCAATGCATTCCTCGATTCCAATGTTTCCTTCCACAGCTGATATTCAATTTTTAGTTTCTCAACCTCTGCAATCATTTTCACAATCTCAACATCGCTCAACGTACTGCTATCATTAGTCATGATCATCGTCTCCCTTATCCCACTCGTGATTTAGCAACTGGAAAATGTAATACGAATCTCACTCAAATTGACATCTAGTTTGTACTCCGGTATCTTTACTGCAAATTTGGTATAACATCCATTGAATGTGGGCATGGGCAAAGTTACCATGCTACATTAGTTCTGGTTGTGGGCTCCTATATATATTTTTTTTAAACCTTTACAAAGTCTTTTAACATGCTCCATTTTCTTTACCAATTCATATTTCTATGCATTCTCATTTTCACTGAGCCATTCACCTATCTCATCGAGATATTCTTAGATATTTTTAGCATCTTTATTCTCCATTTTTCCTCTTTAGTTTTTCCCTATTCAATCTTTTCCTCATATTGTATATATAGTGATCCAGTGCATTCCTCAATTCCACTATTTCCTTCCACAACTGGTCTTCAATTTTAATTTTCTCAACCTTTGCAATCATTTTCGTATTCTCAACATCACTCAGCCTACTGTTGTCATTAGTCATGATCATCGTCTCACATATCCCACTTGTGATTTAGCAATTGGAAAATGTAATACAAATTTCACTCAACTTGACAGTTGGTCTGTACTTGGGCATATTTACTGCAAATTTGGTATAAAATCCATTGAATGTGGGCATGGACAAAGTTACCATGATACATAAGTTCTAGTTGTGGGCTCTTGTCTATTTTTTTTTAATCTTGACGGAGTCTTTTAATAAGCCAGGAATTCTTTTTAGTGCCTCTCAATCAAGCCAGGAAGTTACAGAAATAAATTTTTTTTTATCAAATCATATAGGAACTTAGGAATACCTACAACATTATCCTGTAGATCTCTAGCTTCAACAGAATCAAGAATATTCTCTCTTATTTATGGAACCTTCAATACTTGATGATAAGTCCTCTTAATATTATTTATGCTTGCAAATTTACTATAAATACCATGCTTAATCTTTGGAATTGTGATTATTATCAGCTCTAAATATTTATCAATTTCTGACAGCATCTATTTTAGTTATTCTAGTTATCTACGATTATTATGGAATTTTCCCTCTGTTTGGAGATTAATGTGCTAAAAGAAAACAAGAAGCAAAATTAATAGGTATGTTGCTAGGCAGTCTCTAGATGTATCTGCTCTTCAAGTTTTATCCAAGCAACATATAGTAGCTTTGTCATCCTCTATAGAATAAGCCACATGGTACATTCACTGCTAGTTTTGTTCCTCCAACATCTGACATGGTTGTATTTTATTAATGTACCTAAATTTACACCTTCCATAATGCTTCTAATCTTGTAAAATGTTAAAAGTGGAGTGCTTTATAATGTAATGGATATTAATAATCTAGATTATCATACAGTGATATGATGATAGTGTAGGTTGATGTTCAAGTTGTAAAATTCCTGTACATGTCAAGGATGGATGATAGTACAAGACAAAAATGACATTATTATAAATTATTAAACTATATGTTAGGTGATAAATCATACTTCTTATTAAGGACATAATTAATGCAAGTTGAAAATTAATTTTTAATGTTCTTAGCCTATTTATAGATGTCAAAGTAAAGGTTTCTAGACGTGATTTCTCCCATAAACTTCAAGGCAAACTAAACTCTAAGGAAAACCATGTACATGTCATTTCTCCCACAAACTCATCAAGGTGTGACTTTTGACATAGCTTCATCACCACTACCACTAGTTATTTTAGTAAGAGCATAAAATAATTTTTCAAACCATGTACATGTCATTTCTCCCACAAACTCATCAAGGTGTGACTTTTGAGATAACTTCATCAACCACTACCACTAGTTTTTTTAGTAAGTGCATAAAATAATTTTGCAAACCATGTACATGTCATTTATCCCACAAACTCATCAAGGTGTGACTTTTTACATAACTTAATCAACCACTACCACTATTTGTTTAAGTAAGTGAAAACCACTACCAATTTAAGGCAAACCATGTACATGTGTCAATTCTCCCATAAACGTTTAGTAAAACTTTAAGGCATGTGTCATTTCTATGTAATTTCTCCCATAAACTATAAGGCAAAATCATTTCTCTCATATACTATAAGGAAAACTTTAAGGTAAACCATGTACATGCCATTTCTCTCATAAACTCTAGGCAAGGAAAACTTTAAGGCATGTCATTTCTAGATGTGATTTCTCCCATAAAATTTAAGGCAAACCATGCACATGCCATTTCTCCCCCAAACTCAAGATTTTCTCCCATTAATTAAAGGCAAACTTACAGGCCTGAAAAGTGAACCTTAAGTGGCTGAACTTCTATAGGATTTTAGTCTGTCTGTTGAGTGTTAACTTCTACAAGTTCTAAAGGCAGAGTCTGTAAAGGGCCAGGTAGCCTCTGGATCTCATATTTTCTCAAAGGTGACATATCTAGTAAATTCCCCTACAGTCAATCTCTGGAACAGATCTAAATAGAATTTCTTCATTGTAATATCCATTTATGTACATGCCATTTCTCCCATAAAATTTAAGGTATTTGATAGTGTTTTTGGAACCATGTACATGTCATTTCTCCCATAAAATTTAAGACAAACTTTAAGAAAAACTATGTACATGCATGTCATTTCTCCCATTTCTTCCATAAATTTTAGTAAGTGCATAAAATAATTTGACAAACCATGTACATGTCATTTCTCCCACACACTTTAAGAAAAAATTTAAGGCAAACCATGTACATGTGTCATTTCTCCCATAAAATTTTAGGCAAACTTTAAGGCATGCCATAGTTTAGAAAAGATATAAATATAAGTTTTTCACTGTAATATCCATTTTTGTACGTTCCATTTCTCCCATAAACTTTAAGGCGACATTTGCTAGTTTTTTTGGAACCATGTACATGTCATTTCTATGTCATTCCTCCCATAAAATTTAAGGAAAAATTTAAGAAAAACCATGTACATACATGTCATTTCTCCCATTTCTCCCATAAATTTTAGTAAGTGCACAAAATAATTTTGCAAACCATGTACATGACATTTCTCTCACACACTTTAAGGCAAACTTAAGGAAAAACATGTCATTTCTATATGTCATTTCTCTGTCATTTCTATAGGTCATTTCTCCCATAAACTATAATGCAATGTCATTTCTCCCATAAAATATAAGGAAAACCATCTACATGTCATTTCTCTCTTAAACTCTAGGCAAGGAAAACTTTAAGGCTTGTGTCATTTCTATGTCATTTCTCCCATAAACTATAAGACAATGTAATTTATCCCTTAAACTATAAGGAACACTTTAATGAAAACCATGTGCATGTCATTTCTCTCTTAAACTTTAGGCAAGACAAATTTTAAGGCATGTCATTTCTAGATGTGATTTCTCCCATAAACTTTAAGGTGAACTTTAAGTCAAACCATGCACATGTCATTTCTGCCACAAACTCTTTATTTTTCATTTCTATGTCATTTCTCCCTTAAACTATAAGGCAAACTTTAAGGAAAACCATGTACATGTCATTTCTCTCTTAAACTTTAGGAAAGGAAAACTTTAAGACATGTCATTTCTAGATGTGATTTCTCCCATAAACTTTAAGGCAAACCATGCACATGTCACTTCTCCCATGAACTCTTTCTCTATCATTTCAATGTCATTTCTCCCATAAACTATAAAAAATTTCATTTCTCCCTTAAACTATAAGGCAAACTTTTAGGCAAACCATGTACATGTCATTTCTCTCTTAAACTTTAGGCAAGGCAAACTTTAAGGAATGTCATTTCTAGATGTGATTTCTCCCATAAAAATTAAGGAAAACTTTAAGGAAAACCATGCACATGTCATTTCTCTCAAAAACACTTTCTCTATCATTTCTATGTCATTTCTCCCATAAACTATAAGGCAATGTCATTTCTCCCTTAAACTATAAGACAAATTTTAAGGCAAACCATGTACATGTCATTTCTCTCTTAAACTTTAGGCAAGGTAAACTTTAAGGCATGTCATTTCTAGATGTTATTTCTCCCATAAACTTTAATGCAAACCATGCACATGTCATTTCTCCTACAAACTCACGGCAAACTTTAAGACAAACCATGTACACTTCATTTCTCTCTTAAACTCTAGGCAAAGCAAACTTTACTCTAGGCAAGGCAAAATTTAAGGCATGTCATTTCTAGATGTGATTTCTCCCATAAAATTTAAGGCAAACCATGCACATGTCATTTCTCCCCCAAACTCAAGGCTTTCTCCCATTAATTCAAGGCAAAATTTAAGGCCTAAAAATCAAACCTAAGGTGGCTGAACTTCCATAGGATCCCCCAAACTCAAGGCTTTCTCCAATTAATTCAAGGCAAACTTTAAGGCCTAAAAACTAAACCTAAATTGGTTGAACTTCCATAGGATTTTAGTTTTTCTATTGAATGTTAACTTCTACAAGTTCTAAAGGCAGAGTCTGTAAAGGGCCAGATAGCCTCTAGATCTCATCATTTCTTAAAGGTGACATATCCAGTAAATTCCCCTACAGTCAATCTCTAGAACATATCTAAATAGAAGTGCTTCATTTTAATATCCATTTCTATACATGCCATTTCTCCCATAAACTTTAAAGCATTTTCTAGTGTTTTTAGAACCATGTACCTTTCATTTCTATGTCATTTCTCCCATAAACTTTAAGTCAAAATTTAAGGATAATCATGTACATACATTTCATTTCTCCCATTTCTCCCATAAAATCAAGGAAAATTGTAAGGATAACCATGCACATGTCATTTCTCCCATAAAATTTAAGGCAAAATTTAAGGATAACCATGTACATACATGTCATTTCTCCCATTTCTCCCATAAACTCAAGGAAAACTTAAAGGATAACCATGCACATGTCATTTCTCCCATAAATTTTAAAACAAACTTTAAGTATAACCATTTACATACATGTCATTTCTCCCATTTATCCCATAAACTCAAGGCAAACTTTAAATATAACCATGTGCATGTCACTTCTCTAATAAAATTTAAGGCATAATTTGCTAGTATTTTTGGAATCATGTACATGTCATTTCTCCCTTAAACTCTAGGCAAGGCAATCTTTAAGGCATGCCATTTATATATGTGATTTCTCCCATAAACTTTAAGGAAAATCATGCACATGTCATTTCTCCCATGCATTTGCAATAAATGTTAATTTAACATATTTAATTGAATTTGTTTTTTTTCGGGATAAAAAAAACCCACTAAATATGGTTGAAAAATGGACATTATTCATATATTTTTCTTGCTATCCCAATCTAGGTAAAGCAATGATTACATATGTACTTCGCAATATTGCGACTAGCAAGGTCCTGCAAAGGAAAATGAATATAATGGGAAGAACAACAAACAATGAGGCATATTATATTGCATTGATAGAAGGCTTGGGAACAACTAGGGAGTATGGATCAAATGGAATTGTAGTTTTCATTAATTTTGAGCTTGTGTGCAACCAGATGAAAGGTGTGTACTAAGTTAAGAAGGGAGGCTAAAACAACCGCATGGAAAATCAAACAATATTGTTAGTCAATTTCAATATTTTAGTATAAGACATTGTGCCTCGTGATCTATTGTGTGGGGCAATTTCAATTCAATATTCATCTATCAAAGATGAATTAATAGATATTAGTTTTATATGGGGCAATTCCAATTCAAGATTCATCTCTCAAAGATGAATTATTGAGACGCTCTTCTTCAAAAATTCAAGATTCATCACTCAAAGATGAATTAGTGTTGAGACACTCTCCTTCAAAATTTATCAATGGAAATTGTAACATATCTTTGATATGTGTGTGTTTTTTACTTATGAATCCGTCTTTTTTAATGACCATGTGTTTTTTTCAATTATATACCAAGCGTGCTCCCACCATATAAAGTGCAACTTGGTGAACTTCACATTTGCAACTTGGTGAACTTCACATTTTTATAAAATTAAAATGTGAGGACTTCAACAATTTTTTGTTTAAATGGAGTTTCACGCATAATTTTTAATGACCATGTGTTCTTTTTCAATTATATACCAAGTGTGCTCCCACCATGTAAAGCGCAACTTGGTGAGATTAACATTTTTATAAAACCTTTGCTTAAATTGAGTTTCACACATCAATTAGTGCTTTGAAAGTTGTGTTTTACATAAATTGTCTACACTAAATTATATTACTTTTTTGAAATTTCTTTTGAATTTATTTCAAATAGTAATTTAAAAACAATTGTAAATGTCCATTGTAGATATATCCATATATATCATGGAGGATGAAAGGCTTTGAAAGTTGTGTTTTACATCATTTGTGTACACTAAATTACATTAATTTTTTGAAATTTATTTTTAATTTATTTTAAATAGTAATGTAAAAATAATTGTAAATGTCCACTGTAGATATATCCATATATATCATGGAGAATGAAAGGTGAAGATCAATAGAATCTCATATCTCTACGAGAGAGGGGGATCATGGATCAAGGGATATTCATGGTATTTAAATATAATATTATATTCATACATACATGTGTCTACATATGGAATTGATTTTTTATCAATTTTGTGAGTTAAATTAGTTGTTAATAAGTTTCGTTTTTTATTTTTTAGGAGGTAGGAGGACAAGGGTGTCTACTCCATCAATGGAGCATGGCCATGGTTTACGCAATCGTGGTATGGTTCATGCAATTTAATCAATTAATATGTACATGTATTTATATGGATGAATGTATTTTTGAATTGATTAGAAATTCATATTTTTTTATGAAGCTTCCCTCTCATCTCGTGAGGTTGGTGGTGGTACACATTCCCTTGGAGGGCCATCAATAGGTGGTGGAGAATTTCATGAAGGTGGTGATATGCATTCCCCCAGAGGCCAATCAATGGATGGTCATGTTGATTCTCAACAAATTGGTGGCCATTCTGGTTCTGAACAGTCTCATGGTGGGCAATATTCTAACCAACCATATCAAGGTGGCCATCAATCTAAATATTATTTTCATTCAATTTGTACAAGTTTGTCTACATGGTTTTTTAATACAAAAAATTTTATATATTGATGCAAAAGGTGAAAATGTTGCTCCAAATGTTGCTCAAAAAATATGTAGGACAAAACGCGTCATTCAAGAAGAAGGTTGTACACCAACCATGACTTATCCGTCTATCATTTCTAATATACCTTGGGAATCAATCATGCAACAATGCACATTACAAAGGTGTAAACATCTTCATTCAAAATTGAAGAGAGATATCGTGTCTTTGAAACTCCCTGTTGAGAGTCAACAAAGCTTGGAAATAGTTACTCACTCTTTAAGTGAACTAGTATATGTGTACCTAAAGCTTGGGCCAATCACTGATACTTTTGTAGAAGTGATGAGAAAAATAAATGAAATAATGATGGGTCCCGATACATGGGAGGTTGTTAAACAAAGAGTTATAAAAAAAATGGACAATTCTGTGTTTAATTTCAAACAAGAGCTTAAAATAAAGATGCTAAAGGTGCAATATTTCAAGAACCCTGATATAGCTCGTTATTTGTATGATAGGCACCTTGCTGCCTATGGAAGACTCTCATAGAACGACGAGGTTCCACTTTATTTTGTAAAATTATTTTATGCAAAATTATTTTTTGGAATGAAACCCAATTATAATGACCTCCCCTCTGAATTTTTTGGTCATAGGAAAGGTCAACTGTGTGACCGTAGGGGCGCTAAGTGTGATGCTGAGTTGCCTCGCCTTGAGCCAACATTGGTTAGTCGACCTCTTCGTGTCGAAACTTTGCGATCAGAAATGGATGCCACTTCTCAAATTAGTCGAGAAGCAAGGGATTCCATCATTGACAATGTTCAGAGTGGACTGGATGGAGTTGATGTTTTTCTGAATTGACAAAGAACACATGAGAATGCACACGCTAATTTTGTGTATTATATAGATGAAGAGATAGACAACATGAGTGTTGAAGATCTCAGAACATATGCAAATAATTGTTGCAATGGTTGGTTGGACCTAATTATTCATGACCAAGAGGGCATGGAATCGATATGTGTTAACACATGTACAATTTTTAATAAATACATATATAGATACATTTATTTATATACATTAATCTAACAAAAATGTATCAATATATGTTAACACCATTTGTAGTTGTCATGCTTGATGAACGAATATGATGTTAATATCACAGCCAGAGCCTCTGGTTCACACAATCAAGATGGGTCTCACCATCAATCACACAATCAAGATAGTTCTCACCATTAAGATGATATGTTAGCAAATGTTAGTGTTTTTTAAGTGAACATGATGATGTATAATTATTTTTTATCTATTATTATATATATCGAAATATGATGACATATTTTAAAATAAATAATTGTGCACACATGTACACGTATATATAATTAAATGTTAACAGATTCTGATTCCATCTAATGTTTTTGGGATGGCGGTAACTCCTTCTTCCATGGGAGATGTGCCACTCCACCATCACAAGTATGAAAAAATTTTCACTTTTAAATATGTTTTAAGTTATATATTCCAGCTCAAAAGTTCCATTAAAAAATGAGATCTCTAGATCTTGAGTTATTTTGAATTTTTTGAATTTTAGGTTTCTAGAGATTTTCTTTCGGAGCCACCCTTAGGAGATGTCTCAGATCCACCATCACAAGTATTCAATTTTTCACATAAATATATGTTTAAGTTATAAGTTATAAGTTGAAGTTCAAAAGTTTTAATTATAAATTGAGATCTAGATCTTGAGTTATTTTATACTTTTAAAATTCTTGAATTTTAGGTTCCTCGAGATGATTTCCCTTCTCCATGGACTCTAAAGATGGATTGTATGATGGAGATAGGAACATCCACGCCATTTGAACCATTTGATAAGTTGTCTAAATTTTTTTTATATTATTAAAAATTATTTTATATATGCATTTTCTTTTCAAATTTTTTAATATATATATACTTGTACATGTATATTGTACAATTTACTATGGAAGTATTCATGTGGAGGAAGTTTTAATGGATGAGAAACAAAACACAATGGAGAGGGAACTCATGAGGTATTGCATGATTTTTTTTCATTTTTTTTTTTTACATGAAGTTATATATTCTCATTAAATTTTAAAACATTAAATTTTAATGTTTGTACACATTGTGTACAGGTTCCCCATGCTTCACAAGATAGCTCGAGGATCAGGAATTTGTTGGCAGAGACACTAGATCCATTTGTATTTGATGGATGATGCACATGTGTGCAACATTATATTTGATAGATCTAGTTTTAAATTTACATTTTTATATATAGTCTTATCTAGATGCAGTCATATATTTACTTTTCTATATAACTTGATACTTGTAACACTATACATTGAACTATATATATATATATATATATATATATATATATAGTTCACGTGAGATACAAATTTTGGACATATTTTACTATTTGGATATATAGTTTTAAATTACATTTACTCTTGTCAAGAATGATTTTAAATTTTGGATAGTTACATTTGGAATGTGATCACATGCTGTGATATATAATGTTTTGTTTTACGATATAATGTTTTGTTTTTTAAATTCAAGTTGCTACTTTATTTTTTAAATATAAAATGAATCTCTAGATGGAAAATTCAAATTACATTTTCACAATGTGTATATTTTGGATGGTTGAACTACATTTGGCATGTAATTGTGATGTAATGCTTTGTTTTTAAAATTCAAGTTGTCATTTTATAAACTTGTTAAAAATATAAAATGAATCTCTCTAGATGGAAATCATTGAATTATAAACGATATTTTGGATAGTTGAACTACATTTGGCATGTGATCACATGTTGCGATATTTAATGTTTTGTTTTTAAAACTCAAATTTTGGATGGTTAAACTACATTTGGCATGTGAAGTAATGTTGTGATTTAATTTTTTGTTTTTAAAACTCAAGTTTTGGATAGTTGAACTACATTTGGCATTTGATTGTGATATAATGTTTTTTTTTATTGGCTAGTTGAACTACATTTTGCATGTGAAGTAATGTTGTGATATAATGTTTTGTTTTTTAAACTCAAGTTTTGGATGGTTGAACTACATTTGCATGTGATTGTGATATAATGTTTTGTTTTCACTGGATAGTTGACCTACATTTGGCATGTGAAGTAATGTTGTGATATAATGTTTTGTTTTTAAAACTCAAGTTTTGGATGGTTGAACTACATTTGGCATGTCATTGTGATATAATGTTTTGGTTTTATTGGATAGTTGGACTACATTTGGCATGTGAAGTAATGTTGTGATATAATGTTTTATTTTTTAAAACTCAAGTTTTGGATGGTTGAACTACATTTGGCATGTGATTGTGATATAATGTTTTGTTTTTATTGGATAGTTGAACTACATTTGGCATGTGAAGTAATGTTGTGATATAATGTTTTGTTTTTAAAACTCAAGTTTTGGATGGTTGAACTACATTTGGCGTGTGATTTTGATATAATGTTTTGTTTTTATTGGATAGTTGAACCACATTTGGCATGTGAAGTAATGTTGTGATATAATGTTTTTTTTTTTTTAAACTCGAGTTTTGGATGGTTGAACTACATTTAGCATGTGATTGTGATATAATGTTTTGTTTTTATTGGATAGTT
This sequence comes from Pinus albicaulis, assembly GCA_034641835.2. Taxonomy (NCBI): domain Eukaryota; kingdom Viridiplantae; phylum Streptophyta; class Pinopsida; order Pinales; family Pinaceae; genus Pinus; species Pinus albicaulis. The sequence goes on from CM076578.1 coordinate 1,059,187,818, forward strand.
GAACTACATTTGGCACGTGAAGTAATGTTGTGATATAATGATTTTTTTTTAAATCAAGTTTTGGATGGTTGAACTATATTTGGCATGTGATTGTGATATAATGTTTTGTTTTTAAAATTCAAGTTGTCATTTTACAAGAAAAAAAAAGTTCACATGAATATATGTACATAAAAATGATTTAAGTACATGAATGAATATATGTTAAAATGATTGAAGTACAATATACATCGATGTATATATATCTGAAAAAAATCATAAGATTCTAGGTCTTCTTAGATGTGTCAAACAATCATAAAATTTTAAAATTGCATTCTAGAACATATATATCCAGTACATGCAACATTTTTCATCAATGCACATAGAAAAGCTACTTTCAGTTGATAATAAACTAGAAATTACGAAACACATACCACACATTTTGCATTCAAGAATGAATATTATAATTTACTTCTAATAAACACACACGTCTAAAACAAAATCATGCAACTTCATATTTTCATTATATCAACTATGTTAGATACACAGATACGTACATTTTGCAATAATGACATTATGACAAATTGTACCAGAGAATGTATGAAATCGTTTAGACTAGATAATGTAGACATGTGTATGTGTACACATGTATAAAGTACTCGTGTGCATGTACCAAAACAATGTACATGTGCAAACACGTGTACATATAACATAAAAAGGCAGTTCATTTTTTAGTTGAGCTCTGGAAGTTCTAAAAGATGAATCCAAAGAGAAGAAATTGTTGGGCAGTTCAATCAAAAAAATTCCAATGGAATGCCATCTTCAATGATCCGTTCATGATCGGCTTTTGACATTTTCCATTTCTTAATTTTCATTTTTTTCTTTGATTGAACTTCTATCAACTTTATGTGTGCAGCACACACCAAGTGACTATATTGACAACTTATGACAACAGGTTCATTGTCTTGAAAGTAAACAAAATCCCCACATTGATTAGTTTGTCTGAAAAAATAACCTTTCAGTATAATAGACCCTCTATCATATGTAAACTCGTAATCATTATAGTTTTCTAATAATTTCATCTTTCGTTCAGTGTAATGCATTAAATAATACTTCACATTTTCATTGTTCATAGTAGGTGCAATTACAGCAAAAACATCTCCTGCACAATAAAACAAACTTATGTATTTAAATTTAGATCATAATTAACATGAAAAATTAACTTTAAAATTAACATACATGTACTTGATTTTATTATCTATTTCTAGATCTCTATCATTTGAAAGCAATTGAAATGTTACCTTCTCTACAAGATCAGAAACTCGATCACCATCAGATGATATTGTAGTCTCTTCTGATTTCATTTCTTCAAACCTTGCAACGAACATTTTCCCCTTTGTATTTAGCTATGTATGTTGCCAGTATTTTACATACATTTTGTTTTCACGAACATCATTGGATTTTGTGTTTTCTATTCAAACATGACAAAAACAAGAATATTTTATTTTATCCAATGCAAACACATTTGTGGAATACTTTGTTTTAATTGAATGCAATTTTTGAGTCCCTTTTATTATTTCAACGTCATTTCCAATCGATCTATCTACATCTTCGACCCCAATATGCCAAAAAAAACACATATGGAAAATTCAAACAAGAATATAAATATGATATCAAAATACCATCAAAGATAATCATTGTGATAAATGTACATTGTTTAAAATTATAAATATAAGAAAAATTAAATTGAGTGTACATTCACACTTCCCTTGATCTGTTAGTCTCATGTCTTAGTGCAGTGATGCACCATAGAACAACTTCTTTAGCTGAGAGAAGTCGGTTTGCAAAGGGGTCCATTTTATATCTTCGAAGTGCTCATTTTATGCATGCCCCTACACTGTCATGTTCTCCTATTCAATGACCAGTCTCAAAGAAATTCTAACAACGTTTAATGTAGGTTTTCATATGAATAAGACACAACCAAAAGAATGATCTTGAAGATTTGAATTGACTTGTGCATCCATCTGACCATATCCAATATTCATTGAATTTTATTCTACTACTTTTCAAGTTGTAATAAAAATTTCCAAAATAGCGTTGTACAAAATACTTATCATGTGTACGATCGTCACTGATATAAAAGTGGTATTCTTTAATAACATGTCGATTTTCACTGGTGCTTTCTATATGATCAACATTTTTTTCAGCATGCCTATATAGAATATGGATGAGCATGGATACTTTGTCAGAATGATAATATTCACTTTACATTTATTTTTGTTGAACAAATGCGTAGTTTTCTGCAAAATCAATTACTGACAAAATGGCCCCTGGTGGAAAAACTTCATGAGTTTTTTTGAATTTCAAGTCCTATCATCAAGCTCTATGGGAATGCTTGGTGTATTTATAAATTTCTACCTCAAACTTTCTCAAAAAATCTATCACAAAAATTTATTCTTCTTGTAAATCAATTCTTTTAATACTTGAACCTTGAATCAATGTATGGATATATACATATCTCTTCCATTTCACTTTCATGTTGCACAATGATTGATCATCTATATCAGTATGATATTTTTTTTAAAATTTAGTCAAATTTCCACAATCATCGCATTTTTTACCACCAACATTTATTTTGGTAATTGATAATTCATGGATTTCTCTTCCACATAGAATTTGAGATATGAAATCACGGATTGTGGAAGGAGGAGGTGAATCTTTCCAAAAAAAAATACCAAAATTAAGGAATGTGTAATAATATAACTAAAATTCCACATCATAATGACAACAACAAGTGTCACGTACGGTGATAGGTTTTACATACCATGGTTTCTATTGCATAGAAGCACTAATTGAGATATCAATTTCAGGATTCTCTTCTTTGAACTTGTTGAACCACCCTATCTAAGTGGTGTCCAAGAAATGTTTTGTATGTTCTTCGTACCGATTTCGTGTTATTCTTCTTCGCATCACATCCCTTGCTTTTGGTGAAACATGTGAATTTTTCATCCAATATTCATATATTATTTTTTTTAAATTTTCTCCAAGTCTATCTTTGTATGGTTGCCTACAAATAGCTTTCCAACAAGCGAGTTCATCATTTACATCTATTTGCAACTGAAATTTCCGATATTTGTGAAAAAAAAATCGTGAGGTTCCTAATGCTCGTGCCATAGATTTTACCAAGCCATTATCTTTAGTACTCAATGAAACCACTACCATATGTATTGCTCTACATGCATTTAAAACATTTTTCTGCCTAGATCTTTTAATTGAATTTATAGCACTATTTATATTTTGTATCACATTTTCCTTCATTTTTTTATCTTTTGTTGATTTTCGAATACCCAATAAATTCGTAGCTTATTTTAATTTCCTTAATGTTAAGAGACCTCTCAACAATTGGGCTTGAAATTCCACAGCTTCCTTTATAAATAACGAATAAAAAATGAGATTAACACGATATCGTATAACATGGTCAACTTTTTTATCTCCATATGTGTGAGTGTCAACATTTTCTAACATCTCATCATTGATATTGATTTCATCTATACATATTCAAATTAATAGTACATAATAAGTTTACATATTCAATAAATAACTAAATTAATAAATATGTATAATTTCAATAATACGTGCATGTGTTCAACACACAAACACACACACACACATATATATACCTAGTGATTCAATTTCTTCAATTAAGTTTCTTTCAACATTTTCACAATCTTCAATCATTGGCACAATATCTCTTTCACTTTCTCTTTCAAAATTTTGTATCTCATCATCAATGTTTTGAGGAATATCTCTCTCTATTTACATTGCAAAATATTTTTCTAATTAGTTCATCAAATAAAAATTAAGCTTCCCAAATTACACTAGGAAAATTTTAAATATCAAATTTAAAATATTTACATTTACATACTTGCTTCAACTTCTAGTTGAGGTTGATTTTATCTTTCAATATTTGAGCGCTCTTCTCTTTTTTTTTGCGATATTCTCTCCCTTGTTCTCTACATTCCTCAGGGTCACTTGTTTGATCATATTTTCTCTTGCAATTCCTTCAATTTCCCATGATAATTGAGTATGAAGTTAAAAAAATTTACTTCTAAAATTTAGGCAAAAACTCAATTAAAAAAGCATCACAAAATATTTAATTAAAAAAATAAAAAATAAAAATAAAAAAATAAAAAAATAAAAAATAAAACTCATTTTAAATTTTTTTCACAAATGACATACTTCAATCCAAAACACTTTACAAAATCCAAGAAAAAAATGTCTTCTAAAAATGAAATGAAGCTCAAAATATTTCCTTTCAAGCCGTGCAAAAAAATTTCATTTAAAAAGTTAGACAAAAACTCATTTTAAAAAATTATTATAAAAGATTTACTTCAACCCAAAATGCGTACTCTAAAAAAATGTCACTTCAAAAAATACCTCCAAAAAATGTCCATTGAAAATTAAGCCCAACTTCTTAAAACATGTCACTTTAAAAAATACCTCCAAAAAATTTCCTTTGAAAATTAAGTCTAAAAACCTCTAAAAAATGTCTCTAAAAACTAAATACCCCCAAACAATGTCCTTTGAAAATTAAGCTCAAAAAGCCTCTAAAAAAATATCACTTTAAAAAATACCTCCAAAAAATGTCCTTTGAATATTAAGCCTAAAAAGAGTCCTCCTGAAATTAAGCCCAAAAAAAATCCAAAAAATGTCTTTTGAAAATTAAGCCCAAAAACCTCTAAAAACAAAATAACTTTTAAAAAATGTCCTTTGAAAATTAAGCCCAAAACCTCTAAAAACAAAATACCTTCAAAAAAATGTCCTTTGAAAATTAAGCCCAAAAAGCATCCAAAAAATGTATCACATACCTCCAAAAAATGTCCTTTGAATGTTAAGCCAAAAAGATTCCTTTGAAAATTAAGCCCAAAAAAATCCTTTGCAAAATCAGACCAAATGAAGAAATGTGTGAAATTATGTGAAAATAATGAATCCATTTACGCCTATTTATATTGTCGTAATTTTTTTTTTGGAGGGGCTTCGTCGAATTTTCCGACTAACGTAAAGTCAATTAAAAATCTGGCTGAACTTTTGCGTCGTTAGACTTGACGGGCCATTGGGACAAAAAGCAATTCGGCCAAGCTTTTTTTTAAAGTTCAGCCGAACTAACACGTCTGCAATTACACAGAGCCGAGCTCTAAACACATTTCTTCAACTTTGAATTGATTAAACTCCATGAAAAATTATGAATTAACTGTCGGAACCAAGACAAGAATTTGCATAATTCAATCTACTTTTAGGAAATATAACTTTATGGAATTTAAAAAATATTTACTAATTTTACTTAATTTTGTAATAAAACAGGTGCAAACAATTTCTGAAGGTAATTATGATTCAGTGAAATCAATATATTGTATCTTCCAAAATAGACTGTAAAAAAAATTGAAAAAATTATGGTGCATTACATTGGTCTGTCATCTATAATGGGTAGTTTTTAGATTTTTAGTTTATAACTTATATCTTGAGAGATTTTGTGCGAGCCAAAACATATTCAAAATATGTAGTTTTTTCATATTGGATCAGTTCAAAAAATTCTAGTAACTATGATATGCATCAGTTGGTTTTGTAAATATAACGAAAACGAAGTGACTTTGTCTAGATTGTTGTAACACATTTTGTTTCTCAAAAACACAAATTTTTCAAAGAATACACCAACGCGTTTGAACATGACTTTTTATGAATCATTTGATTGTTAAAGAACACACACTCAAATAAATGTTAAATTGACATATCAAATGTGTATAAAAAAATTTCAAAAAATAAGTAATAGAAAGCTAATAAAATTTCTGACAATTTATTTTTTTATTGTAAAATGAAATTCTAAATAGAAAAATTGTTTTAGCTTGCAGAAAGTTGAAGAACAAAAAAAAAAAAATGATATTTTTTTCTCAAAAAAGGGCAAAAAATGTAACCCAACTTCACATTTTCACCAGCACACATTTCCTTTTTTATATGCATTTATGTAAGTGTTTTGCATTTATGGTTTTGCATGCTCTTTTATGTAATTATGAGAACATCAATGAAGTAAATATCTCATATGAATAATATTATTCCATAATTGATTAAGGGTTTCCATTAATAACAAAGGGAAAGATTGTTGGAAATATTATTGTCATTGACATAAAATATTGTAGGATACTAAAAATGTCAAATATAAGCATTTCAGGAATTGTGAATATTATTTTCATTGACACCAAATATAAGGGGAGGCTATAGAATTCAAAGATAAATATTGCAATATGGAGATTGTTTGAAATATTAATTTTGGACTTTTGATGCCTAGTTTGGATATTGTGTCTTTGAAATAATTTTTACTATAAATACTTAGCTCAAATATGAGCATAGGATATATGGTTGAAAACCTTATTCCGATATATTTTCAATGGTGTATAACACTGCCTCTAACCCCATACGAATTAGGAGATATGAAATATTTTATTAGGCTAGCTTAGCTAGAAAGTATAGGTCAACCCAACCAAATTTACAAGTTGGTCCCATAAGTGAATATATCTACACTATAATAAAGGATATGAGTGCATTTTAATATCATCCTACTATAAATAGATTTAAGGAGTGTAGTAGAATTTTGGGACTACTCTTGGGAATTTAAAGGTGGAGAAAAGATGTGATTTATGGAGTGAATGATTCATCTTGGAATTTTTGCTATGAAATTTCTTCTGTGATGTCTCAAAATACGAAATTTAGAGGAGATGGAGGTGAGATATTCTTTCACACAAGGTAAAAAAATTAAGCATTGGTTATTTATACATTTTGATACATGATCTAAGGAACTTAGGGTTCCTAGATACTCTTTAAATTTGATTCAAACAAATCAGCTTGGCATTTTCAGTATAAATTTTCTTCTAGCAAGTTTAAAACCATGAAATTTTAAGGATATAGATGCAAGATATTCACAAACATATACTAAATTTTTTAGGTATTGGTTCACTATACTTTATAATATATTCTCTAAGGAAATTAGGGTTCCCAAATAGTCTTGAAATATGCTTCAAATAGGTTAGTTCGACATTTTTTCTACAACTTATTTTATGAGATGTTTCAGACTGTGAAATAGAGATAGAGGAAAACCTCTAGGTACCTATGATAAAAAATCTAAACGTTGGTTCACTATAGTTTCATAGGTATGCCTTACAAAAATTAGGGTTTCTTAATAGTCCTAAAATAAGCTTCAAATGGGTCATTTTGGAATTTTCTCTATAAATTATTTTCTGGGATGTCTTATATATGATGAAAACTCAATAAGAATTATGAATCTCTAGAGTTAAATCAAACCATGTACAAATATATGATTGGTATTTTTCTTTATCTAACAGCCTCAGGACCAGATATTATGCAAGCAGTGGGATTAGTGGGCATATATCAATAAAATCCAAAGGAAACTCATCCACCTGTAGTGAAGAGTACATTAAAGTACTTGCAAGAGGCCATTTATTTTGTCTTATTGTATTAAAAAAGCACAAACTTCACTCTCAAATATTATACATATGCATATTGTCTTGGTAGTGTTGATTACCAAAAAAACACTAGTGGAGGAGCATTCTTTCTAGGAAATTGTCTAGTCTCCTAGCTCATGAAAAAAAAAAACTTCAAGTTCCCTATCCATAGTTGAATTAGAGTATATTGCAACAACATCATGTTGCAACCAAATTCTATGGATGAAGAAAAATATCTAGGACATTCAAGTAGATTGTGATCAACCTATGCCCATTATGTGTAATAAAAATAGTGCTATTAATATCTATAAGAACTATATTATGCACTCGAAGAAAAAATATATTCCCATCAAATCTCATTTTCTTAGAGAGTGGGTTTCTATTATATTTTCAAATTAGAATATATTTCCTCAAAATAACACGTTTAAAATATCTTTACCAAACAAATACCCAAAGAAAATTTTGAGTATCTCAGATAAAGGTTGGGAGTGATCTCTCCTTCACTTTCTAGTAAAAGGAGTAGTACATAATTTTAGTCCACCACTCCATGTCTTCTTCACAAGGTGTAATACATGAGAAAAGTGATATTCATCTACAAAAAAATCACAGGGAGAGTTCTAGAGACAAAACATTCGTCGCCAAGGAGAGTTATGTTACCATCAAGAGCAGAAAAAAAAACACATGCATAGGGGGAGTAGAAGTCATGTATCCTTTTCCATTTATGTAAAAGGGGGAGAATAAGAAAATATAAGAAGAAGAAGGTACAACTAACAGATATAGGGAGGTATCAACTAAATTTCATTAATGACTATATTATGTATGGTGGTGTTGCCATCAATGCCAAAAGGGAATATTGTTGACAATGAGTTGTCATGGATGGTTCAACAAGTATAATTGTTGGATCAACAAGTAGTTAAAAGAGTTAATGATTTCATGAGCCCATATTTGAGTAACAATAGATTTTCTATGGAGAACAAATACAATCGCTTGAATTTGAAGACATATTCTCAAGTAGTTTGGAGTTCTCATCCAAGGAGAGAAGCCTCACCAAGACAAATTTTGAGAAAGATAACTTGTTGTATGAGGTTACCATATATAGTAACTCAATAAATTAAGGAACCAGGTGAATGAATTGGAAGAAAGAGAAGTTATTCTTGAAGGTGAATTACTTGAGTATTTTGGTATGAAAGGGCAGGAAAAAAACATGGGGAACTATATATTCGAAATCAAATAAAAGTAGTGGAAACTAGCATGTTTAAGAAAAAAAATAATACTTTGTAAACTTGGAAGAATAAAATGGAAGAGTAAGTAGCTAAAGTCATGATAATGAAGAAGGAGCTTGAGGTATCCAAGACAAGAATTAAAGATATTCAGTGACGTATTCAAATTGATTCTACACAAACTAAAGAACACCTTTTTGTGCTAAAATTACAAGTAGCTACTCTTTAATCTAAACAAAAAGAAGTTTCCAAAAGAGATTTTGAGATTGAGAAGAAACTACATAATATGAAAGAATTGGACATAGAACTAGTTGAATTAAGGAGGAATAATAAGGAGTTGCAACTTGAAAAAAATGAGAGATTACATTGAAACTTGATGTTTCAGAAGCACAAATTACTACCCTTTAAAACATAACAAAGAGTGAAATGGTTGTGAAGGAAAGAGAAGAGTCCAACACTTTGAGGCATGCAAATGCATATCTATTGAAGCAAGTTGAATGAATGGAAATGAACTAGTTTAGTGGAGTGGAAGTACAAGCTTATTTTCATTAGGTTAATGAATAACTGCAATGTGAGATGAAAAAATACCAAGCACCAACTTGAAAAGCAACTACACGAGACCTTAGAAAGTACATGAGCCACAAATCACAACGGAACGAAAAACAACTTATGTTAGAATATGCAGGCCCTGATATTTTATTTTTACGTGGTAACTCACACAAAGACACTGAATTTGAGATTGTATCCTCACAACCATCCACACAGAGTGATTGATCCCAATATTTATGAAACATTGGTTACTATCTCTACCAAAATAATTTCTTTCTTCAACCAAAGGTTGTGTTTGTACTAGTTGTTTCTTCAACTAATCTAATTATTGCTACATTATTGTTTTGATGAAGTCTATGTGGATTGCTGCAATTCTATCATTTATTTCGAATATGAGGTTATTTATTTATGAATTCTTCACTATGAGTATTTTATTGAAATTTTCAATTTCAATATTGTTTATACTCAAAGATGACATTATTTCACCCAAATCCTCAGAAGGATCAAACTTTGATGTTGGTTTTGAAGAAGTTGATGCACAAACATGTTAAATCTTTTATTTTATCATGAACTAAATCTGTTGCACATAATTTTAAGTTTTCTTATCCCACTTAATTATTAGGGACATTAATTGTTCTTTATCTTTTTCTACAACTTCCAATTCAAGTGTCTTAACATGTTCAATAGCTAGTATTTTAAGCTTTATTCTGAGCATCTAAACATATGTGTCCCTAGAATTGATTAGGCCTATATTGAAGAAGATTCCTTTGGTTCTATCCCCACTCTAACTATACATTTCTTTGAGTCTTAAATATTCATTTGTTTGTTTCTTGTGAAATTCTTCTCTTACTTAAATTAACTGGTAATATTTGGAAGAAAAATTTCCAACATTGAAGAATTGATAGTATTATTTGTTAAACTCCCAAATATATTTTCTCCAAATTGTATATGTAATTCCATATAGCCCATTAGAAGTATTTTCTTCAAATCTAGAGTGAAAATGGTTGCTCTGAAATCTTTTACAATTTTAATGGTCTAAGCTTTAGGTTCCAAAATTCCATGTTCAAATATCAATTTCCATAATCTAAAGCAGACATTAACCTTATTTGTGAATAATCTGAACCTTTCTTCCATAACTCTATTTAATCATCTTGTTTCATCTTCATATTCTTATTATTCATTTCCATAAATTGTGAATAGAGGTTATCTTGATTTCCTGTTGTAAAAGGTTTCATGCCAAAATATTATGTCTCTTGAACCACAAAATTTGTTGGCAATTATTGCTAGTTGAACACAACCTCTCTTGATGTAGCTTCCTCTGTGCTTGGAGATGAAAATGAGACCTCCTATTCTTCAACTCTTGCCTTTTTCCTATATCCTTTTCTCTTCAAACTCTAATTTTAAAATTGATAAGGAAAATTGCATCTCTATAAATCCTATCTTTATCTCTTTTTCCTTTGGATCTGAGTATCTAGAATAATTAGTTGTGAAGTTTGGCATGATTCCTAGGTAGTTTGAGTAGTCTAAACCAGATATTTCTCCCAAACATCTATGTTTAAAAAGGGTTCTATAATTGGTTCGGGCACATGTTTATAAGGGGAATATCCTTATTTTACTATCCTTTCCGATATGACATTTTGAGGATCAAATTTCTAACTTCTCCCTAGTGGAATTTTATCTGCTTCAACATTCCTCAACCTCCAGCAGTGCTTCTTTGGTATTGATTAAGAAATTTTTGACCTCTTTCTTCAATTTGAACACATATAGATGCTTTGATGCAAATTGAATGTGATATGAGTTGAGTATTTTACTGATAAACTATAATGAAAATATCCCCATGGGTGATAAAACTAGAAGCTTGTGTGGAGGTAATTCACAACCATAGATTTTAATCTATGTAATGCCTTTAAATAGATATTATTCCCCTAGTTTGGTATCTAGGCTAAGCATTAAAGTATTCGTAATTTTTGGAAAAATTGTAGGAGGAAGCTCATCAAATAATAAATTGTATACAATTGACAAAAAAATATTGAAAAAATCAACAAAACCCAAATTTAGGGGATGGTTTCTCACTACTGGAATTTAATGAATCATTGAGAAAACATTTCCACTATGATATTGACTACGCAAATTTGAGAACTTATCCAACTAAAAATAAATACAAGGAATGAATAATACCTAAAATACTTAGTGAAACCATAATGAGCTAACCAAGCATTAATGACAGCATCCAAATACTAAATGAAATGGGATCTCATAAAGGACTTTTTGGCCAATTAAAGAGAATTTGTAAATCCTAATAGTACAATATCATCTATAGATTGCTCATCATCATATGTTAATAAAAAATAGACCATGGATATGATATTTCTTGACATTTTAGGGATATGTTTGAAGGGTAAGGAGGGGAATTCTCTGGTATTTGGAATTTAGAGGTAAGAAAGATTCAAGGACAATATCTTTTTCTTTAGAGGCCAACTCATTGTAATATTGACTCATGAAATATGCATTTAAGGTATGTTTTTTATTGGGAAATAACATATTTAAAATTTATACAATGGATGTGAGGTTAACATGGAACAAAATTACTCCATCTTTACACACAACAACTTGTTTGTTAGGAAGATAATGTTGAAAACACCAAGAAATAAATTCAGGATAACAATATGTGTGTGGAATGATGAATTGAACAAAATAGGATTCCAAGGAAAAGGAAATGTCATGTTTATCTTCAAAATGTTGAAAGGCCCGCTCCCTAACCTCATAAAATTCAAATTCACATTAGATTTTATAGGAATATTCTTCTAATTCTATTAATGACAGATCTTCAAAATTTACAAGACAAGAAGAATTTGAAGTATGGGGTTTCGTCACCTTAATATTCATTTTTTACTGAAAGGAATGAATGCAAGATTTTGACAAATACCTAGTAATTTGTTACATTTTCATGTATAGGCTATCAGATGGCTTTTAGAGACGAACTATATGATGCACTTCCAATAGAATGAAACAAATAAGTCACATTTACCATTTTAATGGTTATTTTAGCCATTTGGATACAAGAGACATAATTTGATTGAACAAATACCACTTATTTTGGAAAATATGAGAAAATAAGTTACTTACTAATTATTTTTTATTTTTTTCTCATGCATATAACACGTGGAGAAACAATTTTTCACCACTTGGATGCAAATTGGAACACTTATTACATTAATTATCCACTTCTTCACCTCTGTTTTGCAACAAGCTCACAAAATAAAAGAAAAAATAGATCAGCAACTTAGAAATCATCCTCTTCGAGAGGGAAACCTCCTTTACATTACATAAATGACCAATTCTTGGATGATTTAAATGAAAAAACCTCCTTTCTATATATAAGAGTCCAAGGTGTCACAATATAATCAGAGCCAACATAACAATAATAATGTAAGGGCACAACAGTAACAATAGTGGGCTTTGATGGGGTACAATAATAGAAATATGGGAACTACATGGGCAAAACAATAACAATAATGGGTCTACACTAATAATAACAATAAGGGAATACATTAGTATTATAGGGGCCTAACATGCCCCTCTCCTTCTATAGAGTGTTTTCATCAACGCTTGAATATTTTTGGATGTTTCTATATAATTTATCATCCTCCCATGTCAAATATTCAATGGGTAAGTTCTTCCACTTGATGAGATACTCTGAAATTGATCGATTTCGTAGCTATAGAGCTCCTATTTTCGTGGCTGCTTCAAGTTCCAATATGATTTTTCCTTCCTCGTAAAGTTCTGGTAATATTGTTTGCAATGGAAGCTTGTTGCCTATAACCTTCTTTGAGCATGAAACATGGAAAACTGGGTGCACTCAAGAGGATGCAGGAAGCTCCAATTTGCATGCCATAGTACTAATATTTTGAAACACCTTGTAAGGACCATAGTACTTTGGTGATAATTTATTATCCTTCTTATATTTCTTGAGGGACATTTTTTTGTATGGTTGTAGCCTTAAAAATACCCAGTCACCTACATCAAAACTATTATCCTTGCAATGTTGATATTCATGTTCTTTCATTCGAGTATGTGCCAAAGTGAGGTTATCCTTTAGGATTTAGAGAAGTTGTTGTCGATGCTCGATGTGATCTTCCATTTCTTGAACCTTAGAATTTTCTCTTAAATATGATGTGATGAAAGGTGGATTATATCTGTAAAGTGCCATAAATGGGGTTGTTTTTGTTGTAGTATGGAAGGAAGTGTTATACCACCATTCAACCAGAGGTAACCACTTGACCCATTGTGTTTTTTTATCAGATACAATGAAAAGAAGATATCCTTCCAAACATTTATTCACTATCTCAATTTTCCCATGAGATTCAGGATCATAAGATGATATATGAGTTGATTGAGTACCTAGACAAGAAAATAATTATGTCCAAAAATTTCCTGTAAAAACGAGATCTCTATTGCTTAAAATAATCTTTGGGTTACCATGTAGTTTTTGAATTGTTTCCATAAATGCAGTAGAAAATGTGTTGGCTTTAAATGGATGAGATAATTCACAAAAGTGTGCATACTTAGTAAGTTTATCAACTATCACCATGTTGACAATTTTTCCTTCGGACTTGAGTAAACATGATGACATTTTTTCCTCCCAAGGTTGACTTGGTTTGGATAAATGTTGTAACAAACCCAAGGTCTTAATTGTCTCAACTTTATTTTGTTGGAAAACCAAGCATTCTGCCACAAAATTTTGAATATTAGATTTAAGGCCATCCAAAAAAAATCATTCTTAACGTTATGGAAAGTTTTTAAAAATCTTTAGTGCCCTCCTAAGGGAGAGGTGTGAAATTCCAACATAATATTTTGTTTGATTTAGTAATTCTTACAAAGATATAAGTGATCTTTGTACCATAATGAATAATTTTTCCAGCTAAATGTATCCGATTTACTAGGATCTTGCTGCAAATTTTGAATGAGTGTCCACACTTCTTCGTCATTCTTCCATTCATCCCTTGATTTTGTTATCTAATCCGATTGGATAATATAACTGGCACAAATAAATTCTTCAACATCCTCATCCTTTCTTAAGAGTGCATTTGCAACAACATTTTTCTTCCATTTTTTGTAGACGATTTCATGGGTTTTTTATGTTTGAACATTTAGTGAGGATAATTGTGTAATTATGTCCCATTGTTCTTTATTTAGAAGCTTTGTCATGTCATTAGATTTGATTATATTTCTTTCCTTCCATGGGATACCCCTTAATTCAACTTCCTTTCCTTCCCAAAAAAAATTCAAGAAAATTTCTTGAAGATAAAAATCTATCATACCCAAAGATTGTAACCATTGGACTCCTAGTACAACATCAACACCACCCATTGGAATGGAAAGCATTGGACTATTCAATACATATTACCCCATGGTTAGCTTGATATTATGGCACTTTCCAAAGAAATTTATAGTTCTTCCATTTGCAACCATCACTTGACACTCTGGTGTTGGATATATGAAGCAATTGAATTCCTTGGCTATCTTACAATGAATTAAATTATGGGTACTACCTGAATCAATCAACACTATTACCTTTTTCTTCTTGATATGTCCTTCTATATTAAGAGTTTGAGGAGTGGTAATTCCTACCAATGCACGACAAGATATGGTCAGATTCATTTATTCTTTATCTAGGTTTGGTTCCTAGTGTATATCCTCTTCTTTTGAAGTTTATTGTTCCTTTTCTTCCTCCTATTCACAATATATGTAAAATAATTTCTTCTCAGCACATTTACGACCTTTAGTGTATTTTCTATCATGACTTTAACAAAGCCCTTTTGATATTTTTTCTTCCAACTATTGTAGTGTTAACCTTGTAGGTTGTGGAAGGCTATCAGTACCAACACTTCCATATTTATAATTGAGAGTGGTAGGCTTCCTTGTCACCATACTTTTTCTTTCAATTTTTCTTGCCAACCTAAATGACTTCTCCAATGAATCAGGTTCCCA
Source organism: Pinus albicaulis (assembly GCA_034641835.2). Lineage (NCBI taxonomy): Eukaryota > Viridiplantae > Streptophyta > Pinopsida > Pinales > Pinaceae > Pinus > Pinus albicaulis. The sequence continues at coordinate 1,059,203,065 of CM076578.1, forward strand.
AAGGCGAACTTCATGTTGGATACTATCATTTAAACTCCCTATTAAGACATCAATCATGTGCTCCTATGGAATATAATTTACCCTTATATTCAATTTTTGGAAGCCCTCAATGTGCTCCACCATTGAACCCTTTTGTTTGAGTTTTATCAATTGGCTAAAGAAGGTGTTTCTCTTTGTATCCTCATAATGTGCTATCATTTCCTCTATAAAAACTGACCAAGTGACAATTTGTTTACAAGAGAAAATCCATCAATACCATACAAATTGATTAGGTTCTAAATATAAAGCTACAATGTGTATCCATTAGGACAATTTTGCGGTCTAAATTGGGCCCCCTCAGGAAATCATAAAATAATAGTGGAAATAATAAAATAAGATTAGATTACATCATCAAATTTTAGAGGGAAAAAGAAAATTTATTTTTTCAACTCGTATTTTCAACTTATCTCCCTATGGGTTTACTCAAATTTCACACAGAAACACTCGTTGGATGTAGAATTTCATCCCTCATCCAAGGAATACCCATGTTTCATACTTTAGATAGACCTTGCTACATGAAAAATGAGGAATACTTGAAAATTTTGATTGCAATGACGTTTTTTCATGTATTTCTTATTTTTCGTGTATTAGGGTCCATTGAAAGTATCTAACATGGGTACGCCTTGGATGAGGAATTAATTTTTCCATCCAAAGAGTACTCCAACTCAGAATTTGAGTAAAAATTTAGGGATATAAGTTGAAAATACGTGTTGAAAAAATAGTTTTATTATCTTTTTATTTTTTAATGTTTTTACCTTTTTACTCCAAAATTGGTGAATCATACCCCATTATTGACATCATCATATTGAATCATATTGGGCTTATAAAGTTTATTTTGGTTGTAAATTTTTCTGAGACCCATTTTAGACCTCAAAATTCCCCTAATGCTTTTGTGTGTTTTGCACATTATGGAAATCGAAATATTGCTCAATTTGTAGTATCCATGTTATGGGATCCTTGCCATCAAAATTCCTCATATCGATCTTTGGAAAATGGTTGGTCTTCAATAAAATGTTAGATTCATGAAATCATGATTAACATTTATTGTGTTCTCATTATGAGTTTCCTCTACTACCTTTTCGCCATTAGGAAGCTTTTCTTGTAGCAACATTTTCAAACCTTCCTTCAATCCTTCAAGTTTTTCTTCTATACCATATATCTCTACTTCCATTCCCTTCTTCAAACCATCCATGTCTGATTTTAAACCATTAATGTCACCTTTTAGTTCATCCTTAGTTGCTCTTTGTGAGAGAGAAATTTGTTGCATTTCGTCTTGTAATTTTGATATATCATGTTGCATTTCTTCCTCTTCTTCACGCATCATAGTAGAGCTTTTAGGTTTCTTACTAGGTGTTTCCATTTTATTTATTGAGGGCTCAATAAATTATATTTATGCTTCAATATTCCCTTGGAATCACTTCAAACTATTTTTTTAAACAAAATTTATGCAATTTTAAAATAATATACACACCTTTTTCTTGCTTTGTAGGAGCTCGAGATTGATTTTGTTGTATCTAGATCTCCAAGGTCTGAATTCGGGTATTGTAGTAGCCCTCTGAGTCTTCTTTCCAATGTCATGGGTCATACCTAATTTGGATTCTTTAAGGTAAATTTATGCCTGATCTCCCACAATGACCTAATGATGGACTAGTTCAGGAGAGAGAACTTGTACAACATGCCACATGTGACTATTTCAACCTTCAACTCTGAAATTGATATACAAGAAGCTATATCACATGCAATTTCTTCTGCTTTTTATAGAATTCGAATATTATGCCTGAAACGAAATTTATGACAATTTTCCCTCGGTCACCTGTTTGAGATGAAATTCAGGAGCCTGCAAAAACCCTAATATCCTAAGAACATATCTTCGAAAATACAGTGAACCAAGACCTGAAATTTTTACATGAAGCTCATTAATATTTTGACTCCATGTGGTAAAACGTTTAGCTTCTAAAGCCTCTTAGAAACAATGGTATATAAAAAACGCCAATATGACATGTTTGAAGAAATGAAACCCTAGAATCCCAAACTCTAATACCAAATTTTATGCAACCAACTCACAAAATATAATAAAATATAGATCAATGACTTAGAAATCATCCTCTTCGAGGGGGAAACTTCCTTTACATTACATAAATGAAAATTTCTTGGATGATTCAAATGAAAAAAACTCCTTTCTATATATAGGAGTCCTAAGGGTCACAATATAATCAGAGCAGACATAACAGTAAAAATGTAAGGGCACAACATAACAATAGTGGGCTTCTATGGGGCACAATAATATCAATATGGGGACTACACGAGCACAATAATAACAATATTGGGGCTGCACTAATAATAAAAATAAGGGAACACACTAGTATTATGGGGACCTCACAACCTCTTCCATTGGTCAATGTGATTCCCCACTGCCCAACAAGGGTCCCATAGGTTATATAATCACATGGTATCATGGGGGTGCTTATTATTTTGAAAACCTCAGGGAGGGGTGATATGGTTCTTTGATTGGTGTTTGTACCAGCAGTAAACCACTCTGGCACAAATTTGAACCATCCCCCTCCCCCTCTACCCACATTAACCTTTAATCAATCGAGGGATCCTTCACATGCATTTTCTGCCATAGATCAAAATTGACCTCGAGGATGTGATCCCAAAGTTGCACAAATATTAATCATGAGAAGAAGGGTGTAATATGTGCCTATTTGATAAAAATTAAAATTTAAATTGCATAAATAAACCATAAAGATATACACTGAACTCAAAATCATTAATGGTACACCACACAGAAGGAAAAAATTTCAAGTTTTTTCTCAAGGATGGGAATATTAGAACACTCCATAGGGTTATCACATATTCAAGAACTGATAGAGACTTGATATATATAAGCAAGATGAGTGATGAATATGTAATTATTATTTTTGAAAGGGAAAATTATATGATGGTTCAAGGAGCAATGGTGTTGATAATGAGAATTTGGTTTGGAACTTTGTGCAAGTTTCTGGGAAGCACCATGACTAATGGGTGTAATGGTTCTATTGTTCATGAGGGTGGAAATGAAGAAGACAAAAAAGGTAATGTATGTGGAGAAAATACAATGTTATGGAATCAAAGAATCAGACATACTATAGAGAAGGGACTTCAAGAATTATATGGGAAAGGTATGGTTGAAGGTGTGTCTAATTGCACTTTAGATCTTGATTTTATGAACATTGCATATATGGTTTAAAAAATCTGGTAATATTCTCATAAAGCGCTACAAGAGCAATAAAATTTATATTAAGTACATAGTGATGTGTTTGGAGATGTGCATCTTTCACCATTAGATAAATATAGGTATTATGTTTAATTCATAGATGATTTCTTAATGAACACATACATTTATTACCTCTTAAATAAATCTGACGTTTTTAGTAAATTTAAAGAGTTTAAGACTCTTATGGAGAATCGAGCAGAGAAAAAAATTAAGTTGTTAAGGACAAATAGTGGTAGCTAATTCTACAGGAATGAATTCAAGGAATTAAATAAGTGTAGTATAGCATAGGTAGAAGATTACTCCATACACACCTCATTGGATTGGGGTTGTGGAAAGGATGAATAAGACATTGGTGGAAAATCAAGGAGCATGTTCAATGGTGCTAAGTTAGGATAGGAGTTCCACGCATATGCAGTGTATATTGCATGTTACCTAGTAAATATATCAACCCTAATCCACATTGGTTGAAAATACTTTCTATGAGGAAAGGAATATTAAAAACACCTCTCTTATTCATATTAGTTTTTTTTGTTGTGATGATTATGTACATGTTCCAAAATAAAATAGAAGTAAGTTGGACAATAACAATGAAAGGTCTATCTTTATTGGTTATAAATATTGTTTAGAATGTTATAACCTTTGTAACCTAGAAACTAAAAAGGTTTTTATAATCGATATGTTGTACTTAGAGAGGAAAAAGATGTTTCCAAATAGGAAATCCTACCAAGGACAAAATAATGAGAGAAAAAAGATTTTGAGTTGAAGGATGAAAAATTTGAATCAATAGAAGAATACAAATCAAAATAAGATGAACCCATGCTCCATTATTGAGGAGTTCATTTTTGAAAAGAAGGCAACCATAAAGGTACAATCCACCACATTTTCATTCTAAGTTTTCTTTGCCTATTTCTAAGTATGGTCCTAGAACTATTAGGGAGGCAACAAATAATTCATAGGATGGTAAACTTTAGAAGAAGGCCATGGCTGAAGAAAATGTATCCTTGGATAGAAATGGTGTTTAGGATCTAGTTGAATTGATAATTGAAAAAATTATTGTTTAAAAATGAGTTGAATGTAGAAGTAAATTGGAGAAGTACAGAACTTAATTAATAACAAAGTGGTGAAATTTTCTCTCTCGCCACTAACTTAACTTCTATTATATTTCCTTTGTCTATTGTTGTTGATTTTATTCTTGAAGTAGACAAGATGGATGTAAAAACACCATTCCTACATGGGAGCCTTGAAGATAAATTCTACATGAAACAACCTAAATGTTTCATTGTGAAGGGAAAGAAGGAGCTTGTTTTCCAATAGAAAAATTCCCTATATGGGTTAAAACAATCTCCATAAATATGGTGTTAAAATTTTGATAGTCGTATATTGGGACTTGGTTTCACATGGAGCAGAGAAGATCATTATGTGTATTTCAAATTAGTTGGTGATCAATGTATTTAAGTGGTCTCGTATGTGAATGACATGTTGTCGATTGGAAACAAGAAGGAAATCGTCAAGGATTAGAAAGCCTAATTGTATTTTAAATTTGACATGTAAGATATTGGTGCTAAAAATTTTATTTTTGGCATGGAAATTAAAAGAGACTATTAAAAAAAAGGAATTCTTGTTGAATAAGATAAAATATGTTAATATTATGGAGGTTTAATATGTAGGAATGTAAATTGGTCAAATTATCTAATCCTATAGGTGTAAAGTTATCTATATATCAACGTCCTAAGGCACAAGAAGATCATGAGCACCTGTCTCATGTTCCCTATGTAAGTGTTGTTGGAAATTTGATGTAAGAAATAGATTGAACTAGACCAAACATTGCATATGTAGCTAGAATTTTGAGTAGGTATATGTCAAAACTAGGGAAAATCATTAGACATTTGTAAAGGAGGTTTTTAGTTATTTCCATGGCACTAGAGATTTTAGAATTTGCTACCAAGGAAGACTTGGATAAAACATAGTGTTGAACATGATATATGTGTTCATGTAGACTACGTTGGAGATCTAAAACACATGTTATATACAAGTGGTTGTTCTTAACCTATTTGTAGGAGCCATTAGTTGGATAAGTAAGAGACACAATATAGTTGCACTCTCAAATATAGAAGTTGAATACATGGTAGCCACTCATGCAAGTAAGGAATTTATATAGTTATAGAGATTTTGTTTAGGTATTGGGTTTGTATGACAAGTTATAAGGTTGGATTGTTACAGTCAAAGTGGAAGTGTTTTGGAAAATAAGTCAACTTATCATTCTAGAAAAAAAATATTGATGTAAAATATCACTTTGTGAGAAACATGGTTGATGAGAACAAGGTGTTTTTGGTGAAGGTGCACACATTGAATAAATTTGTATATTCATTAACAAAGTCAATGAGTAGTAAGAATTTTTCTTGGTGTAGAGAAATAATGGGCATTGCTACCCTAGATTTTTTATTATGTAATCCTAGATCCCACTTTATGCAAAGAAAATAAAGATTAGAATAATGTTGGGTATGTGTTATATTCTTTACATATTATCCCCACATGTGATTTTTCTGCATCAGGCATAGTGGGGGTCAACAAACATTTTTTTAGGTATGTCCATTTTTGGTAGTTTTGGTAAACAATTTTCTAATTTTGGTTAAGGACGTAATGGTGTAATCTAATTTGGGTCAATGGATTAGGGTTTTAGATCATGTAAAATCATATATATTGTATTGTGAATGATTAATATTATGATGATGAAAGTTAAAAATGTGGCTCTAAATATTTTTCTTATTTTCCCAATTAAAGGTTTCTCATATAAATATTTGAGTATTATGTGTGATTAGAATAGTTTACTTTTTTTTAATAAATAATTTGTTTGTGCATTGTTTACGTAAATTTTTCAAACTTATTCAGTGATCAACAAAAATTCCAAAACCATCAATATTATAAACATCCTGAATTGGAAACATCAAAGACTTGTTTTAATGACATTTAAGCTTTAACACCTATTCAAGGGATTCTAGAAGTGTTGTGCCCTTGTACCAATCAAAGTTGGTTGAGTATTGCTGGGTCTCCAAAATTTCATCCATTTCACCCTCTTTTATTTCATTTTCCTTCAATATTTACTATATTTCATAGCTCCATAAACATCCACTAAGACCATATTCGTGATTATATATGGGTTTAGAAATATTATTTTACAATACATTTATTTTGGTATTTTGAGTAAATTTATGGTTAAATATTAGAAAAATAACATGTATTCACTTATATATAAAAGTTGGATGAGTTTTTTGATGTGCATATGCATATTTGGACAGTGATATTTGGGCTCTAAATCTGAAATTCAAATTTCCTCTTCAAACCCTTAAATATTTGAGGAAGATTTGGGATCATTAATCAATCACATTTCAAGGAGAATAATCATAGAATTTTTTATAAGTGTCTCCTATCAAATCGATGAGAGATTTGTGAAAGGATATGAAGAGATGTTATTTGATAGATGTTAACACATGGTTGTAACCACATGAGATATTTGTGGATCTGAATTTATGAATTAGTTATCTTTGTTTTTTTATAAATAGGATTGCCTTATCCTCTCAAAGGTCTGTAAAGTTTGGGAGCTATGTTCATGCTTATATGTTAGGTTTGGGAATGCTAAAGCTATGCTTATGCTTGATATGTTACAAATTCTAAAGACTCATTATGCTTATGTTTCATGTTATGAATACTATTGCTGTTATGAATACAATCATTTGAGCATGGCTAAGCTTTCATGATGAGATATGGTGTTTCCTCAAGTGAGTTCTTGAGCCTTATACCTCTCATGCACTTTAGGATGGCCACTTGATGAGTATGAGTGTATTTTAATGTTTCATTTTTTGCAATATAGATTAGTTTATTTTTCTTCAATGTTTGTTTCAAGTATTTTGATTATATTCTTTGTTGCGTATTCCATTTATGTTTTTTTGCAGGTCAAACGTTAAATTGCTTTCATTTCATCGAGTCATTGCTTTCCAATTCATGTTAAATGTTCATTTCATTTTAAATTATTTGATTTTAGATTCATAGATTGATCTAGGTGGCTCGAGAGACACTAAGAAGTCCAAGAGGACTCAAAATTGGTCAAAATTCAAAGTGGTCAAATTTCTCTTGAACCATGTCCAGGTCGAAGTGCTCATCACCCTGATTCCAACGATGCAAACAACACTCAAATTCCGAGATCATATAAAGAAGTTAGAGCTGATGAAAATGGGCATGTGGGCCAGGATTAATGGTCCTACAAATTGATCGAAACCCGGTACATAGAATCTGGCTCCCAAAAGCAAGCGAAATTGTTGCCATAAAACGCCCAATAACCCTTATTTTCGGGCAAATAAAAAACAACCCATTGTTTGTTAATATATATATATATATATTAAAATTGGTGGGGTGGGCCATGACCCCCGCAACACACCATGATATTGATATATTAAACATGGGTTGGTTGATCGGTGGTCAAGCCTAACCAACCGAACCTGATGCCACATATTAGACACCATATATATATGGCATAAGTCCCAACAGACCTCGCCACATGTCACCATTTCTAGGACAGATGGGGCTCGAACCCACCCAAACACATGGGTCGGCCCCCATCGAGAAATCCATATACCAACAATTTCCAATCCAAAATAAAATGACAACAAAACATATACACTTAACCATTGTCCTAATTAACCATAACCATGTTACATTTAAATAGTTCCATATTTAAAACTAAAACCAAAGGAACTAAAACAATATGCCGCCAAATATTAATGGTAATTTTATATGGAGGGATTCCTACGGGTTTGACCCTGGGACCTCTGCTCGCATACTTAGTCACCCAAACCAACACACCAACCAAGCACTTTGTAAACTTCACCCTTTCAACAACTACTTAAGCATTCACATTTCATATGCTCGGGGTAGCGAATGGAGCCATGAGTAGGCCAGGGGCGGAACCTTTCCTAGGCGAAGAGGGTGTGGAACTCTAAACTTGGATAATTTTCCCTTAGAGGTAAAATTTCATTTTGTCAAAATGATATAATGTTTATAGTTAAATTTCATGAAATTTCATAGGGAATGCAATGGTGAAGTCATATTCACCATCTAAGCCGCATAATTTCAGTCACCCCGCAGTGAAGCATCTTTCAAGAATCATGGGGAATCTAAAATATTCCCGAAGGACAATATTTTGATGGTGTCAAAATTTGACAGATGGATTGTCGATTTTACACTACTCGATGCCAGAAATGCATTGGTGCGGTCAGTTTTTGTAGTTGAGCCTTTCGTTTTTTGTCCAACTTCAGAAGTGAAGGTACATGAAGTAGTCATGTTATGTTTCCTTTTATTATTGTTGGGTTGATGTATTATTCTTGAGGTCCCTATTTGATATTATGTCGAGGGATCATTATTTCCACATTATGTGAGAGGGAATTAGCTTTTCATGTTATGTATTTTTCTTGAGATCCCTATGTAACTATGTTGAGGGGATACTCGTTGCCACATTATGTGAGATCTTGTTAGTTTTTCATGCTTAAGGAATCCCATTTTGTGTGAGATTTCCTATAGGGAGGAGGTCTCATGGAGATACCAGCGACTCTTGTCGAGGGCGTATGACCTTGTTATGTCAAAGAGTCTTCCATGTAAATCATCATATTTTACAACATTATATGAAGCGACCTCCACTATCTTGACACAGGGCCCAGAGACATAGCCCACACTAGGTGAAATCCGTTATCAAATGTATCATGTTATTATGTATTTTATTTTCGTCATGTTTCTTATTTATTAAGGCATTGCATATATGTTATTTTAATTATTTTGTAAATGAAATTCTAACAACACCATAGAAGTAAAATATCTTGGATCATTTCGATAGTTGAAGGAACTCATATCAATATTGGTATCAAAACGTTCTTCTCATTGATGTGAATTGTGAGTGTGAACAATGATTGAACGTGCAACAATGGAGAATGAATGCCACATTGTGTGAGATCTTGTTAGTGTGCCATGCTTAAGGAAGCCCATTTTGAGTGAGAGTTCCTGTGGGGAGAACATCTCGTGGAGAGACCAGCCACTCTTGTTGAGGGAATATGACCTTGTTATGACAAAGAGTCTTCCATGTAAATCATCATATTTTAAGACATTATATGAAGCGACCTCCACTATCTTGACACTGGGCTCGGAGATGTAGCCCACACTAGGTGAAATATGTTATCAAATGTCTCATGTTATTGTGTAGTTTATTTCCATCATGTTTCCTCTTGCTTAAGGCATGCATATGTGTTATTTTAATGCTATTTTAAATGAAATTATAACAACATCATAGAAGTAAAAGATCTTGGATAATTCTGGTAACTGAATGAACTCGAATCAATATTGGTATCAGAGAAGTCTTCTCCATGATGTGAATTGCAAGCGTGAACAATGATTGAACATGCAGCAATGGAGAATGAAAAATAAATGTATGAGGCCATGCTCAAGATGTCCAAAATGGTGGACATAATATATGAATCTTATGAGAAATATGACAAAGGATTAGGGAACGATGCCCCATCCACATCTTCTAGTGATAATTATTCCTCTTCATCATATTCTCATCATTCGAATGAGGAGATAAACCATAGCCTTCAAGTAGATAACTCTTAATTGAAGATACTTCTACGAGAAGAGAAAGAGCAGAAACATAGATTGTAGCTTTAGTTGCAAGCCACAGAAGAGGCCTTGGAAGAATTGAAGTGAAATTACCAAAGCCTTCAAGCAAAGGATGTTGAATTAAAAAGGCTTCTAAAAAAATAGAAATAGGATAAACATAGACTACAACTTCAACTATGAGCCACGAAAGAGGCCTTGGAGGAGTTGAAGTGCAACAAAGGCTTGGAGAAGCCCTCATCTCCTATTTCTGAATCGACATTTGAGGTAAGCAATGTTGATCATTCTTCAGTTTCAACTTCACATGATGTTATTTCTATTGGAAATGTGGATGTGCCTATTACAGGAACTGGCATGAGACTCCTTACCAAGATGGGGTATAAAGGAGGAGGACTTGGTCTCAATAGCCAAGGCATGATTCATCCATTGGAGGTCATGCAAATACCTCAATTCACAGGTTTGGGTAATACTGAAGGGAAATTCTCAAAGGTATCAGAAGCTTCCGAGACATTTTTGAGACTGTTGAGGGAAGAGAATCATGGGAAGACTTCACTAGCATCCCATGACAGTGCATATTTTAGAGGAAGAGATAATGTAATCTCCCATCATCATAATTGCACCAGAGACAACTATTAAAGGCATAAAAAGTATCGGTATTCTAGTGTTCATTTCGATTACAATCATGTTCTTAATAATGAACATAAATCATGGCATAAAAAATCATGTATTTTTGCGGTTTACAGAACCATGTGATTTCTGAGTTCTGGAAGATAATGGCATCATGAAAGAGGAAGAGGCTTGAAAGGCCTTCTCCACATCAAGAAAAGAAGAACTTTAAGCAGGTCTAGAGGAAGAAGACTTTTTGTAGTCATTGTGACAGAAGTGGTCATCAAAGAGCCACATGTTGGAGGCTCAATCTAGAGAAACGTCTTAAGGACAAATCGTATGTGCATGAACTAGGTGAAACAAATGTTCAAAAAGTGAATCCACCACAGGAAATAACCCTTTCACTTTGATAAGTGAGAGATGGTTTTTCTATATGTGTTAGCTTGTTTTGGACTTGCTTTGTAAATCATGTGTTGCATTTTAAAATGTAAAAGTGATGATGTATTTTCCATTAATTTTTAAGCAACAATGATGTTTTTTCCTTGTATTGATAGATGGGGTATTGTTTCCATTTTGATGTAAACTTGACCAAAGAGTATGTGTTATAAATTCGTGACAAGTATGGGGTTATTGGGTCAAGTTGGTCATGTAATTGAGCATGTAATTTGAAAATATTGTACTACAGGTTTTCATAGGATGCAGGTGTCGTCTCATCGCTTATGGCTCCGAAGAACAAAGGTGAAGGAGAAGGAAGGGTGAACTATTAGGACACGTGTGGTGCAGACAATGTACAAAACAGTTGCAGAGTATATTTTCATGCTTTTGAAGGACCAAAAACTCCTCATTGGGGAGGAATGATCCAAGTGGCTCCATAGACATTGAGAATAGGTCAAAATTCAAAGTGGTCAGATTGCTCTCGGACCAATTCCAGATCAAAGTGCTTGTCGCCTTAATTCCAACGGTGTGAATGACACTCAAATCTGAGCTCGTATGGAGAATTTAGAGCTAGTCAAAGTGGGCATGTGAGCCACGATTAATGGTCCTATGAATTGACTAAAACCCGATGCACAAAATCTGGCTCCCGAAAGTGAGCGAAATCGTTGCCTACTTAAGTGCCCAATGACCCTTATTTTCGAGAAAATAGAAAACAAAAAAATATATTAAAATTAGTGGGGCAGACCACCACACCCCATGGTATTGATACATTAAACATGTGTTTTTTGACCAGTGGTCAAGCCTGACTAATCGAATCCGATGCCACATATTTCACACCATATATATATATGGCATAAGGCCCAACGGACCTCACCACATGTCACCATATCCAAGACCGACGGGGATCAAACCTGCCCAGCCATGTGGGTCGGCCCCCACCGGGTGGTCCCATATACCAACCATTTCTAATTCGAAATATAACCACAACAAAACATATAAATTTAATCGTCATTTAAAATCATAACCACGTTACATTTAAATGGTTCCATATTTAAAACTAAAATAAGACGAACCAAAATAATATGTCACCAATTCTTAACAGTAATGTTATATGGAGGGAGGCCTACGGGTTTTACCTTGGGACCTCCGCTCCCATAATTAGTTGCCCAAACCAACACAACAACCAAGTACTTTGTAAACTCTTCGCTTTCAACCACTACTTAAGCATTCACATTTCATATACTCGAGGCAACGAATGGAGTTGCGAGCAGAGCAGACTTGGAACAGTGCGAAAAAACTAATATTTGGTGAAATCGAGAGCAGGACAAGGGCGGAACCATGATGTAGTTCTAGGAGGTGGAACCTTTCCTAGGCGAAGAGGGTGTGGAACTCTGAATTTGGATAGTTTTCCCCGGGTGGCAAAATTTCATGTTGTCAGAATGATATCAATTTTATAGTCAAATTTCACGAAATTTTGTAGGGAGCAGAATGATGAAGTCATATTCACCATCTGAGAAGAATAATTTCAGGCACCCCGCTAAGAAGCATCTTTGAAGAATCATGGGGAATCTAAAAGATTCCCGAAGGGCCATATTTTGACGGTGTCAGAATTTGAAGAATGGATAGTCAATTTTACACTACTCGATGCCAGAAATGTAGTGGTGTGGTCATTTTTTGCATTTGAGCCTTTAATTTTCGGCCAAATTTAGAAGTGAAGGTATAAGAAGCAGTCATGTTATGTTTCCTTTCATTATTGCTGGGCTGATGTATTATTCTTGAGGTTCCTATTTGATATTATTTCGAGGGATCATTATTTCCACATTATGTGAGAGGGAATTAGATTTTCATACTATGTATTTTTCTTGAGATCCATGTGTAAATATGTTGAGGGGATACTCGTTGCCACATTATGTGATATCTTGTTATTTTGTCATGCTGAAGGAAGCCCATTTTGAGCTAGATTTCCTGTAGGGAGAATGTCTCATGGACAGACAAGCCACTCTTGTTGAGGGCATATGACCTTGTTATGACAAATATTATTCCATGTACATCATCATATTTTACAACATTATATGAAGTGGCATCCATTATCTTGACACCGGGCCCAGAGACATAGCCCACACTAGGTGAAGTTTGTTATCAAATGTCTCATGTTCTTGTGTAGATGATTGTTGTCATGTTTCCTCCTGTTTAAGGAATGCATATGTGTTCTTTTAAATTCAATTCTAACAACATCACATAAGTAAAATATCTTGGATAATTTCAGTAGCTGAAGGAACTCGAATCATAGATAGTCATGAATGATTCTAATTTTACAATGCACACATTACTAATTTCAATTGATGTCTCGTTGCTTTCAAAATAGGTTGCCTTTAAATTTCATAGTTTAAGATATCAATTATTCCTTAGTATACGATTTGTTGCTTTCTTGATTAAATTTACTTTCAAATCATTAGAATATATTTACTTTTATGTTGATAAGATAGATTTATTTTCTTGTTGATAATATAGATTTACTTTCTTGTCACTAGTATAGATTTATTTTCATGTCAATAGAGTAAGTTTACTTTCATGACAATTTTAATTTCAACTTAATAGATTAAAAATGTTTCCTTCCAAGTTTTGAATTTGATACTTTTAAAAAAGAAAGTGTGTTCATACTCATCTTAGACATTTTTCTTGACTACATTTTATTTCAGTGTTGCAATTTCTTTCAATGAATTACAATGTCCCTGTGAAATTGAAAGTTGATTCCTAGCATATATTGTGCAAGTATAATTCATAAGTATACGGCCCTAAATTTGCATTTAATGCAAGTAATTTAACTCGCAATTAAATTACCCAACAAGTGTTCAATCATGTTGTCACCCTAAAAAATATATTGGCACAAAATGAAACTTTTCTAGGTTGTATTCAACCCTCTTCAAATAAGAAGATACTTCCTTGAAAATTTCATCATAACAAGCCCTCGAGTACTTAGGAGTAGTAACATCCATATTGTTACAAATATAAATCATTTTCTTCACTCCCAAGGTGAATTCCAATAGGACATGTTCTCTAGTCTAACTTTTCTAGGTTTTATTCAATCCTCTTCAAATAAGAATATACTTCCTTGACAATTTCATCATAAAAATCCCTTACGTACTTGGGAGTAATAGCATCCATCTTGTTACAAATGCAAATAATTTTCTTCATTCCCAAGGAGAAATCCAATAAGACATGTTATTTAGTCTAACTATCCTTGGAGATAACAATGTCAAAACATCCAATTGTAGAGTCAATGATCAAAACCACATAATCAACTTGAGAGGTTCTAGTAATTATGTTCTTAATGAAATCATGATCGCCATGGGAATTGATCACAATACAGTAGTATTTAATTTCCTCAAACTTCCAAAATGAAATATCAGTTGTGGTATCATGTTCACATTCAACCTTGAGCTTGTCAAGCACCTAAACATATTCCTACTAGCTTTAAATGTCCAGTATTTGTTGAGTTGTTAAAGTCAACATGGCAAAGGCCACAATGTTGACATGGGTTTTCTCCTCTCCCGTGATTAATTAAAGCCTCTAAAAAAATAAAGCTTAGTCTAGATAATCAAAGAACCTAAGAATATATTCCAATTAGCATAAGGAAGAAAGAGGCTCACACAAGATGAAGATTCATACCATAATGACAAGTCAAATTGTATTGCTTATTGTTGAGGGTTTGAATATGGAGGCGAATGCATAGAACGTTTTAGACTGTAAGGCGTAGGCTTGATAGCTTGCAGCAATCTCTTGAGGGTGATCGGGCTCAACAACATGAATAGTTTTGAGAAAAAGAAAAACAATTTTCTATAATATTCTTTCAAAAAAATTATTCCAATGATGTATATTTTTCAACGATTGAATCTTTAATAGGCACATGATATTTTCTATATAAGAACCATTTATAGAGAACATATGAGATTAGGCTTAGGTTTTTTAGCATTAGTAGCGAACGAATCTGAAAATACTCTCATGGACATTGAGAGATAATGATGCCTCTCTGAAGCAATGACATGATGTGGTTGGTATTACTTGACCTATACCTATAAAATTCTATGTGAATTCATTGAACAATAATTATGATATCAAATCTTGTGGAAAAATGTAGAAATCCTAGAGTATGCAAGAAATAGTCTGGAGATCATGGAGTTATATATAAACATCAACCTTTCTCCTATACCACTATAATGTAAAGGATTGAATAAATCCATGGTTCAATTATTTTATTAAAGAGAACCGTATTTAAATAGAAACAAAGGTGGCCTTTTGTTTCATTCCTCATTAGTCTAGTTGATATTTTTGTATCCTCAGCTTTTCATATTCCTATACCATAATCTGAAGAATTAGGTATTTAACATTCCCCGCTTAATCCAAAGAAAAATGTTAGATACCTCGTCTTAAAAGCCATGATATATTGTAATAATATTTAAATATATAATTTATGAATATAAAGTATTAAGTGAATAGAAGCAACCACTACATCTATAAAGAGATGAAACCAAAATGAAATATACCTTACTAACAATCAATTTTTTTTCTTTTTAAATATGTACGTATACAATATGGAGAACATCTATGTGAACATCTAATCATGTTATAAGTTCAAACTTGTCAATTTAGAAATTACATACAAGGAATACAATTCTTCTTGATTTGATTTGTCCTCAATAAAATGTCACGTATGATGGCTTTGAACCAATATTACTCTATGGTCCATAAATATTTAACTCTCACCTATATAAATTTTAATATTATATATATATATATATATATATATATTTTGGCTTTATCTTATACTCTTGGTATGTTAGCATTAGTAGCAGACTTTTCATTTTTATTTTTACTTTATGACGCCTAGTTATAACCTTATTTGACTTAACTATTCCCCTAAATAGTGACCAGCTATCACAAATTCATGATTATTATAAAACCAAATACATGCAATTGTATTGAAGACAACCTTTCTTTCCACTAAAATTTTAACATACTTTATGACATACAACAATGTCACCTGATTGAGTTATAGTTTGGCTACCATTTATACATATCATACAGTTTATGGTCTCGTCATAATATATATACCTTGCTCTAACTCATGTAATGTACTTCGTTTATAAGGCTCTAATGATGTTTTTCTTGATCACAATGTGGTATAATGTATGAATGCTAGGGTTCTAGTTTATTATAGTTCATAACTATATATTGCTCATGTAATTCTCCAAAAACTTTTACGGATCTACGTGTTAGACCGTAGTGCTTCCATGAAGTTTTATTTCACCTACCAAATCAATGGTTAATTGTAATAATTTATTAGATCAATGACATCTATTACTCATAGGGTTTTTCCACGGAGGTCTTTCCGACCTACCAAACCAATGTTGATTGTGGGTTCGTATCATATCAATGGTGTTGATAATTTTAGTTGTTTTTTTAGTTTTGGTTCATGAATCCAATGTGCTCACACACATATGTTATGTCTACGGGAAAATCTCGACAGGCCCTCTCGAGGGGATCTAACTATCGGCCTTACACGCGAACCCTAACTCCAAGGGTGTCAAGAATAATTGAACATGTGAATTTAAGGTTAGTAGTGTAACAATGACGATTATCTCCTCTTCTCTTTGGATTGTTTCGTTTTTCATTTTGTTTGGTCTCGCTTGAATTCTACAAATCTACAATTTAACTCATTCTTAGGTTTTTTCCTTTTTTATTAGCATGTTATGAGGCATGATTTCTATTAATTATTATTCTAGTGTACCTTCTATTGCTTTGACTTCTTCATTGCCATGGCATATTGTACTTAGCCAACCAAAGATTAATTCTGGTAAATTTTATCTCCTGTAGGAGTTATTCTTAATTTAATAAGGATGGTACTCTTTTAACTCACTGAATTCATTATAATAGAACATTTTTCTTGTTGCAAGAGTTTAAAATTAGATTTATTTATAATTTTCAGGGTTCTTTGTAGGTAATCCCTCCGATAACCATGACTTTGAGTAATTCTCTGGTTTTTCTTTTAACTGTTTGTTGTTGGTCTTTCGTTGGTTAAGGGAGGAGAATTAATGGACTTATACCAATGTGTATTAGTAATTACTCGAAACCCTCTATCTATATAATTTCCTTTTCCAGTGATTTTCCACTTTCAGACCCCCTATTATGTTTCAATAATTCTTACTTTTTCTATTTTGATTACTATATACCACATATAGACTTATGAGAGTTTTTTTATTCTTGATTTACTTATTGGGTTTGTTCAATTTTTCATTCGTCCTATGTTAACTAACATATTTTCTTGTTGATAAGCCTATGGGAAATAAAGGCTCTTCCAATAATGATTTATTATTGAGGATATTCAATTATAGTTACATACTTTTTTTATTTGTTAGGTCATTTGTTTAGTACTTCTTACAGGTCTCAGCGTTGGGCTAGATGAAAGAATTGAAATTCCGTTGACGCATGTTTTTCCTCTAAGATTTTACTTTGTTAACCCTACTTAGGGTTAATAATTTGGTTATTTAGTTTTGATTTTATTCATATCTCAAATGCTTTCCTACACCAACAAACTTACTATAACCAATATTATTTTCCTTCCACAGTTCAAAATTTGCAAATAAAACCATAACTAGTTTTATTTTTCCTTTTCACTGCTTAAAAATTTGTAACGAAATATTCCTAAATGCTTCATTTTCATATTTTTTATTCAAATTCTATTCATGACCTGTAAAAATTAAATCTCATATAAATATAGTAACATATAATTTACTATACTTTCATAGTAATTATAAAGAAAACTTACATTTGTATAATATTGCAAAAGTAAATAGTTCTAGGAATACTAAAAAGATATCCTTGTTTTATCTCTTCTTTCAACTTTTGGCACCTTTGAATTCTCATATATATTTAAACAAAGAATTTATTAATCAAAAACTACCTTCTCATTCAATTTTCCTTCCAGTATATATAATTGTTCAGAATAGTAAAACAAACGTAACACTATTTAAATAATTATTTCCTTTAAACAAAGAAAAATGAGGCAAGAATACCAACTTAAATAATATATCTAAAAAATTAGTAGTTGAGTACTTGGCTCCTCCCAGCCTTTATACGACTTCTAGCTATTATTCCATCGGGCATAATAGGTCTGCAATTCTCATCTTGTCTCTATTTTCTTTCTTCTCTTCGGTCTCTTTTTTCTTTTTCTTTTTATAATCACAATGTGACCAAAGCAAGTAGACAAAACATTGTTTATCCATTACCCATATACCACTCCTTTGTTGGTTAGTAACTGCGTCCCTCACCAATAGGTGGTAGGTTGTTATCAAATAATTAATGAGCTTCTATTTCCCACTCCCAAAGACAACTCCATATCTTTTTGGAAAACAATTAATTGGTCAACATGATAATTCCTCAAAAATTATACTCATCTAGATTATGTGCCCATAACTTATTATGTGTAATAATTATTCCACAATAATTGTAGCCTCATCTCCTTCAACCATCTACACTCAAAAACTAATTTTCCATATTTATTTATTTACAAAAATGAAACATCATAATTACAGAATTATAATAAGTTATAATCAGTAATAAATTACTGATAATTAAAATTTTCAAATATATCTCAGACTAACACATTTAGCAAGTTACACATATATGCACATTTAATTACATAAATACATCAAGCCAAGGGATATCACATCTTCACCCGCTTGAATTTTGATATTGTTTCGGTATCTTATCAATGTTCTCCTAACATACACTTATAGTTTTATCAAATTAGATAAGGATATGCTTCTTTGAAAGCATCCTCCAAATCCCAAGTTTCCTCTTAAGGATTAAAATGTTTCCATTGAACTTTCAGTTATATCATGTCTCTATTTCAAAGCGTGACTACCCTCCGGTCTAGAATATGTATTGGTTCCACAAGGAATTCTCTCTCTGGTTTCTCTTGTACAACATTCCAATCAATAATGTGAATTGGACCATGCACCATTAGGGGAATTTTGAGGTCTAAAATGGTCCTCCTAAGGAAAATGTACAATCAAAATTCACTTTATGAGAACCAATCACATTTTAGGGGATAAAATCATCTCTAATGGTTGAGGTGGCATTGGTTGAGTTAAAGGTACTTACTCATAATAAATGTCATTTCACACTTTTTGAATAAAAATATATTATTTTCATTTCATATTTCTTGAAAGAAACAATGCATATCCCTATACATTTATTATATTATATAATTACATGTTATTATACAATTTAAATAATATAAATTTTAATTAATAGCATATAATATAATTAAGAATTTATAAATTTATATTTATATTTTATTTTAAGTTATTTAAGTACAAAGGACAAATGCATTAGCTGTTCAATGATAATGATTTTTTCTTGAAAAGTTCATTCTTATTTATAGTCACATCAATACAATTTTGTTATTAATTTTATTTCGGTACAACTTTTGAATTGAATTTAACTATGGTTACATTGATTGTGGTGCAAAAAGTGAATTGAAAATTCATAAATATTATTTTATTGGTTTACCTATTATTTTATTATTTCCTTAGGAGGCCCATTTTAGACCTCAAAATTCCCCTAATATGATACTTCTTTAGTAAAGATGCATGAAACACATTATGAAATGTTATGTTTGCTGGAAGGGAAAGTTGATAAATGAAAGGTTCAATTTTTGTTAGGATTTCAGAAGGTCCATAATATCTAGGTGATAAACTCACACATCTTCAAAGTTTGTGTTTTTTGTCTTGAGTTTCACTTTCAAATACACATTATCTCCCACATTAATTCTTTTGAAATTATTTTTAAATCTACATAGCTCTTTTGATGGTCTTGTGCTACTTTAAAAATTTGTATGACTTTTTTAGCTCCTTTAACATATTTGGCCCCAACACTAACTGATCTTTAGGATGGTCCCAACTCAGAGGTACTTTTCCTTTTCTTCCATGTAGTACCTCAAAGGGACTCATATTTAAAGAATTTCGATACCCATTTTTATAAGAAAACTCAACAAGGTGAAGGTAATCTTCCCACTTGATTGATTTGTCCATAACATACATTTTGAACATATCCTCTAATATATGGTTACTTCTTTCTATTTTTCCATCGGTTTGAGGATGATAAGTTGTACTGAAATTCATCACTCTCCCCATTCTTTCAAATAATCCCTTCCAAAATTTTGAAGTGAATTTGGAATCACAATATGAAATTACCATTTTGGGCATATCGTGAAGCCCAAATTTTTCCTTCATAAAGATTTATGTTATGTTCATAAATTTAGAATTAGACTTAACAAGGATAAAATGTGCAGCGTTACTAAGCTTATATACTACTACCATTATTGAATAATTTTGTTTCCTGTTTCTTGGTAAACCGGTAATGAAATCCATGGATATGGTTTCCCATTTTCATTTTGGAATTGGCAAAGGTTGCAATAATTCAGCTAGATGTTGATGAGAAGCCTTCACGTGTTGGAACTTTATGCACCTATCCAAATATTTTGTTGTCTCAGATTTCATATTGGGCCAATAGTAATCCTTTCTTAAGAGTGTTATCAACCTTTGATACCCAGGATGGTCATTTGTTGGTTTCTTATGCAATTCATCTAAAGCAAAAAATTTCAATTCTGTGTCATTAGGCAAGTAAATTATTCCTTTAAACAACAAAAAATCCGCAATATTTGCTAAAAAATCATCTTCACTTTCAACTAATTTTTTAGTTTTCTGCAATTTATGTTTTATCTATAAGTATTCCCCATCAAACTTTGATGTTTTTTTATCATTTTAATCAAATATGTTTGCCAATTTTGCTAAAATAATGCATATTTTATTTAGTTTTCTACTTAAGGCATCAACAATTTTATTTTCCTTGCATTTAATGTGTACAATTTCAAAATTGTACTCACTAAGAATTGCTAACCTTCTAGCTTGTCTATCATTTAGGTTTGGCTACTCAAAAATATATTTAAGGCTAACATTTTTTTCCCTTAGCTAAAATTTTCTCCCAATCAATTATTGTCTCACATTCTAAAGCATGTATTATGGCTATCACCTCTAAATCATGCATAACTTAATTTTTTTCATGGTCTTTTACATTTCTAGACTCATAATTGATTACATGGCCCTCTCGCATCAAAACCTCTCCCAAGCATTATTTACAATCATATGTGCACACAATAAATTCCTTATTGAGATCAACCACTTTCAAGATGGGAGAAGTGGTTAATAACCACTTCAACTTCTCAAAGTTGACCTTACACTTTTGACTCCATTCAAATTTTTTCCCTTTCTTTTGCAAAGTAATAGGATAGACCAATTTAGAAAAACGCTCTATGAATCTTCTATAGTAACCTGTAATCCCCATAAATGTCTTGAAATCAACTACACCTTTAGGCACTGTTCATTCAATAATGGCTTTAATTTTTTTTGGATCCACAACAATCCATTCTTTTGACACTACATTACCCAAACATTGATTTTTTTCTTGATATAACAAGCACTTGCTAAACTTAGCATACAACTCACTCTCTCTGAGTGTTTGAAGAAAAATCTTCAACTGTTGATCATGCTCTTCCTTAATATTAGATTAAACCAAAATATCATTTGTAAATTCTATGAAAAGTTTTTCAAGGAAATCACTTACACATTATTCATCAAGCACATAAAATTTGTTGTTGCATTAGTGAGTTCAAATGAAAACACTACAAATTCATAGTCTCCATATCTAGTTCTAAATGTTATTTTGTGTATGTCTTCATCTTTGATCCTTATTTGATAATATTCTAACATTAGATAAATTTTTGAAAATATTGATGCTCCTTGTACTTGGTCAAACAAGTCATTAATTTAGGGTAAATGGTTTTTTTTAATGGTCATCTTTTTCAATTGCCTATATTAAATACAAAGTCTAATTGTCCCATCATTCTTTTTGAAAAATAGAACTGGTGCGCCCTAAGGAGACACACAAGGTCTTATGTACTTTTTATCCAACAGTTATTGTAATTGAATCTTCAATTTTGTTAACTCGAGGATACTCATCCTATAGGGAGCTTTGGAAACTGGAACACCATATTTGCATTGCTAAAAAACAAGGTAGTCTTCTAAATATGGATTTTTTTTAATTTAGATCTAAATCTTCAACCTGAACAATATACATTTAACAACCCTTGCAAGCACACTTCTTCACTTGTACGGAAAAAATATGCCTCATTGGATCTCGGTACCCCCTTAACTATGCAATCCTCTCTATCATCATTAGCACATGTAAAAGATTTATCTAGGCAATTCAAAATCACTTTATGGGATTCCAACCAATCCATTCCAATTAAATACATCATATGACCCCATATGTAAAACATTTAGACTCAGTTGAATATCCATTCCATTTAAATTCAATAAACAGTTTTTGTTAATTTCAGTTACTTTCCTTTTGGTTCTCGTGGCTACTTGTACTGACCCAGGTTTTCTCTTTGTTTTTCTTTCCTAAGTTCATACATTTTAATTGTAGTAGGTTAAATGTAACTTAATGTAGATACAAGATATATGAATACTGAAATATTTTGTTCAGAAAGTGTACCTTGAACTTCCACCATTATTGATCATTGGTCTTCTTGTCTTCAAACTTCCATCTAATGTTGCACTAATCCTTGGAATGTTACACACAATGTCATTAACAGATGAAGCTTCCTACAAGCGATTCACTGTCCTCCATTTTTTTGCTAGATATTGTGGGAAGTATTTCCACAAGTCGTTCTCATTGCAACCCAAACATTTAAATGGTGGTTTGGTTACATCTACAAAATTTGCATTCCCTGCTCTAGTTCCCCATCCAATTTTTTGTCCAAAATTATTTGGATGGTTTACACATCTGCTATAATTTCCTCCTTGGTTACTTTTGGAAATATTTTCAAAAGCCTATTTCTTGAACCAATTTTCTTAGTGTTGAATTTGTCGTGCTTTTAGCTACCCAACCTTTTGAGTTATCACCTTTCTCTGATTTTGAAAAAAACATGACTTTGATTTTCTTATGGTTTGGTCCATATTTTTTGGGTTATCGAACTCAATTATTTCTCTTTATGAGAAAGGTAAACAACTTACAAATATTTGTATTTTTTCCTTCTCCTCCTTTAAGTAAGGTGCATACCTTCAAAAAATCATAAACTGTTGACAAATTCATCCATAGTAGATTGTCCCAAACTTAACTCGTGAAACTCTCTAGCTTTTTCATCAAAATACCTTTAAGTTGGATATTTATTCTTGAATTATTTTTTAAAGAGTTTCCAAGTCATATTTTTAATTTTGATTCTTTTAACAACGTTGTTCTCTTCCCCAACATAAAGTCACCTTACTAGTCAATTGATAATTCGTCAATATTTCTTTCAAATTACTTGGATAGTTGTAGACTTCGAATTATTTAGACATGTTAAGGATCCATGCCTCCGCTTCTTATTTAGTTTCACCATCAAAATTGGGAGGCCTAATATTCATAAATTATCCTTGTATCTGAGATATGGTCCTCTTCTTTCTATTTGTGGAGGATATACTTTTAGATTTTTTCTCTTATTTCTCTTTAAATCCATGAGATTCATCTTCACTAGAAGTTTTAGAATCAATAATAGCAATTGATTGACTCCTAGCTCTCTTCTTGTGGGTTTCTTTCATTTTCCTGTTGGATTTATCTTCTTCCAATTTCCTCAACATATAACCATTAATTTCTTTATGTTCTTCTCTAGATTTGGTCAACCTTTCTTGATTTTCCTTTATGTCATCTAATTATGCCTTCAATATATGTATTACTTGCAATAACTTAGATTCTTGATTTTCTACATTACTATTTCCTCCACCCATCATTCTCAGCTCAATATCCATTTCTTCGCCACCTCTTGGTGATCCTATGGAAGCAATTCCATTAAATTCTTCATCCATGCTTCAAACTTATAACATTGCTTTGACAATGTCATAATGACATAAATAAATTTGTAGTTTAGGACCCATAAAATGCCTAATGTTTTAACTTGGATCTGATACCACTTGTAATATAGTTCACCTACAATCAAATTTTTTTTAATATATACATATATAAGATGGAGAAAATCTATGTCAACGTCAATTCATGTTATAAGTTCATCCATTAGTTTAGAAACTACATACAAGGAATACAATTCTTCTCAATTTGACTTTTCCTCAATAAAATGATGCTTAGGATGAGTTTGAACTAATATTACTCCATGGTCCTTTTGATGGCTTGAAATTTCTACCTCAACATCAGGGAAAACCACTCGGTCGGGACCTTAGAGAAGATCCTTTTTCGTTTGGATTGGTGGCTCTGACTGTGTTTAAGGGACCATTTTCCCGTTTAAACATAGTTATATAAAAAATTCATGTATTTAAAATGGTTTTAATGTAACTAAAACTTGAAAAGCAATGAAAACTTAAGATTACTATCTATCCCGGGAAAAAATATATATATGTGTGATCTAAAATTGATTTCATAAACAATATGACAATGTAGAATATAAAACAATTATGAAGTTAAAACAACAGATGATAGCTAAATTTAATTATATAATTAACTAAATTTGTTGATAAAACTTATCACATATATACGATTTCATTTTTTATACATATATCATATTATTCCAATCAAACATAACAAGAGTGAAAGATGTATGATTTCTTGCAAAACATATAAGATAAACTTAATTCAAATAACCATTTAACTCTTAAGAAAAGGAAGAGTGGATAGATAATAGTGTCTGATATATTGTAACTCTTCTCATGAGAAAATACTATTGGTTTAGCTTTCTATTAATATAACTCAAGTTACAATAGTGCAAACAAAAGCTTTCCTTCCAAAATTTAGAATCCCTTCTCCATTCTAATGAAGGGGATTTATAGTTTCTTAATCAAATACAAATATAGCAAAGAAAAATAAAAATATGAAGTGGTTTTAACAAAGAATGCTTAAAATAAAGTAATACGACAATTTTAGACTTTGTTGTAACAACTCAGCTAAGATTGTGAAGAACACTACCCTCCCGTGTGTTGTCATAGTTCGTAAACATCTGTCATGGGCTTTAATTCAAGTGGATAACGTGGTTGAATCTGAATTTGACCAGTAAATATAACATTCCTGAGTGGTGGCAGCATATGATTGGTTGTATTGGATAAGCATATAAGCATTAGCCATTGGCTATGAGGCTTGACTAAGAAATTCCAATGGAATTATAGGTCAATATTTGATAATTTTTCAATATTCTCAACCATTTTCTTGGACAATTCCTACCATGTTTTGGTCAAAAATTTTATATTAGGCATATATCCCTTGGGGCAGTCTGAAATGAGATTTTCCAGCAACAAATTATCACTGATGCCTTCAATGAGGTCATTGGAGATATTCCTTGCATTTAATATTTTTGTTTCTTTATGTTTGACGTGGATTTCCCATTCCTTGAAGACTATTTCCTTCTATGATTGCTCTATCCTTGGGAGATCGGTTAATATCCCTTCAACTATCTTACCATATTATACAGTCTATGATTTTCTCCTCAATATCATCAAAGTATGTCCTTAGGTCGGACAATTGATCTACTAATGCATTGTTTATTTGACACAAATCGTGAATGATAGATAATTTCTTACATAAAATGACATGTTTTTTAGCAAGGAGAGTATTTAATTCTCCCACTTCCCTTTTAAACTCAGCTTATTCAGGCTTAACTTTTAACTGTTCAATCATGTATTGTAATTCCTGAATCTGAGCATCTTATATCCTCAAATTAGATTCATGTTGAAGTCTAAGGGTGCTAAAACGTTTTTGGAGTCCTACAAATTTTCCTTTCCATTGTTGAGAAATCATTTGCTTCTCATTCTAAGGCATTGTTCCAACTACATAATCCCATCATATTTTTCCTTCAAAAAATTTCGTATCTCGGTGGCTTTGTCCATAGTGGCAAAAGCATAAGCTCCTATGAACTGGGAGAGTCTTCTGAGATCCTCTGCAGGGGTAGACTATGAACCTTTCCATACTACTTCAAAAGAAGTGGTTACAGGGACTAAGGCCTGGTATTGATAAATATTTATTTTCTTTCTTTGTCACTTGACAATGAATTTATGTTGACTGTAGAATATGTCAAAGGGAGGAATCTCTTCGCCTTTTAAAATGACCTGAGAGTTCAAGAATGTTGGTATGATCTCTATGCCATCAATCTCTAAAGGCTTTCCAGAAGCCCCAATGACAAGCAAGGTCTTCTCTATAGTTTCAGAAGTGTCTAAGCCCTTCTCTTGTGATGGAGCCTTAAGATCTTGAGGCTTTATCTCTTTAATAACCTGATTTAACTACTCCCATTTTTTAGCAAGCTTATTATTAGGAGAATGTTCTTCAGCTTGAGAAGAGGAGGAAGTGCATTTCCCTTTTGTCTGGGGTATAATAATAGTTTGTGTCCAGATAGAAATTATAATATCATCTTTTTATGTGCTTACTTGAGGAAGCCTCAATGAATCCATAGGAAGTTTAGCAATCCTTTATCCATGTATTGCTTGAACTGAATTATCTCCTCTAGAGTCAAATGTGTTTTTGATAGTTTCAAAACTAGTGAATAGGTAGAGGATTTTTCAAATAGGTCATCAAACTTGTGTGGCTCATGAGAAAATTTCCTGACACTTGTTGTGTAGTGACTCTTTTTGAAGTTTGTTTGGGATCATATTGTTTTTTAAGAATATTTAGGAGGTCGAATTTTTTAATAGCATAATTATATAGAGAATATACACCACACTAAATAGGAAAAGCAGGCCATATTTTCTTATTGGACTCTTTTAAGATTTTTGAAAGACCATTTCATACGGTCTGGTATGTTATTTCTTGAGCAAGAAATTTTCCAGTGATATGTAGGGGCAAGACACGGGCTTGCAAGACTACCAAATATTCAAATATAAGTAAATGAATCTTCACCAAACCAGTCTCCAATTGATAGTAAGTCATTTTCAGCTTCTTTTGAAACCCTAGGAGATTTTTTTGTAGAAATTTTAATACAAATTATGTATTGCATGGATTCTCCTGATCTAAAAATTGTATGCCATTTTTAAATACTAAATCACTTCTACAAAAAATCTTGCGGAATTTAAAACATGGTCGCCAATTGTAATATCAAGAAGAAAGATCAATCACACATAACACAGATGTTTTTACCGAGAAAGCATAAATCTAAAAACCCCACTATCATATATTATGTACTTATCATGGATCATGAAACAATCACATAAAAAACTCTAATCCAAGAGCTCTCAGTACAATATACAATCGTCTCACACTGTCATGCAAAATTTGAAAATTCATGTGCCAATTTACTACCTCCAAACAGCCTGCCTCCACTGCGCAATCCCAACTTATAGAAATCCCTGAATGAAATGGAATACTCTTGCCTTGACTACGCAATACTCATGGGCACATCCAATGTGTGTGTAGTTGCTTGAGTGCAGGGTCTAATGTCACAATTGATAGTCAAACTGGCCCTTTCACCTACATCTCAACTAGGTCTCCACTGAATCTTACATGCATGTAGTTAACAGTAGTAAATATTCAGTTACATGTGATACCACTGACTGTGAATTAAGTAATAATTAATTCATTGATCTCTCACTAGCATATCTTCAGTTACAACTAGCACAATAGAGTTTAACTCACTTAACTAAGTTAAACTACTTTACAACTCTCATAACTACACATCCAACTCTGTTACAACTTCTAATCACTCAGTTACAACTAATTCCACTTGCATGTCCCACCATCCAACCTTTGAACTCAAATTTCCTATAGCTAATTGATTTTCCACTTTAGTTAACTATTTCCAAGTGCTCATTGAGAATAGATTATTGTTTATTGTCCAACTATTATTAAGGGATAATAATAGTTGACATGCATCTATAAATAGACATGTGATCTATAAATAGAAATCGCACATACATATATAAATAGACCATCATCTATAAATATAATTTTCTCAACCATATTTAAATATACATCATCTATAAATAGAATTTTCTCATGCATATACAAATAGACCTCCACCTAAAAATAGCTTGAGGATCCATTCTAGTGTAGGTGATTAATTTTCACTAGGATCTTCTTGTTGAATCTCAACACTCCCTCTCAACAAGAAAGGCGTTATCCTTCACCCCGATTCTGTCTCTATGGTATTCGAATTTTCTCCTGGTGAGTGCCTTTGTTAGAATATTTTCATCCTGATCTTCCATAGGAATGTATTGAAGCAACATTATCTTCCACTACACACAATCTCTGATATGATGATTCCAGATATCTATATGCTTAGATCTATCATGAAACACAGGATTAATCGAGGGTTTAATGCAACTCTAATTATCACAATGAATCACTGTTGGATCTAAATGAGAAAAAAATAAACCAACCAAGATATTTCTCATCCAGATAGCGTCACATGCAGCTTGAATCGCTGCCATATAATTTTCTTATATTGAACTGAGTGCCACAGATCTTTGCTTCCTATTGTACCAAGAAACAATTATAGTCTTGATTCTGAGTCTTTCCATAAAAGAAATTCAGATATCTTTTCATCAGCTTCATCAAATTCAATTTTAAGACTGACTCCTTCATCTACTAAAGAAGATGTTAATTCACATAGGGATTCTGCTTCTGCAACCTTTAGACAAAATTCATTTAATTGCTGAGACAATAACTTGTTTGTCTCCAAGGCTTCATTTTTGAATTGATCCAAATTGGGATAATTCTTAAACTTGTCTAATTTGGATTGAAACATCTTCTCTTGCTCAATCTTTGAAGTCTTCTGATTTTGTAGAAGAGCCTGTAATTTTTCTATTTCTTGATTTAGCTGTTGTTGCTTTTCTAAAGTCTGTTGATCGATATTTTCCTTTTCAACAACAAGCTGCTCTTATAATTGTTTGGATTTGAGCTCTCCATCCTGCAATCGATGTTCTAACTAAATGATATTCTATTGGTTCTTTGTAACATGTTCTTCTAACATCGCTATTTGCATATCCTTTTCTTTCATTAATTGTGTAACTTCAGAGGCCTTGTCTATAGTAGCAGCACTATAGGCACTTGCATATTGGGATAATTTGGTCAGATCCTCAGATGGATTCACCTCAGCATTCTTATAAACAATATTCATATACACCACCTGTGATGTTAAAAGTGCATCTTGATCAGTTCTCCTCCTTTTCCTCTGTTTTCTCACAACAGCCCTATGTTTAGGACTGTAAATATATCCAGAGGGGGGATTTCTTCTATCTTCAACATGATTTCACCTGTGGGATTTTCAGGGATGATTTCTATATCTAGGTTTTTTAGATCATTAACTTGGGGATTATTCTGTTGTCCTATTTTTCGGGAAAATTGTTCATATTGGCTCAGAAAATGAGGAGAAACTATAACTTTAGTAGCTTCAACTACTTCTTTAGTAGCCTCCTCTCCTCCAAGTTGAGAATTTGGATTATTGTTTATATCTCTTTTTGGTGCCTGTTCAGTATTCTTACTGTCTATGCCTCCATTTTCAGTATGCACATTGGCATCAGTACCTGTGCTTTCTTTTCTTGCCTGGGCTGAAGACTACTGTACATCAATTTTAGCAGTTGTTTCTGTCATTTCAGTATCAACTTTGCTGCTAATATCTTCCTTTTGTAAAACAGGATTAGTTTCTGTTACTTCTTTGCCAGATGTATTCCCTGTTTCTTTCTATTCTGATTCGTATTCCTGTATAGAAACTCTCAATTGATCCAAAGGAACTTTGAGTAACCTCTGACTTCTAAATAAAAAAAATTTATTAATTTCTTCGGCCTAAAGTTTGGACTTGGACAAATCAAAAACTTGGGAAATTTTATCTACAGAAACAAATAAATCATCAAACATATCTGGTTCATGTTCAAACCGAGAAATTGAAACAGAAGTAGTAAAATGATATGCCACCTTCCTAGGATCATATTGCTTCCCTGGGATTGTTGAAAGCTTGAGATTGGTTAGCTTACAAACTTCTTTTTCAGCATAAAAAAAATTACTAAGAGTATAGTCACCACATTTAAAAGGAAATGTAGGCCACATAAGCTTCTTGTTGTCCTTCAAAGTTCTAGACATGCCTTCTACTGTCAGCTGATAAGAAATTTCTTGTGCTAACAGTTTGTCTGAAACATACAAAGGAAGGATGTGTGCTTCTACAATACTTCCAAAAACTATGATATATGTGAACTTTTCCTCTCCGAACCAATCTCCAATTGAGGACAAATCAACTTTAGCTTTTTCGGAAAGCCTAGGAGAGAATCAGCCAAAAATGATTTGATAAATCGGAATAAGAAAACTGTGACAGACTCTGTAAACACGGCTTTTGAAATGCCCCTTCCATAAGAACTTGTGATATATATGAATTGGAACAGGATCTTTAGGGGTCCATTTCCATCCTAATATGGGGAATTCAAAATTGAAACAAAGGGCATCTAGGATATAAGCACAAAAATAAAAAGGAGTGGAATTTCCTGAATTTATGTCTTTCCTATACTCAAGAATTCTATTGGCTATCTTATCAGAAAGAATTATAGACCAATCCATTATCTCGGAACTAACAGCAGAATGTATTAATGGCACCATTTGTATATAAAACCTAGTTGAGTTATCATTTCCAAACAATCTACACATCATTGCTGCGGCATAATAGTATGAAGGCAAAAGAGACTCCACAGAGTACATACCTGATGCCTCGTGTTTGTGCTTTTCAGGAACCCTTCTCCATTCTTTAATTGGTTCTGACTGATTTTCATGACTCGCAGCAAATTCCTTGATGAAATCTTTGTTATAAATTTTCTGTGGGTACATTGCTTTAATGTCCTTTGGTTTGAATGACCCGAATATTGCTCCAAAAGCTGAAACAAAGGTTCTATCTTTGATAGCCACATTGTCAATTACCCACCTAATAACATCATAATATGGAAAAATGTTTGCCCGAGCTACAACTCGGTGCAGAAATGAGTTTGCTAATGCACCAAGAAGATTTTCAGAATCAGAATCTGAGTCGGCTTCGTCAAGAACTGTAGCCTTAGCTTCAACAGCTTTAGGGTTTTCCTTTTCAAGTAAGTTGTATACATTTTCCCATGTCATCTTACCAAGTCCCTGGCATGAGGTATCTGTAACCAGCTTAAGCTTTGCTGGTTTCTCTTTAGGCGGCATAGTGAATATAGGAGCTTTTGCAGCGATGGTGGCTTTCAATTTCTTGAATCTTTTCGACATTTCAGTATCGAGCATTGTTTCTCTCATTCTGCAAATGAAATAATTGGACGTTCTATTGTTCTGCAACAAAGAAAAGCTTTCAGCCAAGGTGAAAAACGCAATAATGAAAACAGCTATACAAAAGGATTTATTCAATGATTTGCATTTATTATATCTGTGGTTTAAAAATTAAATGCCCTCTAGGGAGTCACATTCATGCATTCAATAACAAAACAAATCGTTATTATTTGTTTGATTTTTGAATTAATGTCAACGTACAATCAAAGATTGGCATATTTCGAAATAATTGTAAATATATTACCTTTTAAATCTTTGGAACGCGATGAATAATAATATATGAATATTTAAGTTGTATTCGCATCGCGATTCCTTTAAAAGGAAAATGAAATAAGACTTATGCCAAATTCCAATTGCAAAGATCGCATCGGGGATTTTCAAATGGAATGAATCGTTAAAGAGTTTTTCCGATAATCCAATTGCAATGAGGTGGGGTCTGCCGCGTCGGAGTCTTTCAACCAAATGAAGATAATGTTTTAACTCTGAAATGTGATTGCAATGAATCACATCGCATCGGAAGTATGTAAAACAAGCAAAACACTTTAAATATTATTCAAAATGCAATTGCAATTGAGTGCCATCGCATCGGAGTTTTACAAAGAGAAAATAGGATTTAAAAAATTCTCTGATTTTCCGATTTGCGATTACTGTACATATCAAATATTGTTAAATATAAAGACTTTATATAATATTTTTGATATCATTTAAAAGCTTTTTGTTTCATCGGATCGGAAAGTTTTTAAAGATTGTATACTTTGTAAAATAAAATTATGCAATATGTCCTTTTATCAATGAATCTTTTATTTCTAATAAAAATGATCGGATTTTTTCTAAATATTTTATTTCTGTCTAGAAAGAAAGATAAAAAAAGGGGACCTATTTCTAAATGGAATTTATTCTAAAATTTTAAAAATGGGGAGGGTTGTTGTACAGTACAACAATTGGCGATTCACTGGAAGATACAATTATCTCTAAAAAAATGAAATGAATATTATATTTGTAGTAAGTAAAAATTTCTAAAGATAATGAAAACTTAACTTAGGATAATTCAAATAAAATCTAACTTTGAAAAATAATAAAAATCACTTACAATTTCTTTCTAATTCCTCAAATATAAAAACATTTTTGGGTTATCTAAAGCTTTGATTGGTTGATAATAATAAAGTAAGTGGATTTCTTCAAATTTAGCTTTTGTAATATACTCTTTTGTCATAGGCATTGCCTCTGCTGCCAGCAAACATTCATATTTTCGACAGGGCTACCTTTTTACCATCAACCATTCATTATCCCATCCAACTAAGATTATGATTCTTTAAAAATAAATTCATAAGAAATATTATCTCATGTTTTTTGTCTTTTATTTATTTTTTTCTTAATTTAAAAGCCATTGCTCTGGTTTGGTAGCCAATTAGTAGCAATGTCATTCACTAGTTCTAATTAAACTGAACAAGCTGGCTCGTGATGAGACCCCTTGTCTTACTTTTATAAGTCATTACCCTGTTTTGGTATGCAGTATTGGTAATGTCAGTTTTATTACTTCTTATGATCATGGTAAGTAGGCTCGTGATGAGACCTCTTATCTTCTAAATTTTGTCATATAATTTCTTAGAACTACATTCTAAAAAATCACAACCAAAATGGATGGGGTGATATAGTTGTATCCTTAAGAATAAATGGATGACAATTTTCAAAGTTTTTTGTTTGCTAAAGCTTGAAAAAGTCTTTACTTTTTAGAGATAACTTTTCTCTGCTTAATAAACTTATAATGATTTACATTTTCCTTAAGGTTTCAAAAGATCATGCAAATGTTTTGAACAAATTTTCAAAGCTTAACATTTTATTTAAACTATCCAAAATTGTAATCATTTCCTTGAAAATTTTTATTTACACAAAATAAGTATTTATAACATTCCTTCCAAGACAATTTTCAGATAGTAAAAAGTCAATCAAAGACTATTAACAACCTTTATTTACAAAAATAAATAAAAATTGCATAAAGGAATATGTACTAGTAAGAAGGGGTTACCTCCTTATGAAAAGAATTTCTTTAAGACAAGCCCATTTATAGGAAGAGATTCTCTCTTTCCTGTTAAATCTTGGAGTATGAATGTATATGAGCCTATCTTTTCAGCAATCTAAAATGGTCCAAGCCACATTTTCTGAAATTTGGCATGCTTACCTTTTTCTTCATGTGCTTTATCCCATTTCAGAACAAGGTCACCAATTGACAAATTTTTTGAGCCGGTGGAACTTGAATCAAAAGAAGATTTTACAAGATGTTGATGTTTTTCATGAATATCTTTTGCTTTTTTTCTATCTTCTTCTAATTTAAGTATTTGATCAAATCTCAACTGAATGGATGAGGAAGGATTTTCTTCAATGAATTGCACTAGGGCTAATGATGGAAGAGCTAGATTTGATGGTATCATAAACTAAATTGAAAGGTGAAGTTCCTATAGAAGCTTTAAGAGTAATACGATCAGCCCATAATGCAAAGATTAAAGACTAGTGCCAATTCTTTTGATTTTGATCAGTGGTCCTTTTAATGATTTTGATGAGATTTTTGTTAGTGGATTTAGTTAAACCATTACCTTGTGGATAATAATTTGTTGAATATCTCAATTTAAAACCTCTTTTAATTGCAAATTCCA
Source organism: Pinus albicaulis (assembly GCA_034641835.2). NCBI lineage: Eukaryota > Viridiplantae > Streptophyta > Pinopsida > Pinales > Pinaceae > Pinus > Pinus albicaulis. The sequence continues at coordinate 1,059,237,073 of CM076578.1, forward strand.
TTACACTATTACCAGAAAAATAAGATGCATTGTCAAAGACCAGAGTTTTAGGTACACCAAACTTGGTAATGATGAATTGATCAATGAAATCAATAATTGCATCAGAGTTGGCTACCTTTAGAGGAATTTCTTCTACCCACTTTGTGAATTAATATGTTTTTGTGAGGATGTACTTGTGATGTTTGGAAGAATGAGGTACTATCTCACCAATAATATCAAGCCCCCATTGCTCAAATGGTTGTTCAATGTTTACTGGCTGCAAAGGAAAAGCTGGCTTCCTCTGTCTTCCACTAGCAGTTTGGAAAATTTTGCATTTTCTCACATAATCATGTGTATCTTTGAAAAGGGTAGGCCAATAATATCCAGCATGGATGATTTTGTGGGATGTGGTATCACCTCCAAAATGACCTCCTGCTGGTCCATCATGTAATTCCTGCAATACCTTTTTTGCTTCAGTCTTTTCAAGACATCTTAATGGGATTGAATCATAATTCTTTCTGAATAACACATCATCAATGATTTCATATTTAGTAATCTTCAATATTAAAGCACACTTATTCTTATAGCTGAGATTAGAAGGAGCATACCCATTTTTTAAGTAAAATATCAGATCAGCATACTGAGATTCAAAATCTATAACACTTATCTGACTTAATTGAACAGCATTTTCTGGATCTTGATTTTCTGGTATGTTATGAGCTCCTGCTAATAATCTGCAAAAACCTTGTCCTCTAACAATATTTGCTGGTTTAATATTAATATCATATTCTTGCAAAGTTGTCACCCAATTAGCCCTTTTTTCTCCTACTTCTCTTTGAATTAGTAATTGTCTCACTGTAGAGAATGGGACAGTAACCTTTGTGTGGGTTTTTAAGAGAAAAGGCCTAAAATGTTTGATTGACTTAAATACAGCGAAGGCTTATTTTTCTACATCGAAATAATTTAGCTCAGCTCCTTGCAAATTCGAGCTGAAGAAAGAAATCGGTGCTTCAATTTGTTGATCATTGAGCTGTGTTAAAACAACAACATAGGATGTTTCGGTTTCCAAAGTATACAGAATAAAATCTTTAGAAAAATTGGGAGTATTTAATTTAGGTGCATCAATGATTGCCTTTTTTATCGCATCAAAGGCTTCTTTTTCCTTATGTCCCCATTTGAATACCGAATTTTTCTTAATCATATTCTACATAGGTAAAACAATTTGAGAAAAATTTGGAATGAATCTTTTTTCAAAATTAATCTGACCTAAAAATGATTGCATGGACTTTTAATTATGAGGTAAAGAAATATCAGAAATTTCTTTAACTCTGTCAAGATCGATATATATACCATATTTTGACACAACAAACCCTAAGAGTTTTCCGTGATCGAGGGAAAAGAAGGATTTCTTTGGGTTTAAGGAAATACCAAACCTTCTACATCTTTCAAATATTTGTTTCAGATCATGTAGATGATTGGATCTCTTTTTTGAATAAACTGTTATGTCATCAAGATAAATAAAAATTGATCTATTAATCAGACCCTTAAATGCTATGTCCATGGCTCTCTGGAAAGTAGCTCCTTCATTTACTAAACCAAAAGGCATTTTCTAATAAGCATAGCTTCTCCATTTGGTTCTAAAAGTGGTTTTCAACCTATCATCTGGATGTACTAAAATTTTATTATACCTTGAAAATCCATCAAGGAAGGACATGAGTTCAGAACCAGCTACCTTTTGGAGAATTTGCTCCATGGTTGGCAATGGGAAATTGTCGTTTTGACATGCTTTGTTTAAATTCCTGAAATCAATACAAATTCTAACATCGTCATTTTTCTTCCTGACATGTACCATGTTGGAAACCCAATTGGAATGCCTTACAAGAAAAATGATTTTGGCTTTCAAAAGTTTGTTGAGTTCTGTTTTGATTTGAACCTCAAGATTTGGATGAATATTTCTTAACTTCTGTTGAATAGGCTTGACATCAGATAGAATTGGAATTGTGTGTTGAATTACAGAAGTATCATAATTCCTTAAATCCTCATAAATCCAAGCGAAAACATTTTCATATTTACTCAAAAGTTTAATAAAAGTAGATCTTTCTTTTGGAGATAAATTGAGTCCTAGATTAACATTCTGAGGTTTAGAATCAGAGCCAAGATTAACTAATTCAAACTTCAAAGTTGAACTTTGAAGTTTAGCATTAGTAACTTTCTTGAATCTGTCTTTAATATCATAAAGATCCTCAAGTTTAACAACAGATTTAGGAATCGGATTTTCATTATTTCTTGAAGTAATTTTCAGATCATGATCGTCTTCATCAATAATTTGTTCATCATATGAATTCTCAGAAGTTAAGAATTCAAAATATCTTGATCATGGTAGAAAACTCTCCAATTAGTAATATTATTTGGGATAGATGGGTGAAAAATCAATTCTACTGAAAATCTATCAGGACTGCAATCTTCAGCAAGGAGGAATTTCGACGCGAAATTAGCTAACAGGTCAGCTAATGCATTTTGATTTCTAGGAATAGAAGAGATATTAAATGCTATAAATTGAGTGGTAAGGTCTTGTACTAGGGTTTGATAATGTTTGAGATGTCCTGAAATAAAATGGATGGTATTCCTTACTTGTCTTATGACAATTTCAGAATCTCCATACACTTTCAAGTATTTTACATTTAACCCTATGGCCTTATAAAGCCCTTGAATCAAGGCTTCATATTCAGTAGTATTATTAGTGCACTCAAATTCTAATCTACATGATAGCATGGTTTTCTCTCCTTCTTGATCAATTAGGATGCATCCTGCGCCTACTCCATCACTAGATTTTGATCCATCAAAATACAATGACCAAAATAAACTTCTATCTATAAGTTTATCTACAAATGAATCAGAAATATTAACAATTCTAGAAGAATCAGATTGCGAAAAAATTTCAATTTGAGAAACAAAAGTATTTACAGAAAAAGGTGATTGTGGTGTAGTAAAATTTCCAAGAAATGACTCAGCAGAATAACCTCCAAGAATATTATTGTTGAAAGCTACAGGTTCGTTTGGTTGTTTAAATTTAGTTACAGTGTGCGTCATATGTTTTTCTCGCTCAATTTTGATTTGATTTGGTTTCCCTTTGTAGGGAAGCCACATATGTGAAAAATCGGTTGAGATATAGCCATTAAGTTTCGCAGACCAGTCTCTGCTTAAGACTAACCCATATAATTCTGGAATATCTGCAATTAGAATATCAATTCTTTGGACAATCCTAGGATCGGAAGCTAGTCTAATGGTAACTAAATTGATTTCTCCTACAACTTGAACTTTAGAGCGATCCAATTGTATAATGTGAACTGCAAACTTCTGTGGTTCGATATTCAATTTAGCACATACTGAAGTAGGAATTATATTAGAGGATGCTCCAGAATCAATTAAACAATTATGAAAATTCTTATTGTAGATTTCATAAGTCAACAAAAATGGAGGTGTCTGAGAATTTGATCTTTCTCCAATAAGAATAGTGTTTGTTGCATCTACTTTTTCTGGTGGCTTACCAGTCCTTTTAGCTGCTTTAGCTACTACACCACTTGGTAGAGGAGCAATAGGTGTAGCATTTAACTCTTTTAATAGTATCTTTTGTTGATTTTTAAGTTTGTTGAGTTCATGTAATGAGATGTTCGCTCTATTCTTTTTCATGTCCTCAACAATATTATAATCCATCGTATCTGATACCACCAAAGTCTTAGATGATGATGGGGGAGGATTGGGAGATGATGGTTGATTTTGAGTGGGTAAGGGAGAAGCTTTCTTTGTGGGAGTTTTGTCTTTAGTGCTCGGAGTTGTAGTTTTCTTCTTTGGACAGTTTGAACAGGTTCCGATGTAAATTTTCTCCTTGTACTCACAAGAATATCTTCTTGTTCCATTTCACTATCTGAATTAGGGAGAATGAAATCCCACATTCCATTTAGTTCAGCTATTTCTTCCCTTTCATATTCTTCATCTAACATTAGATGAGTTTCTTCTTCTTCTTCTTCTTCTGATTCTGCATTGGAGATTGCATTGGGAGGTTTTGATTCAGCTTGATTTCTCTTGAAATTTCTAAATGGTCTCTTTATAGAAGTCTCTGCTACTTGCTTTTTAATCTCAACCATCTCATTAGACACGGTTTTAAGGACTTTATATAGACCCTCGATGTCATATGGATCTCTTGGTGTCTTTTTCTTGGAATCATCTTTAAAAGTGACTTTCTTTGATTTTCTTTCCTCAATAGAATTTTCTTATCTAGAGAAATCATTCGTTTTTCAACTGAAATAGCTTCTTTCATATTCTCAGCTAAAGTCGATTTTTCAGCTCTATCTACAAAAATTGCTATGTTTGAGGGCAAAGCATTAATGTACCATTCACTTCTAACCTGTTCACTAGGTTTAGATGTTGCAAGGATCTTATTCAAGAGTTTATTAAATCGAGAGTTAAAATCTTTAATGGGTTCCTTGGGTTGAGTCTTTAAATTGGAGAGATCGTTGATTAGGGTAGCAATTGATCTATCATCTCCATATTTAGTTAAAAATTTCTCTTCAAACATATCCCCATTTGTGATAGAATCAGAAGGTAAGGAAAAGTACCAGGATCCTGTTGTTCCTTGCAAGGTATAACGAAATAACCTGACTAAAATATCTTCATGCTCTACTTGATTTAGATTTATAGCAAGCATAAAATTATTGATATGTTATTCTGCTGGTATACCAGTATCTGGACTAAACTTTGGCAGCCATTTTTCAGGATGATCAGGTAGATCATGCAAAGGTGCAGCCATATTTACAGCTCCTGGTCTAGTCCATGGTCTTTGTGTTACTTGTGCCATTGTTGTGATGATGGTAGAAGAACTAGAAGTGATAACTGGTGTATGAGTAGTAACATTTGAAGTACTGGAAGAGACAATTGATGTTTGAACAAATGTAGTTTGAGCAGATGATGATGAGACTACTGCACTTTTCTGATTTGGAGCTTGGGAAACAGATGATTGAATATACGATGAAGAACTAGTACCACTTTCTATTTCCGATGGAATTTTTCTTGTTTTGACTCTACTAGGTATAGGAAATTCTTTTGGGGAAATTCCAAGTTTTTCACTCTGTGACCTAGTAAGAGGTCTGGAAGAAACAAACTGCGAGGTGACACTACCTTTAGATAATTCTGATTCCTCTATAGATAATGAGAATCCTTGAAGTTTATGGACTAAAGCTTCAACTTCAGGGGATTCAAGAGGCGGATTATCTGATTGATGCGAGACTTTGGTAGTGGGTGTTTGAATGATTTTATCAATTTCTTCTCTAGTGATTTGAGAAGTGGAAGAAATTGAAGGTGATGAGGGTGTTGTGCTCTTAGAATGGCTTTCGGATTTGGATTTATTTTCCATTCATAGCTTTGGCCCTCCTTCTAGAGCCAAAAATTTTGAAGCCTCGAAAATCGCTGCTTCAAACATTGGGGGGATAACCACCCAGTCGAGACCTTAGGACAACTCCTTTTCCGTTTGGTGTGGTGGCTCTGACTGGATTTATAGGACCAGTTTCCTAGTAATTTAAATGGGTTGGTAATGAAATGATTGAATGAAGGGAAAATGGAACTAAATGACTGAAATAAAAATATTTAAACTAACTTAAAAATGATAAGATAATTCTAAAACTAACCCGGGCATCAAATGTGAATACAACTTTAAATTGTTTCAATTAACCAATAACCATAAAATATATTATAGCTTAATTAAAATATGCAGTAAAAAATAAAGATAACTTTGTTTAAGAAATTAAACAGAGTTATAATAACATATTCCATTCATCATTATATATCGTTTGCATATACTGTAAAAGATATATATTTCTACACACTCAGAAATGATATGTATAAAGAAATATTGTAAAGCGAATACACATAAACGATAGTAATTTAAAAGAGAATATCATAATAACATAAGAAAATTAAAAATGAATAGATAGAAATACCATATCCATCTTGATACTTTCCAATGCAATCTGATATCCAAATCCAGCAACTTCGATGTAAAATTAACTCTAAGATACAGAAATGCAATTCTTAAAGACAATTTCACACAGAATCACCAGATGTGATCCTTTATAAAAAATATAAGAGTCAATGGAGTACAGAAATGTAATCTCCAAGTCAAAATATTACAAATTCAGGACCCCTTTCTAAATGCATGAAAGGGGTTTAAATAGGTACTTAAAAAAATAACTAAAACTATTCCTACAATCTATCTAAATAAAAAATCTAGAACAGAAATGTGATCTTGAGGTGAACCGACTCATTGATTATCTGTTGCGTTTGATGTGCCCATATGGCATATTTTGAGCATTTCCTTCACTTCTTCTGGATGACTAAGCTTTGAGTGCAACCGCCCTGTATATGTGGCATCAGAGAATTCAGGAATGATGCAATCAATGGCATTTCAAAGAAATTTTATTGTTGTTCGCTGACTATGCGGCTTGATAAGATAAGTCCACATTGTATCCCATGATATTCCTTGTAGTTGGCCAATTTGCTGATTTTTATTAATTATCTCTTGTTTCCATCTGTGATCAGTTTATTTTACCCTAGGTAATTGGCCAAGGGTACAATCTGAAATTAAATTGATTGCATATAGGTTATCATTCATCAGCTGTGTTACATTGTTCATCATGCTTTTAGCTCTGGATGTAGCTCTTTCTGCTTTGATTAAACGTTGTTCCCATTCTGCAAAAATAATTTCTTTATGCCTCTCCATAATCTTGGGTAGATTTGCTTTTCTTCCTGATTCTGAGTCTTGCCATAAAAGAAATTCAGATATTTTTTCATCAGCTTCATCAAATTCAATTTTAAGAATGACTCCTTCATCTACTAAGGAAGATGTTAATTCACATACGGATTCTGGTTCTGCAACCTTTAGACAAAATTCATTTAATTGCTGAAACAATAACTTTTTTGTCTCCAAGGCTTCATTTTTGAATTGATCCAAATTGGGATAATTCTTAAACTTGTCTAATTTGGATTGAAACATCTTCTCTTGCTAAATCTTTGAAGTCTTCTTATTTTGTAGAAGAGCCTGTAGTTTTGCAATTTCTTGATTTAGCTGTTGTTGCTTTTCTAAAGTCTGCTGATCGATCTTTTCCTTTCAACAGCAAGCTGCTCTTCTAATTGTTTGGATTTGAGCTCTCCATCCTGCAATCGTTGTTCTAACTAAATGATTTTCTGTTGGTTCTTTGTAACCTAATCTTCTAACATGGCTATTTGCACATCCTTTTGTTTCATTAATTGTGTAACTTCATAGGCCTTGTCTATAGTAGCAGCACTATAGGCACCTTCATATTTGGATAATTTGGTGAGATCCTCAGATGGATTCACCTCAGCATTCTTATAAAAAATATTCATATACTCCACCTATGATGTCAAAAGTGCATCTTTATCAGTTCTCCTCCTTTTCCTCTGTTTTCTCACAACAACCCTATGTTTAGGACTGTAAAATATATCCAGAGGGGGAATTTCTTCTATCTTCAACATGATTTCACCTATGGGATTTTCAGGGATGATTTCTATGTCCTGTTTTTTCAGATCATTAACTTGGGGATTATTCTGTTGTCCTATTTGTTGGGCAAATTGTTCATATTGGCTCAGCAAATGAGGAGAAACTATAATTTTAGTAGCTTCAACTACTTCTTTAGCAGCCTCCTCTCCTACTTCTAAATAACAAAAATTTATTCATTTCTTCGGCCTGAAGTTTGGACTTGGCCAAATCAAAAACTTGGGACATTTTACCTACAAAAACAAATAAATCATCAAACATATCTGGTTCATGTTCGAACCGAGAAATTGAAACAGAAATAGTAAAATCATATGCCACCTTCCTAGGATCATATTGCCTCCCTAGGATTGTTGAAAGCTTGAGATTGGTTAGCTTACCAACTTCTTTTTCAACATGAACAAAATTACTGAGAGTATAGTCACCACATTTAAAAGGAAAAATAGGCCACATGAGCTTCTTGTTGTTCTTCAAAGTTCTAGACATGCCTTCTACTATCAGCTGATAAGAAATTTCCTGTGCTAACAGTTTGTCTGGAACATACAAAGGAAGGATGTGTGGTTCTAAAATACTTCCGAAAACTCTGATATATGTGAAATTTTCCTCTCTGAAACAATCTCCAATTGAGGACAAATCAACTTTAGCTTTGTTGGAAATCCTAGGAGGGAATCAGCCAAAAATGATTTGATAAATCGGAATAAGAAAACTGTGACAGACTCTGTAAACACGGCTTTTTAAATGCCCCTTCCATAAGAACTTGTGATATATATGAATTGGAATAGGATATTTAGGGGTCCATTTCCATCCTAATATGGGGAATTCAAAATTGAAACAAAGGGCATCTAGGATATAAGCACAAAAATAAAAAGGAGTGGAATTTCCTGAATTTATGTCTTTCCTATACTCAAGAATTCTGTTGGATATCTTATCAGAAAGAATGACAGCCCAATCCATTATCTCGGAACTAACATTAGAATGTATTAATGGCACCATTTGTATAGAAAACCTATTTGAGTTATCATTTCCAAACAATCTACACATCATTGCTACGGCATAACAGTATGGAGGCAAAAGAGACTCCACAGAGTACATACCTGATGTCTCGTGTCTGTGATTTTCAGGAACCCTTCTCCATTCTTTAATTGGTTCTAACTGATTTTCATGATTCGTAGCAAATTCCTTGATGAAATCTTTGTTATAAATTTTCTGTGGGTCTAGAAGGTGGTACATTGCTTTAATTTCCTCTGGTTTGAATGACCCAAATATTGCTCCAGAAGTTGAAACAAAGGTTCTATCTTTGATAGCCACATTATCAATTACCCACCTAATAACATCATAATATGGAAAAATGTTTTCCCGAGCTGCAACTCGGTGCAAAAATGAGTTTGCTAATGCACCAAGAAGATTTTCAGAATCAGAGTCTGAGTTGGCTTCGTCAGGAACTGTAGCCTTAGCTTCAACAACTTTAGGGTTTTCCTTTTCAAGTAAGTTGTATACATTTTCCCATGTCATCTTACTAAGTCCCTGGCATAAGGTATCTGTAACCAGCTTAAGCTTTGTTAGTTTCTCTTTAGGCAACATAGTGAATATAGGAGCTTTTGCAGCAATGGCGGCTTTCGATTTCCTGAATCTTTTCCACATTTCAGTATTGGGCAGTGTTTCTCTCATTTTGCGAATGAAAGAATTGGACGTTATATTGTTCTGCAACAAAGAAAATCTTTCAGCCAAGGTGAAAAACGCAATAATGAAAATAGCTATACAAATGTATTTATTCGTTGATTTTCATTTATTATATCCATGGTTTAAAACTTAAATGCCCTCTAGGGAGTCACATTCATGCATTAAATAACAAAACAAATCGTTATTATTTGTTTGATTTTTGAATTAATGTCAACATATAATCAGACATTGGCATATTTCGAAATAAGTGTAAATATATTACCTTTTAAATATTTGGAACGCGATGAATAATAATATATGAATATTTAAGTTGTATTTTCATCGCGATTCCTTTAAAACGAAAATGAAATAAGACTATGCCAAATTCTGATTGCGAATATCGCATCAGGGATTTTCAAATGGAATGAATCGTTAAAGATTTTTTCCAATAATCCGATTGCGATGAGGTGGGGTCCGCCGCGTCGGAGTCTTTCAACCAAATGAATATAATGTTTTAATTCTCCGAAATGCGATTGTGATGAATCGCATCGCATCAGAAGTATGTAAAAAAAGAAAAACACTTTAAAGCTTATCCGAAATGCAATTGCAATTGAGTGCCATTGCATCAAAGTTTTACAAAGCGAAAATAGAATTTAAAAAATTCTTTGATTTTATGATTTTCGATTACTGTACATATCAAATATTGTTAAATATAAAGACTTTATATAATATTTTTGATATGATTTAAAATCTTTGTGTTTCATCGGATCAGAATGTTTTTAAAGGTTGTATACTTTGTAAAATAAAAATATGCAATATGTCCTTTTATCAATGAATCCTTTATTTCTAATAAAATTGATCGGATTTTTTCTAAATCTTTTATTTCTGTCTACAAATAAAGATAAAAAAGGGGACCTATTTCTAAATGGAATTTATTCTAAAAAATCAAAAATGGGGAGGGTTGTTGTACAGTACAATAGGTCCACACACATCTATGTGACCTCTCTCCAGGATCACTAAAGCAAGGTTCTCCTTTCCATGAAAGGTGGACTTTACATAATTTCCCATGGTGCAACCCTTTCACTGATCTAACTGAGCAAGCGTTCCCATTGGAAGTCCAGTAGATATTTGCTGCATGAATTTCAAGGCTCAATGATGAAGATGGCCCAATTGCACGTGCCATAATTTTCCCTCATCCCTGCTCACCACTTTTTCCGCCTTGCCCATCATGGGAACGCAGCCATCGACCTCCAGCTTGTAGATATTCTTAACTTGAATCCCTGTCCTCTTGGCTTTACCCATTTTTTTATGTCGCAGGAAAAATTTTCCATTGCTGAAAACAACATCAGAGCCTCTGTCCTCCATCATTGCGATTGAGACCAAGTTTTTCTTCAGACTTGGAACATGCATAACATATTTCAATTGAAATGGTTTACCTAAATCCCTCTTAAATATAATGGTACCAATTCCAATCACATTGTATCGTCCATCGTCACCCATCTCTATATGCATTTGGAGATTTTTCTACTCCAAATCACTGAAAAGCTCCTTATCTACCTTCATGTGGAAGGAAGCGCCACTATCCAAATACCACATCGATCCCAATGCACTTGACACTATGCATACGATCAGGGCGAAGTCAAGTTCAAATTGCGAGGCAAGGACCTCACCAGCTGCAACTCCAATAGCCTTCTTTTTCTTCTTCTTCTGCAAACAGTTAGTAGCGAGATGCCCACATTCCTGACAATGAAAACAATTCACCTTGGAAAAATCTAGCTTCTTGCCTTTAGACTCAGATTTAGAATGGAATTTCTTCCCCTTCCCATTATTTTCCTTGGTAGCCAAAGAAAAATATTCTTCATCATCATGCTTTGATGAAGAGCCATCTCTGGTGTTTCGCCTAAACTCCTCCTACACTAGATCTGACCACAGTCATTCCCATTCCGGCAATTTTTCTCGTCCATTGACAGAATCTTCATAACTGTGCCAACTCTTAGGAATTCCCAAGAGAGCCAAGCTCACCAGATCATCATAAAAAACAGTTATTCCCACACTCCCTAGTTCATCCCAAAATTGGAAAAACTTCGTGAGATACTTTGGAATGTCGTCACCCTTTTCCTTCTTGATCTTCCTAAGTTTATCTTTGAGTGCCAATTTCCTATGGTTGCTGCTACTTTGGAAAAGATCCGTAAAATCCTTCCACATAGCGTATGGTGTGGCTTTCCCATGAAGGCTTGAGGCAATGTGGTCTCGTACACCTTCCAACCGAATCCTCCTCTCCTTTGCCACTTTCTTTTTCCATGCATCAAGTAATGAAACATCTATCGAAGTGGGCTTAGGAACATCATTGTCGATGAATTCCTTCAAGCCATTATCTTCGAGCACCACCTCCATCCCATCCTTCCAGGCAATGTAGTTCAATCTTCCCTCAAGTGCATACTCTAGCTACAAGCCATTGAAATCCATTTCGATGTTTACTCAAATATAGCACCAAGAAAATATCTCTGCAAAATTCAAATTCTTTCCACCAACAAACTCAGCTCTTGCTTCAAAATTGAAATCTTTTGTGCTTCGATACCATGTATAAATTTTAATACAAATTATGTATTGCTTGGATTCTCTTTATCTAACAATTATATGCCACTGTTAAATACATAATCTCTTCTACATAAATTCTTGTGGAATTTAAAACACGATCGCCAATTTCGATATCAAGAAGAAAGATCAATCACACATAACACAGATTTGTTTTACGGAGAAAGCATAAAGCTAAAAACCCCACTATCATATATTATGTGCATATCATGGATCATGAAAAAATATCATACAAAACTATAATCCAAGAGCTCTCGGTACAATATATAATCGTCTCACACTGCCATGCAAAAATTGGAAAATTCATGTGCCAATTTACTACCTCCAGATAGCCTACCTCCACAGCACAATCCCGGCTGATAGCAATCCCTGAATGAAATGGAATCCTCTTGCCTTGACTGCACAATCCTCATGGTCACATCCAATGTGTGTGTGGTTTCATGAGTGCACCCACTAATGTCACAACTGATAGTCAAACTATCCCTTTCACCTACATCTCAAGTGGGTTTCCACTGGATTTGACATGCATGTAGTTAACAGTAGAAAATCTTCAGTTGCATGTGAGATCACTACATGTTAATTAATTTAATATTTAATTAACTGATATCTCACTAGTGTATCTTCAGTTACAACTAGCACAACTGATTTTAACTCACTTAACTGAGTTAAACTACTTTACAACTCTCATAACTACACATCCATCTTTGTTACAACTTCGAATCACTCAAGTACAACTAAGTCCACTTGTGTGTCCCACCAACCAACCTTTGAACTCGAATTTCCTATAGCTAACTAATTTTCCACTTCAGTTAACTATTTCCAAGTGCTCATTGAGAATAGATTATTGTTTATAGTCCAACTATTATTAAGGGATAATAATAGTCGACATGCATCTATAAATAGACATGCAATATATAAATAGAACCCGCACATACATCTATAAATAGACCATAATCTATAAATATAATTTTATCAACCATCTATAGATAGACATCATCTATAAATGGAATTTTCTCATGCATCTATAAATATACCTCCACCTAAAAATAGTCTGAGGCTCCATCCTACTATAGGTGCTTAATTTTCACTAGGATCTTCTTGTTGAATCTCAACATTTTTGTTAAAGATGCTTTGGTGATTGGGAAACATTACTCCAAGACATATATTATAGAAATGAGGCTAATAATTTAAGTCCCAAAGCATATCATGATAAATGTGGATAGGGGTTGGGTCTTCTAAAGTCCATTTCCATCCGATAGAGGTTAAATCAGAGATAAAACACATAGCATCCATTATGTAGGCACTCATATAAAAGGAGGAACTATATTTTGTGAAACATTACCTTTCTTCCTATAATTCAACATGTGAGTGGCTATGCTATTATATAATATACATATTTCCCCAATACATGACATAACCATCAAAATCAACATCAATGAGTGGTTCCCATTGGTCAGAAATTTTTTGTGTATTAGGGTAAGCATAGATTCTACAAAACGTAGTAGCTATTTGACAGTATGGAAAAACAAGGGAATCAACTGAATACATACATTTTCCTCTCTCTTATGATTGTTAGCTTCTCTTCTCCATTCCATGATAGGTTCTGATGGATGATTGCGGTCACAGATGAACTTCTCCACAAAATTTTTGTCATATGTTTTTTGGGGCAGTGGAAAATGGTAAATTGTGCTCAAATCACTGGTGGTGAATGAACCACTGACTATTTACTTTTGTGTTAGGAAATTCCTTTCTTCAATGTTCACATTGTCAACAAACCATCTAATCATGTATGTATAAGATAGGATTTTGGGTCGGGATGCAATCCTATGTAAGAATAAATTGGAGACATCATTGTAAGTATTATTAGAGACCGAGGTAGAATCATCACCCATACTCATTCTTTTTGTCTTCCTAGGTCTTTCATTCTCAAAAATCGTAGAGATAGCTTCCCAAGAGGTGCTTCTAGTATCTAAAAAAAAGTATGTGTCGGAAAATAATCCAGGAATTTCAGTGTTTTTGGCTGGAGGATAAATCGGTTGTTGTTGAACTACATATTTCTTGTTTTCTTCATTTTCCTTAGACATGTCTACTGAACTTTTATTATCAGGATTGGCTTGCAATGGCAAACAAAAAATTAAGTTTAATTCCTTCACCAAAAAATCCTTAGCACAAATATCTATTTTTCATAATGATTTATGCCTTAAAGAGAAAATCATGATGGTATCAAGTTGTAATGAATAAGTCATTTATAACTTCGAAAACCATAAATTTTCCAATTTTAGCAATTAAATGAAAAAAGTGAATTCGCATGGGCCTTGTAAACATAAGTGTATCGGAAGATTTTTATTGGAGAAATCCTGTGGTCACACCTTAAAACTTACGATATTTTGGACTTCTGTTATGTATTATTTAGAGATATAATGGTTATTAGTGTAGGAGGGAATATACATCGAAGGTTTTATATGAGGTAATGAATTATTTGGGATTTTAAAGAGTGTCATCCAATATGAAAAGTTCAAATATGAGTAGAGACGAGAATATCGGAGGATATATATATCATACGGGAGGAACATCGGAGATATTATGATATCGGGGATGTGAGGCATCAAGACATTATGATATCGGGAGATTTTGGGATAGTGGAAGGGTTAAGTATCAGAGATATCGGATATCGGGAATTTTGAGATGGAAATTGTTAAAATTTACGATATACTGGAGTTTTGATATGCCACATTTAAATATGGTGCGGCCATCGTTTCTTTAAAATGTTCAATTATAATAAGAAGCGTATATGTAGCTTTACACTAGATATCGGGAAAGTTTGATCGGGAGATGTTTTATCGTAACTTTCCTATAAGGAACGTTATGATATGGAAGTGATCTCATACGATTTTCCCCTTAATGCATTATTTAAATAACAAAATCCTATCGGGTTTTTATGAATCGTAACATTTTTGTGGTTGATCTCTGATATGTAAGTCCTAATAAGGGAAGTCCTAACGTGAGAAGGTATTGTATTAAAAAAAAACTAAAAATTTCCTTATTTTTATTTGAACTAAACAATTTTATTAGACTTTAAAAGGGTCCCCATTATTTATTAATTCAATAAAATCAAACTAAATGGGGTGTTTTTGAGTAGTACAACAATTTGTGACATAATGGGCGAAATAGTTATCTATGTAAAAGTGAGTGAAATTTTAATCAACCAAGGAAAAAAATTTAGAAAGATTTTTCAAATATTTGAAATCTATATTGATTAAAAGAAATCTAAATAAAAGAACTCACTATTTTGCAAATATTCAAAACTTATTATTGATGGAAATATTTATTATCTTTGCTAGTCATTTAATAAGTTATAAAGATAAACATATAGAACTATATAATTCTAGTGTTTAAGATAGACTTATTTTTCATTGGTAGAGCTACTGCTACCAACAGGAGTCCATAGCCTCAACAAGGTTACCATTTAACCAAATTATACTAGTATCCCATCCACTTATAGTGATATCTTAGAGGTATTAACCTTCCATCATTTTAACATTTCCTTTTCCTTCTTGAAATCCATTATCTTAGTTTGGTAGCCATATATTGATAATTTCATTTAGAGGTTATAATAAAATTGAACAAGTCAGCTCATGATGAGACCTCTTGTCTTACAAATATAAATATATAATCCATTATCCTGGTTTGGTGACCAGTTATGATAATGTTAATACCATTGGTTTCCTATGATCATGGTAAGTTGGCTCTTTATGAGACCCCTTATCTTTCAAGTTTTTAGATATTTTTGAAATACACTCTAAAAATGAAATATTAGTGGATGGGGAGGTAATATTACTCCTTAAGAGTTTTGGATGACAATCAAAGTTAAAAGACACTAAAACTTCAAAATAGCCTTTATTTTTTAAAAGACACTTTTCATGACGAATCAAAGGATAATGAGTTCTTTTATTATTTCAAGTGATGAAATATTTACAAACTACTGGATGAAAAGGTTGTTAGAGATTATAATAAAACAATGTCAAACTTCAATGTTATAATTTCCTTCTAATAACTTCTTCTTTATTGATCAAACTTCATGTTATTGATGAAAGATGTCAATATGAAGGCAATCATAGTATTACTCAAAACTATTAAACTAAAAAAAAACACTGATATGTAGATATTATTATTTACATATTTACAGCAGGATAGGTTTTTTCAAGAGAAATTTTTTTAAGAACTATCCCATTAAGAGGAAGAGTATCACTCTTTCCTTCTAAATATTGCAGAATAAAGGTTGATGGGCCTAGTTTATCAATTATCTAAAATGGATCGAGCCACAGTCTTTGGAACTTTGTGTGTTTTCCTTTCTCTTCATGGCCCTTATCCCGTTTCATAACTACATCACCAATTTCAATTTTTTTATTGTTTACTGAACTTGCATCAAACCAAGATTTGACCACTTTTTGATGTTGAATATGGGTGTGTTTGACTTTATCTCTATCTTCTTCTATCTTTAAAATTTGATACATTCTTAGCTGTAAATCATAGAAATGTTGTTAGTCTATGGAATAAACTAGGGAAAATGAGGGGAAAGCTAAATTAGGAGGTAAAATTGCTTCTTTCCCACATGTTTTACCTCTAAATATAATTATAGGTTAAGGAATTACGCTAGATCATCTAAAATGTTTTGTTTGTTTTGGATTTTTTGGATGACCAATGCTCTAAACTGTTAAACAAGTGTAGACTCTTAATTATTTATGATATATTAAAGGGGATTATTCTTCACCTTTAACAGAATTTAACTTTGAAAGATGTGTAAGGTTGAAGCTAAAAAGGTATATAATCTATTAAACATTCAAAAATAGAATTTAACTAATCATACATAGGTGATGCACGTAAAATATTTTTCTAGGCAAACCAAATAAATTTAAAGCTAAATAGGAAGTAACAATTTAAAGATATGGAGGAATTAATTAGAATATAAAGTTCCAATTAACTAGTTCATGTAATTGATTATAACTCCACAGGGGTTTTCAGATAAACTGATATTCAGTGTTATCTTACCCAGATTTCCCATTTATTTTAAACATATGTAGATTTAACAAAATGAAAATATAATTAACATATAAGTACTCACAAGAACACAAGTTGTTTCAAAATGAATCCAGAATCCTTCTATTAATCTCAGAAAATAACTTTAGAGGATTACAAATATTCTTTAATATTTTATCACAAGGGTTCAACCCTTTATCCTTTGATATACAAAGTATTTATACAACTTTCTTGAAAATATATTGATTGAAATATCAATATTTATTTACAAATATCTCAAAATTGTTTTACAAAAATAGAACTACAAAATTAGAAAATTAAACTGCTTGGACATTTTTCCACAGGATGCGAGGATTCTAATGATGTGTGAGCTGAAAAAAACTACTATATTCTTGCTCTTTATGATCATATGTCCTTTTGATCCTAAAAACATGCATCTTCTTGTTGAAAACTTTTTGTCTACTACTATAAATCTGATGTCTATTCATTCAATGAGTGCGCATATATTTTCCCATCTTTCTTCATCGGGAATAGATATTTGATTAGTTTTTTGTATGTTTCATCCAATTCAGTGTATTTCTGAAAGGTGGGTTTGATTACGAAGAAATGTTTGATTTCATGCTTTATTAATAAATTGAAACTCAAACCTTCAATAAATGTCTTCCATGTAATGCTTCCCCTAATTTTAGAAAAATTTTATTTGTCTATAGCTATACAATGTAATCTACATTGGCATTCTTCAAGAGTAACCAGTTTGTTTCCTATTCCTCTCAAACCTGGAAATCCTTTCTAATGGAGCACATTGAAATTTCTATGAGACCTCTAGATGCTAGCTTATAAATTATGACACTTATTTTATAATTGTAGCATTAAATTTCTTTTGGTAAGGATCCTTTTGGCTTCCAAAATAGTTTTAGTTTATTCTTCAATGTCATAATCTTCAAGTTCTTATTTTGTTTTTTAATTTAAAATTTTGATCAATGTTGTTGTATCTATTGGTTTATGACCCAATTAATTCCTTCTTCACCTCTGATACAATTTCATTTTACCTTTCCAATAATTATTCTTGCTCAAAAAGGATTTCAATTGAACGACATAAGTTAGTTATCGATTCATTGATATCCAACGAGATATTTTATTTGGCTTGTGCAATAGTTTGAGCAATAGCAGACTCATTTTCAAGGGTCTCTATTCTCTGAGTCAACATATGACTCTTTTGAAGTTCTGCTAAGAATTGTCAGTTTTAATTTTTTGTTCTTGAATATTGTTGAGTTGAGCCTTTATTTTTTCAATCTCTCACCCTCTCAAAGACAAATCTCCCATAGCTTTAGCTAAATCAGATATTGAATCAATGGATTGTGTTTCTGTTGTGACGATTAGTGCAATAGAAGTTGTTATTGTTGAATTACCTGCAATGGAAGTTTTTGCTATGGGAATAGTTGTTGATATATTGGCTTGATGTTATTTTTCTTTAATAAATTCTCCAATTTCGCTTCCATATTTTGTATCTATACATTTTTTTCAACTATGATTTTGAACATGTTTTCCTTCTCTCTTTCCAATTCACCAACTTCCTTAGTTTGTGGATCCTCTTTAGTGGGAAATTTTAACTATTTTGTTAATGCTAAGATATCAACATTCTTTCTTTTGATCATTTTTTCAGCTACTTTAACATTATTAAGATCATATCCTAACTTGATGACTAGATTTTCTAAAGATTTAATCTTGGTATCTTTAACCAGATATGAAATTTTTTCTAACTTTAGCTGTGATTGAATATTATTTACTCAAACCTGCAACTTAGATGTTTCCATTTTAGAGCTAGTGAGAGTGGAGTAAATCATATCTCCATCTTACTTATGTAAGTCAATATGGTCAATCGCATGAATTCATTTAGTATCAAAAGAAAAAATATACTTCTTATAATCTTCTACAATCTTAGGGAATGGAACTTTAGGTTCCAGAAAATCCATTTGCATCTGTCCCTTCTTAGTATAAAATGCAGAAATAATTTTGTGTTGAGATGATGAAGTTTGCTTCCAAAATTCAAAATAAGTGGTGCCCTTTAGTGCTTCTATCTAGCAAAGATACTTGGTTTTGTTGTAGTCTGAGTTATATCTCATGTATGAAATGATTCTAATGGGTCTTGAGTGACTGAAGATACAGGAGAGCTTGAGACAATTTCCTCAATCCTTGTAAATGTTGCAGCATTAGGATCTATTAAAACTAATGTGGTTTGTTCCTGTGAACTTGCTTCCTGAAATGGTTCTTCAAGAGGATTATTCTTCTTCTTTTTGTACATTATAAAGTATTATGTTGAATTTCTAAAACTAGAGGGGAAACACGTTCCCTTGTTATCATAGCATGTTTTTACAATGGAACTGGAGTCTGGGAAGTTGTACAAATGAAAACCTACTCTTTTGCTTCCAGCAATGTATTTTCCTTCCACTCCCCTTGGTTCATGTGTTGTTAAATATTTGGTCTAGGAGTGTCTACATAAGGAGTAGTTTGTTTTTCTACCCTTAACTTAGAAATAATCCCCAAGGGATCATAAGAACATGTAAAACTTAATTTGAATTTCATTTGTTTCTGAAGGAGATTTTCTTCCTTTGTTTTTGCTTTGGTATTGAAAATAAAGGGTCCAATCTGAGCTGTTAACTTAAACTAAGATTTCTTCTTAGCTGACAAAAAGTGCAGCTCATCCATGTTGATGATTTTCCTTATATATTCTAATGCAAAAATCCTAATTGATAAAAATTTATGGAGTTTATATGGAGGAATATCATATCCATATAATATGATCTCTATGTAGTTTTGATATAAGTACCAATCTTCAGTCTTTATCTTCTCACTGAGATGGAGAATTCTCTTAATTTAAAGGTAAATTCTAGGAACAACATCATTATTAAGTAGGCATGAAACCATGTATAAGAACTTATTGGTGTAATCGTTGAAGGAAAATTAATTGGTATTCTTCCTTACCAAGGAAGTCCAATAAATTACAGATTGAGGATTACCCCATTGATCTAACTTCCGTAATTGAAACTGGAATTTATCTGCTTGATGAAATAATAATAGGTATACAAGAACTGACTGATACTTAAGATATCCTTCTGTTGAAAACTTCAAGCACTGATCATGTATTGCTTCTGACAAAAAATCACTATAATTGAAGATCATTAAAGGTTTTTCACCTGCTAAAAACACTGATAAGAACCCTGGAATAATTTCATCAACCCACTAATTAGTCAAATAACCTAATAAACAAGAAACTACTGAGACAACATGTCTAGTCATTTCTGGGAACATTGAAGAGGGGTATGGAGGAATTGTTCATGGTAATTCTACATTTTTAGGTAAGAATATCTCAAAGATCTTAGCTCTTTGAGGGAAAGTGAGTTTTTTATAGATTTCCATGAGGGAATCTTCATAAAAAGGGTGCATACTGGTTGAAGGTTTCACTTGAAGCATTCTACATATAGACTTAGTGGATATTGTGAAAAAAACATCATTGTTTTGAGAAATAATAACTCTTTGACTTGGAATGTATCTGAAATGACACTAGGCTACAAATTATGGAAAGAAATGGGTCTGAGTGAAAATGAATTGGAGCAGGAAGGAGTCCCACATACCCAATTCATCGATGGTATCAAAGAATTTATGTTTTGCCCAATTGTGTAGTTCATAGAGGTCAAACTCACATTGGGTCTCAAAAATTTTATATTTCTAGTAGAATAAGGGTAACCTATCTAAGTCTATGATAGGGGGCATCATTGGATAGGAATGTGTCTGTGTTAATTACTAGATGCTGGAATTATTTCTCCTATGAAATATAGTCCTCAATATAAAAAAGGTGCCCCAATCAATACTGGAACAAGTGGAAGTGATGCTAACAGTTAATTCATATCAAATATTTGACATGGAATACAACTTCTGATCTTTGATCCAACTTGTGGAAAAAATTTCAGCTAATAAAATACTACTCTCAAAAAATTTTATGTTGTTTCTCTCCAAGCATAATGTCCTCCACATATACCTTCATGAAATTGTTTTATAAAACATTACGTTTCATTTTCAATTAGACATAAAAGGAGGATATTTGGTGGAACTTTCCAATATAGATTAGCATTTACAATGCAATATTTAATAGCCTCTAATCTAAGATTTCTGCATTTATTCTTTGTGAATCCAAGAGGATACTCAAAATCACAAAGAAAATGTATAATATCAACATACCATTCAGATAATAGAAACTTTTCATCAATATGAAGTGGAAGAGGAATTGAATCTGCAGTAGACAAAGGTTGTTGTGTATTCTTCTCTCCTGAAATTTGAGAAGGTTCTGTGTATTCTTTCATGATAGTATTTATTCCCAGAACTTTACAATTTGATTTAGCCAAGAGTTTGGCTAAACCTTGTCCTTTCACCAATTTGGTAGATTTTATATCTAAATCAAATTCTAGTATTTTTTCAATCCAAATTCTTCTCCTACCATCTATAGAAGTTTGTGTGAATATTGTTTTTACAGCATTATTTGGTACATAGGAGGTAATAGGAGAATAAAGGACATAAGTTCAGAATCATTTTAAGGCTTGTGTAAGAGCATAGGCTTATTTTTCAATGATATCATATTTCAACTCAATATATCTCATAACTTTGTTGAAAAAGGCAATAGGCTAGTCATCTTCATTATCATTCTTTTGTAGTGAAACAACAACTAAAGTAGTGTCAAAGGAAAAAGATAAAATGCTAAAAGGATTTGAATAATCAAGACTAGCTAGTACTGGGGCTTTAGAAAAAAATTTCTTGATTTTTGTAAAAGCATACCATTATTGCACTGTCCATTTGACTTCATGATCCTTATTTAGCATATCAGTAATATCCTTGACTATTTCAGCATAGTTTGGTATAAATATTCTTAAAAAATTAAATTTTCCTAGAAAAGTTTGAATTTCCTTTTTATTTCTTTGCAAGCAATTACCTCAATGGCCGAGACTAGTTTTGGATCAATCACTACTCCTTCCTTTGAAATAATGTGTCCAAGTAGCTTTCCTTACTTTATAGCAAACACATATTTCTTTCAATTGAGTGAAATTCTATATTTCTTGCATCTATCAAAAACTTTTCTGAAGTGCTTTAAATGTTTCTCATAAGAATTTGAAGAAATAGTTAGATCATCCAGATCAATAACGAAAAACTTGTTAATTTTGAAAGGTAGCTCCTTCATTGGTTAGGCCAAATGGAATTCTGGCATACATAAATGTACCCCAAGGAGTTGTGAATGTTGTTTTTTTCCATATCTTCTAGAATTGCCAAGATCTGATTGTATCCATAAAAGTCATCCAACATGGAAATTTTATTTGAACCTGAAACTTTTTGGAGTAATTGATCCATCTTAGGCAATGGAAAATTATCTTTTAAATATAGTTTGTTTAGGTTTCTGATGTCTACACACAGTCTTATTTCACCATTTTTCTTCCTGACAGGAACTAGGTTTTCTATTCAATTAGAGTATCTTAGAGGAACTATAATTTTGGCATCCAACAATTTCTTAATTTTTTTTTCGATAGTTGGAAGAAAAACTAGATTTATTCTTCTCAATTTTTGTTTGAAAGGTTTAGCTTCTGGTTTGAGAGGAATTTTATGTTCGATAAGAGTTGTGTCATAGGCTTTCAGCTCTTCGTATGACCAAGAAAAGACATCTTTATAATGTTTGATAAGATTAACATATTTGTCTTTTGTTTCCTTAGGTAATGATGCTAAAATTTTTACATTTATGATTTTATTTACAAACTTCAACATCCTCTTGCTATGAATTTGATAATGAAGTTTTTGAAACATCATTTTTATCAAAAAAAAAAATCAAGAGGGATTAACCCCTTCGGAATGTAATTATTAGGCAACTGGATAATATTATGATCAACTATTTTATGATTTAACTGTGAATTTTCATTTTCATTATTTGACTTATGTTTATTGATTTGTTCTTCTTCAATTTGTAGAGATTAAAATTCATCAATTGCTTGTAAGAAAATATTTAATTTCTCATCATCCTCAAAATCTTGCCAATGTTTAAGGTTTTCAGGGACTGAAGGCATGTAACTCACTTGAATTTGATATTATAATTGAATAGGATCGAGAATTTTGAAAGAGCTAGCAGAGACTACTAAAGAATCTGCATAAAGGTTTTCATATTTTGGGATTGTTGTGATATTAAAAGCCTGAAATTAATTGTCCACAGAATCCCATACCCCATTCCAATAAGATCTAAGCCTAGGATGTTTTGGTTGGAAAATATTTCTAATTTGTTTCATAATTAGCTCTAAGTCACCAAATACACCTAAGTTTTGTACTTTTAAGATTTTGGCTAACTCTAATCCTAAAAGTAGGACTTCATACTCTGTTACATTATTTGTAACGTCAAAGAATAACTTAAAAGATTGAGTTATATTTTCTTTGTCTGGAGAAATAAGTACAATTCTAGCTCCAACTCCATCTTTGGAAAAGCCTCCATCAAAGTATATCTTTCAAACATTAGTTTTTATACATTTGGTTTTATTCACATTTTGTTCAATGCTAAGTTGAAAATTTTGGAGATTATTGGTTGTTAAAGTAAAACATCCAAAATCTTGATCCAAAATCTGTATATTCTCAAATTTTCTCCCCCGTAAACAATAATTGTGGAAAAAGACATATCCATTTGTACAGACTTCCACCTAACTTGGCACAACAAGATCTAGATAATAACATTCCAAATTTTGGGGGAGTATTTTTGACAACAATATCTAATACCACACTCCTAACAGGGATATGAGCAAGTGTTACAACTAGATCTTTGATTAATCCAAGACAAGGTACCTTCTTTGAATCAAAAGCATATAGTTCATGATAAGGTCTTGTGATTTGTAATTGAAATTGGTCCATAATTACTCTAGGAATTAGATTATGAGAGGCCCCAGAATCTAACATACAAGTATATAAGAGATAATCATGAACATTCAAAGTAACACACAATGGAGGGACATTTTCATCTATCATATCAGAACTAGGACCAAAAAGCACTGAAGATTTTTCATCCTACAAACTTATTACATCTACTTTGGCATCAACACTTGAATATGGAATCCATTTTGACACTTGATTCTTATAGCCTGGGTTTTTTGAGAGTTCAGATAATGCCATTAGAACCTTGAATTTCTCTAATTCATTTTCTACATCAAAATTTGTTGAAACAAACTTTTGAGATATGTTTTGTTCATTTGATTGACTTAGTGGTTGAATCAATGTTGTTTGTGTTTCAACTGTTTTGACCTGAGGTTCATCTATAGTAACATTTTTAGCTAGTTTACCAGGTCCTGTTCTTGGTCTCAAATCATATCTTCTACCTGATTCAGCAATAAGATATTCAAAAAATGCCAGATTTTTTGAAATTTTAGAAGCCTCTTGTTTTTTGAACTGAAGGTTGATGAGGAGAAATTGTAATAAGAGCATTTTGTAATGATGAATCACCAAAAAAATTGATATCATTTGTAGCTAAAGTGTTAAAATTGGAAACTAGGGCCAAACTCTACTTTGGAAAGCTCATATGATGGAGATGATAATTTTGTTTGATTCCTCTTCCCAAGGGGTACAATATTAATCTAAATATCATCTTGTTTAGATGAGCATAAGTTGGATTTTGAATTTATGTTCTCACACATGTGAAAATTGTCAAGATCGGCTAGAAATGTAATGTAGGCTCATAAGCCCCAATAGAAATGTCTCCACCCCTCATTGAAGGATATAAATAAGAGAGAGACACTCCTCATTTTGGACATTACTCATCTCATTATCTCGTTCTCTCATTTGTTTGTACAAGAATCTTGGAGTCTCCTCTTTACCTCGCATGTGTGAAAGGAAGGGTTGTTTTTCTAGGTTGAAGTTTTTGGGTTGTTCTAGGGCTGAACCAGAAGCATTGAATTTGGGTAAAACCCTCTCCAAAAGGTGTGTTTTTCAGGGTATAATTTTGATCTCTTTAGGCCACAATCATTGGCACGAAAACTGAGAAATTATGGGTAGTTTGACCAGCGTTGACCATAACAATTTGACCACAGAGTTGACTTTCAGTTGACTGAGTTAGAATGATTTTTTCGGATCTGTTTTGGGTTTAATTTGACCACTATTGGAGGCTGCATTGGCTAAGTTTTACCGAGCTCATTTGGTGAAGTCAACTTGCTAATTTGAACAACGTTGAATTTCTAGTTAGAGCATCCTGTTGATTGTTGTTTGACTAAAGTTTTGGGCAAGTGAATTTTTCATATTGTACTCTCTCTCTCTCTCTCTCTGCTTAACTTTTGAAGAATAATAAGAAGATTTAATCAAAGGGTTTGCCCCACCTTGCGGTTTTCCCCTGGCATCTACAAAATATTGCATGCTCTTGTATTGGCTTGTATTCTATTTATTTTTTATGTTCTATTAGCATTTACTGACAATTTTAATGTGATTATAAATCTAGAAATTGATTTTGGGCTAATAATAAATATTGAAGTAAATTGATCTAAGCATAGAACATACCATTTTTATCTAAAAATTAACATAAAGGACTAGCTTCTTCAGGTTCTTGATCATCAATCATTAATGGAGGTTGGATATGTTGAATAGTATTTGGTCTTTGTAGGATTTGAGGTTGAAAAGGTATCTTATATTTAACTTGAGGTCTACTTGACATGGGTTGAGCTACTCTAGGTTGTGCTTCCATTTTTGAGATTCTATTAGAAATATTTCTTAATAGAGAAGCAATTTCATCAATTTTATGATCTTCATCCTTATTTTTTGAAAAAGAGGTACTTTCTTCTCTAGTTTTCATCTTTCTCTTAGTTTTTTCAACTTTTGCCTTAAGTTTATTTGATGTTGATATATTAGCTTGAACTTAAATAGCATTGGTTTTCATATCTACTAAGGTAACAAATATTCTTTCCCTAAGCATGACAACAAAATCATCATCAAAACCTTTAGAAAATCTAACCTTAGTTGCAACCACAAGTGGTTTACAATCTGATGGTATTTTATTATTAATTTTATTGAATCTTTTTCTGAAATTAGAAACAGGTTCACCGGGATTTATTTTCAATCATCAAATTTTGTAAGATAATAAACATGATCCTTTTTTACTTCCCATTGATTTTTAAAGATCTTGATTAATTCATTCCATGTAGGAATAGAATGGGGTTGTAATTTTCTGAACCATATCCTAACATTTCCTTCAAGATATTGAAAAAATAGTCTCATATACACATTTTCATGCTCAATATTCATATTATCATCAAAATCCAAAAAGGCAGCTAAACGATCTTCAACAAATGGACCAATTTCTCCATTAAACCTAGGTAAATTCTTTAGATATCCATATGGAAACTAATTAAGTTGGTGAGGAAGGATTAATGTTGCATAACGAGCTTGAATGATAGGTTTAAAACCAACCATTCTATTAGGTGGGTGAGGTGAAGATGATGATGAACTTAAAGTCGAATATGAAGAGGAAGGTAAAAATAACATACCTTTAAAATGATGGGTAGAACTTGTAGAAGTATTTAAAAATGGTGATTGAATGGCCAAATTTTTTCACTTTTGGGTCAAATTTCTCTTCGCTTTCAAATAAAGGATTTGTATAAACATAAAATATATCTTTAGGTTTAGGAGAAGTTGATGGGGAGGCATGAATAATAGAAGAGATAAAATCACCCGGTTTTAGTTCAAGTAATTCTAACTCTAATTTTTCTTTTGATTTGGGAGATTCGGAAGTAGCTTTAGGAATTTGATATTATTCTAATTGATAAACAAGAAGAGCTGACTGAAGATAAACCATTTATATGTAAGTTCTAACACTTTTGGTGGTAAATATGATAGTTCAGGGGGGAATGAAACAAGGCTAAAAGGATCACTTTCTTAAACAATTTCAAGTGGAAGTGAAATAGAAAAAAAAGTAGAAGCTTCTAACCTTTTTCTTAAAGAGGAAACTCTCACTAGCCTCTTTGGATCTGGGAATGGAGAATAAACATGAGGATCTGAATGAGATCTGGTGTGCTTTCGTGAAGCCAAATTTTTTTTTTAGAATTGTCAGGTGAAATATTTTAACCTACTGAACTCTTATTCACCATTAAAATGAAAGCCTAATCGTTGTCCCAGGGAAAATTAATTCAAAATTTGTGTTCCTCAGTAATGACGCCAATCAGATGTTGTACCTTTGTAGATAATTCTAGGTGAAGAAATTATGTCGGAGTATCTAAAATGTTTTATTTATTTTGGACATTTTGGATGACCAATGCTCTAAACTGTTAAAGGGGCATAGACTCTTAATTATTTATGATATATTAGAGGGGATGATTCTTCACCTTTAATAGAATTTAGCGTTGAAGGATGTGTAAGGTTGAAGTTAAGAAGGTATATGATCTATTAAACATTCAAAAAGAGCATTTCACTAATCCTACATAGGTGATGTGTATAAAATATTTTTACAACCAAACAAAATACATTTAAAGCTAAATAGGAAGTGAAAATTTAAATATATAGAGGAATTAATTAGAACATAAATGTATAATTAACTAATCTTTGTAATTGATTATAAATCCATAGGAGTTTTCAAATAAATTGATATTCAGTGTTATCTTACCCATATTTCCCATTTATTTTAAACATATGCAGATTTAACAAAATGATAAAATAATTAACATAGAAGTACTCACAGGAACACAAGTTGTTTCAAAATGAATCCAGAATCCTTATATTAATCTCAAAAAATAACTTGAGAGGATTACAAATCTACTTTAAGAGTTTATCACAAGGGTTCAACCCTTTATCCATTAATCTACAAAGTATTTATACAACTTTCTTGAAAATATCTTGATTTAAATATCAAGATTTATTTACAAATATCTTAAAAATGTTTTGCAAAAATAGAACTACAAAATAGGAAAATTAAACTGCTTGGACATATTTGCACATGATTCGACACTTATAATGATGAATGAGATGAAAAACTACTATTGTGTTGCTCTTTATGAACATTTTTCCTTTTACTCCAACAAACCTACATCTTGATGTTGAAAACATGGTGTCTGCTGCTAGAAATTTGTTGTTTTTTCAATCAATGAGTTGGCATATCTTTTCCCATATTTCTTCAACAAGAATAGAATATTTGATTAATTTTATGTATGTTTCATCCACTTTTGTGTATTTCTTACATGTGGGTTTGATTATGAGTATATGTTTGATTCCATGCTTTATTAATAAATCAAAACTCAAACCTTCAATAAATGCCTTCCCTGTAAATGGTTCCCTAATTTTAGACAATTTGTATTTGTCTATAGATATAGAATGTAATCTACGTTGGTATTTTTCAAGAGTAACGAGTTTGTATCTTATTTCTCTCAAACCTGGAAGTCATTTTTGATGTAGCACATTAAACTTTCTATGAAACTTCTGGATGCTAGCTTCTAAATTATTACACATATTTTCTAATTGTAGCATTAAACTTCTTTGGGTAAGGATCCTTCTAACTTCCAAAATAGTTTCAGTTTGTCTTCAATGTCACAATCTTCACATTTTTTTTTTTTTAAATTTAAAATTATGATCAATGTTGTTGAATCTCTTGGTTTATTACTCAATTCCTTCTTCACCTCAACTATAATTTCATTTGACCTTTCCAGTAATTCTTCCTGCTAAAAAGTGATATGAATTGAAGGCCATAATTTAGTTATGGATTCATTGATATCCAACCATATATTTTCTTTGGCTTGTGCAATAGTTTGATCAGTAGCAGACTCATTTTCAAGGGTATCTATTCTCTAAGTCAACCTATGAATCTTTTGAAGTTTTTCTAAGTAAGCATTGTCAGCTTTTATTTTCTATTGCTGAAGATTGTTGATTTTAGCCTTTAGTTTTTCAATATATTTCCCTCTCAATGACAAATATCCCATAGCTTTATCTAAATTTTATGAAACCAGCCCTAAAAATAGAAGAAAAGAGAGATCAACGCCTTAGAAATAAGCCACTTCGAGGGGGAAACCTCCTTTACATTACATAAATGAACAATTCTTGGATGATACAAATGACAAAACCTTATTCTATATATAGGAGTCCATGGGATCATAATATAATCCTAGTTGACCTAACAACAATAATGTAAGGGCACAATAATAACAATATTAGGGTTACAGGGGTACAACAATAACAATAAGGGGATTACACTAACAACAATAAGGGATTATAATAGTAATATAGGGACCCAACATGCCCCTCTCCTTCAAAAAAAATTTGTCCTCAACGCTTGATTAGCTCTGGATGCTTATGTATAAAATTCTCATCCTCCCATGTAGAATATTCAGTGGGTAAGTTCTTCCATTTGATGAGATACTTTGAAACGGTCGATTTTGTAGTTTTCAAGTTCTTGTTTTTGTGACTGCTTCCAATACGATTTTCCTTCCTCATCAAGTTCTAGCAATATTATTTGAACTAGAAGTTTGTCCCCTATAACCTTCTTTAAGCATGAAACATGGAAAACTAGATGCACTCGCGAAAAAGTAGGAAGCACCAATTTGTATGCCATAGTACCAATCTTTTGCAACACCTTGTAAGGACCATAGTACTTTGGTGATAATTTATTATCCTTCTTAGCTTTCTTTAGGAGCATTTTTTTGTATCGTTGTAGCCGTAAAAATAACCATTCTCCTACATCAAAACTTCTCTCGTTGCGATGTTGATCTTCCTGTTGTTTCATATGATTTTGTGCAAAATTTTAGGTTATCCTTTAAGAGTTGGAGAACTTCCTCTTGATCCTCAATGTGATCTTCCACTGCTTGAACCTTCAAATTTTCTCTTAAAGAAGATGTGATGGATGGTGGATGATATCCATAAAGTGTCATAAATGGTGTCATTTTTTCTGCAGTATGGAAGGAAGTGTTATACCACCATTCAGCGAGAGGTAACCACTTGACCCATTGTGTCTGATTATCAGATACAAAACAACGAAGATATCCTTCCAAACATTTATTCACTATCTCATTTTGACCATCGGATTGAGGATGATAAGATGAAATATGAGCTAGTTGAGTACCCAAACAAGAAAATAATTCCTTCCAAAAATTTTCAGTAGAAATGGTATCTTTGTCACTTATAATAATTTTTGGTTTTCCATGTAGCTTTTGAATTGTTTCCATAAATGTAGTAGCAATTGTACTTGCTTTAAATGGATGAGATAATGCACAAAAGTGTGCATGCTTGGTAAGTCTATCAACTACCACCATGATGACACACTTTCCTTCAAACTTAGGTAAACATGTGATAAAATCCATTGAAATATCCTCTCAACGTTGACTTGGAATGGATAAAGGTTGTAGAAGACCCGGGGTCTTAATTGTCTCAACTTTATTTTGTTGGAAAACTAAACATTTCACCACAAACTTTTGAATATTAGATTTAAGGCCATCCCAAAAAAAATATTTCTTCACCCTGTGGTAAGTTTTTAAAAATCCTGAGTCTCCTGCTAAAAAAGAAGTGTGCAATTCCAAAAGAAGCTTTTGTTTTAGTTTGGAATTCTTTCAAATATATAAGCAATCTTTGTACCATAAGGAGTCATTTTTCCAACTAAATGTATCAGATGTACTAGGATCTTGATGCAAATTTTTAATGAGCGTCCACACTTCTTCGTCCTTCTTCCATTCATCACTTTCTTTGGTTATCCAATCTGGTTAGATAATAGAAATGGCACAAAGCAATGCTTCCACCTCTTCATCCTTTCTTGAGAGTGCATACGCAACAACATTTAGCTTCCCTTTTTTGTATATGATTTCAAAGTCATAACCCAACATCTATGTGACCCACTTTTGTTGGTGTTCTGAAGATATTCTTTGTTCCAAAAAGTGTTTAAGACTATCATGATCAGTTTTTACCTTGAAGTGTCTTCCCATTAGGTAAGGTCGTCATTTCTTTAGTGCATGTAGTATTTCCAACATTTCCTTCTCATAAATAGCCTTTTGTAAATACTTTCATTTGATTGGACGAATTTCAAAAGAAATGGGTCTTCCTTCTTGCATTAAAACAACACCAATTCCAATTCTTGAGCCATCACATTCCATAATAAAGGTTTTTGTGAAGTCTGGCGTAGCTACGACTGGTGATAGGCACATTTCCTCTTTAAGATGTTCAAAGGCCTTAGTTTCTTCAGGAGTCCATGAAAATGCATATTTCTTCAATAATGTTGTTAGAGGTGCTTCTATTCTCCCATAATTCTTAACAAACTTGCAATAATACCCTGTTAACCCAAGAAATCCTCGCAACTTCTTTATGGTTGTGGGGAATTTCCATTCCTTAATGGCTTTAATTTTTTTAGGGTCTACCTTAACACCCTCATGAGATACAATATGACCCAGATATTCCAACTCTTGTACTCCAAAGAAACATTTAGATGTTTTTGCATATAATTGTTTCTCCTCCAATAGTTTGAGCACCCTGTCAACATGTTGAACATGATACTTGCAAGACCTTCTGTAGATTAGTATGTCATAAACAAATACTAGCACAAATTTTCTAAGCAAGGGTTTGAAAATGGAAAAAATCGACCCTTGAAATGTAGAAGGTGCATTATAAGGCCAAAAGGCATGACCAAAAATTCATAATGACCCTAATGAGTTCGAAATGTTGTTTTCAGAATATCTTCAGTATTCATTCTAATTTTATGATATCCTGAATGAAGATCCAACTTGGTAAAATAAATTGCTCCAAGTAATTCATCCAATAATTCATCAATCACAAGAATTGGAAACTTATCTTTAATAGTGAGCTTATTGAGCCCCCTATAATCCAGAAACATGCGCCATGATCCATCCTTCTTGTGCACCAATACTACTTGAGTAGAGAAAGAACTTTGACCGGGTTGAATTATACAAGCCTCTAACATTTCTGCAATCATATGTTCAATTTCGCTCTTTTGGACATAAGGATATCTGTAAGGCTTAATGTTTGGAGGAACAATTACTGGAACCAAATGAATAGCATGATCATGATCACGAATAGGTGGGATTCCTTTGGGAGTTTCAAACACCTTGGAATGATTGTTCAAGGCTCTTTGGAGATAGGGAGAAATAGATGATTTTGATGTTGGAACTTCTAGTTAGCATAATTGTGCAATTATGCTTCGTTGCTATTTCTTCAAAAGATTTGTCATGACATTAGAGCTTATTATCTTTTCTTGCTTCCCTGCAATACCCCGTAATTCGATTTCCTTTCCTTCTGAAAAAAAATTCAAGAAATTTTCTTAAAAATTAAAAGCTACCGTCCCCAAAGATTGTAACCATTGTACTCCTAGTACAACACCATCACCTCCAATTGGAATGGAAACCATTGGACTATTCAATACATATTCCCCCATGGTTAGCTTGATATTATAGCATTTTCTAGAGCAATTTATAGTTCCTCCATTTGAAACCATCACTTGACATTCTGGTACTAGGTATAGGAAACAATTCAATTCCTTGGCTACCTTACAATGAATAAAATTATGGGTACTACCCGAATCAATCAACACTATTACCTTTTTCTTCTTTATATTCCCTTCTATCTTGAGAGTCTTAGGAGTGGTAATTCCTTCCAATGCATTACACGATATGGTCACACTAATTTCTTCTTCTTCTAGGGGTTGGTTCCTGGTGTATATCCTATTCTTTTGAAGTTTCTTGTTCATTTTCTCCCTCCTCTTCACAATCTATGTAAAATAATTTCTTCTTAGAAAACTTATGACCTTTAGTGTATTTTTTATCACAACTATAGAAAAGCCTTTTTGCTCTTTTTTCTTCCAATTATTGTGGTGTCAACCTTGTAGCTTGTGGAAGTCTAGGAGTAGCAACACTTCCATCTTTATGGATGTGAGTGGTAGGCTTCCTTGCTGCCATAATTTTACATTCATTTTTTCCTGCCAACCTGAATGCCTTCACCAAGGAATCAGGTTTCCAAGTACAAACTTCATGTTGTATGTTATCCTTTAAAGTCCCTATGAAGGCATCAATCATGTTTTCCTCTGGAATATCAGTTACCCTTATATTCAATTTTTGGAAGTTCTCAATGTGCTCCACCACTGAACCCTTTTGTTTGAGACTTATCAATTGGCTAAAGAAGGTGTTTCTCTTAGTATCCTCATAATGTGCTATCGTTTCCTCTGTTAAAATTGACCAAGCGATAATTTTTTTACGGGAGCAATAAATGTAAAGTTGCAATTCGTAGCTTTTGTATGTTTTGCACATTATTAAGATCAAAATATTGCTCCATCTGTAGTATCCATGTTACAGGATCCTTGCCATCAAACTTCCTCATATCTATTTTTGGAATATGGCATTTCTTCAATCCAACATTAGAATTTATGAAATCACGATTAACATTTG
This sequence comes from Pinus albicaulis, assembly GCA_034641835.2. Taxonomy (NCBI): domain Eukaryota; kingdom Viridiplantae; phylum Streptophyta; class Pinopsida; order Pinales; family Pinaceae; genus Pinus; species Pinus albicaulis. Next base: position 1,059,270,316 of record CM076578.1, read on the forward strand.
TTTTGTTCTCATCATGAGATTCCTCTACTATCTTTCCACCATTAGGAATCATTTCCTGTATTAACCTTGTCATCAAACCTTCCATGTCTTATTATATATCGTTCTTCATTTCTTCCATGTTGTCTTTCATTCTTTCATTGATCTTAGCTTCCATGTCATCCATCTTAGCTTCCATGCCAACTTCCATGCCATCCATCTTAGCTTCCATATCATTCTTGAAACCAACCATCTTAGCTTCCATGCCTTTCTTCAAAACTTCCATTTCATTTTTTGTTGCTCTTTGCGAGATCCAAATTTAGTGTATTTTCTCTTCTAATTTTGATATGTCATGTTTCACTTCTTCCTCTTCATGAGTCATAGTAGAGTCTTCTGAAGGCTTAATGGGTTTTGAATTCTTTTTAGGTGGCATTTAAGAACCAAATACTAATATCTATTTTTCAATATGCCCTTGAAATCACTTCAACTGATTTTTCACACAAGACTCATGCAATTCGAAAATAAAAAATAAATAAATAAATAAAAATAAAAATAAATAAAATGCACACCTTTTATTTCTTTTGAGGAGCTCGATATTTAAATTGAATTATATCTGTGACTATCAGATCTTCAATATCTGAAAATTGGCCTTGTAGTAGCCCTCTGAATCTTCTTTCAAATGCCATAGGTCTGACCTGATTTGGATTCTTCAAGGAAAAGTTATGCCCAATCTCCCATAATGACCTAATTATAGACTGGTTCAGTAGAGTGAAATTCGACGTGCCATGTGTCATTGTTTCTTCCTTCGGCTCTAAAATTGATATAAAAGAAACTACAGTCTATTTACCTATAGCCACTTTTTACATAATTCCAATTTGACTCTCAAAGAGATAGTTCTGACAATTTTCCCACAATCACCTCTTTGAGATGAAATTCGGGATCCTGCAAAACCCCTAACTTGCACAGATCATATCTCTGAAAATGTTGCAAACCAAGATCTTAAATTTTTTCAGGTAGTTTCTTGGGATTTCAACTTCTCTCTATAAAAATTTCAGCCTCTGAACATTCATAGAAAAAAATTATAGTGCAAATTCCAGGATGACCTATTTTAGTTGAAATTCGGGATTCTAAAAAAAAATCCCTAACTTCCACAGACCATATCTCTGAAAATGTTGCGAACAAATATCTGAAATTTTTACACGAAGTTCCTTAGGATTTTGGATTTTCTCTGTAAAAATTTCAGCTTTTGAACCTTCATATAAAAATCGTTAAAGCGAAAATTCCACAGTGACCTGTTTGTAGTAGCAAAACCCTAGAATCCAAAGCTCTGATACCAAACGTTATGAAACCAACTCCAAAAATAGAAGAAAAGAGAGATCAATGCCTTAGAAATAATCCACTTCGGGGGGGGAACCTCCTTTACATTACATAAATGAACAATTCTTGGATGATACAAATGACAAAACCTCCTTCTATATATAGGAGTCCATGGGGTCACAATATAATCCTAGCCGACCTAACAATAATAATGTATGGGCTCAATAATAACAATATTGGGGTTACAAGGGTACAACAATAACAATGAGAGGGTTACACTAACGACAATAATGGATTATACTAGTAATATAGGGACCTAACACTAAACCAGTTGTTGAATTAGTGGACTATATTTCCGTTGTGTTGATTGCTGCAATAGAAGTTGCTATTGTTGAAGTACCTGCAATGGAAGTTGTTGCTATGGGAATAGTTGTTGATATATTGGCTTGTTGTTCTTTTTCCTTTAATAAATTCTCCAATTATGTTTCCTTTTTTTATCTGTACATTTTTTCAACTATGATTTTTAACATGTTTTCTTTCTCTTTTTCCAATTCACCAACTTCCTTGGTTTGTGGATCCTCTGAAGTGGGAAGTTTTAATTGTTTCCTTAATGCTAACATATCAAAATTCTTTCTTTTGATCATTTCTTCAGGTACTTTCACATTATTAGGATCATGTCTTAACTTCATGGCCAGATATTATAAATATTTAATCTTGGTATCTTTAGCCAAAGATGAAATTTGTTCTAGCTTTAGTTCGAATTGAATATTATTTACTGAAACCTACAACTTAGATGTTGCCATTGCTAAGTTAGTCAGAGTGGAGTAAATCGTTTCTCCATCTTGTTTATGTAAGTCAACTTGGTTAATATCATGAATTTATTTAGTATCAAAATAAAAAAAATAGAGTTCTTATAATCTTCTACAGTCTTAGGGAATGCAACTTTAGGTTCCAGAAAATCCATATGCACTTGTCCCTTCTCAGTATAAAATGAAAAAATAAGTATGTGTTCATAATAAGTGTTGGCCTTTAGTGCTTCATTTTTCTTCTTAATTCCATGTATCTAGAAAATGCACTTGTTTCTATCATAGTATGAATTAGCTCTCCTGTCTAAAATTATTCTACTAGCTCTTGAGTGACTAAATATACATGAGAGATTCATAAAATTTCCCCAAACCTTGGAAATGTTGTAGCATGAGGACATGTCAAAACTAATGTGGTTTGTTCCTGTGAACTCTTTTCTTGAAATGGCTCTTAAAGAAGATTCTTATTCTCCTTTTTGTACATTATAAAGTGTGCCTACTAAATTTTTGAAACTAGAGGGGAAGCATTTTCCCTTGTTACCTTAGTAGGTTTTTACAATGGAACTAGAGTCTGGGAAGTTGTAGAAATGAAAACATGCTCTTTTGCTTCCTACAATGTATTTTCTTTCCACTCCTCTCGGTTTAGGTACTATTCAATCTATGGTCTAGGAGTGTATGTATAAGGAGTATTTTTATGTTCTACCCTTAGCTTAGAAATAAACCCCAAGGGATCATAATACCAAGTATAACTTAATTTTAATTTCATTTGTTTCAGAAGGAGATATGCTTCCTTTTTTTTTCCCTAGTATTGCAAATAAAGGGTCCAATCTGATATTTTAACTTAAACTGGGATTTCTTCTAAGATGACACAAAGTGCAACTCATCCATGTTCATCATTTTACTTATATATTCTAATGAAAAAATCCTAATTGGTATAAATTTAGGTAGTTTATATGGAGGAATATCACATCTATATACTCTGATCTATGTTAGTTTTGATATAAGTATCAATATCTAGTCTTTGTCTGCTCAGTGAGATGGATAATTCTCTTAATTTCAGATGAATTTCTAGGAACAAGATCACTATTTAGTAGGCATGAAACCATGTATAAGAACTCATTGGTGTAATCACTAAAGGAAAATTCATTGTATTATTCATTACCAAGGAAGTCCAATGAATTACGGATCGAGGACTAACCTTCTCATCTAACTTCTACAATTGAGACTGGAATTTATCTGCTTGACGAAATAAGAACATGTATAAAAGAACTGATTGATACTTAAAATAACCTTCTGTTGAAAACTTCAAGACCGGATCATGCATTTCTTCTAACAAAAAATCACTATAATTTAATATCACTTAAGGTTTTTAACCTGCTGAAAACATTGATAAGAATCCTAGAATAATTTCGTCAACCCACTGATCATTCACTTAACCTAATAGACAATAAACTATTGAGACAACATGTCTTTTCATTTCTGGGAACATTAAAGAGGGGTATGGAGGATTTTTTCATGGTAATTTTGTATTTTCAGGTAAGAATATCTCAAAGATCTTAGCTCTTTGACGGAAAGTGAGATTTTTATAGATTCCCACGAGGGAATCTACAAAAAAGGGTGCATATGGGCTAAGGGTTTCCCTTGAAGCATTTGACATATAGACTTAGGGGATATTGTGAAAAAACATCATTTTCTTTAGCAATAATTGTTAAACACCATGTTGAAACACACACATGGTGTATGAGGAGAATAACACGCACACACAAGAGACTCAACACACAATGAAGGATAAGCGTGAGGCTTTCTTATTTTTCCATTATACATGACGTACATTTATAGTACAATGGTGTGACTCTTGGTTTCACATTCCAAGGTCACTTGGACTCCATTGTGACTTTTCGCATTCCACACCTACCCATGTAGGATTAGGTGTTCCAACATCCCCCCTTAATATGAAGGGGTATGTGTGAGTCCAAGAAAAGAGTTGTAATACAAATCTGCAAAGTATGCATGGCAGCACTTGGGCTGAATCAACTCTCTGAAATGTTGGAAAAAAGAAGTGGTTTAAGGATGACCACAAACACTGGAACGTAATACATGTTGCAGTTCCCGGAACTCTTCCAAAACTGGCAAGAAGCTGAAGGCTTCTGCTAGAGGAATTGTCCCTCATATAAAAGGGAGACCTTCAACCTAAAAGAAGGGAGGTCTACTACCTGTGATGGTTTTAGGATTACCAACAACTCTGGAATGCTTTGAAGCATTTCCTGGAACTCAACCAAAGCTGGCAAGAAGCTGAAGGCTGCTGCTAGAGGAAGTGTTCCTCATATATGAAAGGGAGACCTTCGACCTAAAAGAAGGGAGGTCTACTACCTGTGGTGGTTTAAGGTTGTCCACCAACCAAAGATGATGGTTTAAGGTTTTCCACCAACCGAAGGCATGCTCATGGGCATCCGTGTCTCTGGCTACATCTCTAAATGACAAATTGTGGCTCAGGCTCGCTTGAAATACTGTGTCTCTAGCTACAACTCTGAACATGGAATGAGAGATTGTGGCTCAGGCTCGCTTGATCTGACGTCGAAGCTTGTACATGACCACCATTTTCCCCCCTGTCAGGGACAAGGTGAGATGATGGCAAAAACTCAACTGCAAGTTTGCTCAATATCTGTGAACAAGTTCTGACATGTGTCTTAAACATCTTCTTGGTTGCTGATGCCCATTGCCAAGCATAACCACCCAAGATTTTTAGATGAATCTTTGCTCTGGCAGGAGGCTTGTTTTCCGAAGCATTTGTCCGAAGAATGAGTGTGCCTATCACGCTGTTTTTCAATGGATGAAGATCAAAACAAAGGATCTTTCATATGGCTAACTCGATCACAAAGGTTGCCATTTTAATAATCCTGATGTTGTTGTGAATGTGATCTCGAGCTGTACCGTAGGTAACCGCTATACATGAATCGGCATCGAAATATAATGAGTTTGGTGTAGTCTCGGGTCAATTTACGGACACATCCTTGTCATATCCAAGACCAGCTTCTGCTTATCAGGACAAGCTCTTCCCAAGGTCTGATGATGGGCTTAGGAAGTGCAGGCTAAATTGTTGCATCTACATGTACATCTGCTCTAGTGCAAGGAACTGAATGTGAATCATCTGCAAATTTATCTTCTTTCTTCTGATGAGAGTCCTTCTCAATCTTCTGAACAGAAATAGGTTCAGAATGGTGACTCTTTTGTTGAAGTTCATCTTGTTGGAGCTGAGATTCCAACTACAAAAACTCAATCTTCTCATGTGCATCTTGCAAACAACTTTGAATGTTACAAAGAGCATCCTTGCTCATTTTTATCATATCATCAACATTTGAATGAATGAGGTTATTCAACAACTCTAATGCCTCATTGATTTTAGCCATTTTTCAACAACTTAGGCTCAAAAAATGAAAGGGTGTCGACTACAACCGAAAATGCACCCATTTACAATGTGATGCAACAAGAAATACAAATGACTCAAAAGAATTTCCAACTATGGAAATCTCAAAGTACAAAGTGTGCTCCTCAAATGATGGAGGACAAGCAACAATGAGTTACATCAACAACTCAAATACTCATTGCAACTATGAAGAAGATGCAAATACAATGTCAATATCTCTACAAAAATATTTTGTAAATGTACTTCTGAAAACACTATGCAAGAAGACTTTAAGGCAGCTGAATTCTTTCTTCAAAGAGCTGTTTTGCACCAATAACAACTCGTCTTCAAATGTCAATTTCTTCAAAAAATCACCCTTATGCCACAAATCACAATGCAAATCTTCTCGTTTCTCTATGTATTCAATCCATTTTTTTTATATGCCCTTTCCTTCATTTCTGTTGTTCATATTCTCTCTTTCTTTTCTTTCTCTTTTCCTCTCTCTCTGTTGTTTTTTTTTAATTAATTAAAAAATGAATTAATGGGAATTAATTAAAATCATGGAAAGAGGGATATTTATTGAAATGGGAGGAGAGGGAAATTGATAATGGAGGAAGAGATTTTAAAAAGGAGTGAGTTTAAATAAAATTAAAAGTTGAATTAATTATAAATGGGATTAATTTAGAATGGGAATAATTTAAAAAAAAAAGAAGGAAATTTATTGGAAGGAGAGGTAGGGTATTGTAAGAGGGACGTGGGGGGGCGTATATTTTTTAAAAAATTAAAAAATTAAAAAAATAGAGATGGGGAGTGCGTAGGAGGTTGCTGTAGAGAGGGAAGTGAGAGGCCGTGTAGGAGGGTTGTAGGGCTGAGGGAACTCATGAGGGGAGCGGCAGGGTAAGCGAGAGGGGGATGGGTCGAGAGCTGGTGAGAGGGGCGGGGGAGCGTGGGCACAGGTGTGAGGGGGTTAGGGAGAGGCGGGAGTGGGACGCGTGAGAGCGGGTGGGCGATTGTTGAAGGAGCCAAGAGGGTAAGGGAATGGCTGCAGGTGAGAGCGAATACGAGGGGCCGGGGATGTAAGCGTAGGGAAGAATGCAGGCAGGAGAGCGTTAGGAGTGTATAGAGTGCGGGCGTAGCTTAGGTAGTTGGTGTAGTGTGAGAGAAGTTTGAGTGGTGGGTCATGCAGCTGGGAAGGGGGCCGGGTTCGATGGGTAGATAGCGGCCAAGAGGGAGAGCGATGAGTGTAGAGGTGAGTTGCAGTAGAGGTGAGGGCCGTATGGATAGTGGTTTAGGGGCTCGAATAGCGTGCTGAGAGAAGTGTGGGGTGCGTAGGGAGTGAGAGCTGTACCGTGAGGGTATAGAGATGTGAGTAGAGTGTTGGAAAGGAGGTAAGGGCGTAGGGAAACTCTTTGACTTGGAATGGATTTGAAATGACACCAAGCTACAAATTCTGGAAAGAAACGGGCCAGAGGGAAACTAAATTGGGCAGCAAGGAGTCCCACATACCCAATTCATCATCGACATCAGATAATTTTTGTTTAGCACAATTGTGTAGTTCATAGAGGTCGAACTCACTTTGGGTCTCAGAAATTTATATTTCTGGTCGATTAAGGGTAACCTATCTAAGTCTATGACAGGGGACATCATTGGATTTTCTTCAATCATTTTAGTTTTTCCTTTGGAACACATGTTGAAGATATAATAAAGCAAGGAATAACGTTTTACCAGGTGATCAGTCAATTGTTGCAGTGATGAAGGATGTGTCTTCGATTTTGGTATATTTGTACTAGACCTGGGAATGCAGCTATTAAATGGAATGCATAAAAATTAATGGAGGTAAAATGTATGTGTTTTATTTATGTGATGGGGGTTGAAACATTTGGAGGGATACCCATTAACAGGAGTGGGACATTTATTACGGGAATGTAAATGTTCGAGGGTAAATGAACCGATAATTAACAATTAATTGGTCAACAAACGGAAGGTGGACAGATGCAAAGGCAAAGTGGCATTTATGCTTTGGTGGGAGGGGGAATAATCAACCGATAGTTTTCCGAGGGGCGGATGGTAAGTTGTTTTATGGATGAAGGGGGTTCGAAATGGATGAGGGGAGGACACGTCAGCAAGGGTGGTTTTATTAAACCAAATTTTCGAGCGCCCCCCCCCCCCCCTTGGTTAAACGTCAAAGGCGTAGGGGGGTCCTAAGTGTTCCCCCAGCTATTGATTTGGGTGGGGAACATATCGGCAGTTGAGATCAGCGCGACTATTTACAAAAACAACAGCGCATAAACTCAACTTTATCAAAGATTATAATTAGTTTTTAATTACGTTTAAAAAAATTAATCAACTAATTAATAATGATGGGCAGAATTTAAATTAGCACGCCTTTTCCAATAGTTCTTGAGATTTATTATTTTTTTTTCCTCGTATGTTTTATTTTTTTATCCCCCTTTTTTTAATTATATTTTTTTTCATTTTTTTTCTTAACAAATAAATGTAAAATACAAATTAAGTTACAAAACCATACACCAATTGGTAAGGGAAAGTTCCTAATGAAGCCTTATGAGTGATTTTGTCATCCCATTGAGAAAAAATTAGAGATTTATACCAATTCTTTTTTTTGTCATCAATGGTTCTCTTGATTATTCTGAAGAGATTCTTGTTGGTAGATTCTACACATCCATTCCCTTGTGGATAATAATTAGCATAATACTTGAGTTTAAAACGTCTCTTGAGAGAAAATGTAGTAATAACACTTACATAAAAATAAGATGCATTATGAAAAATTATAGCATTAGGTAAGCCAAATATGGTAATTATATGATAATCAATGAAGTCCATAACATTGTTAGAGTTGAATACCTTCAAAGGAATTACTTCCACCCACCTAGTAAAATAATATGTGGCAGTTAAGATGTACATGTGTTGTTTAGAATAGTTTGGAACAAACTCATCTATAACATCCAACCCTCATTGTTCAAATGGATGTTCAATATTGACTGGTTGTGAGGGTAAGGCTATTATTTTCTCTCTTCTTGAAGTTCTTTGGCAGATTTTCACTTTCGCACATAAGCATGATTATCTTTGAAAAAATTAGGCCAGTAATATCTGGCATGAATTATTTTGTGAGTAGTAGTATCCCCACTATAATGTCCTCCAACTTGTCCATCATGCATTTCCTGCAAGATATTTTTAGCTCCAGGTTTCTCAAGACATCTTATTAAAACAAAGTCATAATTTCTTTTGAATAATACATTATCAACAATCTGGTACTGATTAGCCTTAATACTCAAAGCTATTTTACTTATTTATTTTGAATAAGACATTATCAACAATCTGATATTGATTAGCCTTAAGACTCAAAGCTATTTTACTTTTGTAATTGAGTTCTACTAGAGCATGATCATTTTTCAGATACTAAATTAAATCAACATATTGTGATTCGGTGTCAATAGGACATACCTCTGAAATTTGGACATTGTTACATGAATCTTCTTTAGTTGAACTATCAATAGCTCCAGTTATTAACTTGCAAAAAGCTTGACCTTTGACTATTTTAGTTGGCTTTATTTCCAAATCATATTCTTGCAAAGTAGTAACCCAGTTAGCCCTTTTCTCTCCTAATTCTTTCTGAATGAGTAATTGTCTAACAGCTAGGAAATGAATAATTACTTTTGTATGTGATTTTAGGATAAAATGTCTAAAATGATTTATTGACTTAAAAACTGCAAAATCTTGTTTATCCACATTATAATAATTTAAATCAGCCCCTGTAAATTTTAACTAAAGAAGGAAACATCGGGCTTCACTTTTCTCATAATTTATTTGAGTCAAAACTCTTGCATAATAACTTTCAGAAGCAAAGTTATACAAAACAAATTGTTTAGAAACATTAGGAGCTAATAATGATGGAGAATATACAATGGTTTGCTTTATTGATTCAAAATAATTTTTCTCAATTTCCCCCCATTTATAGATTGGTTTCTTCTTTATCACAACCTGAAAAGGCAAAACAATTTGTGAAAAATCATGAACAAATATTTTGACAAAATTTATGTGACCAATAAAAGATTGCATGGCTTTTTTTATTGTGAGGTACGTGGATTTCTGATATTGCTTTGATTCTTTCAGGATCAATACAAATTCCTTCTTTAGAAACAATAAAGCCTAGCAACTTAACTTCACTAAGAGAAAATAATTATTTTTTAGGATTCAAAGAGATTCTAAAATTTCTACATCTTTTAAAGATTTGTTTTAGATCATGAAGATGATTAGTCTTATTTCTTGAATAAATTATAATGTCATATAAGCACACTACAACAGATTTATTAATCAAACATTCGAAGATGCCATTTATCTATGAAATGTAACTCCTACATTTATTAATCCAAAAGGCATCTTCTAGTATGCATATGTTCCCCTATTGGTCCTGAATGTATTTTTCAAACTATCCTCGAGATGCACAAGGATTTGGTTATACCTTGAAAAACCATCTAAAAATGACATTAGTTATGAACCTGCAATAGATTGTAAAAAATTTTCCATTAGAGGAAAATGGAAGTTATACTTTTCACATGCTTTATTTAAATTCCTAAAATCTATGCAAATTCTAATGTCTCCATTCTTTTTCCTAACTAGTACAACATTAGAAACCCACTTGGAATGTTTGACCGGGAAAGTGGCTTTGGCTTTGAGTGTTAGTATGAATCTTTCGTCGTAAAAGATCACTTTAGCTACGCATAAAAAATAGCCCTAACATCAATTATGGCTGCAAAATATCTTTAAGTCTGCTGCACAAATTCATATCTAAGCACAAAAGACATTAAGCAGATAAAATATAATATGGCTCCATGCATCCAATAGACAAGACAAGAAAAAAATGTTTAAAAGAATGATTTATATTATATTAAAGAATGGGGCACCTGAGAGGAAAACAAGAAAGGTGTTTTCCGGTTCTCCTCAATGGGATGGGTTCTTGAAAGTCCTCAGCGTTTCAGATCTAAAATTCCTTTCTCTTATTATGGTAGAAAACCCTGACAAACATAGAACTCTATGGAAGCTCACAAAGCAAAAATGGAAAATGGTGACCAAGAATAGATCCAGTGTGATCTAATGCAATGAAGGTGACTAACGAATGGGGAAAACCCTCCTATTTATAACAAAATATTAGGGTTATCTAGAATTTGTTGCATGAATAAAATATTATTAATCTAATTCTAGAACCACCCTTTAGGAATATTTTATTATATTTGTTGGAGGGAAAAGGTCTTTTGACTTGGGTCAATTCCTTTATTTATAAACAATAAATAAATAAATGATTTATTTATTATTTTAGGGAGATGATGGGGATATAATTAAATGAATAATGATTTATTTAATTATTTAAAAATGATTTAGTCAAATTTAACTAGGAATGTTATTAAATAATGATTTAAATAACTTATTCCTAGGAAATAATTAAATAAATAATGATTTATTTAATTAATTTCCTTGTTTTGGGTTAAATATGACCAGGAAATATGAACGAATGTTATTTGACATGGTGAAAGCAATTTTACTTAGGTTAAAATTGGTCTTACGTGGTGTACTTGGGTTCATCTAATGATAATGAGTTAAATGACCAAAAAAATGGTGTAACAGATTGCCCCCCAACGTACGAGTGTTAGGAGAAAATCGTATGACCGAAGTACGTTGTAAGAACTCAATCACTAGGTATCAAGAGGGAAGTGAGAGAGAGGAATGTAAGGTAGTCTAATGTGCTAAAGGACTAGACCCGGAGGAGATGAGACTTCCAAGTGCAACAATTCTCTAGGTGATGAAGTGGTACTACTACTGTTAAAGGCAGTGGGGGAGGCATACCTATGCCTGCCGATATAATAGTACATAGAACGAGGCGCCTGGAAAACCACGGAACGCAATAATGAAGCATGTGCTGGCCTAAACATGAGCCAAATAAAAATGATGAATCCCACATACATGTGATGCCTGGAATAACCTTCAGGACTTATACAAGAAGATTTTAGTACATGAGATACAAATGTACCCAAATGCCCCCTACACACAGGGAAGGCTCACAAAATACGACTGATATATTCAAATCGAAGAGGCGCTGCAAGCGGTTGAGGCCGATATCATCAAATGAGAGGAGCTACATCAAGGGCGGAAATGAAGAAGTCATCCGAGCATGTGGGGGGCTACCTGCAGGGCCACCCCCTCATGAGGGTTGAGACATCTCACACATGCCTAGGAATCACCAATAGCTGCTACTGCATCACTGCACCATCAAGTGTATAGATCACAATCAGGCTAAGAAGAGCTCAAACCAAAGTACACTGCCCCCTAGACCTAGCTTCTGGAGTAAATGAGCTGATGTCGACAGAAGTAGGTCCGCCATAGGTGAGGCAATAACGAAACGCCAACTGAGGCACGAGGGAAAAGAGTAGATCAACGAATAGATTGAGACTAATGATGATGAGGGAATGAGGGATGATCCAAAGGGGATCATAAAGAACATGAGTACAAAATGGTATCTCATGACGGAAATTGACACAAACAGGAATGAGTGTGGAGGCAAGGTGGTGCCCCCAATGACATGTGTAGTAAGTGAGAAAATCCAATTTTGAGGGGAGATGAAGTAATGCTTCATGGACAACAGGTGTCCTAGTGAAGTAACAAAATGAAAAAAAAACAGATGCTGGCTATCTAGAAGAGAAGAAAACCCGCATTTCACAGGGAAAATGCTAGGGGTAATATCTCTTAAGATAGAGTGCATTGCGAGGATTAGGAAGGATATGGCCTTCAAAGTCCTCTAAAAGATATGCCCCCTTACCAAGGTCTTTACTGATGATGTAAGGACCTAGCCATAATGAGTCGAACTTCGCATGACTGAGGGTATCGTGGGCCTAGTCATATACTAGAACGAGGTCACCTTCGTGAAAGGTACGAGGGTGGACTTTTCGATCATACTGAGCTTTGGTGCGCTTTTTGGTCACTTCAAGAGTTTGCAATGCAACATTACGGTCTTCAGAGGCACGCTCGAGCATGATAAGTCGTTGTTCTAGAGGTTGGGTATTAGGGAGAAGTTCGACGGCCAAGTGAAAGGAAGGGATTTCACACTCGATTGGTAAAACTGCCTCCTCGCCAAAGACAAGGTGGAAAGGAGTGAAACTGGTGGTGGTTTTAACAGAAGTACGATAAGCCCACAAAGCAGGGAAGAGCATGAGATGCCAATTGGTTTTGTGCTTATTCACCGTTCGTTGAAGCATGGTCTTAAGAATTTTGTTGACCGCTTCAACTTGGCCATTACCTTGGGGGTAATAAGAAGATGAATATTGGTGCTCGAAACCCAATAGGGAGGATAGCTCCTGCCAAATCTGATCTTCGAAATGTCGGCCATGGTCCGAGACTAACTGTGACATGGTTAAAGAAAAAGAGGGCTGCAGTGGTTGTCGTATTGTTAAACGTTGGCATAGCTTCGACCCATTTAGTGAAATAGTCGACCGCCACGATGATATATTTTTGGTTACTAGTAGATGGAGGTCGACATTCCATAAATTCAATGGCCCATTTACAAAAAGGACCGGCGGTGACGACAAGATGGAGAGGAGCAGGAGGAGCTCGCGCCTTGGGGGTGAAATGTTGGCAATTGGAATAGTGTTTGACTGCTTCAATGCAATCACTGAAGAGAGAAGGCCAAAAATACCCAGCACGCATGATTTTCTGGGCGGTGGCGAGGCCGAAGAGGTGGCCATCACAAGCATCGCTATGACGAGCATTGAGGACTTGCACGGCTTCAGCGTGTGTGAGGCAACGACAAAGGACAATATCTACTCCACGATGATAAAGGTCATCGCCGATTAGAAGGTAGCGAGAGGCTTGGTGTCAGATACGTCGTCGAGCATCTCGATCAAGATGAAGGGAAAACTTTTGGGTTCGCAAGTAAGTAAGGATGTCACTGTACCAAGGATCGTCGGTGGTGATGGCAAACAAATGTTCATCAAGAAGAGCGTCATTAATTGGAGTATCTTGTGTTCTGGTAGGCAGATCAGAAATGCATTCAGCGAGGACTAAACCTTTCTTACTTTTTAGGATGACAAATTCAAGGTCGAATTCTTGGAGGATAACGACCCAACGGGCGTACTTCCCATTGAGGATGCGGCGACTCAATAGGAAAGCCATGGGGTTGGAATCAGTCACAACCTTGGTGGAACGCATGAGGATATAATGACTTATTTTTTGGACCGAGAACACGACAGCTAATGCTAATTTTTCTTCATGCGAGTAGGAAACAGGTGGACCAGCAAGGTTCTTACTAACATAATAGATCACATGTTCGATATCGTTATCATCCTCCTGAATAAGGACACCAACGACCAAATAGGTGGAAGCGGAGATGTATAGGATGAAATCTCGGTCAAAGTCAGGGGGACGGATCAAGGGAGCGAATGTGACAGCATGCTTGAGGGCGTCAAAAGACTCTTGAGCATACGTATCCCAGACAAAAGGGGTGTGAGATCGAAGAAGTCTAAGAGAACCATGTGCGGTAGTGGCATAGTCAGGAACGAATCGGCGAAGAAAATTGGCTTTGCCTTGGAGACTTTGTAGCTGGCGTAAGGTATGAGGCATAGGAAGTTCAAGAATGGCTTGAACTTTCAAAGGGTCGAGAGTTATCCCATCTTTTGACACAATGAAGCTGAGGAGACGACCGGCGGGAACACAGAAGACACATTTCAATGGGTTAAGGCGAATTTCATACTTGCGGCATCGGAGAAAAATGGTACACGGGTCATGAAGGTGTTGCGCCCGATGTTTAGAACATGCAGTAAGGTCATCTAAATAGGCAAGGATAACATGGGATAAGTCATGGAAACAATAAGACATGGCTTATTGAAAGGTAGCGCCGGCATTTTTAAGGCCAAATGGCATGACTCGATATGAGAAAGTGCCCCACGGACTAATGAACGCGGTTTTAAGTTGAAAATCATGACGAATAACAATTTGGTTGTATCCAGAGAAGCCATCCATAAAGGAGAAAATCTCGTGCCCTGCACACTCATCTATGATTTGGTCAATAAATGGTGTGGGTAAGTTGTCTTTGGGACAAGCTTTGTTCAGATCACGAAAGTCGGTGCAAACACGAATGGTGCCTTGTTTTTTGAGGATGGGAACTGGGTTAGACACCCAAGTGGTATATTTGATGGGGTAGATGAAACCAGCTTGCTGGAGCTTATCGATTTCAGGTTTTATGGCTTTGCGTCTAGAAGGATGAATGGGTCTCAACTTTTGACAGACCAGAATGGCATCAGGCCATGTGTCGATGTGATGTTCGACAATGGCAAGATCGAGTCCGGGCATTTCTGAGTACGACCAAGCGAAAATATCACGGAATTCTTTGAAGAGTTTGGTGTAGGCTTCAATTTCTTCTGGAGTGCATTGGGCACCCATGGTGATATGTTCTTCAATACCTGGTTTGACAGAAATGTCTATTTTAATGGTAGGAGAGATATTAGCCATATTGCCTTCTTCGAAAGTGTCAGGTGCAAGGATGGGGTTTTTGAACCAATCAACTTTATCAGGAATGAAATCTTTAGATTCGAGGGCATATTGGTCATGGGACTGGTGTGGTAGGAAGTATGCACGATGGTGCATATCATCCCACAGAAAATCAGGTGTGGTCATGGCTTCCATGATGTCTTCATCAGTCTGAAAGATGGGAAGGGTGGGAGGAAGAGGAGGATCGGAGGAGGTAGAAATATGAGACACATGATTTGGAGGGGGAAGGCTCACGTGTGTGTCGGCATGAAGGGTTACAACGGAGTGAATAGATGAGTGGTTGAGTGAACCGGCGGCGGAAGGCACTAAGGGGTTGGGTGCCGGGAGACACGGGGATGAGGAAAGGTAGAGAATAGTGGCTGAAGTTTCGGTCATTTCAGTATCAAGATGAGGAATGGTAATCGGGGGAGACATGGGGTATGGTGGTAGGGAAGAAGGATGGAGGGCAAGCGCGGCTTCGAATTGGTGGTATGCGGCTAAAGAAGCGCGATACTCGTCAAGGCGGGGGCAAAGATGGGTGTAATGTCCATGGAAATCACACAAAGAACAAGGGTGATTGGTGTGCAAGTGTTTAAGTTTAGGGAGAGAATCAGGTATGGTGACAGAGACTTCAGGGAGAGCATATTCGGGAAACGTTTCATTAACCATGGTTTTGAGATGTGGTAATTCAGGGCAAGTATGGGTAGCATGTCTGACAATATCGCACAAAGCACACTGGATGGGATGCTTTGGAGGTCGAGGATGGGCAGAAGTTGTCGGGGTGGTTTTGTCCTTGGATGCCCCCCTGCGAACTAGGCTAGTGGCACCTGACATGGTCGCCATAGGGGGTGGTTCCTGATGAGGGGACTGAGGTACAGGTGTAGCAGGAGAAGCCATGGGTATCGGTTGAACCGGGGTCAAAGCAAGATAAGGTTTGGGTTGGCCAGGCAGGGTAGGGGCTGGAGGGTCTAGGTACCAGAAGGGTATGCCCAAGGTCAATTTGGGGAGGGATAGGGTAGCCAAGATAGGGACGGAATGACCGCCAGGAGGGGGAGCAAGGAAAGGAATCTGACCAGCAGGGAAATGGCCAGGAGGAGTGATCGGGGAAGGAGATTTCGAACGAAGAAGGTGGGCTAGTGGGGCGAAAGGGCTAGGAGCTGGTGGAGTTGGGTGAGGGTGCGTTTGCTTACTAGCCAAGATGGGTTGTGCAAGGTCAGCCCAAGAAGATTGCATCATGCAAACATTCGCCATGCTAGGATCGGGTATGGGAGGAAGGTCTAAAAGTGTTCCAAGCAAGGAGGAGTCTTTATAGACGCCAGGGGAAACACTGGTCAAAGAATCAACAGTTGGTTTATTGGTGACAGTAGAGATGGTGGACTTAGGGGAGGTCTGAGATTTTGGTTCATGGTATGTCAACTGGTCAATGGTGACAATCTTGCCATTATGAGGGAAGAACATCTTGCGGTAGACTACGGATGGGACGACAAACATGGCATAGGTGTAACTATGCCCCAAAAGAATGTTGTATTCAAGAGGGGCATTGATAACTTCAACGTCGACACAAACAGTTTTGCTTGCAAGGGTGATAGGACAATTACGAAAGAGTCCAGTGGGCTGGGAGGCATGCCAATCCCACACACGAAGGGTGATTGTGGAAGGGACCATCTCAGGGGATCCAAGTTGTTTCCAAACCAAAGTAGACATCACACAGGTGGATGCCCCCTCATCAATAATACACCGAGCGACAGTGCCATTTCGGATTTTGACTCGGATTTGGAAAGCAACAGAAGGAGGAAGAGGGGGAGGGTCTGACTGATAGGCGTCGAAAACAATCAATTGGTCATCAGCAGGATCTACAACACCCATGGCAGATAGTAGAGCCTTATTTTGAGAAGGACACGACTGGAGGAGTTCCAGTGTTGAAATGGCAGCAGGAGAGTGTGCCAGATCATCTACTATACTGTATGAATGGGCAGCCCGACCAAAGGCAGCATTTCGGCATAACGGTCCTTGAGGAGTCTTGGGATGAACCTCAGCTTTGGGCAGAGGGAGATGCAAGGGACCATTGGGTGTCGATAGAGGCTCTGGAGGACCTGAAGATGGAGACTCAGAGGCAGACGAAACGAGAGGTGTGGAATACTAGCGGGACCGAGTTTGAAGGTTGAGGTCGATGGTGAGAGGTGGGTCAGAGTCCATCATGAGAATCTGGTAATTAGATGAACCAGAAGGGGAAGGTTGAGTGGTTACCGGGGCATGAGGGGGTTGAGTGGCCACGAATCCTTGTTGAGATAAAGGATCGATAAACACAGCGGGTTGAGAAGTAGTTGGGGTGGGAGGGACAGTAGAGGAGGAGTGTTGTCCCCACACGGTGGCCTGAGACTTCCACATCTGCCGCATTTGTGGTAATAAGTGACAATCGTGGGTGTAGTGACCATAAACACCGCAACACGAATAGGGCTTATTGGTGCGAAGTGGCCTGTACGGCTTGGGCTGAGAGCCCTGTGGCTGGTTGGCAGTGGTAGGGTCGATACTGGAAGGATTGGGTCCCTGGTTACCAAGAGCGGATTGGTTGCTTTTTCTCTTTCTTTGAGAAGGAAGAAAATTAGGTGCCCTCTACTATGCAAAGACTTTCCCTGGAGGGGGGAGTAAGTGCGGTTGCGGGGATGGAAAAGGCAAGGGAGTGGGAAGTCCAAATGCTGGAGGAGCTGGGACACCAGGTTGCAGATACGGATAAGGGGTAGGGTGGGCAGCAGTGAGGTAAGTAGGAGGGTGGGAAAAATGAGGAGGCATGTCGTAGCCTGAATACATGCTACCTGGAGGGGAAAAAGTGTCGGAGGGGCTGGCCCCTGGAGGGAAACCATGGCCCGAAAGAGGTTGGGTAGAGGTATGTGACAGGGCTCTAACGATACCGTCGACAGAGTGAGATGCCCCTGAGGCATTAGGGCCACCAGGCTTGGGAAGGTCAGGAAGGACGGTATAAACATAACCAGATTGGGCGTAGATAAGGTCATATTTCAAGGCTATTTGGAGGGCGGCTTCTTCGGTTTGGGGAAAATGGGATGCGACATCTTTGCCAATGGGAGGTAAGAGAGAGCGAAGGAACCAGTCCATGTAAACCCGATCTTCAAAGGGGGGAGAGCGACACAAGCTCCGTCTTCGCCGCCATTCCTAGACATGAGCAGAAAGGCGGGTCAAAGAGGATTGATGGAAAGAAGTTAAGAGTTTAGTACCAATGTCGTATCGGAGGGGGAGCTGGAAATAATATAGAAAGGCTTGGGAAATGGTCACAAAGGTGGTATGGGAAGAGGTGGCTTGGTCAACATACCATTTAGAAGCTTCGCTGGTAAGCGTGCGTTGGAACAGTCGAAGACAGATGGAGTCATTGGTGATGGAATTGGAGGAACACCACATGTGAAAAGATCGAATATGGTTAGAGGGATCTTCACTAGCAAGGCCTTAAAACTTGGGAATGTCGGAGGGGAGCTTGGTTGGCATAGCAGGCCAACTGACATCATGGCGAATAGGATCATTGATCAGCTGATTGAAATCGGGGAGACTGAGGCCAGCCATATAAGGGATTAATGGGGCAGTTAGGGTAGGTCCTGTAGGGGTTCCACTGGAAACGGACCCAGCAGTAGAACTGGGGTTAGGGCTAGGTCCGGAACTAGACATGGTGAAGGTAACAGGGGGGGAACCAAGAGGAGGCGGAGAACCCGAACAATCAGAGGAAGAGTCAGAGTGCAGACTCGGGGGAGGACTTACTCGATGACGATGGGCAGGAGGAATTTGACCAGCCAGAAACTGAGGGTGAAGGCCAAGAAGTCTCTGGGACAAACGCCTTGGAGGCACAATGATGATGGGAAGAAGAAAATCGACAGGGGCAAGGAGGGGTAAAATCAAGTGAGATCAATGTCGAAACAAGGGCATAAAGGTGTAGTGTCAATTGATTTTAAAGGCTTTTCCAGGCGATGTTAACCAGGCTCTTCTTTACTTAGGGTCAGTGTGTGGCATGCGTTAATTTTAATTGTTTAAACCCAGACGTTTTAAGAGTAAAAGAAAAAGTGTGCTGCGTAACTGAAAAGAAATCTGCAGTAAATGAGACTAAAAGATCATAAAATTAATAGCTACTAATGCATCAACTAACCAAAGAATGTGGGTCTCTCAAAACTATTCCATAAGAGGGAAAAAACTAGGCAAAGCACGCAAAAAGAGGCCAATAGATCTAAGGTCGGGAGGGACAAGGATCTAAAGGGGAAATCTACTGAAAAGAGGCGCAGAGAACAGCAAAGAGACAGAGGCAAGGTTTCTGCTAAAAAGGTGGAGATCAGCTAAAAATAGGAGGGACAATGAGGCGGCCCTAGAAATGAACCCAAAAAAAACTATATGAGGTGATGTTAAAGGGGGGAGAGCTGATCTAAAGAGATTTGAAACTAAGGTATCAGATCTGAAAGCAATAAGGCTGAAACTCTGGAAATTCAGACTTCTGAAACAGCAAAAACTCGCCCACAAAAAGTGGAGGGTACTGGAGCCCTAAGGGGAAATATTCCCACTTAGTTGAGTGAAACGGATCAGAAACAGGTCTAAACGGGCGGAGGCAGAGGCTGGAAAACCCTGATAGAAGCTTCAGACAAACCCAGAAAAAGTGCTGGAAAATTGCAGAAAAAAGTGCAGGTCGCAGGTTCTTACCTGTTTGGCAGTCCAGGTCGCAGATTTGGGGTAGAAAAGTGCGACCTCAAGGCCAGGTCACACTTTTTGGGCTGAGAAGTGTGACCTGCAGATCCGGCTCTCTCGGCGGCAGATTTCAGAAAAATTTGTCGTCTCAGCTGCGGCTGATGTCTGTCACTTGCACAATAAGGCCAGAAACACACAAAAGTTAAAAATTTGACTGTTTGAGGGTTTTAGAGGTGAAAAGCACCATAAAAAAAAAGGAAAAACAGGAAACGGAAGAGAAACCCTAGGGTCTGAAACAGCTGGATATGCAGGAATAGATAAAACAACAGCGGTCATAAAATAAAACCCATGTGGAGTCGCCAATTGTTAGTATGAATCTTTCGTCATAAAATATCACTTTAGCTACGCATAACAAATAGCCCTAACATCGATTATGGCTGCAAAATATCTTTAAGTCTGCTCCACAAATTCAGATCTAAGCGCAAAAGACATTAAGCAGATAAAATATAATATGGCTCCATGCATCCAATAGACAAGACAAGAACAAAATGTTTAAAAGAATGATTTATATTATATTAAAGAATGCGGCACCTGAGTGGAAAAAAAAAAGGTGTTTTCTGGTTCTCCTCAATGGGATGGGTTCTTGAAAGTCCTCAGCATTTCAGATCTAAAATTCCTTTCTCTTATTATGGTAGAAAACCTTGACAAACATAGAACTCTATGGGAGCTCACAAAGCAAAAATGGAAAATGGTGACCAAGAATAGATCCAGTGTGATCTAATGCAATGAAGGTGACTAATGAATGGGGAAAACCCTCCTATTTATAACAAAATATTAGGGTTATCTAGAACTTGTTGCATGAATAAAATATTATTAATCAAATTCTAGAACCACCCTTTAGGAATATTTTATTATATTTGTTGGAGGGAAAAGGTCTTTTGACTTGGGTCAATTCTTTTATTTATAAACAATAAATAAATAAATGATTTATTTATTATTTTAGGGAGATGATGGGGATATAATTAAATGAATAATGATTTATTTAATTATTTAAAAATGATTTAGTCAAGTTTAACTAGGAATGTTATTAAATAATGATTTAAATAACTTATTCCTAGGAAATAATTAAATAAATAATGATTTCTTTAATTAATTTCCTTGTTTTGGGTTAAATATGACCAGGAATTATGAATGAATGTTATCTGACATGGTGAAAGCAATTTTACTTAGGGTAAAATTGGTCTTACGTGGTGTACTTGAGTTCATCTAATGATAATGAGTTAAATGACCAAAAAAATGGTGTAACATTGAGCAGCTTATTTAACTTGGTCTTAATTTGATCCAGAATTATGCAGGAACACAATAAAATACATAAATACACATAAACATAGATATGTGGTAGAAATAAAACTTCATTTCATTAATATCAAATAACTAAAATATTCTTACAAACATAATGGAAATAAATTAGCTAGGGTGTTGGTAGCTTATCTCTGAGAAGATATGTGGCGGCTACAGGCCTATGAACTGTGGTAAAATGAGGCTCAAGGGTATTTTTATTAATTAACAACATAGGAAAACCCTAGAAAACCATAACCATAACCCCATGAGATGAAACGCTAATAGTTTGTGGGCCTCATTGGGGTTAGTTGGTTAGCCAACTTCCCAGGGTCGTAACTTGGTCATATTATATCCATTTGGCGCATACGATATATCATCAGAAATATCTCTCCAAGTACCATAGTTTTCGCCATATGTCAATATTCGGCCCTGCGCTTACAGCTATGAGCCTTCTGCAAACCTCAAAAAAACATCATTTAGGGGGAAAAAACTGCTCCAGAAGTTCAGGATGTGAAAAAATTGCAAAAACTAGTAATTGTTGCTATAAAAAAAAAAATTGATGAAAATGAATGGATTTATTGGCAGAATAGGCAGGTGGCCACCAATATCCACCTACATCATTCCTCTCCCCTTAGGAAGCAATGGTCCCCATTGTGTGTAGATCCTCCATGGGGTGAAGAAATGTTTGTTGAACTTTGTCCCTGGTGAACCACTTGCCCTGGTGAAGGAGTTGGCCTAATTTGACAACACGATATAGTTGGATCCTTTTTTGGCGAGTATCCTTGATCTGTGTATCCATGATTTGATCATTTTTGTCTTCTTCTAGGCAGTCTGGGTCTAACGTTTTTGGTGTGAGTTGTTCTACCATGTCGGATGTGTCCAGTAGAGGTGGAAAGGCAGGCTAAAGGTGGTCCACATTGAACACTGGGTCTAGACCAAGGAATGGTGTAGTAATGAGATCGAACGCATTATCCCCTACATCCTTGGTGATGGTGTATGGCCCATATTGGAGAGGGCAAAGCTTGCAGTGCAGTCTAGTGATTCGCTCCTTCTACAAATGTAGCCACACATTATCGCCCACCTAGAAGTTGTGTGGCACCTGATGCTGATCACTTCGTAGCTTGTACTAAGAATTGGCTCTTTCCAATATGTCATGAACCTGTTGGTGGATGTGTTGAATGCACTCAATGAAGTTGTTCACCTTGTCAGCTTCAAATTGGACATGAGCTGAATCTATCGGAGTATCTGCAAATGGCACAGTTATGTTAATGGGACAAAGTGGCTAGAATCCCAAACCCAACTGGAAGGAGTTGTGGCCAGTTGAGTTTTGGACAGCCCAGTTATAGTTGTGTTGTACATAGGGGAGGCTCTCATCCCATGTGAATCGATGCTTTGAGTTGTACATGCACAAAATGTGTATGATCGTCCTATTGATGACCTCTATCCAGCCATCAATTTGGGGATGGAAAGTTGTGGACTTGGTGAGCTTGGTGTCCAGCATCAACCAGAGGGTGGACCAAAATGTGTTGTGGAACCTATTGTCTCGATATTAGATGATATACTGTGGGATCCCAAATTTTACCCACACTCATGCAAAGAAGACTTCAGCAATGGCTTCTATTGTGATATTCTTCTTGCATGCCGCCATAAAGCTGATATTTGAGAATCTGTCGACGACCACAAAAAAAAAAGTCATTTCCATGCTTATTTAAAGGAAGTCCTAACATGTAATCCATGGATATGGATTCCCAAGGTCAAATAGGGATAGGAAATGGAGTATAGAGGCCTTGCTTCTTGATGGTCGGTTTAGCAATAGCGCAGGCAGTGCAGGACTTGATATACTTCCTGACACCTTGTTGAAGGTTTGGCTAATATAAATACTTTTGTAGTGTTTCCACTGTTTTCTCGACCCAGAAATGCACAACGACCCAATTATAGTTCTCTTCCCAAATAATCTTGGCACGCTCGCATGAAGGAACAACAAGGTGTCGCAGGTGACATAGCAGTTCATCCTAGAGGTGAAATTCTAGAACTTGCTTACCCTCCAAGAGTGTTTTGTATGTGTGGTCGAATTCTGGATCCCATTTGTAGGGAATCGTCCAATTGGAAGTATCATTCCCACAAGAGTTGAGTACAGTGGTTAATTCCACAATCGGTGGTTGGCTGAGGTAGTCTCAACATTATTGGTGTTATCCTTCTTGTACTTGATCTTCAAATGAAATTGTTGCAGGTATGTGGACCAATTCTGATGGCGATATTTCTGCAACTTCCCTTGTGTCTGTATCAACTATAGAGGTCGATGGTCTATGTGGATGACCGTTTCCTTCCCCAAAAGGTAATGCTTCCATTGTCAGCAAGCCTCAACAATGGAATACATATATCTCTCATAAGTGGGATACTTTTAGACTGTGTTGGAAATTTTCTCACTATGATATGCCACTCGATGCCCTTGTTGAGAAAGAACTACCCTAATAGCATAGTCAGAGGCATCTGTCTCGATCTAAAATGGTTGTTGTAAGTCTGGTAATGTGAGCACTGGTGCAGAGAAGAGGCAATGTTTCAACTCTACGAATACCTTCTGTTGAGATTAAGACCAAAATAATTTTACTTTCTCTCCTCCCTTGGTGACTTAACTCAAGGGCCAAGTGATATGAGAGAATCCCAACATGAACCTGTAGTAGAAATTGGCAAGGCTGAGAAAGCTGTGGAGTTGTGTTAGAGTGGTTGGAGCTGGCCAATCTCGAATGACTTGGATCTTGGTTGGATCCACATGCACCCCCTGTTCATCAATAATGTATCCCAGATACTGAACCTAGGTCATGCCAAAAGTTCACTTCTCCAAATTGGCACACAACTTGTGTTGCTACCTAGTTTTGAGGACCTCTCAGATGTGGTGGAGGTGCTCTTCCCAAGTCTGGCTAAAGATGATGATGTCATCCAAGTGAACCACTACAAATTAGTTGGTGAATGAACACAATATTTCATCCATCATCCTCATGAAGGTTGCGGGAGCATTTTTCAACCCAAAACGCATGATCATCCATTTGAAAAGGCGCTCATTGGATTTGAAGGTAGTCTTCCACACATTGGAGGGTTTGATTGGTACCTAGTGATACGTAGAATTCAAGTTGATCTTGATGAAATATTTTTCCCCCTTGATTTAGTCCAGAAGGTCATCAATCCGTGGAATCGGTTACCTATTCCAAACAATGATATTTTTTAATTCCTTATATTCAATACAAAGTCTCCAAATCCCATCGTTCTTCTACACCAACACGATCGGGCTCCCACAAGGTGTGAACTTGGCCAGATGTGACCTTTATGCAACAACTCCTGAATTTTCCTCTTGATTTTGTTGTTCTACATAACTGAGCATCAATAGATTGGTCCATTGGGTAGCGGTGCACCTGGGGTCAGATCAATGGAGTTCTTAACCTGAAAGTGCAGAGGCACTCCTGCAGGTGAGGTGAAGATGTCCCCGTAATCCTCCATGATATTTTCCATCTATTGTTGTTGTGCAGATGAGCCATGTCTAGAGGTCATGGCCATAGTATTCTTCTTTCCCTAAGGGAGGCTCATCAAGAAAAGAAATTTTCCAGTTTTGGAAATGAGCTTACTGTATCATTTTGCAGTAGAAAAAGAGATGGTGGAAGGTAGTGCTACCTTTGACATCTTGTACGACTTATTTCCCAAAGTAACAATAACAACGCGAGGCCTAGACTCATACACAACATGTCGCTTCCACAAGTATGGTTGGCCTAATAATACATCACAAACATCAAGAATAGAAATGTCACATAATACCTCATTCGTGAAGGGCTTGATGTTGTACGGAAGGTGGCACTACTGGTTGATGCAGATATCCCGTCCTTGGTGAAGCCACCCGATGGTGTACGGTTGTGGGTGTGTTGTGGTTGGAAATCCTAGCTACTTCATGACCTCTGCTGAAATGAAGTTATTTTGGCTCCCACTATCGAAAATGAACTACAGGGGAACCCTTTACCCACATATGGGAATGGAAGAGGCGCTCCCCCTCCTCTAGATCTTTGGGTTCCTCCTTCTAGATCTTTGTGGTGGCAATGGTGGCATTGGGATCCGCATCAATAATATTCTTCCCTTTTTCATTCCCCTTTTTAGGTTTTGATTCAGAGTCATAGCATGCATATGATTTATAAGCCTTCAGCTCAGCCACCAGTGACTGCTTGGCCCAACACTCACTTGTGTTGTGAGTGGAGCTCTTATGGAACTCACACCACTTTCATGTGTCCTTCTTTGGCTTCATGGTTTTTCTCTTTTATTGAAGCTTTGGAAGGTTGTCCTGGGCCACCTCGCCTTGGCTTTGTCCTTTGTTTTACAGTTTTTGGGCACCTTTCCCTTGCTTCTGATTTGCAAATCTGAAGTCTCACTTCTTATGTTTGAACTTATGCTCAATCTTGGCAGCATACCAGTATGTTGCACCAAGCAAGGAGATGTCGAGGAAATCCATTTCCTCTTTAATGTTTCTATGTAGAAAACTATGGTACTTCACACCAAATGTTTCTCTAAATATTTGATACCTAAATTTGTGCGCAGGGTATGGAACAGATTCATCAGCTCATGCACGTATTGATCCCTTTGTTGTCATATCGTATTCCATTATATTTACTCATAGCTTCCCATGAGATAATATTGTTCCTTGATGGCATCTCAGAAATAATCCCAAGTGGGTGCGACTGAGAACAGAGAGGGTTCCCTGTCATCCTTTTTCTCATAGTAGGTTTCCCACCGGTCCTTGACATGGTGGTCAGATTTGTGGAGTGAAAAAGTAATCTTTTATCTGTTGGAAAAGTCATAAACTGATAAATACCCTTCTAATATATTCAAACATATATATACGACATCTACATCTATTTGGCCCTCAAATATGTGAATGTCAAATTTTACTTGTAAATTAAAAGGGGTAGCACCTCCAGAATGGCTACTGGATGCAGATGTGCCGCTGGTGTGCAGTCGTCGAAGGATCTGGGAAAATTTATCCATAATCATGTTCCTTTGTTTCTCAAGGGCCTCCTCGAGAAATATTTTGATAGGATCTCCTGCTCCCTTGTGTTTACTTTCTTCCCCCATGGGCAGCCATCGGGGTTTGCGAGGATGATCTTGAAAAGGTTTAACCAGATCGATCCCTAACTCCTTATACCCCAACCTTGTTGGAGACATGCAAATAAGGATCAAGAAAGAGCAGACTGCTCTGATACCACTGATCCAGGGTTATCTAGGAATGCAATAAAATACAGAAATACACATAAACGTAGAGATGAAGCAGAAATAAAACTTCATTTCACTAATATCAAATAACTGAATTATACTTACAGACATAATGGAAATAAACAAGTTAGGGCATTGATAGCTTATATCTGAGAAGATATGTGGTAGCTGTTATCACTCTCCCCAACTTCCTAAGGCTAAAATGGGATTGAAGAAAGGTAACCTTGAATCAGGCTTTAGGTCAGGTATCTAGCCCTATCAAGACCAGAGAAGGCTCTGTGGTTGTCACTTTTTTAGTCAAATGAATCACTTAGTATCTAATGATCTTATGGTAGGTATGTAAGCTCAGTAAATAGGATTTGTTTGATGCTTTTAGTGCTGGATAGAAAGGTCATTGAGAAGACTGAGTGTAGGGTTTTTAGGTATGAATTCCAAGGTCAATTTGGAGAGAATATGTGAGGCTAGATAGGTAGTTTGAAATCATTTTTAATAAATCATTGAGTATAGGGTGAATTGAAAAATATTTTGAATGATAATTGAGGTGAATTCATTCATTTAGAAGCAAACAGACATAACAATGTAAATCTTGTCTAAAACAAAACATGAAAAAACATGATTTTTTCTCATAAGCTTACAAGATAAACAAATATGAAAGAATAATATATGATAATAAGCATGAATTGATAAGCATACATAAGAATAACATATTCTCCAATGCATACCACAAGTATCTCAACACAATTTCTGCAAATCTATCTCTGATTTCATTCCAAATAGTTGATTACAAAAGCTCCACTGCAATATGAAACTATCCAACCCAAAAAAATACTAAAGAGAGTATACTTATAGAAAATATGGACTATTACACCTCATTAGGTCGAAATACCATCCAAAATGGATCATAAATACACAAGATGAGTCATTTCCTAGATTCTAGGAAGGTTAGAAACCATTCCCTGAATTTCAGCTATGAACTAGGAGAGCTTGTCCCTTACATTAAATTACATATTCCCTCATGATAGGAGGAAAAAACCAACTCAATAACTCTAATTCCAACTCATAGTACAACAAAACCTTGAATTTGTGACATATTCTGAGCTTGACAAGCATCTTGAGGAATCCAATGCTGAAATTGTAACATTTCTGACAGAAGGGTAACAGAATTTTGCAGAAGTGTAATAGAATTTTGTAGCCAATTTTGAGGCACTTTTAAGAGTCCAAATCCAATTCTTAAAGAATGGTCAAATATCCTTGTGCTTCTAGTTTCCAGAACATCTTGAATTTTGCAAAATGATCCATGGGAAGGCCTCCAAAAATCCATTCTCCCAAGGTTCCTCCAAAAGCGTAACATAGGCTCCAAAAAGGTGGCAAAAACATGAAAAATGAGTGGTTTTGGGCCTTTTATCCAGAATTAAAGATTTTCATGCCAATCGGGTTCTTGATATCTGATGCACTCATCAAATTCATCCATCCATGTAAATAAATCATCATTTGGATGCCTCCAAAATAAGTGTAACAAAAGTTTGTTACCCTTCTGTGAGGAGGAATTTCCATAATTATGCAAAAATCACAAAAAATACCAAAATTGTTCAAAACTTCTCAAGATTGGTCTTCTAGTACCTTTGAGTGATGGTCTAAATTGCCCGAGAAGTTTCATCCAACAATTCCAAGCTATCATTCCATTTAAGCTTCATTTGTGCTTCTTTTAGCCTTTTTTTCAATTTTTTTAGCCTTATTTGCTTCTCTCCATGACAAGGAATACATGTTGTTGAAGAAATTAGGTCTACTGATAGGTTAAACTCAACTCTTGCAATGATGACCTTTCCCATGTTGAAACTTGTGGCAAATAAGCTTGTAAGTTGAAGATGATATCCCTCCTCCGTGAGCTTCTCATAGAACCTCAAACATCCAGTCCTCTCAAAACATCTTCTAGCCAAGGGTGAAGCATTGATTGCATGCATGATGAAGGGTTATAACCTGAGGAGGCTCCCTCCTTTGAAGCTATTCTTTTCACTTTCCATTTTTTTTGTCACTGGAATGATGAAAACCCTAGAGTGTTGATGAGATCAGTAAATGTATGGAAATCTGGAAAAACGGAGTGTAGGAAAGTATGACTTTATAGGATGAGATGAAGAATCATGGATCTGAGAAAAAATATAGAAAAAAATTACTGGATTGGGTTGTATGTTAGCTCCAATTTGTGGGTGGAATGGGGGAAAATGAGTGTGAGGAATGTGGTGAAATGATGAAAACACGGGGAATTTCCAATTTCACACTGTGAAAATAACCAGTGTAGAGGTGAGGTAAGATTAGAAGGTGAATTGAGGGTCATGGAGCTGAGAAAAAAATCTGGAAAACATTCAGTTCATATGGTGGCATGTTATCTCCATACTATAAGTGGAATGAGGAGAAATGGATGTGTAGAGGGTGGTGGAATCTATCAAACACAGTAAATTTCGAGTTTTTCACTCTGAAATCGCTATAATCTAGGGTTTGGCTGAATTTAACATGTTAGGGATGGTGTAGATGATAGGAAAGGTGGGGATTGTTGGGTGTGGAGACTGATTATCTTCTTTATTTAAATGTATCACAGCGGTGGACCATTGTTCTCAATGGGGTGGCAACGCCACCCATTATTGAACGTGGCATGAGGGGTCCAAGGGGAAGATAAAAACAGATGTAAAATTTCCTTGTAAAATTATTATAATTTCTAGTCAATATGGGTCATTCATTAGGCAGATAATCTGAAGGTATATGTTATGTTTAATTTAAGGTTTTTTTCCCTAGAATGAAACCCCTCATTTTGTATGAGGGTATTGTATTGCGGATGTGTGTTGTATAAGTATTATGAGCAAGAAACAGAAAGGGATATTGTGAGAGAGAACATAGGATATTACAGCGGATCTGATCTAGGTTGTGTCTCTTCATATTTCTCGATAATAGAAAGGAAGGACTGGCTATTCGGGGTGGATGTAGCCCAAATTGGGTGAACCACATATAACTATGTCTCTCTTGTTTTATATGTTTTCTGTGTTTGTGTTTCCGCATATTTTACGTGTTGTATTTCTCTGTAATATATAATTTTCTAATAACCAGTATCAGAGCCGAAGGTCTATTTGTCTTATAAACTCGCATGAAAGAAGGGTTCCTAGTTCGAGTGGGAGCAATGGTTGAAGATGGTATGTTTAGGGTCAAGAAAATTAACGGCCAAAAATACCCGCTATGGAAGATGTAGATGGAATATTATCTGTATCAAAAAGATTTTTACCTACTATTAAGCGGAAAAACAAAGAAGCCGGTGAGTATGACAGAAGCAGAATGGGAGATTCTCGACAGAAAGGCACTTGGAATAGTATGGTTGTGCCTCGAGGTGTCGGTAGCCTTCAATATTTCGAAGGAAAAAACAACAGAGGGCTTAATTAAGGCATTGGAAAAACTATATGAAAAACCCTCGGCCTCAAATAAGGTATTTCTTATGAAACGTTTTTTTAATATGAAGATGTCGGAAGGTGGATCTGTTGCTGACTATTTAAATGATTTTAATACGGTTACTAGTCAATTAAGTTCTGTAGGGATAAAATTTGATGATGAAGTTAGGGCTCTATTATTTTTGTGCTCATTGCTAGAAATTTGGAATGGTTTAGTTATGTCCATTAGTAACTCAGTCTTTGGATCTAGTACTTTAAAGTTTGATGATGTTGTTGGTGCCATCCTTAGCGAGGAAATACGACGGAAAATCTCCAATGAGACATTGGGTAATGCTTTGAGTGCAGAGACTAGGGGAAGAAAAATGGAAAGAGGAAAGAGCTCAGGATATCACAATAAATCAAGGAAAGGTAGATCCAAGTCCAGATCGGGGATAGTGTGCTAGAAATGCAAAAAGAAAGGACACCAGAAGAAATATTATGGATCTCGGAAGGGAAAAGAAGGAGACGCACAGCAAGAAAACAACCATGAAGAAAATGTGACAAGTGATGTATTACAAGATGCTTTGATTCTTTCTTTAGAAAATGTTACCGATTCCTGGGTGGTAGATTCAGGGACCTCATTCCATGCCACACCTGATAAGAAATATTTTCATGACTATGTTCAAGGATATTTTGGACAAGTTTGTTTGGGTGATGATAAACCCTCTAAAATTGTTGGAATGGGTAAACTTCTTGTAAAATAGCAGAATGGAAACCAATGGTTATTAAAGGAGGTAAGGCATGTTTCAGATCTGAAGAAAAATCTGATTTCAACAGGGCAGTTAGGTGGTGAATTTTATGTGACAACTTTCACAGATAAAATTGGAAGGTCACTAAAGGAGCCCTAGTAATAGAAAAAGGCAAAAACGTTGGTACATTGTATTTATGAAATGGTATTTCTAAATTTGTTAATGCTTTAAATTCCAAAGGAGTAGATGTAGCATTATGGCATCATAGGCTCTGACACATGAGTGAGAAGGGGATGAAGATTATTCACTCAAGAAATTTATTGTCGGGTTTGAAGAATATTGATTTGGATTTCTGTGAGAATTGTATTTATGGAAAACAAAAGAGATTCAAATTTCTTAGAGTTGGGAAAGAAAAGAACAACAAAAAATTAGAGCTTATGCATACAGATGTATGGGGACCTGCTCAAGTATCATCTCTTGGTGGCTCTCGTTATTATGTTACTTTTGTTGATGATGGAACTAGAAAAAATTGGATTTCCTTTATTTAGAATAAATTTGATGCATTTGATACTTTCAAGAAATGGAAAGATTTGGTTGAGAATGAGACAGGAAAGAAGTTGAAGTGTCCGAGATCAAACAATGGAGGTGAATATTTCAGCAAAGATTTTTATAGGTACTGTTAAAAGCATGGACTTCACAGAGAGAAGACAGTTCCAAGAACACCACAAGAAAATGTTGTGTCAGAAAGGATGAACAGAACAATCATAGAGGGTGCAAGGTGCATGAGATTGCATGCAGGATTGTCTTTAAAATTTTGGGCAGATATTATAGATACTATTGTTTATC
This sequence comes from Pinus albicaulis, assembly GCA_034641835.2. Classification (NCBI taxonomy): domain Eukaryota; kingdom Viridiplantae; phylum Streptophyta; class Pinopsida; order Pinales; family Pinaceae; genus Pinus; species Pinus albicaulis. The sequence goes on from CM076578.1 coordinate 1,059,301,604, forward strand.
TAATAAACATAGGGCCTTCAAGTTCCTTGGATGGTGGTATTCCAGAGGAGGCATGGACAGGTAAAAAGGTAAACTACTCTTTTTTAAAGTCTTTTGGTTGTGAGGCCTTTGTCCATATTAATAAAGAAAATAGAACAAATCCTGAGGCAAAATCAAAGAAATGTACCTTTATTGGATATGGTGTTAATTACTTTGGTTATCGCTTATATGATTATGAAAATCACAAAATCATTAGTTGCAGAGATTAATATTCAATGAGAAGGTCTTATATAAGAATCAGTTGTAGGAAAATAAACAAGAAAAAGAATACACAGTTCTTAATGAGATCACAAAAGAAGTAAAGGTGCCTAAAAATAATAATAATCAACAACCACAACAACAACACCCACCACGGCAGCAACAGGCTTCTCAAACACTTGAAAGTGGTGTCATAAGATCTACCAAGATAAGTAGACCCGCTGAACGATACTCTCCTTCATTATATTATTTATTGTTGACTGATTCTAGAAAACCCAAATGTTATAAAGAAGCAATGCAGGTCGAAACTAGGAAGAAGTGGGTGCTAGCCACGAAAGAAGAGATGGGCTCCTTAATACATAACCAGACTTGGGACTTAATCAATTTACTTGCAGGTAAAACAATATTACATAATAAATGGGTTTACAGGCTAAAGGAAGAATATGGAGGAAAACAGAGGTACAAAGCTATACTTGTGGTGAAGGGGTTTTCACAGAAGCAAGTTATTGATTTTGATGAAATATTTTCTCCTGTTGTTAATATGACTTCAATCAAAACTATTTTAATTCTTGTAGCAGCGAAAGATTTTCATCTTGAACAGTTAGATGTAAAGACAACATTTTTCCATGGAAATTTGGAGGAAGAGATCTATATGCAGCAACCACAAGGATATGAGGTCAAAGGGAAAGAAAAAATAGTGTGTAGGTTAAAGAAGAGCTTGTATGGCTTAAAATAGGCTCCAAGGTAGTGGTATCTAAAATTTGACAGGTTTATGTCTTAACAAGGTTATATACTATTTGTCACTCTAATCATTGTGTTTATCTGAAAAAAGAAAAATGATGGAAGATATATTATATTTTTATTGTATGTATATGACATGCTTATTTCAAGTTCTAACATGCAGGAAATAAATGTTCTCAAAAGAAAATTGGAAAATTCATTTGCAATGAAGGATTTGGGAGCTGCAAAACAAATCCTTGGTATGAGAATAACTAGAGACAGGGAAAATCACAAATTAACGTTGTCTCAGAAATAGTACATACAAAAGGGGTTGAAAAGATTTAATATGCAGAATGTAAAACTAGTTAGTACACCTTTGGCTAGCCATTTCAAACTTAGTAAGGATATGTACCCCAATACCCAAGAAGAAATGGATTATATGTCTAAAATTCCATATGCATCAATAGTTGGAAGCTTAATGTATGCAATGGTCTACACAAGGCCTGATATTACACATGCAGTGGGAGTTGTAAGCAGGTACATGAACAATCTAGGGAAAGCACATCGGATGGCGGTTAAATGGATTCTCAGATATTTGAGAGGTACCACAAATCAAGCATTGTCCTTTGTTGGTTCAAACATTTCTCTACAGTGATATGTTGGTGCAGATATGGCAGGTGATAGAGATAACAGGAGGAGCACTATAGGGTATGTATTTACTATAGGTGGAACAGCGGCCAATTGGGTCTCAAAAATCCAAAGTATTGTTGCACTTTCAACAATAGAAGCAGAGTATGTTGTTGCTACAGAGACTAGTAAAGAAATGATTTGGTTATAGAGGTTTATGGATGAATTAGGTAAGAAGCATGAGATGGGCATGTTATACAGTGAAAGCTAAAGTGCCATTCATCTTGAAAATAGCTTAGCATTTCATTCCAGGACTAAACACATACATCTCAAGTACCATTTCATATGTTCAGTGTTGGAAGACAGACAGTTGAAGATGGAAAAGATACACACTAGCTAGAATCTTGCAGATATGCTAACAAAAGTTGTAACCAGGGAGAGACTAAGATTATGCTCAGTTTCAATTGGTCTTCAAGTATAGTGATGAATATGAGAAATAGCCAGGTCCAAAGTGGAGTAATTTTCCAGAAAATGAAGTAGCAGGGGAGTTGCTACAATTAGTATCCAAGTGGGAGATTGTTGGGTGTGGAGCCTGATTATCTTCTTTATTTAGATGTATCACAATGTTGGACCCTTGCTCTTAACGGGGCGGCAACGTTGCCCATTATTGAACGTTGCCTGGGGGTTCCAGGGGGAAACTAAAAAAAGATGTAAAATTTCCTTGTAAGGTATTGTAATTTCTAGTCAATCTGGGTCATTTATTAGGCTAATGATCTGACGGTATATGTTATGTTTAATTTAGGTTTTTTTGTGCTAGAAGGAAACCCCTCATTTTGTATGAGGGTATTGTATTGCGGTTGCATATTGTATCAGTATTGTGAGTGAGAAATAGAAAGGGAGAATGTGAAAGAGATCATGGGATATTACAGTATATCTGTTGTAGGTTGTGTCTCTTCATATTGCTGGATAATAGAAAGGAAGGACTGGTTGTTCGAAGTGGACGTAGCCCAAATTGGGTGAACCATGTATATTTGTGTCTCTCTTGTTTTACATATTTTTTTTGTTTGTGTTTCCACATATTTTATGTGTTGCATTTCTATGTAATATATAATTTTCTAACAGGGATAATGTATATGAGATGTGTGAGTTAGGGTTTAGATACTAGGGTGAGGGTTAAGGTAGGTGGGGTAGGTTAGGGTTTTTCAAATGAAAATTTTGTATACCATGGACAAATGACAATGTGAAGACAAACAAAATGAGCAATAAAATGTTTTAAACCCTCAAAATTTGACCAAAAGAGAGCATAAGAGTGATGACTTACCTTTTATGAAGGCTTCAAAAGGTAATGGAGCCAATTTTCAAGTTGGTTTGAAGGTTTTCCAAGCCAAAAACCAAAATCTTCCTCTCCTCCAGAAGCGTAACAAGCTTCTACAAAAGTGTAACAACAGTGGCAAAAGTGTAACAAGGGAGGCACATAAGCATAACAAGGGGTTGCGCAGTGCCTACGCAGCACACAAAAAGGTAACAAGGTTGTGTAGCACTCTACAGAAGCATAAAACGAGCTACTATAAGGGTAGAAAATTAGTTTTGAAGTGAATTTGATGCTTTGGATTTGGATTTTGACCACCTTTGGAATGAAATTGAGGTAGAGAGGTACTCTTCCACACATCAAGGGATAAAAATGAATGAAAATGAGTTTGCTTTTGACTTTTTAGAAGCTTTAAATTAGCTTTTTTACCTTTTGACATTTGAAATGACCTTTTTAACCTTTTGACATTTGGAAATAACTTTTTTGTCTTTGAATGAGTTAATAAGACATAATTGACCACTTTTAACTTTTTGACACTTGAACCATTTGAAACAATAAAAATTGTCTTTATGTTATTCCCTAAGCATTTTAGCTCCCTCTTTATAGTTTTATGAGTGGGTTGAAGGGTTAGAGCCTTGTTTTAGATGACAAACTGAACATTTGCAAAGGCAGATTATAACCCCTAGACAGTGACCTATATGAGGTGGAGTGACATAACCCTAACCTTAAATTATTGTGGTGATGTATGAGATGGAGGAGCAGCAGACTTGACCTAGACCGCTTCAGTGACCAAAATTATTTTATGAAAACGTGTTTGTAAAAGTAAAAAAAATTGACCTATGACTTTAGGAAAAAAACTGAAAGAGTTATTTTTTAACACTAACATGCTGACACTAACAGCAACTATAGGCCTCTGAATTGTGTTGCAAAGAGGCTCAAGGGTATTTTTATTATTTAATGACATAGAAAAAGCCTTAAAAATGAAAACCCTAACCTGAGGAGATGAAATGCCAAGAGTTTGTGGGCCCCGTTGGGGTTAGTTTGGAAGCCAACTTCCTGGGGTCATAACTTGGTCATATTATCTTTGTTTGGCGCGTACAATATATCATCGAAAATATCCCTCTGAGTACTATAGGTTTTTTCATAAGCCTCTAACTACGGCTATGATCATGCTGCAAACCTCAAAAAAGCGTTGTTTAAGGGATCAAAATTGCTCCAAAAGTTCAAGACCCAAAAAACTACTAAAATTAATAAATGCTGCTATAAAAAAGGAAACTGATGAAACTGACTGCAGGTCTAGGTATAATAGTTGGGTGGCCACCAATATCCACCTAGATCATAATTTTAGCTTCTAGGTTGGGGTGAAATTTCCTGAGTTTTTGTTGGATTGGTTTAACATCTGGCAGCATAGGTATGGTTTGTTGAATGATAGATGTATCATAAGTTTTAAGATCATCATAACTCCAAGCAAATGCATCCTTGTATCTTTTCAATATATTGATGAAAATATCTCTTCTCTAGTTTAATGCCAAGGCCTAAATTAATGTTTTGAGGTTTATGATAAGATCCTAGGTTAACCAATTCAAATATTAAGTTAGAACTTTGAACTTTCAGTTGGTTACCATTTTGAATCTATCCTTAAAATCATAAAAGTATTATACTTTTACTATATGTTTAAGCAAGTTATTCTCTTTAGAAGACTTATTTTTCTTCCTGTCATGCTCATCCTCATCAATTATTTCATCATAATAAGATACTTCAGAGGTCAAAAAACTTAGGATGACAGTGTCATCTTTAAATACACGATAGTTTTTAATGTTATCTGGAATGATGGGGCGGAAAATTAATTCATTAGAAAATATATAAGGAATAAAATCCTCAGGTGGGATTATCCTTGAAGTAACATTAGCTAGGAGATCAACACTATCATTCGAAATCTTGGTGTCAGAGATATGTTGAATGCAATGAAATGAGAAGTTAAATCTTGGATCAAAGATTGATAATGCTTGAGGTGATTAGAAACACAATGGATAGGGTTTCTGACGTGTTTTATGACAATCTCTGACACACCAAAAACTTTAAGATATTTGACATAAATACTAATGAACTTCTGCAAACCTTATACCAACGCTTCATATTCAACAATATTATTAGTGCAGTTGAATTCCAATCTATAGGCAAGCATAGTTTTTTCTCCATCAAGATTTATTAGAATGCAACCAACTCCTACACCATCACTAGATTTTGATCCATCAACGTAAAGAATCCAAAATAAATTATCACACTTATTTATAGGCTTTTCTACAATATTGATACATCTAGTTGAATCTATTTGAGAAAAAATTTCAATCTAAGAAGAAACATTATCAACAATAAAGGGAAATTTTTGCATTGGAAATTTACCCAAGAAGGATTCAAGAGAAAAATTTCCAAGGATGTTATTTGTGAATACCATTGGTTCATTTTCTTCATCAAAATTAGTGAAAGAGTACTTCATATGCTTCTCCTTATTAACACAAATTTTATTATACTTTCTATTATAGGGAAGCCAAAGATGTGACCATTCAGTTTCAAAGTAACAGTGTAGTTTTTCTGACCAGCCCCTACTTAAAATAAGACCATAGAATTTTGAGATGTCTGCAACCAAAATATAGATATTTTGACAAACTTTCGAATTTGAAGATAATCCTATTAAAATAGAAATCATCTTTCCTAAAACTTTAAATTTTTACCTGTCTAATTGAATTAACTGAACAACAGATTTCTAAGGTGAAATATTCAATTTAAGACAAGTTGAATAAGGCATGATATTTGATGATGCACCAAAATCTACTAAATAGTTATGAACGTTCTTATTCAATATTTAAAAAGTTAAAAGAAAAGGAGGTATATGAGAACTCCTTATATCTCATATTAAAATAGCATCGGAGGAGTTAATTTTATCTGTAGGGGTATTTGGAGGCTTTCCTTTTCCTTCTGAGGCTTTCCCAGTAACAACATTAGAAGGTAGTGAAGATGTAGCAACTGCATTCAACTCATTGAGTAACAATTTTTGTTGTTGTTTTAATTTATTGACCTCATATAAGGAAATTTTGGCTTTAGTATTCTTCATATCCTTTACGATATTATATTCAATGTTATCTAAAACTATTAAAGTTTTAGATGATGAGGAAGACTTGGAAGTAGTTGGATCAGATTCAGAAGGTTGAGGAGCGGTATTTTTAATTGTACCTTTTTCTTTAGTAGAAGGAGTTGGGGACTTTTTATTTGATGTAGAATTTTCAGCAAGTCCCTTGCTACTGGTACTTATTGGTAATGCTTCCTCTTCCTCTTAATTTTTTTAAGTGATGAGAATGAAGTCCCATAAACCATGTGCTTCAACTATTTCATCTTCTTGATCTTTATCAACACATAAAGCAGTTTCTTCCTCCTCATTATCTTCGACAGATTCTGCATTTGATATATCAGTAGAGGGTTTTGATTGTGATGATTGATTCCTTTTGAAAGGTCGAAAGGAATTTCTTGAAGACTCGGAAACTTGTTCCTTAATTTCAACCATTTCATTAGACATTCTCTTTAAAACTTTCTGTAATCTCTCCAAATCATAAGGATCTTTGGGAGCCTTTTTCTTTGATTCATCCTTGAAAGTTAATTTTTTGGTTTGCTTTATTTCATTATTAGCAACCTTCTTATCAAGGGATAGAAATATATTTTCTACAGACAAAACTTATTTCACGTTATCAAGTAATGTTGTTTTATTAGCTCTATCTACAAACATAGAAATATTTGAAGGAAGAGAGCTAATGTACCATGCAATTTTAACATCATCACTAGGTTTGGAATTTTCTAGGATTTTATTTATCAATTTGTTAAATCTTGAGTTGAAATCATTTATTTTCTCATTTGGATTGGTTTTAATATTTGAAAAATCATTAATTAAGGTTGTAGCTGTTCGATCATCTCCAAATTTCATTAAAAAAATCTCCTTAAATATATCCCAACTAGTAATTGATCCAGCAGGTATGAGAAATACCAAGACCCTACAGATCCTTCAAATGTGTAAGGAAAAATTCTACAAACACAATCTTCTTCTGAAACTCCATCCAAATTAATGGCTAACATAAAATTGTGAACGTGTGCTTCTCCAAGTATCCCATCATCAAGATTAAATTTAGGTAACCATCTCTCTGGATTCTTAGGAAGAGAATGTAATGGTGTTTCCATTTGAATTGCCCTTGGGTTATTCCATGGTCGATTAGCCATTCTTTGAGGAGTGGATCCAGTAGGGTTTGTGTTTGAGCTAGGGGTTGTAGAAGGATTTACTATTGGAGATTATTCCCTTGTAGTATTGATTGCTTGTGAGGGAGAGGATTGAGTGTAAATGGGAGAAGTAGGATGATAGGAAGAAGGTAAAGGAGTTTTTGAATAAACGGGGTTGAGAGAAGGAGTTTGAGGTGGAGAAGTTGAAGTGATCTCGCTAGCTCAATATTATGCATTTGAAGTGTATTTTCTTCTTTGACGAGTGGGTAATGGAAATTAAAATGTTTTGATTCCAAGTTTTTCACTTTGGGATCTATTTAGAGCACCAGAAAATTTGAAGGATGAGGAAATGATTCCTTCAGAAAAATGAGATTGTATAGCCTTTTCTCCAGATATAGAAATTCATTCCAATCTCTGAATCAAAGTCTACAACGTAGTTATCTCTGAAAATGGATTTGTCTGAGTGGAAGTATGTCCTTTTTGTTTTGGAACTGGGCTAGGAGATTGAGTGGTTGAGTGAACAACTGGAGATTATAGAATGCGATCTTGAAGTTGGTGGGGATTTTGAGGGGTAAAAACTCTTTGTATGGCCTTTAGATTTTGGAGAAGACTTTGTTTCCATTCATGGTCTGATGGCCCTCCTTCTAGCGCAAACAATGTTGATGGCTCGAAATGTCTACCTCAACAATAGGGAAAAACACTCGGTCGAGACCTTAGAGCATATACTTTTCTGTTTTGATTGGTGGCTCTGAATGGGTTTATGGGACTAGTTTCTCGTATAAATGGAATTATATAAAAATAATGAGATGTAGATATAATGGTTTTATTGTAACTAAAACTTGAAAAACAATGAATAATTAAGATTAATATCTATCCCAGAAAACATATATATACATGTATGATCTAAAAAGGATTTCATAAACAATATGACAATGTAGATTAACAAACGATTATGAAGTTAAAACAATAGATGATATCTAAATTTAATTAAATAGTTAATTAAATTTGCTAATAAAACTTATCACATATATACGATTTCATGGTTTATACATATATCATATGTTTCCAATCACACATAACAATAGTGAAATATGTATGACTGCTTGCAAAATATATATGATAAACTTAAATCAAATAACCATTTAACTCTTAAACAAAGGAAGAACATATAGATAATAGTACTTGATATATTGTAACTTTTCTCATAAGAAAATAGTAGTCATTCAACTTTATATTAAGATAACTTAAGTTACAATAGTGAAAACAAAATCTTTCATTCCAAACTTCAGAACCCCTTCTCCATTCTAATGAAGGGGATTTATAGTTTCTTAATCAAATACAAATATAGAAAAGCATAGTAAAAATATGAATTGGTTTTAACAAAAAATGCTGAAAATAAAGTAATAAGACAATTTTAGACTTCGTTGTAATAGCTCGGCTAAGACTGTGAAGAATATTTCCCTCCCATATGTTGTCGTAGTTTGTAAACATCTATCATGGCTTCAATTCAGATGGAGATTGTGGTTGAATCGACATTTGACCAGTAAATATAGCATCCCTCAGTGGTGGAAGCATATGAGCGGTTGTATTGGATAAACATCTAAGAACTATCCATTGGCTATAAGGCTTGACTAAGAAATGCCAATGGCATTCTAGGTCAATATTTGATAATTTTTCAATCTTCTCGGCCTTTTTCTTGGACAATTCCTGCCATGTTTTGGTCAAAAATGTGATATCAAAAAAAAATTCCTCGAGATAGTCTGAATAATATTTTCATGCAACAAATTATCATTAATGGCTTCAATGAGGCCATTGGAGATATTCCTTGCATTGAATACTGATGTTTTTTCATGTTTGAGGTGGATTTCCCATTCCCTTAATACTATTTCCTTTTGTGATTCCTCTGTCCTTGGGATATTGGCTAATATCCCTTCAACACTGTCTTGCCATATTATATAGCCTACGATTTTCTCTTCAATATCATCAAAGTATGTCCTTAGGTTGGAAAATATATCTACCAATGCATTGCTTGTTTGACACAAATCGTGAATGATAGCTAATTTATGACAGAAAGTGACATGTTGTTGAGCAAGGGTAGTATTTAATTCTCCTGCTTCCCTTTTAAACTCGGCTAATTCAGGATTAACTTTTAGTTATTCAATACTGTGTTGTAATTCCTTAATTTCAGCATCCTGGATCCTCAAATCATAGTCATGTTGAAGTTTAAGGGTGTCGAAACTTTTATGGATTTATACAAGTTGTCCTTGCTATTGTTGAGAAATCATTTTCTTCTCATTCTCAAGGCCTTGTTCCAACTGCATAATCCTGTCATATTTTTCCTTCAAAAGTTGTTGTATCTTGGTGGCTTTATCCATACTAGCAGAAGCATAAGCTCCTATGAAATGTGAGATTCTTCCAAGATCCTTTGTAGGGGTAGACTATGAATCTTTCCATACTTCTTCAAAATAAGTTTTTCTAGGGAATAAGGCCTAGGATTGATCAATGTTTATTTTTTTTATTTTTCACTTAATGACGACTTTATGTTGAGGACTGTAGAATATTTCAAGGGAAGGAATATCTTCGAATTTTAAAACAACCTGAGAGGTTAGGAATGTTGGTATGATCTCCATGCCATCAATCTCTAAAGGCTTTCCAAAATCCCCAATGATAAGCGGGGTCTTCTCTACAATTTCAGAAGTGTCTAAGCCCTTCTCTTGTGATGGATTCTTAAGATCCAGACGCTTTGTCTCTTTAATATCTAGATTGAACTGCTCCCATATTTTATCAGGCTTACTATCAGGAAAAATTTGTCTCTTTAAGTACTTGTCCCTTTTGTACAATTATAACATCATCTTGCTCTTTGTTTACTTGAGGAAGCCTCAATGAATCCATATGCAATTTATCAATCATTTTATCCTTGTATTGGTTGAAATGGATTATCTCCTTTGGAGTCAACTGTGCTTTTTCTAGTTTCAAAACTAGGGAATAGGTAAGGGATTTTTCAAATAGGCCATCAAACTTGCCTAGCTCATGAGAAAATTTCTTGATACTTCATTGCGCAATGATTGTTCTTGCAATTTGTTTGGGATCATACTATCTATTAGGAATAGTTGGGAAGTTGAATTTTTGAATAGCATCAATTTCAAGATAAGCATGCTTGTAATTATCTAGAGCATATACACCACATTGAATAGGAAAGGAAGGCCACATTTTCTTATTGGACTCTTTTAAGATTTTTGAAAGACCATTTCCTACAATCTGGTATGTTATTTATTGAGAAAGAATTGTTTTAGGTACATATAGGGGCAAGACATGGGGGATTACAATAATACCAAAGATTCAGATATAAGTAAATGATTCTTCACCAAACCAGTATCGAATTGATCGTAAGTAATTTTCAACTTCTTGCGAAACCCTAGGAGATTTTTTGTCAAAGATGCTTTAGTGAATGGGAAACATTACTCCAAGAAAGATATTATAGAAATGAGGCTGATAATTTGAGTCCCAAAGCATATCATTACAAATGTGGATAGGATTCAGGTCTTCTGTATTCCATTTCCATCCCATAGACGTAAAATCAGAGATAAAACACAACGCATCCATTATGTAGGCACTCATATAAAAATGAGGAACTATATTTTTTGAAACATTACATTTATTCCTATAATTCAAGATGTGAGTGGCTATGCTCTCAGATAATATATTTCCCCAATCCATGATATAACCATCAAAAGTAGCATCAATTAGTTGTACCCATTGGTTAGAATTTTTTTGTGCATTAGGGTAATCATATATTCTACATAATATAATAATTATTTGATGGTATGGAACAACAAGGGAATAAACCACATACATACCCTTGTCCTCTCACTTATGCTTGTTAAGATATCTTCTCCATTCCCTGATAGGTTATGATGGATTATCGTGTTCTCTCATGAGCTTCTCCAAAAAAAAATTGTCATATTTTTGTTGGGGCTATGGAAAATGGTACATTGTGCTCAAAAAATTGGTGGTAAATGAACCAATGATTGTTTGCTTCTATGTAAGAAAATTCTTTTCTGCAATGTTCACATTGTCAACAACCCATCTAATCATGTATGTATAAGGAAGGATTTTTTTTTGGGTTGCAATCCTATGTAAGAATGAATTAGAGACATCATTGTAAGTAGTTGATCTGAGTATGAATGTTAGTTTTGATGTGCTAATTTCATTTTCAGATTTAAAATTTATTTGTTGATCTTATGATTTTTGTACATATGTTTCTATGTTGCTTGTGTGTATCAAACAAGTAAATTAACTGAGTTTTATCAGTGAATTCAAGATCATAATCCCCCTCCCATAAGACCAACTTCTAAAATCGTGGCAGAGGGCTCTGGATAACTGCGCGCTTAGAGTGCTAATCTTCATTAAACTGTTCTTATCACTTTCTAATCCATTGTTTAAAATTAATTAAACTCACAGTTAAAGATAGTGTATTTTTAGCGGACTTCACCAATTTCGGTGGAACCACCAATTTGTCGGGGTTATCTGGAGTATTCTCCAGATTTGGAGGAGGATTCTAAGGAAAAATTGAATAGTCCATATCTTAAGCCAATTTCGACCAATTTTGGCTCAAGAAGAGTCATTCTTAGCATATTGGCATGCTTTGAACACATTAGAATAGGTTGCAGAGGTAGGGGAGAAATTCTACAAGTGTTTTTGTCACTTTAAAGAATTTTGAAACCCAGGGCCACCAGGAAGGAAGGTCATGCCTAGATCAGATGAAGGCCAAATAGAGTGAATGAATAGTCATTTATGATGGATTTCAACATTCTGAACTCATTGGAGAATGTTTCAGGAGAATTTGATGCATGTAAACAACAATTTTTTCACTATTGATCTAATACATAGGCCTAAGCCATGGAAGCTAGACCAAGGAGATATAGCCTAGGAGGGGTGAACTCCTTCATCAAAACTCTGTGTTGATGGATCAATTGTGATGGTTTGTTGTTATTTATGTTGTTTTTATTCATAATTTGTATTTCATACTTTATGCTCTTGAATTCACTCATAAAAACTCAGTTAATTTACTTGTTTGACACACATAACAACCAAGGAAACCTATGTACATCAAGCATAAGATCAGTAAATAAATGTAATATTCCCAAATTTTCACATGATATTTGGAATATTATAGTTCTTAATAAAATTAATTAAGTAAGTAAATAAAAGGGTGGAGGGACCCACAAACCTCAAAGATGAATAAAATCCACTTTTAATGTGTGTATGTGGATATTCTAGATCTAGATCTAAAATCATGGAGTAGTGGAGAAGCTCCATTAATGGAGATCATGTCTCATTTATGAGATAGATTATGGAGGATGAAACAGTCAAATAAGATCATGGATCTTAAATGTAAAATCATGAGGATCTTTGATAAGGTCAACTGAGATCATAGTGCGTTCAAAGAAGATCATAGAGCACTTATGATAAGTTATTGGAGGAAGTGATGCATTTAATGCACACATGATGGAGAGGGTGATCACCCCATATGAACATGATGGAGGACATTGACAAACAGCATAGTCAACCATGGAGACTTATTTCCACATGTACAACACAGTTTTGGAGTGGGCCTAGGCTATGGAAGGCTCATATCTATATAATGAAGGTGAAGGCACAATATAAGGCATGATTTGGATTATTCATTTCTTGATATGTTTAGATCTAGATTTGTCTTAGGACAATTCTATGAATTCTTGAGAAGTTTAGCTAAGTTTGCAGTGTTGTTTAGCATGGGTTTTTCCTAAGCATGAATCCCACCTCTTCCCTTAAGTGATATCTAAGGAAGAGGGTTGTACTACATTCCTTATCAGGCATTGGTACCATCTTCAGGAAGTTGTTTCTAGCATTCAGCTAGGAAAATGGTGGAGGATTCATCCTACCACTTTGTTCTTCACATTCAGTCTTCCAGGAGTAGCAAATCTATATATGGCATTCAAACCATTGGGTTTTACCTCCATGCAGCAGCAGTCCCTTTAAGGATTGCGCAATCCAGTCCTGTAGATCTATTGGAGGAAGGAAGTTTCCAGTATTTCAGCTGGAAATCCTATGAGGGATCATCTCCTTACATTGGATCTATTGTTTCCATCATTCAGGAGATGATTTGACATATCTAGAAGTAGGCTATTGAGCCTCCCTCTCTGACAGCATATTTTTTTGAAGCTGTTGTTCATCCAGCATCTATTTTCAGGGGAGGAGATTGGAGGAGCTATATCTTAAGCTTTTAGCCCAAGGATATAGTAAACGAATCAGCCCTTCTTACATAGATCTAATTATGCAACATTGTAGCCATCATATCATCAGATCTGCATACCCAATAGTGTATATGTGAAGCCCTAAGAGGGTGGTTTTCTTAGATTGATAGATCTAAGAAACCATTTCTAGGTTATCTTGGGTATCCATCATAGAGTCTAGATCTCTGTTTTCAGCATCATTGGAGCTCCCATTCTACCTAGATCTGACTTTCTATATTTGTGGCAGTTGTAGTTCCAACAGTTGCAACAGGGATAGTGCAGTTACGCAGTCCCTCTTGTGGGATCATTGCAGGGTCATTCTAGGTCATCCCTTTGGCTTGAGTGTCTCATATTTTGAGCACTGTTGTACTTGCTTTTTCACCTCCAATATAATAAAATGGCCCAGCTATTTCTATGCATTCTGATGTGTATTTAGATTTATTGTTTACTTTTTTGCAGTTCTTATATTGTGTTTCAGTATTTTTGCATTCTCCCTTTTGGGATATTATAATAAATTTTAAATTTGAAGATGAAATTAGCACAGCAAAACTAACATTCAAATTTAGATCAATAGTATTAGAGACCAGGGTAGAATCATCTGTCATAATTATTCCTTTTGTCTCCCTAGGTCCTTCATTTTCAAAATGTGTATAGATAGCTTCCCAAGATGCACTTCAAGCATCTAAATAACAGATTGTGTCAGAAAATAATCCATGAATCTCATCGTTTTCAATTAGAGGAGAAACCAGTTGTTGTTGAGCTACATGTTTCTTCTTTGCTTTATTTAATTTAGACATATCTACTGAAATTTTATTATCGGGATAGGACTGCAATGTAAAACACAAAACTAAGTGATAATTCCTTCACCAAAAAAGACTTAGCGCAAATAAATTTTATTCATAATGATTTATGTCTTAAAGAGAAAATCATGATGGTATCAAGTTGTAATGAATAAGTCGTTTATAACTTCAAAAACCATAAATTTTCCACATTTAGCAATTAAATGAAAAATGTGAATTCACGTGGGCCCTATACATGTAAGCATATCAGAATATTTTTATCAGAGAAATCATGTGGTCACGCCTTAAAACTTACGATATCTGGGAATTCCTCTATGTATTATTCAAAGATATAACAGTTATTAGTGTAGGTGGGAAGATACATTGGAGGTTTTATATCAGGGAATGAAATATCAGGTATTTTAAAGAGTGTCATCCAATATGAAAAGTTATAATATGAGTAGAGACGGGAATATTGGTGGATTGAGATATTGGAGGGGAGGAACATCAGAGATATTATGATATCGAGAGTGTGATGCATCGGGACATTATGATATTGGGAGCTTTTGGGATAGTGGAAGGGTTAAGTATCAGAGATATCAGATATCGGGAATTTTGAGATGGAAATTGTTAAAGGTTACAATATAAGGGAGTTCTGATATTCCACATTTCAATATGTTGGGGCCAACGGTTCTTTAAAATATTCAATTATAAAAATAAGTTCCTATGTATCTTTATATTAGATATCATAAAATTTTGATCTCGAGATGTATTATTGTAACTTTCATATAAGAAATGTTACAATATTAAAGTGATATGATACAATTCGTCTAACAATGCATTTTTTAAATAACAAAACCCTATTGAGTTTTTATTAATCGTAACACTTGTGTTGTTGATCTTTGATATATAAGTTCCGGTAAGGGAAGTCCTCATGTGAGAAGATATTTTATTAACAAAAACTAAAAATTGCCTTATTTTTATTTGAACTGAAAAATTTCATTAAAATTTAAAAGAATCCTCGTTATTTATTAATTCACTAAAATAAAACTAAATGGGGTTGTTGAGTACTACACTAAGTCCTTCAATATTTAACTCTCACTTGTATAAATTTTAATCTTATATTTTTTCTTTGCTTTATCTTATACTTTTGGCATGTTAGCATTAATATCACACTTTTCATTTGTGTTTTTTCTTTATGTCACCTAATTATAACCTTATTTGACTTTATTATTCCCCTAAATGGTGACCATCTATCACAAATTCATGATTATCATACAACCAAATACATGTTATTGTATTCAAGACAACCTCTCTTTCCACTGAAATTTTAACTACTTTATGAAATACAATAATGTCGTGTGATTGAGTTATACAAGACCTAGCTTGGCTAACATTTATATGTATCATATGATTTATTGATCTGAAAATGGAACTATTTGTAAATGTTGTGCAAAGTATCCATTTCCATATAATTAAGCGTGCAAAGTATTCTCCATGTATTGCAGGTTAAACAAAATGTTTTTGGTAATTGTTTCTAAGTTTTTGTGTGAGGAAATGTTAATTAAGTTTATTTTTTAACATATTATAGCATAAATACACAGCAAGAGAAATTCACCATAGCATAACACAACAAACTGATGAGGCATTTCACCCCTCCTGGGCTACATCTGTCAGGTCCAAGGCTCCCAATCGGCATGTCCTTGCTCTACTAAGTTGCTAAAAATGGTTATACAATGAAATATATGCCTAAATAGGGAAAAAAAACTGTGAATTTGACTTCGGAAGACAGAAATAAGTTTAAAATGGCTTCTTTTCACTGCAAACAGTGAAGTACAACCCAATACAGCTCCATCTCCCTGATGGCCCTAGTGGCTCTTTCCTCTTCTTTGAAGAAAAAATGGTAGAATAACACCTCTACTCATTCTACAACCTGTCCCAAACACCCCAAAATGCTCAAGAAACCCCAAATTGACTAAAATTTCGTCCAATTTGGTCGAAAATTGAGAAATTTATGACCCAAACAAGATTTTGCCCAGTGGCACTAGAAAACCTCCTCCAAAACTGGAGGAACTCCAATTAAATCCACCAGAATAGGCAGATAGATCAGATTAGGCGGAACCATGCTATTTTTTGGGGTAGCAATAAATTTAACTATCAGATAACTGCACATTCACATGCCGGATTTTCAAAAACAGTTTATGCTAGCGGTTAGTGTCAAATCCGCACCCACGGTCATGGCCTGCTGGTCACATGTGACAAGGGCTAGCACCATAGGGGCTTAACCCAAAACTCTCCACCGTTTGAAATGGGGCTTAGCCCTTGGTTATAGCGCTGGTCATGGGGCCTTATCCCTTAGCCCTGAGGGCTTAAATCTTAAAACTTCGTTGTTTAGAACTTTTAGCCCACGGTTTCGAGCCCTGATCACGTTGGTTTAAGGGCTGGCTCCAGAGGGCTTAACCCGACTTTTTCCGCCTGTTACACATTGACCCGAGTCTCCGTTCACGATGACCCGACTATATTTCAAGCACCCGTCACACACCGACCCGAATGCGTTCACAACATCGACCCGACTCACCCATAAAACAAGTTCTATGCTCGTGTCGTGTTTTTTGGGTCGGCCCCAGTGCCCGTGTAGTCGGGTCAAGGTTCAAATCCCATGAACCTCACCAATTTTTGTATGAACCTTTTAACCAATGGCATGGGGCTAGGTGGTAGCCTCCAAGAAGGCCACATGGCACCCTATAATAGGCCCATATAAAACATTATAAAAATGAAATTTTTCCATATAAAATTTTTGAAAATGACAAATTTTTTTTGGTAAAAAAAGGTCTTGTTTTGGAGGTCATTGGGCGATTTCAAACTTCAATAGCTTTCACATACAACATCGGATTTGAGTCCCATTCACAGTGCCAAAATCATAGTGACGAGGCCTTTCCAGTCATTTAGATTGCAACCATTTCTGAGCATTTCCATTTTTTAGCATTTTTTCCACTTGGACATGATCACCTAATCAAACCTCCCCAATGGGAAGCTTTTGGACCCAAAAATCTCTCTGAATTACAGAAATTGAAGATGAGGAGACTGATTCTTCACTCTTCCAACCTTGAACCACTGAAATCTTCCTAACTTCATAAAATTGAGCTTCTCATAAAATGATAAATTCTTCCTTGAATCTACTGACTGACTGTTGCTAACCTTGACTCTATCATGATGAAAAAATTTTAAATTTGTAGAACAATAACTATAATTTTCATAAATCATATTGTTCCTACAATGGTCTACCTTCAAAGGAAACTGGAAATAATATTCACCTTGCCAATTGTCCTTATGGCGAATTTTTGCCAAATGAGCCATATACTTGTGTCGATTCCCGACCAAGTTTTCTTGCCATACCAACCTGCCATTCTGAAACCAACATTGATCCATGTTGAACTTTGTGTCCTCTTTGCTTACATGCTTTTCCCTTTCTTGGATTCTTGCACCACTTTGCACCGACACTTTTTTCTCTGCACCGATTGACACCAAAGACACTTTCTGCAACATCTTGTCATCTTCTTCCAAAGACGACCTGCTTTTAGACTGAAACTTTTCATCATTTACATCAGCAATAACATGAAAAGGATTATGTACAAAATATTTTTGCTTGATCATCAACAAATTCAAATTTTGACTTGCATTGACAAGCCTTTTCAACTACCCTGCATTCACTAAAGAAGATTCTAGCTTCTTCCGATGTGCTCTCACAATAAACTCCTTGCCATCCTAGAACAGATGATACTTGTTCTCATTGCAATGGAAGATCACTTTTCTGTCATATAAATATGGACTACCCAACACCACACATGTAATTTCAAGCGGTACTACATCTATTTCAACCAAATCAACATAATGAGTTGTTAGGGCAAAGCACAACATGTACTTTCTTCAGACTTGTAAATTAGCATCCTTGCAAATCCATCCAAGTGGATATGGCTTTGGATGTGGAATGGTCTCAAGTTTCAGCTTCTTGACTAAGCCTTGATGAGATTTGCTTGTGACCCACTGTCAAATAGTTTGTCTATCTTTGTGTGTTTTGAAATTATCCTCACATGAAACAGCTCTATCCTCCTCTCTTCATTTGGAGCTTCTATGTGACAGTTTAAAGTGCTAGAACTAGGATTTGTTTCATTTACAATATTTTTCCCCTTTATGTTCTTTAGTACCATGGCTATGCTTTTAGTTTCATCACCTGATTCATACCCTAAGTCTTGTTCAACAGTTGCAACTGTTTTTCCCTTTTCTTTGGCCTTATCTTTGGTTTTAAATTTTTCTAGTTTCAGCTCTGGATGAAATTTCCAGCAATGGTCTTCATCGTGGCTTGTTTTGGAACAATTTTTACAAAATAATTTTCCTTTTCTTTCCTAGAGTTTGCATTTATTTTCCCCCCTTTGCCTTTAAATTCACTATCCACATTCCCATCAAAATATTGTTTACCTCTAGCCTCTAAATGCGTAGCTTGTACACAAACTTCATCTAGACTAGTAGGATTGAACATAAGGATAGTATGTATAAGATAGTTGTGTAAACCACCTATATATTTCAGCAAAGTCTCTTGGCTATGCAAATCAATTCCAAGTCATAAAGCCCTTCGTCTAAACTCTTGGATGTAATCTTGAACACTTTGTCCCTTAAGTTGTCTAAAACTTTGCCAATTCATGATAGCCTTTTGTAAATGAGCTAATGGATAAAATTGTTGTTTAATTACATAAATAAATTCAGCCCATGATAAAGTGATCTTACGAAGCTTCTTAATTTCATCCTTGGTCATGGCTTCCCACCATACCAATGCTGCTCCCTCCATTCTCAAAGAGGCTAACTGAATCTTGGTGTCGTCTTCATGAAGTTTTTGTATCCTCAAATAAACTTCCAAATGTCTTCTCCAATTTTCAAGTTTCTCTGCAATGACTTCACCATTAAACATAGGCAACTCAAATTTAACATCAAGCTTTAAAAATGGACTTTTACCAGTGGTTTTAGACTTGTGAGATTGATTCACCGAAGTTGAGGATGACGATGTAGAGGAAGAGGATGAAAATGGGGATGGTGGATCACCATTACCTCCGTGTCCTTTCTTTGACTTGTCATCACTTTTCTTTCCTCCTGAAGAACCCTCTCCTTCTTTCTGTTGTTTATACCCTTCTCCAACAAGCCTATCATTCCTTTCTTGGTAGAGAATCCTTACCATCTATGTCATGTCTAGGAAAGCCTTTCGGAATACCCGCTCCTCTTCTTTGGGATCAATGTCTTTAGGAGCTTCTCCTTCTCTTGAAGACATGTTTGAGGCTTCTTCTATGGCTCCTGGAGGTGGCTCTTTGGCCCTTCTTGGTTGAGGATTACTTTATGCTCTAACCAAGTGTCATTCACCTCTCTTGAGTTTAAGCCTAGTAAGCATCAAAACTTGCAAACAATCAACTATATCTTTGCACAAGAACAAATGCAAAGTAAAAATATAGCTCCTAAGGCTCAAATCCTGAGCTCTGATACCATCTGATCTAAAAATGGAACTATTTGTAAATGTTGTGCAAAGTATCCATTTCCATATAATTAAGTGTGCAAAGTATTCTCCATGTCTTGCAGGTTAAAGAAAAAAATTTTGGTAATTGTTTCTAAGTTTTTGTGAGAGGAAATGTTAATTAAGTTTACTGTTTAACATATTATATCAGAAATACACAGCAAGAGAAATTCACCATAGCATAACACAGCAAACTGATGAGGCAGTTCACCCCTCCTGGGCTACATCTGTCGGGTCCAAGGCTCCCAATGGGAATGTCATTGCTCTATTAAGTTTCTCAAAATGGTTATACAGTGAAATATATGCCTAAAAAGGAAAACCAAGTTGTGATTTTAACTTCAGAAGACAAAAATAAGCTAAAAATGGATTTTTTTCGCCTCAAACAGTGAAGTACAACCCAATACAGCTACATGGCCCTAGTGGATCTTTCCTCTTCTCTAAAGAAAAAATGGCAAAATGACACCTCTGTTCGCTCTGCAACCTATCCCAAACACTCCAGAATGCTCAAGAAACCCAAAATTAACTAAAATTTCGTCCAATTTGGTCGAAAATTGAGAAAGTTATGACCCAAACAAGGTTTTGCCCAGTGGCACTATAAAACCTCCACCAAAACTGGAGGAACTCCAGTTAACTCCACCAGAATAGGCAGAAAACTCATATTAGGCGAAACCACGCTATTTTTTAGTGCAGCAATAAATGTAACTATCAGATAACTGCGCATTCACATGCCGGATTTTCAGAGACAGTTTATGCTAGCGGTTAGTGTCAAATCCGCGCCCATAGTCATGGCCTGCTGGTCAAATGTGACAAGGGCTAGCACCCTATGGGCTTAACCCAAAACTCTCTGCCATTTGAAATGGGGCTTAGCCCTTGGTTATAGCGCTGGTCATCGGGCCTCATCCCTTAGCCCTGAGGGCTTAAATCTTAAAACTCTGTCGTTCAGAACTTTTAGCCCGCGGTTTCGAGCCCTGATCACGTTGGTATAAGGGACGGCTACGGAGGGCTTAACCCGACTTTCTCTGCTCGTTACATATCGACCTGAGTCTTCGTTCACGACGACTTGACTGCAGTTCAACCGCCCGTTACTCACCGACCCGAATGCGTTCACAACATTGACTCGACTTGCCCATAAAACAAGTTCTGTGCCCGTGTCATGTTGGTCAGGTCGGCCCTGCCCATGTAGTCGGGTCAGGGTTCAAATCCCATGAACCTCACCAATTTTTGTATGAACCTTTTAACCAATGGCCTGGGGCCACGTGGCACCCTATAATAGGCCCATATAAAACATTATAAAAGTGAAATTTTGCCATATAAAACTTTTGAAAATGACAAAAACATTTTGGTAAAAAAAAGTCTTGTTTTGGAGGTCATTGGGTGATTTCAAACTTCAGTAACTTTCACATATGACATTGGATTTGAGTCCCATTCACGGTGCTAAAATCACAGTGACGAGGCCTTTTCGGTCATTCATATTGTTTTCATTTCTGAGCGTTTCCATTTTTTTGAATTTTTTCCACTTGGACATGATCACCTGATCATTTATGGTCTATTATTATATTCAAGACAACCTTTCTTTCCACTAAAATTTTAACTACTTTATGAAATACAACATTGTCATGTGATTGAGTTATACAAGACCTAGCTAAGCTAACATTTATATGTATCATATGATTTATGGTCTTTATTATAAGACTTTATTATATCACCAACATCTATTACTCGTAGGGTTTTTCTTTGGAATTCCATGAACTATTATGAAAACTTTACACACACTCACCATCTAGAACCTTATATAGTATACAGTTTCCAAATCAATGGTGATTGTGAGTTCGTATCAAATTAATAGTGGTGATAATGGTTAGGGTTAGTAGTGTAATAATGACTATTATCTCCTCTTCTTCTTTTTTTTGTTTCATTTTTCATTTTTTTTTATTCATTTCTTGAGTTCTACAACTTTGAACTTTATCATGTTTTTAGGGTTTATTTTTTTCAACTCTAAAATTTATCATGTTTTTAGGGTTTTTCATTTTTTTAAGCATATTATGAGGTGTGAGTATTTTTATCAACTATTGTTCTAATATGAATGGAAAGTGGCATCTACCTATGGTATTCATTCATCCATGGTATTTATCCACCCATGGTATTCATCTATCCATGGAATCTACCCATGGTATTGTAAGTAGCATCCACCCATGGTATTGTAATTGGAATCCACCGATGGTATTCATCCACCCATGGTATTTATCCACCCATGTTATTGTAAGTGGCATCTACCTATGGTATTCATTCACCCATGGTATTTACTCACCCATGGAATTTACCCATAGTATTATAACTAAAAAGATACTATAAGTAACAAGTCACATTCTGTAAAAGGGAAGATTGTCCACCACAATTTAGTTTTGACAGTCATTCTTTATTTTAATTAAAAATATATATATTTGTGGTTTTTGTTTACTGTGTGTTCTCCTCTTTTCTTCTGGCATTTCAATTTTTCAATTCTTGGAGGCCTCCCCCCAAGATCCAGATCAGTGATATCAGATTTAGGTTACGGCTCCATGGGAATGAGGGTTTGACACATATTTTAGTTTCAAAAATTTTCAGCAATCTTCAACAAAATTCATGCACGTACTACGACCTCCACATAGCACTTTCTTTGGAAAAGCGAGAAGAATTTTGTTTCATTTTTTTGTAGAATTTTTTTGGGCATAGAGTTTACATATCAGATATGAAACTTTTGGTACAAAATTTACAAAAAAAATATACCATTATGGATTACTTGTGAATAAATACCCAAATTTATAAAAACAATCGTCTGAATCATAGTCTGGATGAGGGAGATATCGCTGATTTAAAATCAGTTGTGATGCAAAAATAATTTGATGACAATTCGTGGACGATGACTCTTCTATGTTTTTTGCAGTTTTTATGCATAATTTTAGAAAATTGAATGTGAATCTAAGCTCCTCTTGAAAAATCACCCAATTTCAAAAAAACAATTGGTCAAATCAGAGTTCGGATGAGGGAGATATCATTGATATAAAACCAATTTTTTTTTCAGAACTTTTGTGATGGCAAGATAGTTGCAGCGCAAATCTGAGTTTTCAGAGTGTCCAGATAGGGATTTCAAACACGATGGAAGATGCAGAGTGATCATTCTATTTCCAAAAATATATTATAATAAAAATTCTGAGTTATATTAACTGAGTAATGCCCATTTTAAATTAGTTTTTATATCTAGAGCAACATTCAGAGTGGGTTCCCTTTGGAGACGTGCCCTCCCACATTGCTTTTGTAGGAACTTGGTTCACATTCATCAGTTTCAAAATAGCAGCATCCAACTTGGGTTCTTTGGAGACGTGCCCTCTCACCCTAGGCTATGTAGGCACCTGCTACTTCACCAACACTTAGCATCATGGTTATGGGTCAACCACGCAAAATATTTGTCATCAAAGTCCATTTGCTAGGCCGCACATTGTTAATATCATAGTTGGTAACACACATTACAGGGTACCTTTATCCTCATATCTTCATTTTTCATGGTTATGGGTTATCCACAAACCCACACTTCTTCAAAGTCCATTTGCGAGGTCGCACACTGTTATTATCACAGTTGGTCACAAGAATTACAGGGTATCTCTATCCTCAGATCTTCGTTCATCACAGTTATGGTTTAACCACACAAAACCTTCTCTTTAGTGGCCCTTCATATTCAACAAATACTTCTCAAGAGGGAACTTCACGCAATGGGATACATTGCTTCTTAAGGAGGGAGGAATGATCCAAATGGAAAGTGGCATCTACCCATGGTATTTACTAACCATTGGTATTTATCCACCCATGATATTCATCCATCCATGGAGTCTACCCATGGTATTGTAAGTGGCATTCACCCATGGTATTTATCCACCCATGGTATTCATTCACCCATGGAATCCACCCATGGTATTGTAAGTGATATCCACCCATGGTATTCATCCAACCATGGTATTTATCCACTCATGGTATTGTAAGTGGCATCTACCCATGGTATCCATTCACCCACGGTATTTACCCACCCATGGAAATTACTCATGGTGTTGTAACTAAAAAGAGACTATAAGTAACAAGTCACATTTTTTTAAAGGACAAATTGCTCACCACAATGTAGCTTTTACAGTTATTCCTTGTTTTAGTTTTAAAAAAAAAAAAAACTATGGTTTTTTATCACTGTGTGTTCCCCTCTTTTCTTCTGGCATTTCAATATTTCAGATCTTGGACGCCTCCCCCAAAGTTTAGATCATTGCACCTTTTATTGCTTTGGCTTCTTCTTTGCCATGACATACTATACTCAAGCCCCAGAGCTTAATTCTGGTATATTTTATCCCCTATAAAATAATATTATTAATTTAAAAAGGATGAACTCACTAACTTCATTATAATAGAACATTTGTCTTGTTGCAAAAGTTTAAAATTATATTTATTTATAATTTTCATCGTTGTTTTGCAAGTAATTCCCTACATAACCTCAAATTTGAGTAATTCTCTAGTTATTATTGTAACTATCTATTGTTGATCTTTCATCAGTTAAGAAAGGAGAATAACTGGACTTATACCCTGATATATTGCTAATTACTCAAAACCCTCAAAACCCTCTTATTGTAGAATTTCCTTTTTAAGTGATTTTCCACTTTCAGAATCCTTATTATGTTTCAATATTTTTCCACTTCCAAAATCCTTATTATGTTTCAATATTTTTTATTTCCATCCGTTCGAGTACTCTATACCCCTTACATACTTATGAAAGTTTTTTACTCTTGATTTAATTATTGGGTTTGTTTAGTTTTTCATTTTACCTATGTTAATTCATATATTTTCTTGTTGATAAGCCTTTGGGCAATAAAGGCCTTTTGGATATTCAATTGGAGTTACATCTTCATTTTATTTGTTAGGTCATTTGTTTACTATTTATTTGTTAGGTCATTTGTTTAATATTTATTAAAGGTTTTGCCTTTGATCCCGATGACAAAATTAAAAAAACAAAAAAAAAAAAAAAACGACGCATATTTTTCCTTTCCTTTGTGATTTTAATCATAACTCAAATGGTTTCCTACACCAAAATATATAAATTTTGCAGTCTAGAATATAGTTTGTCTTTTACATATTCTACTCTTCAAATATGTTTGTATTGTAATTCTCGCTAGTGTGTGGAATATATAAATATTCTTGAATTGGTTTTATATATAGTAATTTTTTTTCGGGGTTTTAGTTGGTTTATTTGTAGAATTGTGACAAGTTCTTACTCACCATAGTCCCTTTGTTCTTTATGGTTTCTTCGTACTTTTGCATATTTTTATCTGGGCATGCATCCATTATTATTTTTTATTCTATTCCAGTCTTCTTTCTTTTTATTTTGTATACCTGTTAGGTTTTAAATATTTGATTTCTCTTTTGATAACTAGTTTTTCCAACTCAACCATTAATTCACTAGTTTGTTCCTTGTATAGTGCAATGGAAATATTTATTGTTACACGTCCCATTAAAAGTAAATACAATTATCATTCCTTCATTATATTTTTCTTTATTTTGAAAAGGGTTTACTGTAATGATATTCCAATTATATACTTCTCTTGTGACAGATAACCCTTTCGGCACTATAAGGGATGTGTTCTTTTTTCCTTTGATGTTTCCAATTCAGGTTCACCTATATAGTTCACTCTTTGCTTGTGCTTGACTACGTTCTTTACTAGGTCAAAGATTCCAACCCTTTGGTCTTCCCAATCCACCTGGAGAGTTTGCAATGTCAATAGACGAGTCCTCTTTTTATAGTTTAAACTTTACTTCTTAAATTGGAAGTATCTAAGTATGGGTATAAGCCCTTTTTTAATTATAATATTTTTTTAGTGATGGAAACATTTGTGTCTAGATGTATTTATTATAAACATTATTTCTTTTTTAGAACAATGTTTTAACCTTACTTGTCATTTAGTCATTATCCTCTATATTATTTTGGAGATATTTATATGAATGAAAATCATTCTTTTATTTCATAATCGTGTTTCCATTTATGTTTCTCGTAAATAATTTTTTGAGTATTTATTCTCAGCTCTACTACAAATTTTATTTCTATTTAGTCATGTACATTTATATTCAAAGGATAAATAATTGTTTTAAATATATTATTTATTATACGTTGTATTGCTTACAATAAAACATTCTTTTGAATGGCACAATATTCTATCTAATGTACATACACAATGTCTTCAAACTTGAGACTTATTATAAGTGCGTGTGCACGCGTATATATAAACCCACACATTATGTATGTCGTATGTCTTAATATACCTGTAAAAACTTACTATTATTATTAAATAACAAATTTAGTCTTTGTTTTTCCTACTATCAATATAAAAAACCAAAGCCCTAGATGTGAGTGCCTTGTTGTGATACTTTGGGCCACATGGGTGCCATGTGGCGGGGCACCTGTCCGCCCCACGCGCCCACACATGGTCGCCCGCCCGACGTTAAATGCACAAGCATGACGGCCATAGTTTTATTCCCCGCCAGCTTCTTCGAGACATCCTCCCGCTGCAGAGCATTAACGGCTCTTCCTCCTGCTCCCATGGCTATTAATCCTGCTCGCCACACTCCTCAAGCCTCCATTCGGCTCTCCTTTCATCTCTCTGTGTTTGCCTCCTGCATTTCCTTTCATCCCTTGGCTCTTGGCCCTGCTCAGTCCTGTTCCAGTTGTCCCTCAGCAAATTTAGGAGGTGGAAGCTCTTCCCCTGCTCCATCGAGTATCCCCTCCCTGTCTTGCACCTCTGCTCCCTCGCCCATCATGCGAAGGCGTCACATAATGTAGTGTCGTCGGGCTGGTGGACGTGGCCTCCCCTCCAGACCTCCTCTATCGACTACCATGGGCAAGGAATTAAACCTCTCGGTGGGTTGGGAGGAGCCGAGCAAGCTCGACCCCGTCAACCTTTCTGCACAACTATCCTTTCAGCTTCATGTCTCCCCGCCTGCTTCCTCTGGCATTCTTCCAAGAAACGCCCGCGCAAGTCTACTCTTCAATCTGACCCAGCCTTCATTCCTCGCAATATGAAATCCCTGCTAGTGTAGAGCGCCTCCAGCAGCAGCCATTGCACCAACAGTAACTTGGGTTCCAGGAAAGGTTGAGGTTCAAGCAACAATGTAGGCGCAAGGATGAGGACACCAGCCCTCTTGTTGCCACCTCCAAATAGCCAGATGCTCAGGTGTCACCACTGCTTCCGACTCTTGTCCACGCATTGAGCAAGGAGGATGATGACTTTTTTTATATTTGCAGGATCGAGGAGGAAGACCCCAACCCCCCAAGAAGAATGAAGGTCTACCTTAATTCCAATTGTTGGGTGCTCTTCTCTCACTCCAATTATCTCATAGCGTTCTCTAGTTTGAATTTGTTTTGGGACATTTCTCTATTGTGTTTTAGTTTCAGTTTCAAAACTATGTATGTTGGTTTCCCATCTTGGGGAACTCTTAATTTTTGCTACTTGTGGACTGGTTTCCCCATCTGGGGTAGTCTTTATTTTGTTTTCAAACTCTTGATACTTCCCTCCTGAACTGGCTTGCCAAATCTAGAGGACAAGCTCTATAATGTTTTGGCATGTATAATATAATAGAAGTAGACTAAATTAGAAAAAATATATATATAAAAAACAGAGATAATTTCCATTCTATATGTTTTTCATTTAATAACACCGATAATTTATAACAAATTATTATTTTCTCTCCATAGTTCATAATTTGCAAATAAAGACATAACTAGTTTTCTTTTTCGTTTTCACTTCTTAATTCATAACCTATAAACATCAAAACTCATATAAATATAGTAACAAATAAGTTACTATACTTTTATACTAATTGTAAAGAAAACTTGCATTTGTTTAATATTGAAAAAGTAAATAATTCTAGGAATACTAAGAAAATTTCCTAGTTTTACCTTTTCTTTCATCTTACATTCCTAAATCAATTCATAGATATTTAAACAAAGAATCTATTGATAAAAAACTACCTGCTCATTCCATTTTCCTTTGTTCAGAATTTTAAAACAAACATAGCACTATCCAAATATATATTTCCTCTAAACAAATAAAAGTGAGGCAAGAATATTGACTTGAATAACATATTAAGAAAATTAGTAGTTGATTACTTAGCTCCTCCCAGCTTTGATACTACTTCCATCTAATATCCCCTTGAGTATAACAACTCTGCAATTCTCCTCTTGTCTCTAATTTCATCCCCTCATAACAAGTCTGCAATTCTCCTCTTATCTCTAATTTCGTGCTTCTTTTCAGTCTCCTCTTTCTTCTTCTTCTTTTTTTTCATAATGAGACCAAAGCAAGTAGGCAAAATAAATTTTATCCATTATCCATATCCCACCCTTTTGGTGGTTAGTAACTAGATCCACCTCATCAAGAGGTGGAAGGTAGGTGGAAAGTAGTTATCGGCTCATTAATGAGCTTTTGTTTCCCACTCCCAAGGATAACTACCTGTCTTTTAAAAAATAATCAATTGGTCAATATCATAATTCCCCAATAAATCTAATCAAATAGTATAGATGTCTATGACTTATTGATGGGTAATAATTATTCCACAATAATTGCAGCCTCATATATTTCATAAAATGATATTAAAAAACATTTCATAAAATGATATTAAAAATTAACAAATATCTTATAATTAGGTAATAATGAGAAATAAAATGGATAACTTATCTCTAGGCATGTGCCAAATGTCGAATGTTGCATCAAGAATAGATAATCAAACAATACGAGGTAAGAGGAGTTACAACAACAACTTTTCACTCGTACAAAGACAAATCCAAAATAAGGTGTGCCCCCGCACCTTTTTAAACTTCTTGAAAGTCATAAGAAATATGAAACTTTATTAGTATAAAGCCCCTCGGGCAATGGTCAAAGTTCATAAATATGAAAGGTCATAAAAGCTTGGAGATTCATGTAATATTAAAAGTATTTCTCAAGAAAGTATAATTTTGTAAAAAGGAACGAGGGAAAATATGTCCATTATAACTATTGAAGGAAAAGGACAAGGTTAAGTGATAATGTGGGTGGTTTTGAAGTGGGAAAATATAACTATCAAAAGGATAATTTTGTAAAAATGACAAATAGAGAAAGTTTGATAATTTTGTAAAAGGACAAATGGAAAAAGTTTTGAAGTTGAATAATAATGTGAGTGGTTTGGAAGTTGGAAAATTTTAAAAAGTTAAATTGTTTTTATTAATTTTTTTATATAAATAGAATTATAATTAAAATATCTAAGGAATGAATTTACATTTAATATTAATATTTTTAAATGCCGAAATCAATAATTATAATTTAAAGATTAATTATGATATATGATTTTGTGTGAATTTTTTTTTTATTAATTATGGTATATGATTTTGTGTCAACTCATTTGAATTTTTGTAATGAAGTTACTATAAAAACGTTAATTCATATTATTTATATTATAAATCATTTTTATATATTTTATAATTTTTTTTTAATAGTAATTTATTTATTTATTTTTTAATTAAGGGTAATGTGGAAATTATTTTTATATTCTATATGAGGAGTACTTATGTTTGGCTCCTTGATAGACTAATTATTCTCAAAAAGAAGGTTTGAAACGTTTACATCAAAGTTCATTATGTCACTAAGGGAATTGTATCTAGATGGAGAGGTTCTCAATCATTTCTCTTAACCACTTGTAATAAACCCACTTGAAATTATTTTTATTGCTTGTGTCTTGTTTTAAATTATGTGTATATTTAAGTTTTAGGATTTATTTTCATTTTATATTAATCATAAAATTAATAATGATCATTGGAATATAAGTTGGATAAATTCTTTACTTTAAATGGTGAGAGGTTTAATTGAGACCTCTCCTCTAAAATAACCATATGATATGAATGTTAAGACATTTTCCCTTATTAACATATAATCAATTCCATCTTATGTTGTAAGAGGTTCCTTTTAAGTATTTATTCTATTTATTCCATTGTCATGCACAAATTTTTTATTAACTTTTCAATCTATACAAATTTTGTTATCATAAATCCTTAATATCTCCCACTAAAAAAATACAAGAAACTCCCCTTTTTCTTTGGCAATGATTCTTCTTTATCATGTAACTTTTACAATGAATTCAATATTTATGCTAAAACAATTAGAAGTATAAATATTAAAGAACAAAGAACAACATCCAACTAGAGTCTTGATCTTAACAGTGGCATAACATTAATCTTAAATTCAACATTTGATTAGCCATTCCATTCAACTTGAAACTCATATACACTCTCTACAAATCATGTATTTTATGGGAAGATGTGTAAATAAATTTCCATTAAGTCCTAGAAATATATAAGATATTGTCGTAGTTTACTTATTATATGTTTTGAAGTTTTGGGCATATTTTTTAGTCTAATATGTCTAGAATTCGATAGGGATTTGTTAAAATCACAAGTTTGGGTTGTGAATTTTCCACAATCCAAATATCCAAGGATTTTTCGAAGTGTTGAATCCATATATGCAGTCAAAAACACATTTTAAATAACAAAATATCATAATTTAACCAAAAATTGATTTACCAAATTCCAACCAAAAACTCTAAGCATATAATAGTTAAACAATGTCTTTTGTTGCAAACAAATTTTTCTTACTTCAAAAATTCCAAACTTTTCGAAATTGCATCCCTTAGCCTAAACACCACATAACTTTATTATTTTGGTGTCATGTACGTTTTATAGATAGGTATAAACACTTTTTGAGGTTCTCCCCATTTAAAGACAACAATATTTTTGACCAGACCTTGAAGGGGTTTGACAATCTCTAAAAAATAATTGAGATGAAATGTATCACAAAGTTGATTTTTTCCCATAAAAGATTGCATCAAATTTTTATTATTAGTAGGATTCAAATATTTTATAGTTTGTGTCCTCTCGGGATCAATCATAATACCATCATTTGAAACAATACACCCTAAAATTTTACATTATGTGACTGCAAAAATAGACTTTTTAGGATTTAGGGAGATCCCTAATTTCCTACATCTTTCAAACACATCCTTCAAATTTTGCAGGTGGTCTGACCTTCGTTTGTAAAATAAATTGGCATCATCTAGATATATGACTACAAATTCATTAATAAGCCCTCTAAAATTTATTTCCATTTCCCACTAAAATGTTACCCCAACGTTGATAAGTCCAAGGGCATATTCTTATATGTGAAGGTACCCCATGGAGTCCTAAAGGCAATTTTTAGTTAATTAGTGGGGTTAACAAGGATTTGGTTATATCTCTAGAAGCCATCCAAAAAGGAAAACATCTTAGAACCTGAGACACATTGAAGGATCTATTCCATGGGTGGAACTGGGTAGTGACCTTTTCCAGAGGCTTGATTTAAGTTTCTAAAGTCTATTTAGAATCAGATATCATCGCTCTTTTTCCTGACATGGATTAGATTAGCGACCCACTGTGTGTGTCACACCAAAAAAATAATCTTAGTTGTTAGGATTTTATTTATCTCTTGTTTTATTGTTGACTCAAAATTTGGATGAATTTTTATAAGCTTATCTTGAAAATGCTTTATCTGGAGTTTTACAGGAATAGTGTGTTGCATAGTGTTTGTGTCAAAATTTTTGACATCATCATATGTCCAAGCAAACACTTCTTTGTATTGCTTGAACAGGTTGATGAAATCAACTTTTTCTTTAGGTGAACAATTGACTCCTAAATTGACACAGTGGGGGTTTTCCTCAATTCCCAGGTTTATGACTTCGGTTGACATGAAAAAACTATTAGTTTTATAATTTTTTTAATCTGTCATGCAAATCATAAAGATGCTCTAACCTTACAACATATGTAGGGAAAGGTTTTACCATTTTAAGTAGATCATTAAACGATTGTTGTTCAATGTTCTGCAAAAATTCTTGTAGGTTTCATTCATGAGTGACCTCATCGATAACTGAGTCTTTAAAATTTCCCTCCATGTGCGAAAAAAATAATTATTTTATTGTCTTCATCTAATACATGCCAATTAGTAAGAGTATTTGGTGTGGAAGGTCTAAAGAGTAATTCTATAGAAAATGCATTATGCTTAAAATTATCCACGAGAATTAACCTTGAAGAAACATTTTTCAATTGATCATCTTCTTGATTAGAAGCTCTAGGTACATATTCAATGTTAAAAGCTAAAAAAATTGAAATCAAATCCCATACCTCATGTTGATAACCCTTCAAATCAGTTGAAAGGAAATGTATTGAGTTTTTTAAATGTCTAACGATGATCTAGGTGGATATCGGTGGCCACCCTCCTATTCCACTTGGACCCCCATCATTTTTTCTTTCATTTTTCAGTTTCCCTAACTATAGCAAAGTTTACTATTTTTAGCAGTTTTTCGATTTTTGAACTTCCAAAGCTGTTTTGAGGCCCTAAACGATGTTTTTTTGAGAAAATCGAGGCCAACTTCTATATTTCATGTTTTTCACTCGACATTTTTAGTCCTCGGATAGATCATTCTAACGAGGTATTGTGCATGTCAAAACGAAGATTGTATGCCAAAGTTACATCCCCGGGAAGTTGATGTACCAATTTACCCAATTAGGGCCAATAGTTTTGGTGCTTCATCTCCTAGGGTTAGGTTTTTGGATGTTTATGGTTTTCCATTGTCTCTCAATAATAAATAGATCTTCGAGCCTCATTGTAACATAGTTCAAAGGCATGTAGTTGCTACATCTCTTCTCAGTGATAAGCTACCATCACCCTAGCTAATTTATTTCCATTATGTCTGTAAGAATATTTTAGATATTTGATATTAATGAAATGAAGTTTTATTTTTGTTGCATCTCTATGTTTATGTTGTTTCTGTATTTTATTGTGTTCTTGCATAATTCCATATCAGTGATATCAGAGCGGTCATCTCTTTCTCGGTTACATGTCCCCAACAAGATCAGGGTATAAGAAGTTAGGGCTTGATCTAGTTGAACCTTTACAATATCATCCTCACAAACCCTAATGAACTCCCATGGCGGAAGAAAATAAATATGAGGGAGTAGGAGATCCTATCAAAATATTTCTTGAGGAGGCCCTTGAGAAATAGAGGAAAGCAATGATGGATAACTTTTCCCAAGTCCTTCAGTGAATACCCACAAGTGACGCATCTTCTTCCGGAAGCCACTATGGTGGTGCCACTCCCTTTAAGGTACAAGTAAACTTTGACATTCCCACATTTGAAGGCTAGATATATGCAGATGTCGTAGATAAATGGTTAAATTTTTTGGAAGGATATTTTTTTATTCATGATTTTTCCAATAGGGAAAATATTACTTTTGCACTCTTGAAATCTGCCCCTCACGTCAACGATTGGTGGGAAACCTAATGTGAATGGAAGGATGAGGAGAAACCCTCACCGTTCTTGGTCACACCCACATGGAATTATTTCCGATATGCCATCAAGGAATAGTATTGCCCTGTCAGGAGCTATGACGACACATATATACAACGGACTATGCTATGGCAGCAGAGGGACAAGATGTGCATGAAATGATGAATATTTTCCATGCCATATGCATAGTGTTGGGTATCAAACATTCTGAGAAACATTTGTTTCTCAATTACCGTGGTTGTTTGAAAATATAAATTCAAGAGGAAATGGAGTTCCTAGACATCTCCTTTCTTGGTGCAACATAATGATATGCTACCAAAATTGAGTAGAAATTGAAGCAGAAGAACTGAGACTTTGGAACTGCGAACCCAAAGCAGAATAAAGGCACCCCTAAGCCGTAAAGAAAAGGACAGAGCCCAACCAGGACCCCCCAGGGTAACTCCTTGAAGCCGCAAGCGAGGGGTGATTGTAAGGCAAAGAAGTACACTGAAAATTGGTGTGAGTTCTATAAAAGCCCCACTCACAACACGAATGAATGTTGCGCAAAGCAGGCGCTGGTGGCCAAGCTAAGAGACTCAGGTACGGATGCTTGTTTTGATTCTGAAATAGAACCTGATAAGGGTAAGCAAGTCATCAACACAGAACCCATTATGACAATAGCCACCAACAAGCTCCAAAAGGCAGAACTAGAAGATCCAGAGCAGGGGGAGCGCCTCTTTCACTCACAGATGTGGGTGAAGGGATTTCCGCTACTATTCATTGTCGAAAACGGGATCCCAAAGAACCTTATTTCAGAATAGGTCATGAAGAGGTTGGGCCTACTGAACACACCACACCCACAACCATACATGATCAGGTGGCTTCACCAAGGACGAGATCTCCACGTCAGCGAGCATTTTTGCCTTCCCTATAGCATCAAGCCCTTCACAGATGAGGTATTGTGTGATATAGCTCCTCTTGAAGTTTCTGATGTATTATTAGATCAACCATACTTGTGGAAGTGTCATGCCATGTATGATTATAGTCCTCGCTCTGTTATTATTTCTTTGGGAAATAAGTTATACAGGATACCAGAGGTAGCCTCGCCTACCAGAATCTCTTTGATCTCTGCTAAGCAATGTAGTAAGATCATCTCTGAGATCTGGAAATTTGTTTTCTTTCTGATTATCTCTCAAAGTAAGGGAAATATTGTAGCCACATCCATGGCCCCCAGGAAGGGTTCCTCCACATAGTAGAAGTAGGTGGATATGGTCGTGGAATGATACAAGGAAATCATCTCCTCACCCGCGGGGTTACCCTTTCACTGTCAGGTCAAGCATTTGATCGATCTGACTCTCATAGTACCTCTACCCAACGAGCCAATATATTGTCGCTCCATTCTGGAAAATGAAGAGATAAAGCGGAAAATCCAGGAGTTGTTTCAAAAAGGGCACATCCGACCAAGTTCCTTGCCTCGTGGGAGCTTGATTGCACTTGTACATAATAAGGATGGGACTTGGAAACTATGCATTGATTATCGGGGACTAAACAAAATCATTGTCATGAATAGGTATCCAATCCCACAAATTGATGACCTTCTAAACGAACTCAAGGGGGCCAAGTATTTCAGCAAGATAGATCTGAAGTCTAGTTATCACTAGGTTCCAATAGATCCCGCAGATGTATACAAGACTGCCTTCAAATCCAAGGAAGTCATTTTTGAATGGTTGGTTATGCCCTTTGGGTTGAAAAATTCCCCTGCTACATTTATGAGTCTAATGGATGAGATCTTGTGACCCTTCCCCAACTCATTCGTGGTTTTTTATCTGGATGACATCCTCATCTTTAGCAAGATTTTGGAAGAACACTTGCAACATATTCGGCAGGTCCTTCAAACAACAACAAAAATTGTGTGCCAACTTAGAGAAATGAAACTTTGGCATGAGAAAGTTCCAATATATGGGTTACATCATAGATGAGTGTGGTGTGCATGTGGATCTAAATAAGATCCAATTCATTTGGGATTGGCTAGCCCCGACCACTCTAACAGAGCTTCGTAGCTTTTTGGGCCTTGCAAATTTTTATCGGAGGTTCATGTTGGGATTCTCCCATATCACTTGGCCTTTGAGTCAGATTACGAAGGGTAGGGAAAAAGCAAATTTTTCTTGGTATAAATCCCAACAGAAGGTTTTCATTGAGTTGAAACACCCCCTTTACTTTGCACAAGTACTCACACTACTAGACTTGCAGCAACCTTTTGAAATTGAGACATATGCCTCCGACTATAATATTGGTGCAGTCCTAACCCAACACGGGAATCCAATGGCCTATCATAATGAGACAATTTCCAATACAATTCAGAAGTACACCACCTATGATAAAGAGATGTATTCCATCATGCATGCTTGCCGACAATGGAAGCATTACATTCTAGGGAAGGAGACGGTAATCCACATCGATCACCGACCTCTTTAGTTTATACAGACATAAGGGAAGTTTCAGAACGATCACCATTAGAAGTGGTCTACATACCTGCAGTAATTCCACTTGAACATTAAATACAAAAAGCATAGCACCAATCATGTTTCAGACTGTCTCAGTTAGCCCCCAG
Organism: Pinus albicaulis; assembly: GCA_034641835.2. NCBI lineage: Eukaryota > Viridiplantae > Streptophyta > Pinopsida > Pinales > Pinaceae > Pinus > Pinus albicaulis. The sequence goes on from CM076578.1 coordinate 1,059,337,356, forward strand.
TTGTAGCACTAACTACTATTCTCAACTCTTGTGGCCATGAGAAATTTGGATGTCCGCAACTATACAAAAATAATCCAAGAGTTATCCTAATCCATCCTTATGCAGGACACAATAAAATATAGAAATAAACTTAAACACAGAGATGCAGTAGAAATAAAACTTTGTTTCAATAATATCACAGTACGAAAATATTCTTACAGACATAATGTAAATAAACTAGCGAGGCATTGGTAGCTTATCTCTGAGAAGAGATGTGGCAGCTACAGGCCTCTGAGTTGTGTTACAATGAGGCTCAAGGGCCTTTTTAGTATTTCACAATGTAGGAAAACCCTAACCTAGGATATGAAATGCCAAGAGTTTGTGGGCATTGTAGGGATTAGTTGGGCAGCCAACTTCCCGGAGTTGTAACTTGGTCAAATTATCTCTATTTGGCGTGTATGATACATCATTGGAAATATCTCTCCGAATACTACAATTTTTACCATGGGACCATGCCTATGGATATGGGCCTACTACAGACCTTTAAAAAACATCATTTAGGGGGTCAAAACTATTTCGGAAGTTTAAGACCCGAAAAACTGCTAAAAATAGTAAATGTTGCTATAAAAAAGGAAATTGATGAAACTGATTGGAGCTCTAGGTGTAACAGGTGGGTGGCCACCAATATCCACCTAGATCATTCCTCCCACCTTAGGAATTAATGGTCCCCATTGTGTGTAGGGCCTCCATGAGGTGGGGAAATTTCTGTTGAACCTGGTCCCTAGTGAACCACTTTCCCTGATGAAGGATTTGACATGCTTTGAAAACTCAATATAGGTGGATCCTTTGTTGGCAATTGTTTTTGATCTATGTGTCCATGATCCAATCAGTTTTTGCTTGTTCCAATTATTCCAGGTTTAACTCTTTTGGTGTGAGTTGTTAGGTTATGTTGGATGTGTCTAGTAGAGGTGGAAAGTAGAGTCGAAGGGGGTCCTCATTGAACAATGGATACAGACCAAGAAATGGTGGAATACTGAGATCGAAGGAATTTTCCCCTATAGCCTTGGTGATGGTGTATGGCCCATATCAGAGCAGGTGAAGCTTGCAGTGGGTTCCAATGAGGTGTTCCTTCTCCAAATGTAGCCACACTTTGTTGCCCACCTAGAAGTTGTGTGGCACCCGATGTTGATCATGTCGTTGTTTGTACTTAGCATTGGCTTTGTCCAATATGTCATGAAGTTGTTGACGTATGTGTTGAATTCGCTCAATGAATTTTTTATCCTTGTCAGCTTCAGACTGGACATGAGTTGAATCGGACTGAGTAGCTATAAATGGCATGGCTACGTCAATAGGACATAGTGGCTAGAATCCCAAGCCCTCCTAAAAGAGGTTGTGACCTCGAAATTCCTAGTGACCCGAATATAGTGTGCTTCCAAAGTCATCTTGGCACACTCGCTTGAAGGAACAAAAATATATCCCAGGCAACATAGAAGTGCATCCTGGAGGTGAAAATCTGGAATTTTCTTACTCTCCAAGAGTGTCTTGTATGTGTGGTCAAATTCTAGATTTCTTTTGTAGAGAAGCATCCAATTGTAAGTCTTGTGCCCACAAGAGTTGAGCACAGTGATTAGTGCCACAATTAGTGGTCAGCTAAGGCAGTCTACAACATTATTGGTGTTGCCTTTCTTGTACTTGATGTTCAAATGAGATTGTTGTCGATAAGTGTACCACTTCTGATGGCGATCGTTCTACAACTTCACTTGTGTCTGTATGAACTACAGGGGTCGATGGTTTGTGTGGATGATTCATTTCCTCCCCCAAAATATATTGCTTCCATTGTCAGAAAGCATGCACCATGGAATACATCTCTTTGTCATAAGTGGGATACTTCTGGACTGTGTTGGAAAGCATCTCACTGTGATATGCCACTGGATGCCCCCATTGAGTAAGAACTGCCCCAATATCATAGTCATAGGCATCTGTCTCAATCTCAAATGGTTGTTGCAAGTACGCTAATGTCAGCACTAGTGGAGAGAAGAGGTGATTTTTCAACTCTAAGAATGTCTTCTGTTGAGATTCAGACCAAAAGAGTTTTTCTTTCGCTCATCCCTTCATGAATTGACTCAAGGGCCAAGTGATATGAGAGAATCCCAACACGAACCTACGGTAGAAATTGGCAAGACCCAAAAAACTGCAGAGCTATGTTAGAGTGGTTGGGTTTGGACAATCTTGAATGACTTGGATCTTGGCTGGATCCACATGCACCCCATGCTCATCAATAATGTATCCAAAATACTAAACCTAGGTCATGCAAAAAATTCCCTTCTCCAAATTGGCACACAACTTGTATTGTCGCAGTGTTTGGAGGACCTATCAGATGTGATGGAGGTGCTCTTCCCAAGTCTTCCTGAAGATCAGGATGTCATCCAAGTACACCACAACAAATGAGTTAGTGAATGGATGAAAAAAAAATTCCATCAGCCTCATGGAGATTGCGGGAGTATTCTTCACCCGAAAGGCATGACCATTCATCTGAAAAGGCCCTCCTTAGATTTGAAGGCAGCCTTCCACACATCGTAGGGTTTGATTAGTACATGGTGATACCCGAACTTCAAGTCGATCTTGATGAAATATTTTTCCCCCGTGAGTTGGTCCAGAAGGTCATCAATCTATGGGATCAGGTACCGATTTTGAGCAGTGATATTTTTTAGTGCCTGGTAGTTAATACAGAGTCTCCAAGTCCCATTCTTCTACTGCGCCAACATGATCGGGCTCCCACATGGTGATGAACTTGGCTGGATGTGACCTTTCTGAAACAACTCCTAAATATGCCCCTTGATTTCGTTGTTCTCCATAACAGAGTGTTGATAGATTGCTCCATTGGGTAGCAACGACACACCTGGGTTCAAATTGATGGAGTGCTTGAACTAACATTGTAGAGGCACCCCTACGGGTGAGGTGAAGATATCCCCGTACTCCTCCATGACCTTGTCCATATGTTTTTGTCATGTGTAGGAGCCCTCTCTAGAGGTCGTGGCCACAATATTCTTCTTTCCCTGAGGGTGGATCATCAGGAAAACAAATTTCTTAGTTTTGGAAATGGGCTTACTGCATTGTTTTGCAATAACCAAAGAGATGGTGGTAGGCGGTGCTACCTCCTGTATCCTACACAACTTATTTCCTAACGTAACAATAATAGTGCAAGGCCTAGACTCATACACAACATGTCGCTTCCACAAGTATTGTTGGCCTAATTAAACATCAAAAAAATTAAGAGGAGAAATGTCACATAATACCTCATCTACGAAGGGCTTGATGTTGTAGAGAAGGAAACACTCTTTCTTGACGTGGAGATCCCATCCTTGTTGAAGCCACCTGATAGTGTATGGATATGGGTGTGTTATGGTTGGCAAGCCTAGCCGCTTCATGACCTCTACTGAAATGATGTTCTTTTGGCTTCCGCTATCGAAAATGAACTATGGTGGGGAACCCTTTACCCACATTTGGGAATGGTAGAGGCACTCCCCCTTCGCTAGATCTTCTAGTTCCTCCTTCTGGATCTTCATGGTGGCAACTGTGGCATTGGGCTCATATTAATAATTTTATTCCCTTTTTCATTCCCCTTGTCGAGTTATGATTCAGAGTCAGAGCATGCATCTGATTAAGAAGCCTTCAGCTCACCCACCAGTGACTGCTTGGTATGACACTCACTTGTGTTATGAGTGGAGCTCTCATGGAACTCACACCACTTTCCTGTGTCCTGCTTTGGCTTCATGGTGCTTTTCTTTGCTAGCAGCTTTGGTGGATTGTCCTGAGCTACCTTACCTTGGCTTTGTCCTTTGTTCTACATTTTGGGGGCACCTTTCCCTTGCTTCTAATTCACAAATCCAAAGTCTCGCCTCTTCTGTTTGAATTTATGCTCAATCTTGGAAGCATACTGGTATGATGCACCAAGCGAGGATATATTGAGGAAATCCATTTCCTCCTGAATGTATCTATGCAGAAAAATGTGGTACTTCAGCAGTAATTTTTCTCCAGATATTTTATACTCAACTTTGTGCACAAGGTATGGAACAGATTCGTCAACTCATACACATCTTGAACCCTTAGCTACTGCAATGTAGTCCATTGTATGAACTTGTCCTCATAGCTCCCCATGGGATAATATTTTTCCTTGATGATGTCTCAAAAATAATCCCAAGTGGGTGCGGCTGAGAACATATAGGGTTCCCTCTCATCCTTTTTCTCATAGTAGGTTTCCCACCAGTCCTTGACATGGGGGGCAACTTTAAGGAGTGAAAAAGTAATCTTTTCCTAGCTAGAAAAGTCATGAGCCAAGAAATATCCTTCTAATAGATTCAACCATCTATTTATGACATCTGCATCTATTTGGCCCTCAAACATTGGAATGTCAAAGTTTACATGTACCTTAAAAGGAGTGGCACCTCCAAAGTGGTTTTTGGATGAATATGTGTTGCCAGTGGGCGACCATTGAAGGATCTGGGCAAAGTTATCCATCATCGCGTTCCTTTATTTATTGAGGGCCTCCTCGAGCAATATTTTGATAGGATTTCTTGCTCCATCCTCTTTCTTTTATTCCTCCATGGACAATCGGAGGGGTTTGCGAGGTTGATCTTGCAGAGGTTTAACCAGATCAAGCCTTAACTCCTTATACCCCGACCTTGTTGGGTACATAAAAATAAGGATCGAGAAATAGCAAACCGCTCTGATACCACTGATATCAAATGATTCAGGAATGCAATAAAATACAGTAATACACATAAATGTAGAGATGTAGTAGAAATAAATCTTCATTTCATTAATATCACATAACTGAAATATGCTTATAGACATAATGAAAATATACTAGCTAGGGCGTTGGTAACTTATCTCTAAGAAGAGATGTGGCAGCTACAGGGGCTTGAATTATGTTACAATGAGGCTCAAGGGCATTTTTGTTGGAAATACTGAGAGGGTGGGTGAATCAATATTCCTTTCAATTAGTATTATTATTAATATTTCAAAGCATTAGTTAATCTTCAATTATTATCAGTGTTTGTACAATGATAGCAGTAAACAAAAGGAACACAAATTCACACAGTTTTTAAGGTGGAAACCCCCTCCAGGACAAAAACCACCTGAATGCTTTTATAATAATTCTTTAATATTCAAATCTAATTGAAAATAAAGCTCCAACTTCCTAGAATCTAGAAAATCATTCTTCTCCAGCTCCCACTAGATAGACGCTCCAACACTCGAGATTCTTCAGTAGTGAATTGAACGGATGCCCCAACGCCCAATGAGCTACAACTCACCCTAGCACCACCCTACCACCTTGAATTTTTCACAAGCTTGAACTTGTTGGTGACTTCATGCACCATTATAGCACCACCCTACCATCCTATAGAAGAATAAAATAAGAATGGACTCTTGTACCAGGGAAAATGGTCCACTTTACAATGATATAGAATGATGTAGAAGAAGAAGACGCAATAGACAATAAGGTCCAACTATGACACAACCACCTAATGATGATCCTAGACCTCCCAACACTGCCTCTTCAATTCTTGGTAGATAGAAACTTGTACAAATTTTACAATGATGTTTTTACAATAATACAATGATACCTTTACAATGACTGTATGCAGTGGTACCCACTTGAAGACTTCATGTGGTGAATTTCTTGTTGATGTCCTGCACCTTGATTATTGCTCTTGTCATGCTACCCTTTCTCACTTTTTAGAAAATTATATCATGCATTGAGTCTTATCTTGATGAATATATAATACCTACAAAAATTCTTCAAGGAAATACCCATGACATGATAATAGCAAAACTTACCTCATCTTGTAGAGCATATGTCAATGCTAAACAAACAAAAAAACGAATTAGAATAAAAAGAACCTAATGCAATTAAGAGATGAACATGCATATACAGAATATACGTACTTATATCTTACCTCTGCTGCATCATTTTTTTGCACCTTTCTTTGCTTTTCTACACTAGAAAGTTTGGTCCTTTGCAGCCCTTGACAACACATGATCTAGATTTTTCTTGCCTTCTAGAAGCTCAATTTTGAATATGATGTATATCTATTATTTAAGATACTTGATATGTGATTTTCAATATTCTATTCGCCCTCTGAGTCTTCTTTCCAATGCCACAAGTCTAACCCAATTTTGATTCTTCAAGGCAAATTTATGCCCAATCTCTCACAATGTCCTAATTATGGATTAGTTCAGCAGAGAAAACTTGTACGACATGCCACATGTGACTGTTTCCTCCTTCAGCTCTGAAATTAATATACAGTAAACTACAATCTGTGCACTATCCACTACTTTTTACATAATTCCAATCTGATGCTCAGAGAGAGAGTTATGACTATTTTCCCAAGGTAATCTCTTTGAGATGAATTTCAGGAACCTGAAAAACCCCTAACTTCCACAGATCATATCTCTGAAAATATTGGGAACCATGATCTTAAATTTTTATACAATATCCCTCAGAATTCCAGCTTCACAAAAATTTCAGCTTATGAACCTTCATATAAAAAAAGTTATAGTGAAAAATCCACAATGGCCTATTTCAAGTAGTGAAATCCCTACATGAGGAGGATATGAGGATCACAATTTATATAAATGCTTAGGTTGAGAGGGTCTTCAACAAGTGAACATGGGAGGGATTTTAGGAGCTTAAAAATTATTAATTATTGATTGTTCAATGAACAAAACCAATGATTAGTGTCATTCCACAACCCCATGGGGTTTTAGCCCACAAACTAGGGTTACTAACTTCAAACATGAATATCTCTCAAACCGTGAAGAATTCTGTGGCGTGTTATATATCAACGACAACATATCGACAAGTAGAAACCATAAAAAATATCCTTGACTCAGAATATAGTAATTTGGTAGGTGTAAATTCCTATGCAAGATCGGGCTAGCCCCTGGTGTTGCTTGGGTTGACATCAATGACAACCACTGATCAAAAATCTCCCCCTTTGGCATTGATGGCAACACAAGTACTCCCCCTACGATCATGACATCTCTTCCTAAAAAATTCTCTCCCCCTTTGACATCAATGGCAAAGGGTAACCCCCCCTGACACACAACCATCCTACAGACCTGTACACTCTTCCACTCCCCCTTTATTTTCTGAAAAAGGAAAATCTAATGAGAACTTGGGAGAATCCCAAAATTTTAGGATTCTCCCCCTTTACCTCAAATGCTTCATGAGGTAAAGGTTTAGTGAAGATATCAGCGATTTGTTCTTTTGTACCAACATATTCAAGTTTGATATTATTTTCAGCAACTTTTTCTCTAAAAAAATGATATTTAATCGGAATCTATTTTTTTTTTTAATGCATGACGAGATTCTTGGAGATGCTAAGAGCACTAGTGTTATGACAGAAGATGTGAATAGGCTCACTGAATTGTACTTGCATATCTTGCAAACTTTGTTTCATCCAAAGGACTTGAGTACAACAAGTTGTCGCCGCAATGTATTATGCTTCCACTGTAGATAACGAGATTGAGGTTTACCTTTTGCTCAACCATGATACGAGACAACCACCTAAATAGAATGTTTCTCCACTAGTACTCTTACGATCATCAACTCTTCCTACCCAATCTGTGTCTGTAAAGGCTTTAATAATGAGATTGTTACCCTTGGGATACCACAAGCCATATTTTTTTGTGTCGTTTAGATACCGAAGAATTCTTTTGATGGAAATAATATGTGATTCTTTTGGTGTTGCTTGGAATCTTGCTACTTGTCCAACTGTTTGCATAACATCTGGTCGGGAGGCTATTACATATAGAAGAGTAACAATTGTAGATCTGTACAAATTTTGATCGACATCCTTAGATGAGTCGTCTATGCTCAAATTCACAACATGTTACCATCGGAGTAAGGATGTGTTTGAAATCTTCCATTTTGAATTTCTTGATCATTTCCTTGATGTACTTGGCTTGACATATAAATATTCCTTTCTCTTGCTAAGATATTTGAAGCCCTAAGAAGTATGTCAACTCACCAAGTAAAGACATCTCGAGCTCACTTTAAATATTTGTAGCAGAGTTCTTACTTAGTCAATCATCATTGCTACCAAATATTATATCATCCACATATACCTCAATGATTGTTAAATTATCTTTTTCTATTTGTACATAAAGATTGCTATCAGAAGTATCTTTCTTGAACCCTTGTTGACGTATATATCCATCAATATGAGCATACCATTCTTTGGGAGCCTGCTTGAGACCATATAGAGCCTTATTTAACCTGCAAACAGTATTTTTTTCTAATATTAGAAAACCTTCAGGTTATTCGATGTAAACTTCTTCTTCTAATTCGCCATTTAGGAATGTTGACTTAACATCTATTTGGTAGACTTTAATATTTCTTTAACATGCATAGGCGAGGAATATCCAGATGACTTCCATTCTGAAAACTGGTGAAAATGTTTTGTAGAAATCAATTCCTTCCACTTGTTTCCAGTAACATGTCCATATTCATTCAATTTGTTCCCCAACACCCATTTAGTCCCAATGAAATTTGTATCTTTTGGTCATGGAACTAATTCCCAAGTGTTATTCTTCTTGATTTGATCCAATCATTCATTCATATCTGCTACCCAGTATTCATTCTGGTTGGCTTCCTCAAAACTACTAGGCTCAAAGTTTGCTAGAAAAACAATGTGAGCTTGTTGTGATGAATGAAGTTATCGACCTTCATTTATATCACCAATGATTTGATTTTATGGATGGTTCTTTTGAATCCATTCTTTTGTTCTCTTTGGAGGAGCTTCTTGTTGTTGTTCTTGTATACCTTGATGATCGGTATTTACTTCTTCCTGGTTGATAGTTGCTTCTTGTTCTAGAATTTTCTCTATGTCTTTTTCAGCCTTTGTCTCAATTTTAAAAGATTCTAGGTCCTCATCATTATTCGTTAGAACACCATCTTCGACAAATGTAACATTTATGCTCTCCACTATCTATTTTTGTCTTATATTATAGCATTTATAGGCCTTTCTTTTGCGTGAATAACCAACAAAGATACATTCGTCAACACATGATTCAAACTTACTAACTTTTGGTCTTCTCTTTTGATATAACATTTGCTTCCGAATATTCTGAGATATTTTACATTAGCTTGTTTTATTTTCCATAACTCATATGGGGTCTTTTTGAAATTATTTCTGAGAATACTATGGTTGATACTGAAGACTGACGTATCAATTTCTTGAACCCATAATTTTTCATCCAATGTTGTGTCCTTCAACATTGTTCTACCCATTTCCTATACGATTATGTTCTTTCTTTCAGCAACTCCATTTTGTTGATGTGTTCATGTATCAATTCCAATGTAAGTATGCAAAGTGTTCTTTTGTTTTAAATTCGATTTTTTTCTGCTTGCCGTGCTGATAGGCCTCACATAGTGTGTTGGAAGGTTTTGAGATTTTCGAAATTTCTCGTACTGCTTCCTATTTTCTTATCTTGACAATATTGTCAAAGTAGACATGCTTCGTTTGTGCCACAATAAGCTTTCATCTTCTTTAGCTAGTAGACATGCTTTATTTGCTTCATCTAGAACATATATGTCATTTAGAGCTCAACTTGTTGTAGCCACAATTTTACCATACCCGCCTTTCCTGATTTCACATGTTGTGGAGTTGAATATAATTGTGTGTCCTTGATCACACATTTTTCCAACACTGAGCAAATTATGATTCATGTTTTCAACCAATAGAACATTCTTGGCTAGAACATCTTTTCTTTTGAGAGTGACGGTACCTGATCCTATAACATTTGAAGATCCATAATTTCCAAAGGATATGCTTTCATCCTTCTTCTCTTTTAGAGATACAAATTTCTTTCTATCTCCAATCATATGTGTTAAGCATCCAAAATCAACATACGACACATCTTTTTTTCTGAGCCTTGATAGCGAGAGCATAATTACCAGTCTTCTTCTTCTTCCATGTTCGTTCGTTCTATGGCTTCGAAGACTCTTGTGGAGGATTTTCAAGTCTGTAGTCTCTGGCTATGTGTCCAAAGTTTCAACATTTGTAACATTCCATATTATCTCTTAAATGTTCAAATCTATTGATGTTTTGTTGAGCCCTAGGAGGTTCATATTTAACAAATCTCCTAGAATTGTATTTTCCCTAGGGTACGTGCGACATTCTACAGCTTTATGACAAAATTTTCCACATGAATAACAATAGCCATGAAAAATATGTTGGTACCTAGATGGAAATCTTCATCAAGGAATTGTCTTCCAAGGATGTTCTTGCGAATCTTGTCTAATGAAGTCTACATGTATGCCAGATCTTATAGGTTCATTGTATTTTGTTGTAGAAGGTCATGCTTCTTCTTCTTTGTAACCAAGGCTAGTTCTGTCGTTGTAAGATCGTTGATTTTTAATGATTTCTTCCAATTCCCTTGATTTGTTGGCATAGTTTTGGACATTTTTTCCCTTCTTCACTCCCTTGCACAGCGAGACTACTTCGGCTTCTAATGCTTCCCTTTCTTGGTTGTTTTCTTCCAACTTCTTTTGAAGTGACTCTTCAATACATTTGTGTTCTTCAACTTCAATTTTGAGACCTTGAACTTGTTCTTCAAGAGTATTGGAACAGATCTTCTCAACCTTGAGCTCTTTTATAAGCCTAATTTCCTCCTTAGAAAATTCTTCTAAGGTCAATCCTCCTTCTTCGTTGTTTGATACCTCTTGTTTATTGTGCTTGGCCATAAATAGTACTCTCTCATTGGCTTCTTCTTCATTGCCACTATCTTCATCGGATGATGAGCTATATTCTTTAGAGAGAAAGTTCCTTTTGAATCCTTTCTTTTTGCCCTGATTGTTGAATTTTCAAAGCCTTTCATTTCTTTTTAGTTGCCATCACTTATGTTCAGACATTCTGCTGCAAAATTCCCAACCTCAACACAGCCAAAACATATCAATGTAAGTTTACCTTTGAATTTTCCCTTACCAATTTTTAGTTTTCTCGTAAAGTAAGCATATTCTCCATCTAAAATACCTTATTCATCATATTCATTTTCTTCACACTTGCAAGTGCAAGTCTTTGCCTTTGAAGGTTGCTTGTCCTTATTGGTTTTCTTAAATGCAGCGAACGTAGTTTCTAGATGTTGAGTACCTCCTTCTTCATCAAGTCACATTTCATATGCTATCAGAACTCCATGTAATTCCTCTTTGTTGAGTTTGTCCATATTTGCATTGTATTCTAAGACCGATACCTTTCGGTTGAATCTCCCTGGTAACGTTATAAGATCTTTTGTATAATATTCTTCTCGGCAACAAGTTCTCCCAATCCTTCTAGAGTATTGGTTATTTCATCAATGTGTTGGAAGTATGCAGCAATGTTGTTATCTTCTTTCATTCTGATTTGCTCAAATTTTTCTCTGTAGATTTGAAGCTTTGCTTCTTTGACATTTGAGACACCTTCATATATGTTCTCAAGCATGTTCCATACATTTTTGGTAGTTTTACAACCCAACACCTTATGATAAGTAGATTCAATAAGTACACTGATTATAATATTCTTTGATTTTGCATCATTTACCAAATTCTTCTTACCTTGTTCATGCGTGGTTTGTGTAAAGGTATTTTGAATAGTGTCCCATAATTCGTAACCTTGTGCCAAGAGATAGACCTTCATTCTTCCTTTCCAGAGTGCATAATTGTTTTCATTGAATAGAGGTACACCATTCTTGGTATGCTCCATGACCTCCTTCCAGTTGTTAAACTGCTATTGAAGGAAGCAAGCTCTGATACCAATTTTTGGAAATACTAATAGGGGGTGAACCAATATTCCTTTCAATCAGTGTTATTATTAATATTTCAGAGCATTAGTTGATATTTAATTATTATCAGTGTTTGTACAATGATAACAGTAAACAAAAGGAACACAAATGCACATAGTTTTTAAGGTGGAAACCCCCTTCCGAGACAAAAACCACCTGAATGCTTTTCTAATAATTCTTTAATATTCAACTCCAATTGAAAAGAAAGCTCCAACTTCCTAGAATCTAGAAAATCATTCTTCTCCAACTCCCATTGGATGGACGCTCCAACGCCCGAGATTCTTTAGTAGTCAACAGAACAAATGCCCCAACACCCAATGAGCTACAACTCACCCTAACACCAACCTACCACCCTGAAGTTTTCATAGGCTTGAACCCGTTGGTGACTTCATGCACCAACCTAGCACCACCCTACCACCCTATAGAAGAATTAAAGAATAATGGACTCTCTTACCAGGGAAAATGGTCCAGTTTACAATGATATAGAATGATGTAGAAGAAGAAGACACACTACACCATAACCCCAACTATGACACAACCACCTAATGATGATCCTAGACCACCTGAAACTGCCTCTTCAATTATTGGCAGATAGCCACTTGTACAAATTTTACAATGACTCAGTACAATGATACATTTACAATGACTGTATGCAGTGCTGCCCACTTGAAGACTTCATGTGGTGAACTTCTTGTTGTTGTTATGCATCTTGATTTTTGCTCTTGTCATGCTACCCTTTCTCACTCTTCAGAACATTAGATCATGAATTGAGTCTTATCTTGATGAATATAGAATACCTGCAAAAATTCTTCAAGTAAATAGCCATGACATGATACTAGCAAAACTTACCTCATCCTGCAGAGAACATGTCAGTGCTAAAAAAAAAAAAAAATTGAATACAAAGAACCTAATACAATTAAGAGATGAACATGCATATACATAATATACTTAACTAGAGCTTACCTTTGTTGCATCATTTTTCTGCACCTTGCTTTGCTTTTTTTCCCTAGAAAGTCTGGTCCTTTCCAGCCCTTGATAGCATATGATCTATATTTTTCTTGCCTTCTAGGAGCTCGATATTGAATCTGATGTATCTTTTCTATTTCAGATCCCAAATATGTGATTTTTGGTCTTGTAGTAGCCCTCTGTGTCTTCTTTCCAATTCCACAAGTCTCACCCAATTTTGATTCTTCAAGACAAAATTATGCCCAATCTCTCACAGTGGCCTAATTATGGACTAGTTTAGTAGAGTGAACTGTTACGACGTGCCAGGTGTCATTTTTTTCCTCCTTCAGCTCTGAAATTGATACAAAGAAAACTAAAGTCTGTGTACTATCCACCACGTTTTACAGAATTCCAAACTAATGCTCAGAGAGATATTTATGATGATTTTCCCAAGGTCAGCTCTTTGAGATGAAGTTCAAGAGCCTGCAAAAACCCTAACTTCCACAGATCATATCTCCGAAAATATTGAGAACCATGATCTCAAATTTTTAAATCAAATTCCTTAGTATTTCAGCTTTGTGTGATAATAATTTCAGCTTTTTCACCTTCGTAGAAAAAATTTATAGCGAAAATTCCACGATGACTTGTTTCAAGTAGGGAAATCCCTACATGAGGAGGATATGAGGATCACAATTTATATAAATTCTTAGGTTGAGAGGGTATTCAACAAGTAAATGTGGGAGGGATTTTAGGAGCTTAAAAATTATTATTTATTGATTGTTCAATGACCACAACCAATGATTAGTGTCATGCCACAGCCCCATGGGGTTTTAGCACACAAACTAGGGTTACTAACTTCAAACATGAATATCTCTCAAACCGTGAAGAATTATGTGACACGCCATATATCAACAGAAACATATCGACAAGTAGAAACCATCAAAAACATCCTTGACTCAGAATATAGTAATTTGGTAGGAAAAATCTCTCATGCAAGATCGGGGTAGCCCATGGTGCTGCTTAGGTTGACATCAATGGAAACCACTAATCAACACATTTTATTATTGCACAACATAGGAAAACCATAAAAAACCAAAACCCTAACCTTGGGAGATGAAACATCAAGAGTTTATGGGCCCCGTTGGGGTAAGTTGGGTAGCCAACTTCCTAGGGTCGTAATTTGGCCATATTATCTTCTTTTGGCATGTATGATATATCATCAAAAATATCTCTCCAAGTAGTATATGTTTTGATGCATGTTGTATACCTCAAAAAAACACCATTTAGGGGGTCAAAACTGCTCCGGAAATTCAGGACCTGAAAAAACTGCTAAAAATAGTAAATGCTTCTATAAAAAGGGAAATTAATGAAACTTACTTGAGGTCTAGGTGGAATAGGTGGGTGGCCAACAAAATCCACTTGGAGCATCTCATTTACACATTAGATGCTAGTAGATGGAAACAAAGTTCCTGATTTCCACCTCTAGAATTCATTATTATGCTACCTAGGCCACCTTTGTGTTCCTTCAAGCGATCGAGTAAAGTTGATTTGGGAGGTGCACTACAGTCGGGTCGCGGGACACTTTGGTGTGGAAAAAATTGTGGCTATACTACAAATGTACTTTTATTGACCAAAACAATGACTAGATGTTGGGAAATATATCAGATCATGCACTGCCTACGCCATCGCCAAGCCAATCATCAAGAACCAAGGCCTATACACTCCTCTGCCTACTCCTAGGCAACCTTGGGAATCCATCTCCATGGACTATATCTCTGGCCTCCCTTCTACCAAGCATGGTAATGACTATGTATTTGTGGTCGTGGACAGATTTTCTAAGATGGCTATATTGGCAGCATGCAAGAAGAGCATCACGATAGGGGACATTGCCAAAATCTCCTTTGAATGAGTATGGGTACATTTTTGGATCCCATAGACCATTATATCATATCGGGATAGAAGGTTCCTGAGCACATTTTGGTCAAGCCTCTGGAAACTACTGGACACCAAGATCACCAAGTCAACTGCATTCCATCCCCAAACTGATGGCTAGACAGAGGTCATCAACAACATGATAGTGCATATACTCTGCATGTACAAATCCAATCATCCACAAACTTGGGATGAGAGCCTCCCCTATGTGTAGCATAGTTATAATAGATATCTCCATAGCTCAACTCGTTGTAGTCCTTTTCAAGTGGGTCTAGAATTTCAACCATTGTGTTTGATTGATGTTGTCATACCTCATGCAACTACACAGAAAAAATCCACACATGCACTGTCTAAGGATAATAAAGAGACCAGATTTATTGAGTGTATCTAGCACGTTCGCCAGTAGGTTCACAACATCTTGGAAAATTGCAATGCCAAGTACAAGCAGCGACATGATCAACATCAAGTGCCACACAATTTTCAGGTGGGCGACAAAGTTTGGTTACATTTGCTAAAAGAATGCCTAACTGGAGCTCATCAGAAGATCATACCACTCTGATATGAGCCTTACACCCTTGTCAAGGTTGTGGGATACATTTTGAGCTTTACATTCCCCCATTCCTTGACCTGCACCTAGTGCTCAATGTGGGCCACCTTCGTCCGTACTTTCCACCATTGTTGGACACATCAGCCATTGCATAACAACTGACACCAATAGAGTTAAACCCCCAATGCATGGAACAAGCCACAACTGATCAGATCATGGACACATAGATCAATAACACTCACCAAAAAAATATCCAATTGTATCAAGTTATCAAAGTTAGCCAACTCCTGCACTAAGGCAAGTGGCTCGCCATGGACCAAGTTCAGTAGAAGTTTCCTCATATCATGTACAAACTCAACGCAATGGGGACCATTATTTCCCAAGGGGGGAGGACTGATCCATGTCGATATTGGTGGCCACCCGCCTATTCCACTTCAACCCCCACAATTGTTTCTTTCATTTTTTCAATTTCCTTAATTGTAGCACAGTTTACTATTTTTGGCATTATTTTGGGTCCTGAACTTTTGGAGCCGTTTTGAGGCCCTAAACTACATTTTTTGGGAAAACCAGGGCCAATATGGGTTTTTAACCCATTTTGATGGGTATTTTACCCATTTTTTCCACTCAAAAGTTGCATTCCTCAAATATATATTTCTAATGAGGTATTTTTCACATCAAACAAATATCATATGCCAAAGTTACATCCTCGGGAAGTTGATGTACCAATTTACCCAAATGGGGCCCATAAATTTGGTGCTTCATCTCCTAGGGTTAGGTTTTTGGATGTTTAGGGTTTTCCATTGTTTATAAATAATAAATAGACCTTCGAGCCTTGTTTTAACATAGTTCAAAGGCATGTAGCCCCGAAATATCTTCTAAGAGATAAGCTATCATCACCCTAACTAGTTTATTTCCATTATGTCTGTAAGCATATTTTATTTATTTGATATTAATCAAATGAAGTTTTATTTTTGTTGCATATCTGTGTTTATGTTTATTTATGTATTTTATTACGTTCCTAAATAAGTCTGTATCAAACGATAATTTCCTAATCTTCATAAACGTTTACTCACTTAAATTGCAGGTCAAGAGCTTTATGTAGACCTTGAAACAATCCTTCATACTCTGCAATGTTGTTAGTGCATTGAAATTCAAGTCTACATGCAATGAAAACCTTATTACCTCTTGGATAAATAGGTACATAACTTGAACCAAATTCATCCTTTGATTTAGAGCCATCAAAATAAAGAGACCAAACTTGAGACTGATTATAATTAGAGATATTACTAATATCATTTTTTTGTGATCAGAAGTAGAAAACGATTTTACTTTTTCTAAATTTGATTATTGTTCTAAATCTGAAACTATAGAAATATTAGTAGTAAAGTTACCAAAGAAAGAGTCAATGGATGAAAAATCACTTGGTTTTACTAGTTCATTGTGTCATTGAGATCATTGATTTTATATTTCATATAAGGTTCCTATTAATTATAATTTTATTGGGTTCCCCTTTCTATGGCAACCATAATTGATTCAAGTCGGTGTCCATGACACTTTCAAATGTTGCATCCAATCCCTGCTAAGAAATAGTCCATAAAATTCAGGGATATTTCTAATTACAATGTCAATTATTTGATGGACTCTACCATTAGTAGAAAATATCATCAACACATCAATTAACTCACTAACGACCTTAAAAAAATACATAGCCAATTGTATGATTTTAATGTTTGATGGTTCCATTTGAGCATTTATTTTTTTACAAATAGATAATGATGTCACATTTGAGGATGCTCAAGTGTCAATCATACAATTATAACTATTTTTATTAAAAATATGCAAGGTTAGCAAGAATAGAGGAGGTTCATTTTTTCATATAGAGAGATCATCTGCATTACGTTTCAGGATTCTAACATTTTTCAAAACATATTAATCACAAACACATATATCTTTAGGTGTGGGAGCCTTTAAATCAACAATATGTTGTTGAAATTTTTTCTAAATCATGGGAATCTTCAAAATTTCGTATAGGGATATATTAGCCTTGATCCTTTTGAGGTCATTTATTAGATCATACTTTGCTCCTTGAAGTGTAGCTTTATAAGTGTTAGGTGTTTATTTTTCTATTTATTTATTTGGTGAAGGTTGATCATGTAGAAATTATACAATATGCATGTATATCTTGGATTCACCTGATCTAAAAATATGCTAAAGTTAAATACTGAATCACTTCTACAAATATTTTGTGGAATTAAAAACAACACAATTTCCAATCACGTGAAGAAAAGAAGAATAGATCAAAACCAAAACACCATATATTCTCGAGGAAAGCTTACTGCTAATAACCCCTCTATCATATATTGTATATTCCACAAGGAATCATGAAACAATTACATACAAAACTCCAATCACAAGAGCTCTCAGTACATCAGCTAATGTCACACACTGTTATACAAAAATTGGCAAATCCCTTAGCCAAATTATTTTCTCCAGATAGCCTTCCTTGCGCACGCAGTTCCTAATGAATGCAATCCCTAATCACAGGGAATTCCTACCTTCCTCAACTGCGCTAAGTATCATGGGCATCCTGTGGTGTTATAACTACACTTGGGTAGCCCTATAATATCACAACTAATAGTTATACTTCCCTTTCACCTATATCTCAACTGGGTCTCCACTGGATCTGACATGCATGCAGTTAATAACAATAAAAACAGAAGTTGCATGTGAGATCACTACATGTGAATTAATTAATATTTAAATCACTTGATCTCTCACTAGTGTATCTACAACTACAACTAGCACAATTGACTTTAACTCACTTAACTGAGTTAAATTGATTTACAACTTGCATTAACTAATGCACCACTACACTTCCAACTCTGTTACAACTAGAATCACCCTATTACAACTCAAGTCAACCTGCATGTCCCACTAACCAACCTCTTAACTCAAAATTCACTTAGCTAACTAATTTTCGACTTCAGTTAACTATTTCCAAGTCCACATTGAGAATAGATTACAGTTTATTATCCATCTAATATTAAGGGATGATAAAGATATAAATGCATCTATAAATATACATACAATCTATAAATAGAACTTGCACATACATCTATAAATATACATGCATATATAAATAAAATTTTCTCATGCATCTATAAATAGACATCCACCTAAAAATAGCCTGCATGGGCCCCACCTAATGTAGGTGCTTAATTTCACTAGGATCAAGGATGTTGTTTCTGAATGCCAATATTGTTTCTTGTTGCAAACTTCAACAGATCATGTTTTTAATCTAAGGCTCGAAATCATGTGTGTGCAGAAACATAACCGAAATCTTCCTCATAGACATTAAATGAAAAATTAGGAGGTTGGATCTCGTCCTTGTCTTCATAATTATATTCTTCCTTTTTTTCTTCATTTTTATCAAAGTTTGAATCATATTCATATGTTAAGGCTTGCATAATATTCTACAATCCCTCAGTATTTAGTATTTCATTTTTGGGATGGGGTTTATTAATGGGCAGTCTCCTAAAAGACTCCTTGAAATTTTCCCCTATAGGATGACCTTTCAATTTTACCTTTCTTAAGATCAATTATTTCA
Source organism: Pinus albicaulis (assembly GCA_034641835.2). Taxonomy (NCBI): domain Eukaryota; kingdom Viridiplantae; phylum Streptophyta; class Pinopsida; order Pinales; family Pinaceae; genus Pinus; species Pinus albicaulis. The sequence goes on from CM076578.1 coordinate 1,059,356,192, forward strand.
TTTGATAACTTATTAAGGACCTGTTGAAGGCTTTCTAAATCTAAGGAGTATTGCTATTTCTTACTAGTGGACTACTTATAAGTTCATGCATTCTTCCCAAATTTCTAGGTAGAATCTTGATTCTTATCATAGGTTGGTTTCAGGCCAAGAATTTCCTTTTCTACATATAATCCTCTCATCAAAATTTGTCTACAAAGTGGCCTTTTGAGCCCTCTTAACCCATACATGTATATCATAATGAAGAGCTTTAATGTAGTAAGCAATAATAAGGTTTGATGGAGGTAGAGAATCAACCTGAAATTTTTTATTTAAATACATAAACCTAACATGAAAATCCTTTAATTTCTCATTATTTTGCATATTCATGTTAGATAACTTGTCAACCAGTACTTCAAGTGGTTTATCATCTCTGAATTTCTCTAGAAATTTTGTTTCAAATTGATTTGAATAATTTATACTTTGAGGAGGTTAGGAAAAGTACTAGGTAGTGGCCTTGCCATCAAAAGTATATGAAAACAAGTGGAAAACAACATACTCATGACTTACATTTTTCTGCCTAATAGAAAGCATAAAATATTTTAAATGATCTTCAATAGGATGTTTGGAATTGTGATCATATTTGTGAAAAAAATTATGTAGGTTATTTGGTAAGGGACTTTGATCACCTATTATGACCACAACATCATGATTTAACCAGGGAGTTGCAGGATCATTTTGATCATTTTCATGGTCATCATGATTTCCAGCCATTCGTTGAGAATATTCTGACTCAGATGAACTTCCTTCACTGGAATCTCTTAATTATTAACGGGGACTATGTGGACTTGCTGGAGAATCATATCCTCCAAACAAATTTGGTTCTCTATCAGGTATATCGGACAATTCAACTTGTCTTCCAATAAGAATATCTTGCAGCCTATCATTGATTGAACTAGTAGTCTGTGTGGAAGGACTAGGTGGTTCTATCACTAAAGGCTCTTTTAAATTTAATTCAAGAGGTGTAAAAATTCATGGGGACATACTTCTGCACAAAAAAGATTTGTGATCAATCCTTTTCTACGTACAGAGATAATCTCGCGAGATATTTGTAGAACTTGTTGAATTTCAACTTGGGAATAAGATCAAATCAAAGTGTTTGATTCAATGTTTGTTTCTTTAGATGATGGTTTAGTACTTTGAGAAGTATCAGCAGGGGGAAGGTTGTTATGAATCCTAATGACAATAGGGGACCTAACATTTTGACTCTTACTACTCCCTTTTTCTATCTACAATCAGATTGGCCCTCCTTTTAGCACCATTTTGTTGATGCGGGCGTTAGCACACCTAGTCAAAAAAGGAGAAATGACCTAGACCAAGGCTCTTTACAGAGCCCAACTATTTGGAATGGTAATTCTCTATAGGTTTTAAGGCTTCATTGGCCTTTGTACTCTTCCTCTTACGAAGAAGAATGCTAGAAAAATATCATAGACTAAACTAAAGCTACCCTAAACTAAGTGTTATCTAAACAAATATTATGTAAAAATTAAAATAATATAAAACTCGTAACATGTAAATAATTTCAATTTATATATTCTATTTATAAATTAGGATTAAAATTAATGCTACAATAAATATGTTTACAAAGTTAGAATATCTTATAACAATTTACAATGATATAATACAACAAATAAATTGATCTCAATAAAAAATGAAACCAACTTCAGAGAGAATAAATGATTTCGAAAATATAAATAATTCTCCTTGAAAAAATCACAAACATTGCTTCTATAATAATATAACAAATAAAATATGTATCTCTTCCCTTAAAAAAAAAACAAAAACAAACAAACAAACAAACAAAAAACAAAACAACACAAAATAAGAAATTGTAAGAATGCAAGAGACTTGTACTGTAGGTTCAACACAATGTAACTTTATTTCCCATTACAGATTTACTTGAGAATAAGAAAAGAAATTAATATAACTATATTTCATACACTTTAATCTATGTTTGGCCAAGACTTGTTTATTTTAAATGAAATAGGAACAAGAATGAATGGAAAACTTCAAAATTATTTCCATACCTTCATAAATAATTGATGAATCAAACCAATCAAAAATTGACTAAGCATTAATATAAAAGGAAAATTTATCATACTACATAAACTAACACTGCATCAAATTCTTGTAAAGGACTAACATTAAATTAACTCAATCATAATCTATGTAATTCAAAAGCAGTGATCAAAGTATCCTTTCTATAATTCAAATTACTTAAGTAGAATAATTAGTTTTTTAACATTGAAACTACAAATATGAATAAGTTTTAAAAATATCAACAAAGTAACGAAATTAAGTCAATTGTCTACTTGAGAATCAAATCGCCAAGAAAGCAGCATATATTTCATCAACCACAAGATATAACAAAATCTAAACATGACCATGGAAGAATAACAAAATAAGAAATCAATGGAATCAAACCACATCAAATTCTTATTTTAAAAGTTAAATCCACAGTCACAGTTAACAATGTTACCTTGTTCAAATACTAAATTCCTCCCTCCTCTATCCAAAATCCCCCCTCCTCTCTTCAAAATGAAGAGTTTATATAATAATATGTCTAACAAACTATAATTTAAAAAATATTTTGTCCTTCCAAAAAAATAGTAACAAGTATCATCTTCAAATCCTACGACCAACCAAGGGAAAGAATGAAATCAACAGAGTAATCAGAAAAAAATATTATTGTTAATGTCTTCACGAAATAAGGGCAAGATGGTATGTTTGTCCCAGGATCATGGAGATAACTTGTTTAACTGAAAAAATCACATGTAACCAGTTATATATAAGAGACTTAATCGGAAAAGAGGGTCATTACACAATATTTGATTCTCTAACTCCCTTATAAACTTAGAAACAAAGACATCGAACAAAAACATACCTCAATCAATTGAAATATATTAACAAAAATCTTTATTTAACTCCTTTAGTTTTTAGAGAAATCATGAATTTAAACTTTGACGATTTTATGACAACTTTGACATCAAAAACCTGTGAATTTTTAACACAAATAGAAAAAAATTGTTGCTTAATTGTTTCATTTAACCTATAGGTTTCCCTGAGTTACTCATTTTATCTAGAAAGGTGTTCAATTCGAGCATTCATCTTAGTCAATATGAAACGAAATTTTTGGTACCAAAAAAATATTTTCTACATTTGCTGCAAAAAAAATTTGATCCTTTTCGTCTAGGTCTAGTGTGGTATTGACATTATCAAAGGAGTCGCAACTATTTCCAGCTTATGACTTAGCCCTTTTAGGTTAAGTCTCATCGAGATTAAAAAAACTCTGTTATGAAGGGAGATTATGTTTATTTTAATGATATCTGGAGAGGCTTCTATTAATTATTTTATCTTTAATACGTTCATTATGCTCTCGGTTGTACTCACTGTCTACTTGTTCACTTATACGTTCTAAGGGAGATGACTTTGACTAATATTTCTCCTTTGAAAACCTTGTTTTACCTTTTTGCTTAGGTTTTTTTTCATCCTTGTGCATGAGGGAGTTTTCATCATTATAATTTCTCTTGTATAAATGTTCAATATCACATTTTAAAGCTTTGGCATCTTCTAGAAGAGAAGTACTAACTATCTGACTAGACTCATATTCATTTCAATGCGTATCATTGTGCACAGGTGAGGATGGAGTGTTCTCATAGAGCACTTGGGGATCAATTTTACTTGAGGGCGAGGGTTTTAGAAAAACCAATTCATTCAAGAAATGTTTCCCAATCCTGTCTCAATTTACTCAATTGGTGCTTGACCAAAATGGAAATCAGACTATGGTGCATCAGAGACTGCTCAGAATTTGATTGTCTCTTCTGATAAATTGAAGACATTTGAACCAATATCTTATAAAATAAATGATGCAACTTTAACTTAAACCATAGGAAAACCATCAACAGTCATATGTGGTATAGAAAAACCAGACTAAAATGATCTTCAAGGGTAATATATCTTCGCAAAACTAGAAACATGTTATGCCACTGAGGTTTCATATAGGAAACATCCATACCTTTGACGTGATATGTATACGATTTCTTTGTCAACAACTTTCTACACGAGATATTTGATTTTTAGACCAAATTTCACCTTCAACCAGGAGATGGATGGCTTCAGCAATGAAATTAACATCAATTATCATGTCCATACCTCCTACCAGGGAGATGTGACCATAAAATAAGGCAATGAAGGACTTAGATAAACCCTCATTGAAACCCCTAAAAGTGTTGCAAAAAATCATAGCAACTAATGGTTCGAAAGAGTTTTGTAGCCTTGTCATAAACCTCAAGAAAATTAGTGCCTACAGTTTATGTTCGGGTGACTCGTGACATGGCTGAGAGATGGGAGAACCAAAGGTCGAAACCAGGATAGATAAATGTAGCCAAATGAAACCCTAACAAACCTAACCAACACTCTTAACGAGGAAGAACCAAGAAGAGAATGATAGAGTCAAGCTAGATTGAATCAGGGAAAATCTTAATCGTTTGTCTCAAGGAAGGAATAATAATGAGAAATCCTTGCAAAGTACCACGATGACAGGCCTAAATAGGAGTACCATTGGGTCAAAATAGGTGGAGGAAACAAACACTATAAGTCCTCCTAACATATTATTGCAACAATACCTTTAGACCTACCTTGCCTACAAATTATTAAGTTGAGGATCGAGAATTTTTGGTGTGATTTATCGCAATACCAAGGTCATAGACTTAGGTTTCATAATTATATCATGGTCGAAATACATGAATCGATAGCTAGCATCTCAACATTAAATCAACAACCAATAAGCATGAGTGACCAATGATATCAAACATAGGGATAAAATTAAATAAAAATGCATTCGAATTAAACGAAGTTTTGAGTATTAGAAGAGTTAAATAATATTTGAAGTTAAGGATCCTATATAATTTCATATTCTGTAACATCCTTTTCTTTGCAAATATTCAAATGAAAAATTGTAATTATAGCCCTTCAATAGCTATTTTTTTTTCCATGACAATGTCGAGAGTCACTTGAGTTCCATGCAAAGAAACGCAGGTGATTGAAACAATCGTAAAACAAAATATATAAAGAATAAATTCCAAACCTTTAGAAACCAAAGATGGCATATGATATATATACAATAAAACAAAACCAATATAGAAATTAAAATGGAAAGAAAATAATAGAGGGGCGCATGTCATTGAGCAATGAATGAGAGGAGAGGTGGTTTTCCTTCCAACACATCCACATGCTTATGTCATGTTGGGTCCGTTATCACTCCACCCAACTTCCCAAGGTTGAGAGTGGGATTGAAGGAAGGTAACCACAGACCAGGCTTTAGGTCAGGTAGCTAGCCCTACTAGGACGAGAGAGGGCTCTCTCCAATGTCACTTTGCAATCAATTAAATGACTGAATATTTCATGATCTTAGGATAGGTATGTAAGCACAGTAATAGGGTTTTTGTTGGATGTTTGTGTGCTCGATAGGAATGACAGTAAGGATACTAGGTCTAGGGTTTTAGGTCTAAATTCAAGATCAATTTGCAGAGAATATGGATGAGGCCAGGTAGGTATCTTGAAAGCATGTTCAGTTTCTCATTGTGTATATGATGAAATGATAGAAAATATGAATGAGCACTGAGGTGAATTCATTCATTTAAAAGAACATAAACATATAATGTAAATATTGTTAAGACAGAGCATGAAAATGCATGATTTTTTCTTATAAACTAACAATATAAACACATATAAGCATGTATATTAAAGATTAAAACATGTCATTCAACATTATAAGATAAGCATAAAGAGAAAGAACAACCAAGGCATACCACAGGATTCTCAACACAATTTCTGCAACATTGTCTTTGATTTCATTCCAAAAGGCTTGTACAATAGCTCCACTACAAAAAACAACTATCCAACCCAAACAAAGACTAAAGTGGGTCTACTTATAGAAAATATGAACAATGAAACCTCATTGGGTCGAAATCCCATCCAAAATGCATCATAATTACATGAGATGAGTCACTTCCTATAATTTAGGGAGGTTAGAAACCATTCCCTCAAATTCAGCTATAGGCTAGGAGTGTGTGTCCCCCACATTAAATTACATGTTTCCTCATGATAAGAGGAAAAAACCAACTCAATTACTCTAATTCTAGCTCAAAGGATAGAAAAAACTCGAAAATATGAATTTTTATGAGCTTGAAAAGTGTCTTGAGGAATCCTATCCAGATGAATAACACCTTTTTACAGATGTGTAAAACCTTTTTGCAGTTGATTTTGAGGGACTTTTAAGACTCCAAATCCAAATCTGGAAGATAGGTCAACTATACATGTGTGTCTAGTGTGTCTATCGAGGTCAATCTTTGATTTTGAAAAATGAACCATGGTAAGGCCTCCAAAATTTTGTTCTCCCAATCTTACTCCATATGTTTTTTGCCTCCTCAAAAATATTGGCATAAGCATAGAAAATTGGTGTTGTTTGGCTTTATATTCCAAACTAGAGCTTGTCATGCAAAAAGGGTTCCTGATTTGTGATTTACTCATTAAAATTCATCTAACCATGAAATCCATTCATCATTTAGGTGCCCTGGTAAAAATGATAACACCTTGACGATACGCATCTATGGAGGTTGAATTTCAAGTTTAATGCAAAAATCACCAAAAATGAAAAAAGTGCACAATGTTGTTCAAAATTTCTTCTATAAGACCTTTGGAGGGTAGGCTAAACAACCATAGATGCCTTAGCAAGTAGTTCTAATTTTTCTTACTCAAGCTTCATTTGAGCCTCTTTAAGCTTCTTTTTCACATGTTTGAGCCTGATTTGTGAAATTTTGTTCGTGGCGCAATAATGATTGGCCATATGCCTCTAGAGGTTATTTTTCTTCTTGGCTTTCTTCAACATCTCCTCAAGGTTCCCATTGACTCTATCAAGCCAATAATCTATGTCTTTATTGATCTTATCAAGAATCAAATCATCAAAGGTCTACCAAACTGCTTTATGATTTGTTGATTCTCTTTCTCTCTGAAGCACCTTTTTGGGGCCCATTGTCCTTGGTTTTCTTCTTTTTTTTTCAACCTCTACATCCTCCAACTCATCATCATCTGCAATCTCTTTTTCCTTTCCTTTATCTACATCAACATGTACCTTAGGTTTTTTTTTGAGGAGAAATTTTACCTTTAGTTGAAAATTCTCTTGTTGTAGGAATGTAATCTAAGAATTTGCAATGGAGAAAATATCCCTCAACTTTGTTATTTCCTTATCATTTTCCTTTATGATCTCTTCAAATGATTTATCCTCAACTTTTTATGCCACGTCAACATATAGGGGTGATTTTTCATCATGTTTGTGCAATGGTGATTCAATCTAATGCATGAGTGGTTACTCCTCTATTTCTCTTTGCTTGGCTATAGTATCAAGTGTAGATACACTTTGATGGATTTGAGAGCGAAGACCTGCCTCTTTCCCTTCTCATAGGTGTTAGTGACCTCAACAATCCTAGGAGCCTTTGAAATTTGAGTTTTCATGCTGGAAGAGCCAACCTCCATTGATTGTGCTGACACTGATGGTGATGGTGTGCTATGCACGATAGGAGGACTAGTGGTGGGCACTGCGGCTACTTTCTCCATGAAGGTTTCCCAAGTCATGTTGATGGTTGAGAGATGATGTAAAATAATGAGTTGGACTATACCATGGTCTAAAATACTTAGGTGATGATTTGTGTTTCAGCTCTAAACCTTATCATTCATTCTAATCACACTTATGTACAAGTAATGTGGCAAGTCAAGTGGTTTAGTAGAGGTAAAGTGCATCAATAATATGATATGGTACCTATACAACCTAGAGAATCTCCCTTCACATGTGAAATATTTCATAATTAACCTCATCAAAGGAGCATATATGTTAAGGAGGTGCCTGAAAGGGAAGATATACTCAGATTTCTATCTAGCATGAGGTTTGAGAAACAATTTGTGATCTTCAAGGTCTATGTCCATGCCCTTAAACCACTTTTTTCCATGACTAAGTATACTTGTCGTTGAATAAATCACATATTTTGATAAGCTTAAATCTACACTTGTAATGATGGCCTTTCCCATACTGAAACTTCTGGAAAATAAGCTTGTCAATTGGAGATGATAGCTTCTCACATAATCGCAAGCATCCAGTCCTCTCAAAGCATCCTTTGGAAAAATGTGAGGCATTGACTTCTTACAAGTTGGAGGGCTCAAATCTGATGCGGCGCCCTCCTTCGTGGATTTTCTTCTCACTCTCCATAATCTCTATCAAAGGATGAAAACCTAAGTGTTTAGGATGTAGTGGGTATGTGCACTGAATCTGGAAAAATAGAGGAGGGTTAGGGTAGGTTTAGGAGGGTGAGATGAAGGGTAGTGAAGCCAAGAAAAATTCCCAAAAAAAATCAGGAGGTAAGGTTGTATATTGGCTTCAAAAAATAAGTGAAAATTGGTGAAATGGATGTAAATAAGGTGATCAAATTAGGAAAACATGGGGATTTCCTAATTCTACAATAGAAAAATAGTATGAAATTAAGGTTTGATAGGAATGAAATGTAGGGAGGTTGTGAATGGTAGGGAATGATAGAGTATGGCCTGGGGAAGGTGTATGAAGGTATTAGATGGTAGGGTTAGGGTTTAGTTCACTGAAATCATTCAATGATCAGCATAAATGAAAACGTAGTGGAAAAGTAGGTAAGCAAGAAAATCAACACTGTGCTTGATAAATTAACTTAAGGAGTATATGAGGTGCTAACTTACTGTTGGAGAAGCTTTAAAAAATGATGGCAATGATCTTGGATCTTGGATGAATGTTTTAGGAGAAAAATACCAAAAATGCATACCCTTCCAGATGTGTAACACACCTCTTCCAGATGCGTAACAAACTTTCCAGAAGCGTAACAAGCCTTCCAAATGCATAACAAAGGTGCCAAATGTGTAACAGACCTTCTCCAGATGTGTAACAAAGGTGCCATATGCATAACAAATCCCTTTTGGAGTAGTTTTATTTCTTTTCTTCAAACCCTTGACAATAATGGATCAATTTTGAAGGTAAGAGAGGAGCTCTACCAATCATGAAAATAGAATATGAGTTGAAAAAACCTTCTTTTTCCTTTTTATAACATCTTGAAATGACTTTTTGTCTTATAGTGAAACAAAATACTTTGAGGATAATTTTTCCTTTTTGGAACAATTTGACAATGAAACAAGTTTTGAAATAAGACAAAGTGTCTTAGTTTTATTCTCCTAACTATGTTAACTCCCTTTAAAAGAGTGATATGATGAAAATAAAGCCTTGTTCACCCTTTTTGGTGACATTTTAGGAATTTTCAGCGAAAAAACAAGGATACCTAAACAACAGACCTAGATGGGAGATGGAGTGATTAACCTAAGACTCTAAATGACAATGAGTAACATGACCTTTGAGATGATGATGGCCATGGATGGAATGAGGGGAGTAGCATTTACGACTTATACCATATGCAGCCACCAAAATTTATTTGAAAACTTGTTTGGAAATAAAAAAAAATTTACCTAGGACTACTAGCAAATAAACTGAAAGATCAATTTTTATCACTAAAGATATTGACACTAACAGGTTCAACCCTTTCAGTTACAGGCTCACCCAAAGTCTTGTAATGGTTTAGTACCCAATGACCCAATGTAGGGACCACATGACATGGTTCCACTAGGACGGTTTCCTTCATTAGACAGGTACTCTCATCTCCTCGCACACATACATTAAGTTGCAGTTCTTAGGAAACAAACTAATGGTCAATGGCTAGTGTGGGGACCACATAGCATGGTACCACTAGGATAGGTTTTTTTCATCGGTCCTTTAGTTTTGTCATTTTATTGTGCATATATGTATTAATCCATTTCACTTTACCAATATTGGTAAAGGATATTATAAACTAATAAAAATTTGAAATCATGAGAAACATGAGCCATGAAGAAAAAGGCATAAAGCCTTAATGTATTTTATCTCACACAAAAAAATGATAATCATACAATATATAATTACATCAAGCTTATGTCTCAAGATAGTGTGTCTATCTTGGACACAATCACTTTGTTTGAGTAAATATCTCAACCACACACTAATCTAGGAGCCTAACTAGTTGGAGAGAATCTCTCAACCAACTAGACCTAAACAAACTCCCAATTTTGAAGAACTGACTCATTTTAGAATTAAAGACAAGCATAAATTATTCCAAGTTTTGTAATTTTAATTAGTTTGGACTTTTTGATTGTTTTATGTGAGAGTGAGGCTAAAATTCTCCCCTCAATCATAAGTCCAAATTAAGAACCTAGTACCATCTCCAAGTTCTCATGTTGAAACTGCTGAGTTGATCCTTAATGAAGAGTTTCTTGAAAAACTGCCAAAAAATGGATGCCGAAAATCTCCAATATGAAGAGAACAAACCAAGAAACATGAATCAGTTGCAAGTATAATAAATCCCTGAAAGTGTTTGAAAACTCCATAAAATTCCAAGAAGTAATGAAAAAGGATCCATCTATCCTTTTCTTGGTCCAATGACCATCCAACTGAACAAAATAATGTCCACAAATTCTCTCAATCAAAATCCAAATCGCTTGTCCTCTAAAAAACATTTGATGGTGCCCACTGAAAAATTTGTTGAAGTTCAAATTCCCAAACGCTTAACCACTGTAAAAATTGACGCCCACTAGCAAATTTGTTGAACCCAAAACTTTCAGTATGAAAACCATCAAGACCCCCTTTGTTAGTTGAAAGGAGAGATAGTAACCATCTGCATTTGTTTCTGAACTCCCCCCCATCAGATGTAGGAGAGTTTTATTGTTGTACTCCATCTTTCAGGCGCGTGAGTGCACCATTTGTTCAATATTGGCTGCAATATTTGTCTTCATGTGAGACTAAATCCTACAATAAAACATAGACAATTGTTTGATTGTAGATGACCACTTCGAAGGATAAATCCATGCATAATTGATCTTCAATTTTGTGGTTGGTTTCGTTTGCAACATATTTCTAATGAGTGATTTTTCTTACCACAATGATGACAATGATGGAGATCAAAAAATTTACTCTCCATATGACCATTTCTCTTACAATGGTTCCACTTAAAAATATTCTAGGTATTTTATAGAAAACCCCCACTTACAAACTGAACTGGTTTTGAGAAATTTAGAACATACAAATTATTTTATTTGTTTTACCCCAAACCATGTCGATCTCATTTGAATGCAATTTCTTCCCAAGGTCTAACCACCTTCTTGGAAAGACCATTTAGTTTTGTTTTTTACACCTGATGTTATTGCTGACGTTCATTAATACATATGTATCACTCTAAGTATCAATCATCTCTATTAAAAATTCATTTGTATCACATGTTGCATCAAAATTTTCAATTAGATCTTTAGTACTACTAGTTGCATTATTTAGTAGCACAACTTGTTGGATGAGATCATTTGTATCACAACTTACATCAAACTAGTGGATTAGATCATTTGTGTCAGAATTTTCATCAACGTGCTGAATGAGTTCATCTGTTTCACACACTACATTTGTTGTTTGGATGAGGTCTTTTATCTCACACATTGCATTTATCTTTTCCGTACATCTTGCATCAAGTATATCTTGTTTTTCACTTAATTTTGTCTGGAGTGCATTAATGAGTTGTTCTTTCATTTCTAGTTCATTTTGAAGATCATTTGTTACTTCTAATGTGCTAGTCATCTCATTGATTATGTTTTGATTTTTATTGAATTTCCACTCAAGTATTTCAATTTTTTTGTGCAATTCATGATTACACTCTTTCAATTCTTTGATTTGTAGTTTGTCACTTTGAAGATGTTGTTACACGTCATTTTTTCACCATGACATTTGACAATGAATATGGATATATCACCATCCATACTCATGCTTCCTTATAAGTCAAACACTTATATTCCTTAACCAAGTCTTGGAAATTTGGAAAATAACTCTTAAATACTCGTAAATATCGCATGTGCACTTTTTGTGGTCACTTCCTGCGCATGCATGGATATTACTAATCTTACCTGCAGAATTATGTGCCCTGTATTCCATTAAAACTTGTGCACCCCATTTAAAATAAATTAAAGGTGAAAAGTAACTTCTAGAAGCATAGCTGGGTGCATATTCTTCCAACTAAAAGCCTCTGAGTCACGCCAGTTCAAGCTAAATCCCTCCAATCATGGAACTTATCCCCTTGGATACAGGAACCCTAATCCCCTCATTTGTGGAGCACACTCCTCTTTTGCTGGATCTAAAGCCTCCTCAATTTCTCCTATAAATTGAGCTGAAACTTCAGGGTTATCGGAGTTAACGTATGGTAATCTTATGTTGGTCCTTCTAGAGTGGAAAGATTTTTAAACGAAGGAGGAAGATTGGAAAGGCATATAAGAGGAATCTGTACGACATCAAGGTTTGGTTGTAAGATTGAAATTTATATTCTTGAATAATACAATTGGATACTTTTTCTCATTGTGTTGTTTTCATATTCATTAAAACAATTACAATTATTAATATCCTTGATCATTAAGTTAAGCTAGTATTTGGATTATTACATATGTAGATGCTTTTGATTATTTGCATGTTTGTGGTTGTAGGTTTCTTCTCAATGTTGAAGGACCTCTTCGGGACAAAAGTAAAGGTCTTCAATAAACATCTCGTTGAAAGGTAAGAGCATTATCCTCTCTTATCTAGTTTTGATAACATGAATGCTAATAGCTTAGGGAAAGAGATATTCTTATGTATATTTGTTTCTAGTTATCTGTTGAGATACTAGGGAGATCTCTCTTGTCCATAAGAGGGATTTATCCGGGTAACAAATTGGCAACTCCACTGGGGAACGACTTAGTTTTTATTGATTCTTTTTTTTTTAACTCTCTGTTTTTTATAGTTTGACTATGTCTGAATGTTGTTGGGTTTATGAATTTTTAGATCATGTGAATTAGAGCGCCTTGTGTTTATTTCTTTGAAAGTTTCTCTCCCCTGCATGGTTTTTTTTAATAAACGAGGCACAAGTTTGCATAAGTTCTCAGTTTAAGACAGTGTGCATGTGCAGTGGTTTTCACTGACTACCTACGCACTCCCTGAGAATTTTTGAAAAAAATGAATTTTCTCTCTCTCAGAGTCTAATGATAAATTTCTAGAGGTTCAACCTGAATTATACCAACCCTCAAAGTATTTTTGTGAACCCATCTTAATTGCCTTAGTGTATTTTTGATAAATCATCCTTTTTGCATTTTCAAGTAGGGTTTTCCCTGGTTTGATGAATTTCTATGTTTGGAAAGATAGATTCACTACCTAAATCATTGTTTTTCTATCATTTCCCTCTAGAGCTCCCAGGTGTCTTGGTAGTCTTGCTTGTTTAAGTGATTTTTTTTTCTCATTTGCAAAGGAAAACTTCTAGATAAGTGAAGTACAATTTGTCTCAGAAAAGTAGTCTTTTATGAAATTGTTTATGTTTGTTAAAGTGAAAAAAAAAATTTATTTTGCTTTGGGCTGGAAGAAATCATAAAGGTATACTTATAGGTTTCATTAGTTATATTATTAGTTAAGAGCTTTCATTTTTGAAATATTTTTATAATTTTTAGGGTTTTTCTAGTTATTTTTTATTTTGAAGAATTAAAAGATTTTTTTCTCATGAAATTGTATATTTTGGCTTTGAATCAATGAAGATTTTCATTAAAAAGTGATATTGGTTATTCTTCAAAATGAAATTGATTTCTTAATGAAGAAGGATCGTTATGGAATGTCTCAGGGAATTTACACTTCTTTGAGTTCAAAAAATCCTTCTACTTTCCCTTAACTAGGAATTCATTGAAATGAAGAATTGCATATTCATTGTTGATGCATTTAGAGTAATTTTTTAAGATAGTCACAACATCATTGAGTTTCATTTCTATACCCCTCTTCGTAAAAAAAATCCAAATTAATACAATGCTTAATAACATTAATCTATATATTTTTACATTTTCTCGGGCTCTTTCCACCAATCTAGTTTAGGATTAGTGCTTTGGAATAGGGAGTAATTAACTTTCTAAAGCAGATAAACAAACAAATAGCATTCTTGTGGTAGGGAAAAACCCAATTGTTTCAATTTTTCTTTAGGAAGCTCTTCTTAAAAGATTCAAGCATGAGGCCATGTCAGACCCAGTGGAGTAATCATACCTACTTCATTGGTAAAGACAGAAGATGTGCACATATTACAATGGTAAACCTCAGATTAATAGCTGTCGAGGAGCCTGGGATAACTTGTTAGTAAACATCATATTTACCATGTCGAGGAACTTTCACGGGGATTGAACTTTGATACTCTACCCTTGCGTGTATATCGGGCCACAGACTGTTCCCCCAGGCTGAATTGTCTCAGTTGGTAACCTTAGTGGCTATAATCTTTAGGATTTTTCCCAAGGTGACAATGGAGGGAAGGTCCCACTATACCTGGAGCAGACATTGACTAGACTCACTTGGACTTTCTGGAGGGTAGTCTTCACTTCGAGATGGCATAGTGGACTTACTTGCATTGGATTGTCCCTCCTCGATACCCTCCTTTAGGTTCTATAATTGTCCCTCAGGGTTAGCAATTCACTCAGAAAGACCCTATTAAGTACTTACCTCTTATAGAAACTTTCGCTTTACCAGACTTGTCTCGGCTAACGAATAACCTGATTTATTATATTTCGTTTTGGCTAGCCATGCCTACTAAGTTTCCCAGTGACATTCCGAAGTTCGAAGGAAAGAAGGAGAGGACCCCTCAAACCATGTTATGACTTATCATATGTGGTGTGCATCTAGCTCTGTAATCGATGATTCCATTCATTTAAGCCTTTTTTTAAGAACTTTGATCGATTTATCCGTGAAGTGGTACATTGAGTTACCATGAGGCTCTTTCAATAATTTCAATGCCTTAGAAAATTATTTCCTTACTCATTTTCAGATACCAGTCCATTATGATAATGGCACAAAACTTTTGACTTCACTCAAACAAAGTACATCTATGTAAATTTCAAATCACATCCATGAATGGCGATGTAAACGTCGTTTAGTCAAAGTTTTCATCCAAGATCAAATTTTGGCCGAATGGTTTATCAAATCATTACTCCCTAAGATTAATGAAGATGTAGCTAAAGGAGGCAGTGTAATAAAAGAATGGGTTATCACTCAAGCCCAATATCTAGACCTTTTTTATACACAGTTTGGTACTTTTCATGGAAAAATTCCAGATTTACCTCACCCAGGTCAACTTACTACAACTCCTTATGGTTCTCATGTCGTAAATGGTGTAATTGGTATAGTTAACACATCAAAAAATAAAAATAAACAATCCAATTCTACCACTCCAATAATAACTTTACCTAATTCACCTAAAGGAGACTCTTCCCTAGAAACTTTTTCTAAAATCCATGTCGTAGATTCATATACTTCCAAAACTAAATCATCCGAAAGTAAAAATAAAGGGAAGGGTAAAAGCACACAAAACAATTCTCCAAAACAAAAGGTAGAAAAAACCAAACCATCTTATGAAAAAAAAACCTCGTTATCCATGTCTTGTCTGTTATGAGGATCACTACACAAGAGAGTGCCTGCATCAAGCCAAGGTATCTAAATGTGTCAAAGGTTCGCCCACACCCGCTATTCTTAAATATCCTTTTCCATCACAAGGCAGCAAAATGGTTTCTCACAACAGATATTCTTCCAATTCATCGTTGGATATCCTGATGATGTCCTCCCGTGTCATGGTTGCAATGCAATCTCAAGATTATGGATCTAAGAGTCTTGTAATTGGAAATGATACTGCATCATCCAGTCAACCTCTGGCATCAAATCCTCCTATTTGAACCATTACACATTGAGAAACCTAGTTCTGATTTAATAATTAAACTACCTACCAAAGGTATACTTCGAAAATCAGCTTTCAATCCACATGTAAGAGCCACTCAGAACTACAACATCGTTGAAGATCTAGCTATGTCACCTTCATTAATGTCGGCCCTCGAAGTGTTGCAGTCTTGTCCAGCTCATAGGAAATTACTATTGTTAGCTATTGGAGCAGTTGACCCTCAAGACTCTAATCTTATCTTCTTTGATCTCAAAAACTTTGTACCTAGACTCTCGCACCAAATGGCTTTCCAAAGACCTGTCTTAGTCAAATCTAGGTGATTTTTTTGTACGGTAATTAACAAAGGAGCGTCTACATGCATTATGTCTTTGGCTTGTTGGAAAACTATTGGTTCTCCAAAAATCAATCAATCACCCAAGATTATGAAAGCCTTTGATGGAAGAGGTTTTTGTCCATTTGGAATACTCTAGGATTTACCCATAGAGGTAGAAGGAAAAATTGTTACGCTTGAGGTGGAAGTCGTTGATGCCCCTCTTGACTACAACCTTATTTTAGGTCGGAGTTGGTCTTATGATATAATAGTTGTAGTCTCATCAGTATTTTGGTTAATCATGTTTCCTCATAAAGGAAATATTGTCAAAATTGATTAGTTGCCTTACTACACTTCATATCTTTCCTCTATGGATAGTATCCCTTGTGTTGGAAATTCGGTTGTCCCTTACGAAGATGTTGGAGTAAGATTTCTTAAGGATTCGCTCTTATGGGAACTTTCTCAATACCTCCTCTTAACATACCTCATACTATTTCCAATATCAACATGATTACATCAAGCACAATACCATTTGATGACCCATGGATTGTGCCTTCATAATTTGAGTTAGACTACTACGGCAATGAAATGCCTTTGAGTCCATACAAATTGGCATATCTAGTGATACAATCGCTTTTGGAAATTTCATCAACCGATACTGATCAAGTGAATGTGATCAATTATTATTCTTCTTCTCTACCATGTTTAACCACAACATATTTTTCTGATCCTTTTCAACACATATTTTCAAGTGATGAAAATATTCGGAAAATTTTTTCATTGGACGAATTACCTTGGGATGATCTTCACCATCACTCCTCTTTTCTACCAGACCCTGATAGAGTTGAAAATGAATTTTCAACAATATTTATGACTGAATATGTTAAGGAACCTCAAAATCCCATGGCAATACTTCATTCTGATTCTGAGATGAATTTAGGAAATATTTTGGCAACAATTCCAATTTACATATCAATCAAACCAGGAATAATTGAAAACATTCATATAGGTGTTACATGCTCAATTGACAAAATTAACATGTAAAAAACCCTATTTCAAGAATTTCAGGACATCTTTGCCTAGACTTATGAAGAAATTCCCAGAATTGATCCTAAGATTGTCGTTCACGAAATTAAGACACACCCTAATTCTAAACCTATTAGACAAATACTACATCCAATACATACACAAAAATATTATGCTATTAAAGCTAAGGTTGAAAAACTACTTCCTGCAGGTTTCATTTATCATATTCAATTGACCGATTGGGTATTCAACATAGTTCCAATGACCAAGAAACATGGAACTATCAAAGTATGTGTCAATTATAGGGATATTAATAAATCTTGTCCCAAAAAAAATTATCCCACCCCATACAATGACCAATTTTTTGTTGATTGTGCCGAAAATGGAATATTTTCATTCATGAATGGATTCTTTGGTTACAATCAAATAAACATACTCCCTGCCAATCAGCCCAAAACAACATTTATCTACCCATGGGGCACATTTGCATATTGTAAATAACCTTTTGGATTGAAGAACGCTGGCACCACTTTTCAAAGGGCCATGTCTTATTCATTTCACAAGTTCAAATATATTGTGCAACCCTACTTGGATGACGTACCTGCTCATTCTATGCACATGAAATATCACCCTACACATTTACGTGCCATTTTTATGCGATGAAGGCATTACAATATTTGTTTGAATCCACACAAATGTGTATTTTGTGTACAATTAGGATGATTGTTGGGTTTCATTTCTTCTAAGGAAGGAATTCATCTCGACCCTTTGAAGGTTAAGGCTATTTTCAATTTACTTCCTCCTTCTACTCTTCACCAACTCTAGAGTTTGCAAGGGAAATCAAACTTTTTACGTCATTTTATCCCGAACTATGTGAAGTTAAATAAATGTTTCACTTGATTATTAAAACTAGATGTTCCTTTTATTTGGGACAATCTTGTTGATAAAGATTTCAATGCACTTAAACATGTGTTTACCCATGCACTGTTGGTGCATCCACCTGATTATCACTGAGATTAATTTTTATATTTAGTTGTGTCTGATTCCACCATTGGAATAGTATTAGTTCAAGAGGATGAATCTGACAATGAACATGTGATTTATTACTTAAGTCGAAACCTTACACCAACCGAGATCAAGTATACGCATGTGGAGAAATTGGCCTTAGCATCTATTCAAGTTGTCTAAAGATTTTGTCACTACATACTATTATGCAAAACAACCATGATATCTTACTACAACACTATCATGTACATTTTGACTAAACAACTACTAGAGGGGAAATACTCAAAATGGATATTCATCTTACAAGAGTACGATTTGGAATTTGAAAAATCAAAATCCAAGAAATCACTACTTTTGTTGATCTTATGTGTGACTTTCCCTACACTGAATCTGAAATTGTGGCAAAAGATCATCTTCCCAATGAATCTCTGTTTCTGATCAGCACATTGGATCCTTGGTATGGAGATATTATTATATCTCTTCAAAACCAAAATGTTTGGCCTAAAATTTCACTCTCTGATCGACGTAGGATTCGATACTAGTCTCAACAATATAATATTGTTGGTGACACTCTTTACCGTCATGGTGTCGATTTTGTCTTTCGACGTTGTTTAACTCGTGAAGCATCCAAAAGAGTTTTAAATGACTGTCATTCTAGAGCATGTGGTGGTCATATGTCTGGGTTTTCCACAACACAAAATATATTGTGCACTGGCTATTTCTGGTTGTCACTCTTCAAATATTGTATCCTTGCGGTTACAAGATGTCACAATTGTCAAAAAAATTATCGAAAGATGTGCGCACCTCCTGCTCCTCTTCACCCAATCATAGTTGTTGGTCCATTTGTAAAATGGGGCTTCGATTTCATTACATGTAACCCTCACTTGGTCAAGTGGCATTGGTATATTATTCTCATTGTAGATTATTTTACCAAATGGGTCAAGGTGATGCCTACATTTAAGGTTGATGGTGAAATTGCAGCCATTTTCATATTCAATCATGTGATTTCTAGGTTCAGTGTCCCTCAAGAAATCGTTATGGATCATGGTAGCCACTTTCGAAACATTATGATGACTGAACTTTCCGCTCAGCTCAGCCTACGCCATGATAATTCCACACCTTATTACCCATAGGCCAATGGTCAGGTTGAGGTTGTAAACAAATTTTTAACCAATATGATTAAACGGATTGTAGAAAGTCATAAATTGAATTGGCACACCATGATTTTCTCAGCATTCTGGGAATACCGTACCTCTGAAAAAACATCTACAAGGTTTACTCCTTTTCAACTTGTTTGATCCGGATCTTGGGGGGAGGCCCCCAAGATCTAAAAAGTTGAAATGGATCTGACAAGATCTGCAAAATTAGAATGCTATAAAAAAAGAGAGAACACAAAGAAAATAAAACCATGAAGAAACTTGTTTTATTAAAACAAAGAATAACTTTAGAAGCTACATTGTGATGGACAATCCATCCTTTTACAAAGTGAGGCTTGTTATTTATAGCCTTTTTTGAGTTACAATAACATGAGTAGATACCATAGGTGGATACCATGGGTCGATACCATGGGTCAATACTATGGGTGGATACCACTTACAATACCATGGGTAAATTCCATATGTGGATGAATACCATGAGTGGATACATACCATGGGTGAATGAATATCATGGATAGATGTCACTTACGATACCATGGGAAAATAAATACTATGGGTGGATGAAAACCAAGGGTTGATTCCAGTTACAATACCATGGGTAAATTCCATGGGTGGATGAATACCATGGGTGGATGCCATTTTCCATTCGGATCATTCCTCCCTCCTTAAGAAGCAATGGTCCCCATTGCGTTAAGTTCCCTACTGAGAAGCATTTTTTGAATATGAAGAGCTACTGAAGAGAAGTTTTTTGTGTAGTTAACCCATAACTGTGATGAACGAAGATCCAAGGATAGAGATACCCTGTAATGCTTGTGACCAACTATGATATTGACAATGTGTGGCCTAGCAAATGGACTTCGATGAAGTGTGAGTTTGTGGATGAACCAAAACCATGACAAATGAAGATCCAAGGATAGAGATACCCTGTAATGCTTGTGACCAACTTTGTTACTAACAGAGCCTACTGCATTGTTTTGCAGTAACCAAAGAGATAGCGGCAGGAGGTGGTACCTCTAGTATTCTGTACAACTTATTTCCCAAAGTAACAATAAAAGCGCGAAGAAACTTGTTTTATTAAAACAGAGAATAACTTTAGAAGCTACATTGTGATGGACAATCCGTCCTTTTACAAAGTGAGGCTTGTTATTTATAGCCCTTTTTGAGTTACAATACCATGAGTAGATACCATAGGTGGATACCATGGGTCGATACCATGGGTCAATACTATGGGTGGATACCACTTATAATACCATGGGTAAATTCCATATGTGGATGAATACAATAAGTGGATACATACCATGGGTGAATGAATATCATGGATAGATGTCACTTACAATACCATGGGTGAATAAATACTATGGGTGGATGAAAACCAAGGGCTGATGCCAGTTACAATACCATGGGTAAATTCCATGGGTGGATGAATACCATGGGTGGATCCCATTTTCCATTCGGATCATTGTTTATGGTTTGGAAGTTGTTTTACCCATTGAATGTGAAATTTCGTCGCTAAAACTAGCCATAGAGTTATTACCAGCTACCTCTAAAGAGGAAGAACGCTTCTTATACTTAGAACAATTACTTGAGACTCATCGCACCGTTGCATTAGCTGTTGAAGATCATAAAAAACATGTTAAGACACAATATAATCAAATCATTAACTGTCGTGTCTATTCAGAAGGTGATCTAGTCTTAGTATACGATCAAGCTCACAATAAGTTAGGTGTTGGCAAATTTGAACCAATGTGGCATGGCCCTTACATTGTTAAGTGTGTGCTTGCAAAAGGGGCCTATGAATTAGTTGATTATGGCAGTGTCTCTTTAGATAATCCCATAAATTGTCTTTATCTGAAGAGATATTATGCATGATTTATCTTGTGGAGATATTCATTGTACATTAGTTAATTTTTTGGGAAAATGTGCCTTAGATTAGTTATTTTTCTTGATGAGTTTCTACTAATTTTTCTGCTTATCTTGATTACTCTTGATATTGCAGATGTCGAAATTCCCTCAGAATTACATAGGCTTTGCTGATGATGCCTATCGTAGTAGACGGAACCTATATTCTGCTACTCAGGTTATCTATTCACTCATTGATGAGTTAGTTTCTATTCATGGGGTTTTCCTCAGTCAAACAACGAAAAATATTGCAGAATATAGCATAGTCATTGAGCTATTATCTGATGGCAATACATTTGGCATTCAGAGTTTGATTGTTAGGTTAGATTTGCAACTCATTGTAGTAAATTTAAACAATGTTTATGTAATCAGAAATCCATTATTGTTAAGAATATTTTTAAGGGTCCATCTCTTGGAAATAAAGTTTGATTACATTGAATATCAACACATTTTGAGAAATTTAAGCATGTTAGTTGATGTATTGGCTAATCTAATTTTGGTTTTGACATGTATCATGGTCATCATCCTTATCATCTTTACAGGAGGAGTGATAGGTGATATTTTTTGAATGAGTTCAAGAAAGTAAATTCACCTACATTTGATGGAGAGATGAATAAATCACAGGATGCAGAAGCATGGTTTCTTGGAATGAATAAGTTCTTCAGGATACATGATTACTCATAGAACATAAAGGTCATGGTAGCTATATTCAGTCTTAAAGGTAAAGCATATTTTTGGGGGGAATATGTAAAGAACCTCAAAGATATTTATGAGGAGGAGTTGACCTGGAGTGAATTTGAGAGACTATTCAGGAAGAAGTATATATAAGAGAGGTACTATGACGATAAGGAAAAATAGTTTTATGAGCTAAAGATGGGATCTATGACTAATGAGGAATACATGAGTAGGTTCTTGGAGTTATTATGTGCCTTAACTCAAGGAAGAGAAATGCAATACTCATAGATTCAATAGTGGGTTGTCGATAGCATTCAAGGACGAGATTGAGTCTGATGATCCTAGATCATTGGAGGAGGCCATCCGGAATCTAAAGAATTTTTACAAGGAATATTCAAAGCACAAGTATGAGACTAAGAAAGCTTGGAAAGGAAATGATAATAATAAAGGGAAATGGGATAATAAAAGAGCAGGACATCAGGACACAAGTAATAAATAGAATGCAGCACCGCACAAAAATTTCAATGCATATAACAAAGGGCAGGGATTTCAGTTTGAGGAGCAGAACAAGGGTGCAGGTTGGAAGCTTATATAGTGTTGGAATTGTGGCAAAGATAATCACAGGAGATATTTCCCACAAAATTAGGGTGGTATACTACAAATCTACAGTGCTAAGAAAGCGCAAACAATGGGGTATGCTGGACAGAGTGTTCCTTGGATCTATGCAGTGTTGGATAATAGGCAAGAAGATCATCAGATGTCTATTATTGATATGGACTGTAATATTTGTGATCAAGTTGTTTCTATTTTGATTGAACCTAGATCTAATTATAGTTATGTTAATCTCGACC
The DNA here is from genome assembly GCA_034641835.2 of Pinus albicaulis. NCBI lineage: Eukaryota > Viridiplantae > Streptophyta > Pinopsida > Pinales > Pinaceae > Pinus > Pinus albicaulis. The sequence goes on from CM076578.1 coordinate 1,059,378,999, forward strand.
TGGTGGATAAGTGTGGATTGAATAAATAAGTGCATGCAGAATCTTGGTTAGTGCAGTTGGCTAAAGGTACCAAGAAGAGAGTTCAACATTGGGTAAGAGCTTGTGCATTTGAGTTGAATGGTATTCCTACATAAGCACACTTGAATGTATTGCCATTGGGTTCGTATAACATGATTTTGGGTATGCACTGGATATATCTTCATAGGACCAAAGTGGATTTTTATGACAAATCCATTAAGTGTTTGGATGATAATAGAGAATAAAGATTCTTGCAGGGTAAGAACAAGGAAACATCAGTTAGAATGGTGACATCTATGTAGGCGAAGCGTAGTTGCAAGAAAGGGTGTGTTTTATTTGCAATACATATTTCTAGTGAAAAACGTAAGGAATTTGAGGATGCAGATGTCTTGAGTAGGTATCTGGTTTTACAAGAGTTTCAGGATGTATTTCCAACATATATTTCAGATTTTTCGCCTCACAGGGGAGTGTAATTTTCTATTGAGTTGGTACTAGGGGCAACACCAGCATCAAAGGAACCATACAAGATGAGCACTCCAGAGTTGGTAGAGCTGAAGTTGCAGTTCAATGAAATTCTTGACAAAGGATACATTAGGCCATGTGTATCACCATGGGGTGCACCAGTATTGTTTGTGAAGAATAAGGATGGTACTCTCAAGTTGTGCATTGATTACAGGCAGTTGAAAAAGGTGACCATAAAGAACAAGTATCCATTGCCAAGTATTGATGATTTATTCAATTAGTTGAAGGGAGAAGCAATGTTCTTGAAGATTGATTTGAGATTAGGATATCATAATGTACACATTAAATAAGATGGCATTCGCAAGGAAACTTTTCAAGCCAAGTACAAACATTATTCGTTTGTTGTAGTTCCAATTGGTTTGAATTATGTTCTAGCTATTTTTATGTTCTTGATGAATAGTTTGTTTTATCCTTATATGGACAAGTTTGTTAATGTATTCATTGATGTTATATTAGTATATTCTAAGAATGAGGAAGAGCATGTCAAACATTTAGCAACAGTGTTGATATTTCTAAGAGAGCATCAATTGTATGTTAAGCTTTTAAAATGCAGTTTCTTTCAGACAAAGGTACATTACTTGGGACATGTGGTTTCCAAGGAAGGCATAACAGTAGATCCAAAGAAGATAATGGCTATCATGGAGTGATAAAATCTTAGTAACGTGGATAATGTAAGGTCCTTTATGTGGCTAGAAGGTTATTAAAGGAGGTTCATCAGGAACTTCTCACGGATTTCATATCCCATCACATAATTTAAAATGAAAGGTAAGAAGTTTGAATGAACAAAGGAATGTGCAGCAAGTTTGAGAAGTTGAAACAATTTTTGACATACACTCTAGTTCTAAATATTGTAGATCCGAAAAAAGAGATTGTGGTATGCAAATATTCTTGCAAGAGAGGAATTGTTGGAGTTCTTATGTAGGAAGGACAAGTGGTGTGTTGTGAGTCACGAAAACTAAATGACCATGAGAAAAATTATCCGACACGTGATATTGAGTTGGTAGTGATTATTCAAGCATTGAAGATGTGGAAGCACTTTCTTCTTGGTCGAAGCTTTGTACTATTGAGTGATCACAATGGAATGAGGCATTTATTTGACCAATTGAATCTGAATTCCAGGAAAGCTAGATGGTTGGCCATGGTCAGTGAATTGGACTTTGAGATCAGGTATATTAAAGGAAAAAAGAATAGGGTTGTTAGTAGGTGGATACAGGTGAACCACATAATAGCTATGAGTTCTTATGGAACATATTTATAGGCTCATATCTTACAGGAAGTCCAGTAGCATAACAGGTACATGGAGCAACAGGCACAGGTATAGGTACAGGTGTAGGCACAGGTGCACATGATGTGGATTATCATCTCACAACATATGGATTTTTCAAATTTAGGTACAGCATATATGTGCCAGATGAAAACAAGCTCAAGAATATTATCTTGAGAAATTTTCATGCGAAATTGTATTCAGGTCACCCGAGATATCAAAATACGTTGACAACGGTGAAGAATTTCTACTATTGGCTGAATTTGAAGTGTTTGTGGCGATATGTTTGGATTGTCAATAGATAAAAGTAGATTGTAAGAATCCAGGTGGGTTACTATAGCCGATCTTGATTCGGGAGTTGAAATGGGAGGTCATTTAAATGGACTTCATCATAGGTTTTATGAGGACATCTAAACATGATGATTCGATTATGGTTGTGATTGATAGGTTGAAAAAGGTAGCGCACTTCATTCTAGTAAAGTATACTTATTCAACCAATGATGTAACACAATTTTTCATCAGATATGTAGTGATATTGCATGGTGTCCTAAATAATATTGTGTCAAATAGGGATGCTAAGTTCACTTTGAGGTTTTGGAAAGATTTATTTGCAAGATTATGTACAAATTTGGCCTTCTATACAGCTTATCATCCACAAATAGATGGCTAGACGGAGAGGGTAAAAAAGATATTGGAGGATATGTTGAGGATGTATGTGATGCATCAGTATTGAAAGTGGGAAGAGTATTTTCCAATGGTATATTTTGCTTACAATAATGTGTATCAGGAGTTTTTGAGGTTGAGTCTGTTTGAGGCACTCTATGGGTGGAGTTGTAATACTCCAATTAGTTGGAGTGGCCTGGTGAATAGGGTATTTATAGGACTGGATATGTTGGCAAAAATCGAACAGGAAATGCAAGTGATAAAAAAGAATCTAAAGGTAACACGGGACATGCAGAAAAGTTATGCAGATCAAAACAGGTTTTTTAAGGAGTTTTAAGTGGGGGAAAAAGTGTACTTTCTCATCAAGCCCAAGAAGAGATCCTTGTGGATTGGATCATGTGCCAAGCTATCTCCTTGGTATTATGGACCTTTCAATATTCTTGAAAGGATTGGACCAGTAACTTATCAATTTGTACTTCCTCTGATAGTGAAATGCCATGATGTTTTCCATGTGTCATTTATTAAGAAGTATGTTGAATATGTTGATCATGTGATTGAATGGTATGTATTGCAGGTGGAGACAGAAGGAGAATTCTAGCTGGAACCTTAGTGTATATTGCAAAGAAATATTCTCATGCTCCAGAACCAAGCAATTGAGCAGGCTAATGCAGAAATATCACTCTAATACCATGTAGAAATTTATAAAAACTATATATCATTGGATTCAATACGATATTCTGATGTACTAAAACAAGATATTGAATCCTTCTACAATATTTGCGGAATACAAAACAAAATCACTCAATCACATGCAAGTAAGAGAAACAAGTAAATCAATCTCACAACAGAAGATATTCTTGGGGAAAGAAACTACTCAAAACCCCCCTATCATATAATGTATAAATTCAAGGAATCCTAAAACAATACAATGCTTAATGTCTCATGAGATTCTCCAACATTCTTCCAATTGTCTCCTACTAATCTAGGAAAAATTAGACAAACACATAGCCAATTCTCATCCTTCCTTCAACCTGAATTTCTCATGCAATTCCTAAATAATTAGGCCCATATTAAATAGGAAAATAAACCTTTCTTGATTGTGCAATCCATTATGGCTTTATAATTTCACTCAGGAAATTATCTAAAAATACAACTGATAGTTATGTTCCCTTTAACCTATATCTCTACTGGGTCTTCCCTAGAACTCACATACATGCAATTATTAATAGAGAGGCATCAGTCTTCTGATTCATCACTACTTGTCAATTAAATCTAATTTAATTCACTGGACCTCTCACTAATTCGTCACTCAGTTAGAACTAGTTAAACTAATTTTAACTCAATTAATTGAGTTAATTGATTACACCTGCACCCCACTAGTGCGTTAACTGCAACTGGACCCCCAAAATATTAGGATCACTCTACATGCCTCATATTAGACCCTCAACTCGAATTTCTATAGCTAACTCAGTCATCATGAATTAGTTAACTGATACAATTTGTTATGAGATGAAATTACAATTTATTGTCCAATTTATTTAAGGTAAAAGTAAATTAGACACCCAGATTCCTCACTAGTGTGTAACTAAAATTCCTCACTAGTGTGTAGCTAAATTTCCTCACCAATGTGCATCAGAAATCCCTCACCAGTGTGCAACATAATTTCCTCACCAATGTGTGTGTAATTTTTATCCTTTCTGGTTGCCAATTTCATTGTTTCTTGTTGCAAAATTCAACACTCCCTCTCAACAAGAAAGGAATTCAATCTATTCTGATATGGTACCTTTGGAATTTTCTGCATGAAACACTTATCTATTTTTGTTTACACCTAAAACTTCTAAAATTGAATAGCCTCTGAATAATTGTATCAGTATAATGCATCTGTCATCAGAGTCTTCTGAATGTTGCTAGATACTGCACCTGTCTATTAGACTATTTGTGTTGTTGTTGAGATTTGCATTCATGCCCTCTACACTGCTGCCAACTCTAATTTGCGCTCTATTATCTAACATTTGTCACTCTGATTTATGTCTTCCTGACATCTAAATGCATCAATCCAACCGATCCTTCCTACTATTGATGTATTGTCGGCTCCTCGTAGCTAAGTTCGATCCAAGGGACACACCACCTCAATGGACCTGGCCCAAATTTCTTATTGGGATTATATTTGCACATCGCCCCACCTCTCACATGGAGGTATATTTTCATGTAATCCCTCTTCCCATCTAGCTCGAAACTTTCCCCTTCTAGAGGTCTATTCTTGAGTGGATGCTTCCACTCGGTCTCCTCTTTTCTTATCCAATTATGGTTGCTCCACAACCTTCTAAGACTACTTCTGAGGCTTCATGTTGAGATATAAGTTCTCCCTCTCAACCACCAAGTCATTAACCACTACTTTTTTCCTCAAATATTTTCATGCATCCTTGACCTTGAGAGCATACATGTTCTTGACTCTTACACTGATATGTTTCACTTGTACTGTGGCTATTTTTTTAAGGAAAACCTTTCATTTTCTAAATATCACATCATAACCACAATCTTCTAATACTGCTACGGAGACAAGATTCTTCCTTAGGCCTGGAACATACAAAACATATACCAAACTGAGAGGGGAGTCAAATCCTCTCTGAAATATAATTGTAACTATGTCAGTCGCACTATACCTCTCGTCATCTCCAAACTCTATGTACTACTACAGGTCCTTCTCCTCCAAGTCACTGAAGATATCTCTATTCCTCGTCATATGGAATGAGGCACCGTTGTTTAGATACCACATGTATCCCATTACAGTGTTGGCCATGCATACAATGAGAATAAAATCAACCTCGAACTGTGAAGCTAGTGCTTCTCCTATTACAACTACAGGCTCCTTGCTTGCCTTATTTTGTGGAAAATTTGAGGCATAGTGCCATTGCTCGTGACAACAAAAAAACTTGATCTTGGACAAGTATCTCTTGCCCTGTTTGCCTTGGGACTTCTTTCCCTTGGTTTTCTTTCCTTTTTTGACTAATTCACAATCTTCTTCTTTTTTGGTGCTAGAGGTCCCGTCTTTGGTTCTCTTCCTTATCTCGTTTATTACCAAGTCGTACAAAAAACGCTCCTAGTCTGGTAACTTCTCCCTCCCATTCACAGAGTCTTGGTAACTATGCCAGCTCTTCGAAAGGCCTAGAAGTGCTAGGCTCACCCAATAATCATGGGTATTATCATACCAAGACTTCCAAGTTCATATATACATTGAGTGAACTTAGCCAAGTATGTTGGTATCGTCTCGCCCTCCTCCATCTTGATATTTTTAGCTTATCCTTTACTTCAAACTTCTTGTGGTCACTTCTATTCTGAAACATATCTATCAAGGCCTTACACATAGCATATGTATTCACCTTCACATGGAGACTCGAGACAATATGATCTCGCACTCCCTCTAGCAAGATCCTTCTCACCTTTGCTACCTTCTTCTGCCATGCAACAAGAAGTTGGGCATCTGCTGCTGCGGGTTTTGGAATATCAGTATCTATGAATTCCTTCAACCTGTTTTCCTCCAACAATGCCTCCATCCTATCCTTCCATGAAATATAATTCTAATTTACCTTAAGTGCATATTCGAGTCTCAAGCCATTGAAAGACATCTTGATCTGTTGTTGGATCCTGAATAATAAATCTGCAAATCTGAACCTGTTCAAGACAAACTCAATTTCTTCTCTTCTATTGTGATTGCTGGTGCTCTTATACCATGTGAAAATATCACTCTAATACCATGTAAAAATTTAGATAAATTATATATCAATGGATTCAATCTGATCTTGTGATGTACTAAAACAAGATATTGAATCCTTATACAATATTTGCGGAATACAAAACATGATCGCTCAATCAAATATAAGCAAGAGAAAGAAGTAAATAAATCGCGCAACACAATATATTCTTGGGGAAAGAAAATTCTCAAAACCCCACTATCATATATTGTATAAATTCAAGGAATCATGAAACAATACAATGATTAATCTCTCATGAGATTCTCCAGCACTCTGCTAATTGTCTCCCATTGATCTAGGCAAAATTGGACAAACACATAGCCAATTCTCAGCCTTCCTTTCTCACGCAATTGCTAAATAATTAGGCCCGTATTAAATAGGAAAATTAGCCTTCCTTGATTGCACAATCCATCATGTCTTCCTCATGGATTTACAATTGCATTCAGGAAATTCTCTAAAAACACAACTGATAGTTATGTTCCCTTTAACCTTTGTCTCAATTGGGTCTTCCTCATACTTGACATGCATGCAACTATTAATAGCGAATCATTTATTATCTGATTGATCACTACTTGTGAATTAAATTAGATTTAATTCACTGGACCTCTCACTAATTCATCACTTTGTTAGAACTAGTTAAATTGATTTTAACGCAATTAATTGAGTTTTATGATTACACCTACACCCCACTATTGCCTTAACTGCAACTGGACCCCCAAAATATTAGGATCACTCTACATGCCTCATATTAGACCCTCAACTTGAATTTATATAGCTAACTCAGTCATCATGACTTAGTTAACTGATACAAGTTGTTATGAGCTGAAATTGCAATTTATTGTCCAATTTATTTAAGGGAAAAATGAATTAGACACCCACATTCCTCACTAGTGTGTAACTAAGATTCCTCACGAGTGTGTAACTAAATTTCCTCACCAATTTGCATCAAAAATCCCTCACCAGTGTGCAACAGAATTTCCTCACCAATGTGTGTGTAATTTTTGTCCTTTCTGGTTGCCAATTTCACTATTTCTTGTTGCAAATTTCCATAGCTAAAGTGCAGTGGAAGCACTTTGGGCCTGATGAATCTACATGGGAGATGGTGAATCAAATGTGGGCTATGTATCCTTCTCTATTTGTTGGTTGAGCGAATGTTTTGGTATATTTATTTGGTATATGTTTTGGTACATGATTTGGTATGATGTTTTGGTATATTTAAATATGTATATGGATGTAAAAATCGCCATGACCTATGTTATAAAACTCCAATAAGTGGTATAGTGTCATGTTGTTATGTTTTTCATGTTATTATGTTATTGTGTTGGTTTGCTTCTGCTTCTCAATGGTTTGATCATTGTAAATACGACAATGAGCTAAGTTGTAAATTTCCATGGGTACTAATGAGTTATAGGTGTCATTGAAAACCGAGGATGTTGTTCCCCCAGGGGGGGGGGGGCGTTCTATAACATCCCTGGTCAAAATCCATGTAATAAATTTAATAAAGGAAAAATAATATCCATGTTCATGGGATGCATATTCCAAGATGAATGTTGGGAAAAACATCCTAGTGTGGGTGCTCATATGGTTTATTTTGGCTATGGAAATTGGCAAAGGAAATTGCAAAGGTTTTGGAAAGGAAAAGTGGCATTTATTGGTATTTATTTATGAAAATGATGGAAATTAGGAGAAAAGTGATCCGGGTAAATTTCGCTACACTTTAAACCAAGACCTTTTACTTCGGTTAATGTGTTAGAATTGCATTTAATCAAAACATTAATGAACATAAATTAACTTCTTTATGCTGTAAAGAAGAGGAACATAACAAGCATTTGAAACATAAGAGATTGATAACGGAGTTCGTCCAGGAGGGACTATGTCTCCGAGCCTCGGTGTCAAGATGGTGTAAACCACTGCATTAAGTGTTGTAAGGCGTGATGACGTACATGGATGTTATTTTCTCTGTCGTACAAGGAAAATTCCCTCACACAGGAGTCATTGGACCTCTCCACAAGATGTTCCACTACCGGAATTCTCATTCACAAAAACGACTCCTATCAGTATGACAATAACTCACACATAATGACTATGAGTATCCTGTTAGCATGGCAACAAATGGATCTCAATAAAACATACATGTGACAATGAGTATCCCGCCAACATGGCAGCAAAGGGATCTCAAACATAATACAAATCCATGATATAAATTACATCTCAAATCGGGAACAAAACAATATCCCACATCAAACATCATCAGGGATCTAATAGCACAATGCATCTCATAGCAAATAAATAAAAATAAGTACATGATCACACTGCATATACCTCACATCGTGGAGCTATCTGAAGAAGAGGATGATAAACTATTGTATCTAGCTTGTACCATCAATCATGTGGCGTCAAATCTCCTAAAATCGACTACTCACTCACTGAATGCTAACACCTGCAACTCCACTTTGAAAAGTGGCCGAAAAATATAAAGCTCAGATAGAAAATATGAATACACCATTAGATTCATGTCGTCAAATAGTGAAAAATCGATTGTCAATTTTTTGAATTCTGACAAAGTGAAAATATGGGACTTAGGGAATCTTTTATATTCCCCCTAGATTCCTCAAAGACGTTGCTCCATAGGGAATCTAGAAATCTGCAACTCAAAATAGGAATATGATCTTACCATTGATATCCTTGCCAAAATCTGAGAAGAATGAGTATAAAATTGACCTCATTCTGACATTGACGAATTTCGGCCTCCAAGGAATCTGAAAGATTCTCTCAAGATTCTTGAAGATTCTCCTCTATAGGGAATCTGCAAAACCACTACTCAAAAGGAAAATCTAGGTGCACCATCACATTCCTTGCGAAATTCTAGTTGAAATGCATATAAAGTTTAATACATTCTGAAAATTTTACCTCCTTGAGATCAAAATATTCCCTTGGCATCAAACAGGAATCTGTCTTGAACTATGTGCTCGAACCTACCCCCTCTGCCTCGAAATCCATGCTCATATATCTTGGCCACATTTTGAAAAACTAATTTTATATAATAAAAAAATTTGGGCTCAGTTTACAAAGCCCAATGGGCTAGCGGCACGATAAAAAGAAGGAATTGGTTGGGGAGGGGTCGGAGGGTCAAATCTCGCCCCTCCCGAAATTTAATTCAAAAAAGTGGATTTTCTTTTTTTGAGGAGTGTCGGGTCCACATTGGGGGGCCCACCCAACCGAATCTGCCATTTTTATGGTGTGTTATGGTTTAAGGTAGTGTTGGTTTATATATATATATATATATATATATATATATATATATATATATAGATGGTATGGTATGTTTTTAAAACATACTCGTTTTTTTAAAACAATGTAACCATAACCATTTTAATATAAGATTCGTTAGGTTATATGAATTTATAAATAGTTATAAAAATAACTATTTTAGTATTTAAATGTTTTTTTGTTATTTAGTTATTAAAATAACTATTTTAGAATTTAAATAATTTTTTTAATAACCATTGTTTTTTAATGATTTTTTTGTCCTTTGTGCAGGTTGAGGACCAATGGAGGGGCGTCGTGTGTCAGGGTCTGGTAGGTTGCTATGTGGGTCCCACATGCTCACTGGGATACCATGTGGCATGTTGTGGGCCCCACTTCCCTTGTTTTAAAAAACTTCAAGCTGCTCTATCTTCCTCATACGAGCTCAGATTGACACGTCATTCACACTATTGCGATCAGGGGGGCGATCTCTTCAATCTGAAGCTAAGTTTGTCACCTTCTTGAAACTTTGAATTTTGAGCCTTTTTCCAAGCCACTGGTGTCTGAAGATCCACCTAGATCAATCCTCCCCACTGAGGATATTTTGGTCCTCCAAAAGCATCACCTTCTATCCATCATCAATTGCATGCAAATGTTTTTAAAGGCACATTCCCACACGACTCCTTCACCTGACATACTTCGGAATCGTAATGTAATTCCAACAACTGCTACTGTTGCAATGCAAATGTCTAAAAAGGAACGTCCCTTGAAGACTCCTTCACCTTTTTCCTTCAAAATCAGAATGCAAATGCCACAACTGCCTAAAGCTACAACGCAAATCACATGCTCAAATATGACCAAAAAATTTCCATACTTGCCATAAGTTTACATGCTCGATGGTCAAGTTTACATCAATGGAAATCACACCCCAGCTATCATTGCAAGACCAACTACATCATCTTCACATTTCAAAGTGATGGAAAAACACCTCATCACTTTTACATAAAATAAATGCATCATATGACTTATAAAATAAGGCCAAAATATCATTGTTTTTTAATAAGCGATGGAAAAACACATAATCACTTTTACAGTTAAAAATGTAGCATATGATTTAAAAAAATAAGCCATGACAAGCTAACACATCTAGAAAAATAATCTAGAAAATCCCCTCTTTATCAAAGTGAATGGGCCATCCCCTTGTGGGAGATTCACTTGTCGATCAGATCTTTCGACTGTTTCATGCACGAGCTCTTTGTCTTTAGGGTGCTGCTCTGGATGGAGTCTCGAACACGTGGCTCTTTGATGGCCACTTCGGTCACAATAACTACAATGAGTCTTCTTCCTCCATGCTTGCTTAACTAGTTTATTTTTCTGTTGTGGACAAATATTTTTACACCTCATCCTCCTTTGTGTTGCCATTATTTTCCAACACTCATAAAACACATGGTTATGTAAACCACAAAAATGACAAGTTTTTCGATGGCATGATTTATTACCATGATTATCAACATTCTTATAATCAAAAAGAAATCTGGAATAGTGAGACTTGTTATACCTTCCCTAGCGGTCTTTGGTGCGATCATGGTGATGGGAGCTTGTCTCAACTCTTTCACTTCAACATGCACTACCATGGAATGATGGTGAAGTGGTCCTATCAATTCTCTTCCCTGGTGAATTCAACAATGTATGTTTGCCTTTGGTTTCCTTCAAACATCCTTCTTCACTATATCTCAAACCTGCATAGTGAGGTCACTACACAACCTCCAATGGTTGGGTTATGCCTTGGCCACGAATGCCAATTCCTCCTCCTTTGTAGCCCATCTTGGTGAGGAGTCTCATGTCAGTTCCTGTACTGGGGATCTCAACACTTCCAACAGAAATGATATCAAGTGAATATGAAACCGAAGAGAAATCAACATTGTTTACCTCATCTGTCAATTTTGACACAGGTGAAGAAGGCTTATTTAAGCCTTCATTGCGCTTCACTTCCTCAAAGGGCACTGTTGCGGCTTGTAGCTGAAGCTACAATCACTGATTTTCCTTCTCTTCCTATAGGAGTTCCTTCAATGCATCATGATCTTCTTAAAGACTTTCGTTGTTGCTCTTCAATTCTTCCAACGCCTCTATCGTGGCTTGCAACTAAAGCTGCAATCAATGTTTGTCCTCCTTCTCTTCCTGTAGGAGTGTCTTCAATTCAGCGTTGTATGCTTCTTGTTTTTCATAAGCTTCGTACAACTTGTATTCTTTATCAGACACTCTAAGCATGGTCTTGTACATGTCTTTCACATCCTCTGTTTCTCAACTTAGCGAACGTTCAATGGTTCATGCCTGCAATCCAAATAAGCAAGAAGACTGCTCTGATACCACTTGATCCAGGTAAATTTTGCTACCCTTTAAACCAAGACCTTTTAATTCGGCTGATGTGTTAGAATTTCATTTAATCAAAACATTAATGAACATAAATGAACATATGCATGTTGTAAAGAAGAGAAACATAACAAGCATTGGCAACATAAGAAAGTGATAACAGAGTTCGTCCAGGAGGTACTACGTCTCTGGGCCTCGGTGTCAAGATGGTGTAGGCCGCTGCATTAAGTGCTGTAAGGAGTGATGATGTACATGGATGGTATTTTCTCTATCGTACAAGGAAAACTCCCTCACGCAGGAGTGTCTATACCTCTCCACAAAATGTTCCACTACTAGAACTCTCATTCACAAAAAGGATTCTTATCAATATGACAATAACTCACACATAATGACTATGAGTATCCTACCAGCATGGCAACAAAGGGATATCAATCAAACATACATGTGACAATGTGTATCCCTCCAACATGGCAGAAAAGGGATCTCAAACATAATACAAATCCATGATAGAAATTACATCTCACATTGGGAACAAAAGAAGATCCCACATCAAACATCATCATGGATCTAACAACATAATGCATCTCATAGCAAAGAAGTAAAAAGAAGTACATGATCACACTGCATATACCTCACATCCTGGAGCTATCTGAAGAAGAAGATGATAAATTGTTGGATCTGGATTGTACCATCAATCTCGTGGCGTCGAATCCCCTGAAATCAACTGCTCACTCACTGAATGTTGACACCTGCAACTCCACTTTGAAAAGTGGCCAAAAAATATAAAGGTCAGATGGAAAATCTGAATACACCAACAGATTCATGTCGTCAAATAGTGCAAAATCGACTGTCAAATTTATGAATTTTAACAAAGTGAAAATCTAAGCCTTAGGGAATCTTTTAGATTCCCCCTAGATTCTTCAAAGATGTTGCTCCACAAGGAATCTACAAATATGCAACTCAAAACAAGAATATGATCTCACCATTGAGATCCTTGCAAAAATCTCAGAAGAATGAGTATAATGTTGACCTCATTCTAACACCAGCGAATTTCGGCCTCCAAGGAATCTGAAAGATTCTCTCAAGATTCCTGAAGATTCTCCTCTACAGGGGATTTGCAAAACCGCTGCACAAAAGGAAAATATGGGCACACCATCGCATTTCCTATGAAATTATAGTTAAAATGCATATAAATTTTAATACATTCTGAAAATTTTACCTCCTTGAGATCAAAAGATTCCCTTGGCATCAAACAACAATCTGTCTCGAACTACATGCTCCAACCTACCTCCTCTGCCTCAAAATCCATGCTCAAATATGTAGGGCAAATTTGTGAAAAACTGATTATATATAAAAAAATTGGGTTGAGTTTACAAATCCCAATGGGCTAGCGACACAATAAAAAAAAAAGGAATTTGTTGGAGAGGGGTCAGGGGGTCAAATCCCGCCCCTCTCGAGATTTAATTCAAAGAGGAGTGTTTTCTTTTTTTGAGGAGGGTCGGGTCCTCATTAGGAGGCCTGCCCAACAAAATCTGTGATTTTTATGGTGTGTTATGGTTTAACGTGGTTAGTGTTGGTTTATATACCATATATATATGGTATGGTATGTTTTTAAAACATATTCGTTGTTTTTTTTAAAACAATATAACCATAACCTTTTTAATATAAGATTCGTTAGGTTATATGAATTTATAAATAATTATAAAAATAACTATTTTAGTATTTAAATGATTTTTTGTTATTTATTTATTAAAATAACTATTTTATAATTTAAATGATATTTTTAATAATCATTGTTTTCTAATGATTTTTTTGTCCTTTTGTGCAGTTTGAGGACCAATGGAGGGATGCCATGTGTCAGGGCCTAGTAGGCTGCTATGTGGGTCCCACGTGCTTATTGGGATGCCATGTGGCATGCTCTGGGCCCCACTTCCTTTGTTTTAAAAAAACTTCAAACTCCTCTAACTTCCTCATATGAGCTCAGATTGATGCGTCGTTTGCACCGTTGCGATCAAGGAGATGAGATCTTCAATCTAAAGCTAAGTTTGTCACCCTCCTAACACTTTGAATTTTGAGCCTTTTTCCAAGCCACTGGTGTCTGAAGATCCACCTGGATAAAAAAGGAAGATGAAAGGTCACAGGTTTCATGTGAGGAGGAAAATGAAGAAAAAAGAGGCCTCATTGATAAAAAGGCTTCTGAGGATCAATTCATAGACTTTTGTCAATTCAATTTTGGAGCTCTCATTTTTCTCTCTCTTTCTCTCTTATACTCTTGGATACTTAGAATTTTCTTGGAGCACGCTTGGTCAAGTGTGGTATACTTTGGATTTGGGGAAAGAAGGCAAAGGAAAAGAAACAAAGTGAAAGAGGATATCAGGATCACCAGCTACAATGAATTTTTCTTGTAGGTACCGAGTTGTGTGTATGATTATCCTACTAGTTTTGGCATGCATGGCATATGCATGTGGTTATTTGGTTATTACCTTTCATTAGCATGGATGATTGTTTGGATTGATAGTGGTTTTTCCTAACCTTTCCATTTCTTAGATAGTCATGGTGTTTTTGGTTTTACTTTTGTTTTCTTGTTGGTTTTCGTGTGCCTTTGATTGTCGGTTGAGTTATTAGTTCCTGGAAAACTTGGTTGAAAAAACGCTTTGGAAGCCCTATAACAGCTTGGGTTGAGTTACTAGTCCTAGAAGCCTTGGTTGGAAAAACACTCTGGAATCATGAAAACAGTTGTGGGTTGAGTTCCTAATCCTGGAAGCCCTGATTGGAAAAAACGCTTTGGAGCCCTGGCCAACTTAGGTAGACTTATCTAGTGATGGTTAGAAATGTTCGAACGTGATGCGGAATCACTGGTTGAGGGTTGAGGTTTTTTTTCCTCTAGAATCTCTAGTTTGGTTATGCTTTTTTTTTTTCTTGAGATCTTTGATTCATGCTTGGAATGATTTGGTTCAACCTATTCTATTGTTGGATGGTTCGTGGAATTCCATACCTAGTTGAATTATCAAATCATCAATAAGAGTTATTTATCCTTGGTATTTTATGGGTAAATATACTTTTTTATATCTGGTTTATATTTTTGTTATATCCTTTATATTTCTATTGGTTATATGTTGGTTATATGTGATTTTTATGATAGAGATAATTTATGGCTCTCATCATGTTTTGGTTAATCCCTGAATGTACAATGATTATATGGCTTAATAGATGGTAACGCAATTATTGTGATGAGACAACAATGTTTCTTAGTGATTCTCATATAGGTGTGAGACCCTTATGCTTAGATATGTTTTTTAAACCTATAGAATACATATTTATGACATTTTTGACGAAATTCCTATCATGGTTAGTAGGGGTCCAGTCAATTCCTTGTTCAAGTAATTTTATTTGTATCAATGTTTTGATGTTAGATTTCATTCCTAGAAGTTTGATGGAGTTCTAGGTAGTGACCTAAGTCCTGGCCCTGGAAAAGTGGCATAGAATCTAGAGTCATTGGTACAAAACTACCTGCAAAGGTCCCCATTCATAGGCATTTCTTGCTATGGGAGAAACCGGAGGTTCCTATTCACATGCATGCCAATGTCAAGGGAGAGACTGAGGCTTTGATGCAAAAAAATGTCAATTTTTCTCTAGGGCTGGTCACCTAGATGGGTTGGATGGATCCTAGGGGTTTTGTTGCATGTGTAGAAGGTCAAGTTGGCTATGTTTTATCAGTTCCACTTCCTTAACTCATACGTAGGGAGTTTAATCATATCATAGTAACTCTTCATCACATTTTTTCCCTAGTTGGCTAGTTACTTAGGTAGATGTGGGAGGAGGGTGTTACAGGATCCTTCACACTAGATCCTGGAAGTTTGGATTAAGTAATGCACGGGATGTGTTGCTCAATTTGTCTGAGGTGACCATTTTGTTGTTGCATCTAAAGCTTTGGCTACAAGGTTATTCATTATCCAATAAATATATATTGTTTGCTTGTATTGGTAGGAACTTCCTCTGGAGTGTCATGGGTCAGGTACCATATCCTGCCAATCACTCAAATCGACATATCATCCTGTAGCCTGATGGTTCAATTTTGCTTCCCAACCCGAGATAATTTGACGAAACTGATCCGGAGTTCCGGTTTGAAAAACATGAGTTACATCATGAATAAGACGAGAGCTAGTTTTACGGACTTAGCTTCTCAGAGTCTGAGATTGGGACTCATTGGCACCATGTTGTTACCCTTGCATTTTTTCGCATCCACTACCTCTCATGGCCGAAGAGTTGGTGACAAATGAAGGGTGAGCCATGAGATTAAAAATCATACTATTACCCAAAAGAATAATTTAATAGCTAAACCCAAGCTTGGGTGTGACAAAAGTCGACGCTCGATTTTTGACCAACTTAAGAGTCCAAAACCCTCTCAAAGCAAAAATACTTGTATGAGTAACCAGGCAGACATATAGGTGACCATGAGTTATAATTATACCAGCCCACCATATTAAAGGTAAAGATCAGTGGTATGGCTTGGGGAGTGTAATATTACCACCCAAGTATCCCCCGGACATCATGGACCAAGATATTCAAACAAATAAAGGAGGGCCACGTTAAAAAATACCTAGAACAGATGAACCAAAAACACCAGAATATTCTCATAGTCGCTTCCACAAACAATCCAACATACAAGACCAGAGAAATTCCAAACCAGAGTCCTTGAATACATTCCCATACGCGAAATCAAGATTCTGAAATATATAGAAACAAAAAACTGAGTAACAGAAAATTCTCCATAAAAACCCATAATTTCCTTCCTCCT
Organism: Pinus albicaulis; assembly: GCA_034641835.2. NCBI lineage: Eukaryota > Viridiplantae > Streptophyta > Pinopsida > Pinales > Pinaceae > Pinus > Pinus albicaulis. The sequence continues at coordinate 1,059,395,632 of CM076578.1, forward strand.
TTAATGGATTATATTTTCATTAACTCCAGATATACTGACCATACTTCGCCATCAAAAAGGCATAAACATGGAGTGAATAGAGGGGTTTATAAGATAAGAGGTTTCCATAAGTACATACCTGTAAGAGAAAATGGGGGAGGGGACGAATTCCACTGCTTGCAGGTGACGGGCGGTGTTGGTCTCCAACTCTTGCCAGCTTCTATCGCTCGACTCTCCAAATACCAGTACCACTCTCACCTTCTAGGGGTTATGAGAACTCAATGGAGCGGAACCTCTCAAAATTACTAGAATGCAAATGACCCTGCCACATTCTCTCTCGCCATAAATTCTATGCATGTGCGCTGCCACCTTTGCCAACCAGCTGAGTGTGTGAGGAATGAGATACCTCCATCCCCCAATCATACTCTCCATCACATCAATCAATATCATGGTACTAAGCAACTGAATCGCACCCTGATCAGGGAATATATAATTTAAAATTATCAATTATTACATTTGTTTTTAAATGTAGAGAAATAAGTTAATAATTCAAAAATTGATTTTTTTTAACAAAATTAAAGTATACATCTTAGAGGATGTGATTTTTTTTTTAATAACAACAATGAGTAAGATACATTAATCAACAAGTGTTGCAAGGCAGCGTAGTCCCTACCATTGAAATTAAGAATTATGTTGCTAGAAAATTTGCATATAGAAGTTGATAGCATGATACATATAAAGCATATTATGAAATATTTAAACTAATGTTAATACAATATGAAGAAGATTAATACATATATTTCATTTGTGCAAGATAATATAAAATGATTATTATTAAATTATTATAGAAATCAGAATTGTATTCATATTTATATAACAAAGTTTGATAATTTATATTTTCAAAAACAAAAAAGCCTTGTTATTGAATTATGAAGTAGTAGCTTTGGTAGGACTTGTTCAAATCACATTTACATTATGTGCATATACAACTAAATGGATGCCACATTCATATCAATCTCAATTACAAATTGTTTAGTACAATGCACAATTACATAGTGTTGGTCAATTTGGCAGGGTGCTTAACATGATACTAGAGTTTTGCTGCAACTAATCATGTGAAAATTGTGAGGGGTTGTTTTTGGGTTTTTTTTGGCCTAAGCATTCAACCATTGACCATCTCATAACTTGCCGTTGATGTTTTGAATAAAAGATGAAGAAACAATATTTATCAATGTTTTTTTTTAAACTATCATACTATGTCTAATAACTTTGAAAAATAATGGAAGAAAGTACAAATTCAAGTAGAGTGGAGAAGATATAGTTTCTAATTACATGGAAAGTTCATCGTAAAATTGAGGATTTCAATAAATGATAAAATTAGAATGACTAGTCAAAATCAAGAGCAAAATAGAAATGAAATAAGAATGCATCCTCTATTTTACTTATATATAAATTAGTTAAAAAATTGAATAATAAAGAATAAAGGAAGTATACATATATGAATTTATGCTTTATCATTGTTAATTTACATGGATGATGGTGTATTATTAACAAATAATAAAGATACTTGTGATACAAATATAATGATTTCATATAATAGTGACATTTTATCTTAATAACAACAACAATTTTATATGGTTGTTCTATAGGTTATAGAATTAGTTAAAAAATCATAAAAGAAGGTTGAAAAGAATTAGTTATAGAATTAGTTTTAATTTCTTGATCTTTTAACTGAACCTCTGCAATAGCATGAGAAATATGCAGTCGACTGTCAATTCCAGGTTACCCGAATCCTAATGTAATTGTGTCGGTTTTGATTGAATGCCATACTCATGATGTCATCGACAGTGTTAAACATTGCATCTATGATGCTTTTAAATATCGGCTTAGCCCACTGGGCCACTCCCCATCTTTTCACCTTCTCGTACTTGTATGCCTGATCAAATTTCCTTGTTCTAACAGAAAACACAAGCAAATCTTCCATGCCTCTCAGAAATTAAATAATAATAAAAATAGGTTGAGAACTCCACTACAAATTCAAGCTTATTTCTAGAATCGAGTTAATGGTCTGCGACAAAATCCAACACTGCAGAATTATAAATATCAGTATGAATTAATACAAAAGACTGAAAAAATAGCTATATTAACGAAGCTCCCATACTTTGGTGATGGAAGTTGCACAGACTTGGGCACTGACATAAAATTTGGCTTTAAAAAAAAAAATTATTTCATTAATCTCCATTGCACGTGTCGTGAAGGTGGAAATAAGAATTTCAAAATATGAACCAATGGGACAATTACAAATTGTTTATATATATAATAAAGTTAAACATTAGAGAATATATTGGTCAAAACTCAACTAATGGGTTGTCACAAGAAAATTGATTGCAAGATTCCTACCTCGGTAGCGACTAATAAGACTGAATAATTATTGTCTTCACTGCAAGTGGATAACTTAATTATAATAGATTTTATTGGTTTTATAAAAGAATCAAAAAAAAATATTAACTTTATTTATCTACATATCAAATGTGGTTTCAAGGATAAGAACACTCTCACTACTAGGGTAGAGTTGGGATGCAACATCATAAGGGATCCCACCCAATGAGAAACCTAAAGAGATAGCTTAAAAAATCACAATCAACCTATTGCATGTGATGATTTATGTGTTGAATGTATATGTATATGTCATTAATGAATGTGCATTGAGGAAAACTAGCATTGCCAAGAAGAAAAAGATAGAAATACCATATTGCTTACATTTTCCATTTTCCAAATCATAACTCAAGATGAAGAGAGGACAAGGAGTTCAATTTCCATATCCAAGCATTATCCTCTTTGCAAACACCGGCCCAGTGCCTCTAAAAATATAAAAATTGACATGTGATTTTGTGGAGATTAATTGATTGGTCTACTCATATTGGTTTTGTGCTCGCGGGCCACCTAGACCATTGAATTTGACATGTGAAGCTTTTAACCACTACTTCTTGTGGTTAATGGTCCAAGGGGTACTTTGATGAAGGTTGTGAGAAACTTAGTATTTGTTGATTTGTGGGTAAAAACCTGAGAGACTGTTACTCTATGGATTATGCCTTCAGGGCTCCATATTATGGCTTGAGGTTGACAAGGCATAAGGGATCGTCACTAGAGAGGCATAAGGCTACAAATAATCCTTGCGAGAAAACTCCCCAAATATCCAAGAAAAAGTTGCAACAACAAAGGAAGCAATGCGACTCAAGTGTGGTCCATTCACAACACAGAAATGGGTGAGGAAATGGTAGTTGAATTTTTGATATTGGGAGTACAAGAGTAAGAGACACCAAATACTTCAAAATAATGAACTTATATTGGCACATTAAAATTGTGGTTGGCAAGTTGTTGTTGAAGAGGGTTAAGGCTCACCGAGAAACTTTACTACACTTAGATGATGTCCAACTAGGAAGCAAGGAAGTTAAATCTAGGCTTATAAACCTTTAGCAAAGAAGGCCCATGGCCTAGAATTCGTAGAGTCACAACATCTTCCTGAACAACCCTCAAATATAGTAGAGAATGCTCCATCTTTCTCAGTATGCTTAGGCTCTCAATTTTTTTATTTGCATATCACAAGAGTAGTAGTTATGCTAATATTTATTACAATCATAGGTATTTGGTAGATATAGTTTTGTTTCTCTTTGCTAAACAATTTCCTGTAATATAAATGAATAAAAATATAAATAATTAATCTATATTTTTAATAATAAATCAACAAACTTATATATATATATATACCAATTTATTAAAAATTTCCAATTAATTTTAATTTTTATAATTATATGTGAATTTATTAGATAAAGAACTTCCAAAAACGATGAACCTCTCCATTATCATCATTATCCATTATCATCATTATGAGATATAATAATGTTTCCATATTAATATTTAAATTTTTAAAAGCACATCGCACACTATAAATTAAGTTAAAGTATGAAAATATTAATATTAGTTTGTATATTCCAATATTAAAACAAACATTAGAAATTGTAAAATATTTTTAATTATTTTTTAATTAAAAAGGTTAAAATGTGTGTATCGTACTGAAGGTTATAGTATTGGTTTTCTTAAAATATTTTTTAATTATTTTTTAAATAAAAAGTTTAAAATATGTGTATCGTACTGAAGGTTATAGTATTGGTTTTCTTTAAATTATATAGAAGTGTTTTTTTATAAATAAAAAATAGATAAAGAAGAAGTATTGATGAAGATTTTTCGGCTAGAGCTCTAATTTGTTAGGCATTATAATTAATATTTTTTTATAAGAATGGGATTTTTTTTTAGGAATTAGTTTATCTAAAAGTTTATATAGTATTTTTGGGTAGGAAAGCATTTTAGTATTTAGAGGTAGGAAAGGAGCTTGATAGCATGTTTGGTTTAAGAGAGATGGTTAAAGTAAATTGAAAAACCTATAATGTATAATTGAGGTCATGTCTTTTAAGAATCAAGGAAAAAGGTGATGATTTGATATTGTAAAAAAATTATGTTGGGAGAATGTATATTCCTTGTGATGATCTAAAATGTTCTCACATATATAGGTGATCATTAGAATTATCATCAATGCAACATAGTAAAATGGTATCATGTGATAATAATACACCATTTCAACAAGTCACTTCAAAGTATACAAAGTGGCCTTTCATGCGTTTGTGTCACTTACCCAATTGATTTTTGATGTTGCGAGAAACTTTGTGTTCTCTAATTTTTTGATGAACAACTCAAATCATGTTACTTTATGGATTATATCTCCAAGGCTTTATATCAAGACCATCCATCTATGAGAAAGGCAGACCCTCCAGGTCCAACGCTTAGAAGAAGGGCTTGGAAGGCTGCAAGTAATTACTAGGAGAAAATCCCCCCAATATTTGAGAAAACATTATAGTAGTGAGGTAGGGAGTTAGACTCAAGCATATATTCATTCATGACATAGAAATTAATAAGAAATGGGTAATTATTGGGACGACTCAGGAGGCCGCAAATAATTACTGGGATCAAATCCCCTCCAATATTTGAGAGAAAAAAAAAAAACTAAAAAGGATACATTCATGCTTACGCATAGATTCATCCATGGCATTGGAAGTACAAGATCCTAAGACACCAAATACTTGAAAACAATGACCTCATACTCACACGTTAAAATTTTGGTTAGTAAGGTTTTCTTTTAATAAAGACAAGGCTCACCAAGAAAATTAACTATACTTAGATGAATTCCAATTGTGAATCAAAGATGTCATGTCCAAGCTTACAACTTTCAACAAAGCACACCCATGACCTAAAGTTTGTAGAATCCCAACACATTCTTGGACAATCCTCTAATGTAGTAAGTAACACTCCATTTAAATGTTTCTTAGTATGCTTAGGTTCTCGGTTTTTTTTTATTGATGTGTCACAAGAATAGTAGTTATGTTAATATGTATCGTAATAACCATAATTATTTGGTAGATATTATTTTATTGTTAACTCCTTGCTAAATAATTTGTTATAATATTTATAGATAAAATACATTTTTTTTTGTTGGTTTTATTCCTCGAGTGATAAACCAACAATATTTTTTAACAATGTAAACTTTGAAATCGGAACTGATACGAGTATCTATTTTTTTTGAGGTAGAAAAATATCATCTGATTTTGTAACACCCCTAGTTTATGTTTTTCAAGTTAGACATTTGAACTTCAGTCCAAAGGGGAGTGGACCCAAATGGATAAGTATTGTGTGGATGTAGTTAATTAATTATTTATGAAAAATAAATAAAATATTTTCCGTGCACTATGACCAAATGAGATTTTTGAGATCACTTGCCAAATCCATGAGGTATGGAAAGAGGCTAAGACTTTCCCCAAAAATCTTTCAAAAAGCCTTCAAAGAATTTATTTCTAATTTAGATTTTTGAGAAAAAAATCTAAATTTCCCCAATGATGAGGAAAGTAGTTGGGAAGAGGTAAAAGCTGGAAAAGCAGAAAGCAGCTTTAAAGTCCCTAAATAAGGGAGGCCTAGGAAAACAGGAATAAAAGCATCCTGAAATTCTGGACGCAGAATTAGAAACAAGCTGTGGGGAGAGCATAAGCTTAAATAAGCTACTCCAGAACAGATTGGGGTTGGTCTGTTCTGGGGAAGGGATCTCAGCGCGGGGGTGAGTTCTGGAAACAGATGAACTCTACGGTTGGGAGAACTGGTCATTAGAAGCAGTGGTATGCACATCCAATCTATAATATGTTAACTCTAGTTTTATGGTGATTATTTATATTGTATTAAACAGTGTTAAGTTCAGGTTATGAATATTAGATTCCTCACATTTAACAGAATTTGTTAGAGGGTAAAATCCTCTAAAATCTGTATAGTTGTAGGAATAAAAATCTGTGAGAAAACATCAATCAGAATTTCTAAACTAATATTAGCTTAAATCTGAAGATATATGTTATTCCCACAGAAGATTGAATTTTGCAACTTTAATCTGCTTCTAGTATACAAATTTAGGTACAAGAAAAGAAATTAAAATTTCAGTGACAGGGTATAAAACAAAAATCTTTGTCTAATTATTTATAAGTAGAAATTAATGGATTTCCGGAAAATAATTTATTATTCTATCTTAAAAGAACAAGTATAGAGATAAAAAAAAAGGGCTTGGGAATTGAACTCCAGAATTTTTACAAATTAGGACTGAAAGAACATAATAGGAATTTAGTTATTTTTGCATGATGATTATCTTTATCATTACTAGATAAGATATTAACTCATTGCAAATGATCTGCATGTAGAATGTGTATAAACATTTAGTCTAATCAAAATTGACAATTCCTACTTCTGTAATAAGTTTTAAAATGTTAATAGTTTAATTAAACTATATTTATACAAGCATATCTCTACAACTTTAAACCAAAATGAGTTTAAATATTCTCTTGAATAGAGATTAGTGTTATTTATCATAACTACCAAAATGAAATTATCAAACTAACAGTGAGGTAACTGAAGGAAATGAAGAGTTATATTATAAATTGTAACTGATAATTTAGATACCGAAGTTAACCATAAAATATTCTTGTGTACTGTGGTAAATAAAACTGAACAGAAACTCTTAAGAAAACTCTATTTAGAGAAATATAGAGAGCTATAGGAAATTATTATGGTTGATATTTTCCATATCTAAATAAAATTCTGAATAGACGAGTATCAATATCAAGAGATACACATATACACTACATTTACTAAGTCCTATTGCAGAATTTATATTCACTGCCATTTAAGATGAAAAAACAATGAACTAAGGAAAATACACAGTACTGATACTTACATCTGTATGAATAGTACTACTCCTACAAATAAAAATATATAAAAACTTAATATATTAAAAGAGGATGACATAGATGATGCATATATCTGTATAAGATTTCAAGGTATGTTTTTGAGCTTTTTACTACTGGAAATCTATCGGAAAATAAAACGTCTCTTCATAACCTTTCGGAACAATACAAATAAATTGTTTGTCCAATTTTAATTACATGGCAGGCTTTCTCATTGGGAAGAAAACCATTATACTGACGCAGAACTAAATAAAACAAAATACTGAGACTATGAAATCGACCCATTCAGCAAATGGATATTAGATTGAGACAATTGAAAATTCTCGATTTAGGAGGTTACCGACGTGAACGAGCAAGTAAGTAGTTTAATCGATTTATTGGAAGCAAACGAGATAAGTTACAAGGTTCCGGAAACCACTATGGATGATTTTCTTCTTACCTGCAAACCCATATAAATAATAATTTTAATTACGATGCATTTAGGAATCCACAGAAAAGGAAACATAATGTATACACAGACATCCTTTACCTGAGATTTCCAAACCCCATCAACATTACTCATATAGAAAGAGCCTTCGATAAGATAAAGAGAGAAGTGTTAGATATGAACTAGAAGACAATCATAAGGATAATGGACAACAATGAAGAATGAAGAAAAAGAAAATAAAACCCTTACCCTTTAGGTTGAGGTCGAATAGATCGAATCAGGAGAGAGATAAGATATCTTCGAGAACATGAAGAATAGACTCTCTCTGTTATATAATGTTCAACCCAAAACTTTCGGAGAAAACCAATGAAATCGAACATGAGAAATTTTAACAAAAGATACTGAGTGTAAAATACATCAGTTGCAAAGATTTTCCAATCTATGATTAGATAGGAAAATGTTACAGAGATTTAGAGTAAGGAAAGTATTGAATACATGTGCCCAAGCTTGGAAAATCTGAATGCTGGGATGGACGAGGGTTCCATGGCTTGAATGTAAAATTGAAGGGGAAGAGGCAATGTCCAGTTGCAGGTGTGAAAATGAATGACACCTTTAAAAAAAAATTGCACTTAAATAACTCGACATTCTCCAAAAACCTAATCTATCTGAGCCATACAGATGGCATCATCTGCTATCATCGTACTTCAGCTAGAAACCATGAGGGAGGGCAACGATAGCTCAAAAATCACCATCGAATAGAGTAATTACTCAAATCGTATCATATAAATGCATTGCATAGGATAGAGTACAAACGGTTCCCAAAAAAAATAACATCGGGATCTCGATCAGTGATTATACAGCTATTGTTATACACAAATATCCATATCGACATTTAAAACCATATGGATCAAGCAAGTAGAGTACTTGAATATCCCAAGGAAAATATTAAAGCTACTGACAGTTATATTTTATAGATAACAAGTGTAAAGATTTATGGAACAATTATAAAATATGGAAATGTAAGTCAGAGGTAAAGAACAATCTAGTGACCACATCCCAAAGTACGCTCTTAAAACACATTCATAACATTAAAGCGAATGCTAAATTCAAGGGGATGACAAACTTAGAATGGGTAGGACTCCATTAGTTAGAGTGAAATAAAAGGGTTGCAAAGTTAATAATTTCGTTTATCATAAGACATTTCACATATGTATGATAATACATTAGGTTATAAGGGAAAAAAAAACCCTTGGTATAGTGAAGTAAAGAAATTATGAGAGAAATAATGTAAGTGGTAGTATTACATTACATACTTACAAAAATTATATATATATATATATATATATATATATATATATATATATATATATATATAAAGATTTGAACGTTATATAAATATATATATGAAGAGTTGAATTTTATATATATGTGGATATAAACTGTGATTTATTGTTAACGTTAAAATTATCAATGAAATCTAGCCTCAAGGTAACTAGATGAAACTTAGTCAAAGAAAGAAAAAAAATTGAGTAAATGAGGGATGTTACAAATGGTATCAGAGCTCATGTTAGAAAAACTGGGCTGTTGTTGTGCTCACTGTATAAATTTAAAAAAAAAAAAAATGGAAACAATTTTTTTGTTAATGATGTTGTTTTGTTTTAGTGTACAAAGGTACTGAAACTGAAAAGTCAATGGCTGAGGGAGATGAAATTTATGTTGATCTGAGTGATGGAGATAACACGCCAGATCCCAACGCTCCTTTGATGGCTATGTTGCATAGGTTTCAATGGGATATGGCCGAGCTAAGAAGCCAAAATGACAGGTTGTCATTAGCTAGTGAGGAGCAGGAAAAGCTGATAAGAGAACTCACTTCGCGAAACAACCAAGAAGGTGAAGGTTCTGGAAGGAGGAGGAAAGGCAAGTTCTCAGATGATTCTGAGGAAGATGACACTACTAGACATCAGTCTAAATAGAAGAAGGAATTACAGGTTGAATTCCGAAAAATTAAACCTCCCTCCTATGATGGAGAGAAGGAGGAAGATGTTGAGGCATGGCTGTTGAATATGATTAAGTATTCTCAGGTCTATGAATATGAAATCAATCTGAAGGCCAGATTAGCTATCTACCAGTTGCAAGGTAAGGCTACCTTGTGGTGGGAGGAGACAAAAATGGTTCATGCCATTGATGAAAAAAAAGTGATTTGGGAAGATTTCCAAGTCAAGTTTAAAAACCGTTATTTGAACGAACGCTATTATGATGATAAAGCAAAGGAATTTCATGAACTCAGATTGGGACAGCTCACCATAGATGAGTTTGTCACCAAGTTTACAAATCTGTTAAGGTATGTCCCGTATATTCATGAAGAGAAAGCAAAGGTACAAAGGTTTTTGAACTATTTGCCTGCTGTGTACAAGGAGAAAATAGAGTTCAATAATCCAAAAACCATGGACGAAGTGGTGAGGAAAGCTAGATTATGCTACCAGCAGTTTAAAGGAAAGAGTGAACATGGGAAAAGCTGGATAAACAAGGGTGAATTCAAAGGAAAGAAACAGAAACCAGCTTACTTGAAGAACTTTGGTAGGGATCATTAGTGGAAGAAATTTAATAAATCAAAGGAAAGTCAAACTGCTCAGTCCCAAGTTGGTTCAAAACAAATAGATGGGGATAATAAGAAGGAAGGAATAGTTAAAATGCGGGAGCCTTTGAAATGTTGGGGTTGCGGAGAACCTCATCTGTTGAGGGACTGTCCACACAGAAATATTCAGATGATTCTGAGAGATAGAGAAGCTACCACAGCGAATGATATAGCAAGGAACATACCCACTATCAGTGCAGCCTTGGAAAACTGACAAGCAGAACACCAGGCTACTATGGTCGAGATGGAAGGTAAGATTGTTGACCAATCTATTACAGTTTTAATTGATCCGGGTGCTTCTTTGAGTTACATTAGTCCACAAGTTGTAGATAAATGCAACCTCAAAACCGAAAAATTTCAACAATATTGGTTGATCCAAATAGACACTGGCACCAAACGAAACGTAAGTCATAAGTTACCTCAAACGGAAATTAAATTAAATTATTTTTAGACAGAAGTAAATTTAAACATTATGCCCTTAGGCTCATATGATTTGCTGATAGGAATGGACTAGTTAGAAAAAAGAAAGGCTATGATGAATTGTTGGGATAAAACTCTGCATTGCATAGATGAGGAAGGGAGACCCTTTATACTCAAAGGAAAACCAAAACCAATCTCGGTAAGACAAATATCAGCTCTGCAATTAAAAATAACAGCTAGAAAAGGATATCAAGTATATGTGGTACATGTTGAAGAATTAGGACAGCAACCTGAAGAAAACCTACCAGACACTTTACCAGTGGTAAGAGAATTTAAGGATTTTTTTCCAGATGAGATTCCTCATCTTCCTCCCAAAAGAGAAATTGATTTTTCAATCGATTTGGTGCCAGGAGCAACACTCGTTTCTAGAGTCCCTCACTGGATGACCCCCTCGGAACTCATGGAGTTAAAAATGCAATTACAAGCATTGCTGGATAAAGGGTACATCAGACCGAGTGTATCTCCTTGGGGAGTATCGGTGCTATTCGTGAAAAAAAAAGATGGAACCTTCAGAATGTGCATTGACTACCATCAACTGAATAAGTTGACAATAAAAAACAAGTACCCATTGCCCAGAATAAATGACCTTTTTGATCAGGTGAGAGGGGCTTTAGTATTTTCTAAGATTGGTTTGAGGATTGGTTATCACCAACTCATAATTAAGGAGGAAGATATCAGTAAAACAACTTTTCGAACCAGGTATGGTCACTAAGAATTTGTAGTCCTACATTTTTGGTTGAAAAATGCCCCTGCCACTTTTATGCGCCTAATGAATAGCGTTTTGAACAAGTACTTAGATAAATTCATACTAGTGTTCATAGACGATATTATAGTCTATTCGAAGTGTGAGGCAGAACATAAGGAACACCTTAGAATTGTGTTACAGACTCTTAAGGAAAATCAGTTGTATGCCAAGTTTAGCAAATGTGAATTTTATAAGGATAAAATTCAATATCTGGGCCATATTATTTCTGAACATGGATTGGCTGTGGATCCCGAAAATATAAAAGCCATAAGAGAGTGGCCTGTGCCTACTGATGTATCAGCAGTAAGGTCATTTATGGGGATTGCAGGTTATTATCGAAGGTTTGTAGAAAGATTTTCTGCAATAGCATATCCCATAACTTCACTACAAAGGAAAGGTACTAAATTTGAGTGGACTGAAAAATGCCAACATAGCTTTGAAAAACTGAAATTAAAACTTACCACAGCACCTATATTGAAGATTGTAGATCCTGACAAAGAGTTTTTTGTGTGTATGGATGCATGTAGAGAGGGATTGGGAGGAGTGTTGTTGCAAGAAAATTCTGTTATTGCATATGAATCTAGAAAACTTAAGAAACATGAACAGAATTACAGTGTATATGATCTGGAATTGGCTGCTTTAATTCATGCCTTGAAGATGTGGCGACACTATCTTCTTGGAAAAAAATTTACATTGATGACAGATCATATTAGTCTCAAGTATTTCTTTTCTCAAACAGATTTGAATGCTCGATAAGCCAAATGGTTGTCTTTTCTAAGTGAATTTGATATGGACATAAAACATATCAAAGGGAAAGAAAACAAAATTGCTGATGCTCTAAGCAGAAATGCTTGCCAAAACATAAGCAGCGTTGGGAGTAGTGCTAGTTTTGACTTAGAAGAATTAGTTAAAAAGGCAGCAGATCAAGATCCAAACTATGAGAATCTACAAGTGAAAATTCTAAAAAAACAAATAGTTGAATACACCCAAAACCAGAAAGGGTTGATCTACTATAGAAACAGATTATACATCCCCAATGTGGATTCTTTGAAAAAATAAATCCTGGATGAATATCATAAACAACCATATTCAAGACATCCTGGATATCAGAAATTTCTTACAGCCTTGAAAAAAAAATTGTTTTGGCCAGGAATGAAAAAGGATGTAGCAAACTATTTAGCTAGATGCATGAAGTGTCAACTAGTCAAAGTTGAACATCAGCATCCAGCTGGTCTTTTGAATCCCTTGCCAATTACAGAATGGAAATGGGACACTGTTTCTATAAATTTTATAACCAGGTTACCCAGAACAAAGTATCACCGAGGACGGTGTTTGTTTTCAAAGGGGGAATATGTAACACCCCTAGTTTATGTTTTTCAAGTTAGACATTTGAACTCCAGTCCAAAGGGGAGTGGACCCAAATGGATAAGTATTGTGTGGATGTAGTTAATTAATTATTTATGAAAAATAAATAAAATATTTTCTGTGCACTATGACCAAATAAGATTTTTGAGATCACTTGCCAAATCCATGAGGTATGGAAAGAGGCTAAGACTTTCCCCAAAAATATTTCAAAAAGCCTTGACAGAATTTATTTCTAATTTAGATTTTTGAGAAAAAAATCTAAATTTCCCCAATGATGAGGAAAGTAGTTGGGAAGAGGTAAAAGCTGGAAAAGAAGAAAGCAGTTTTAAAGTCCCTTAATAAGGGAGGCCTAGGAAAACAGGAATAAAATCATCCTGAAATTCTGGAAACAGAATTAGAAATAGGCTGTGGGGAGAGCATAAGCTTAAATAAGCTACTCCAGAACAGATTGGGGTTGGTCTGTTCTAGGGAAGGGATCTCAGCTCGGGGGTGAGTTTTGTAGATAGATGAACTCTACGGTTGGGAGGACTGGTCATTAGAAGCAGTGGTATGCACATCCAATCTATAATATGTTAACTCTAGTTTTATGGTGATTATTTATACTGTATTAAACAGTGTTAAGTTCAGGTTATGAATATTATATTCCTCACATTTAACAGAAATTGTTAAAGGGTAAAATCCTCTAAATTCTGTATAGTTGTAGGAATAAAAATCTGTGAGAAAATATCAATCAGAATTTCTAAACTAATATTAGCTTAAATCTGAAGATATATGTTATTCCCACAGAAGATTGAATTTTGTAACTTTAATCTGCTTCTAGTATACAAATTTAGGTACAGGAAAAGAAATTAAAATTTCAGTGACAGGGTATAAAACAGAAATCTCTGTCTAATTATTTATAAGCACAAATTAATGGATTTCCAGAAAATAATTTATTATTCTATCTTAAAAGAACAAGTATAGAGATAAAAAAAAAAGGGGCTTGGGAACTGAACTCCAGAATTTTTACAAATTAGGACTGAAAGAACATAATAGGAATTTAGTTATTTTTGCATGATGATTATCTTTCTAAGTACTAGATAAGATATTAACTCATTGCAAATGATCTGCATGTAGAATATGTATAAACATTTAGTCTAATCCAAATTGACAATTCCTACTTATGTAATAAGTTTTAAAATGTTAATATTTTAATTAAAATATATCTATACAAGTAGATCTCTACAAATTTAAACCAAAATGAGTTTAAATATTCTCTTGAATAGAGATTAGTGTAGTTTATCATAACTACCAAAATGAAATTATCAAACTAACAGTGAGGTAACTGAAGGAAATGAAGAGTTATATTATAAATTGTAACTAATAATTCAGATACCGAAGTTAACCATAAAATATTCTTGTGTACTGTGGTAAATAAAATTGAACAGAAACTCTTAAGAAAACTCTGTTTAGAGCAATATAGAGACCTGTAGGAAATTATTATGGTTGATATTTTCCATGTCTAAATAAAATTATGAATAGACAAGTATCAATATCAAGAGATACACATATACACTACATTTACTAAGTCCTATTGCGGAATTTATATTCACTGCCATTTAAGATGAAAAATCAATGAACTAAGGAAAATACACAGTACTAATACTTACATTTGTATGCATAGTACTACTCCTACAAATAAAAATATATAAAAACTTAATATATTAAAAGAGGATGACATAGATGATGCATATATCTGTATAAGATTTGAAGGTATGTTTGCGAGCTTTTTACTACTAGAAATCTATCGGAAAATAAAACGTCTCTTCATAACCTTCCAAAACAATACAAATAAAATTTCTGTCCAATTTTAATTACATGGCAAGCTTGCTCATTGGGAAGAAAACCATTATACTGACGCAGAACTAAATAAAACAAAATACTGAGACTATGAAATCGACCCATTCAGCAAATGGATACTAGATTGCGACAACTGAAAATTCTCGATTTAGGAGGTTACCAACGTGAACGAGCAAGTAAGTAGTTTAATAGATTTATTGGAAACAAACGAGATAAGTTACAAGGTTCCGGAAACCACTATGGATGATTTTCTTCTTACCTGCAAACCCATATAAATAATAATTTTAATTACGATGCATTTAGGAATCCACAGAAAATGAAACATAATGTATACACAGACATCCTTTACCTGAGATTTCCAAACCCCATCAACATTTCTCATAGAGAAAGAACCTTCGATAAGATAAAGAGAGAAGTGTTAGATATGAACTAGAGGACAATCATAACGATAATGGACAACAACGAAGAACGAAGAAAAAAAAAATAAAACCCTTACTCATTAGCTTGAGGTTGAATACATCAAATTAGGCGAGAGATAAGATATCTTCGAGAACGTGAAGAATAGACTCTCTTTGTTGTATAATGTTCAACCCAAACCTTTCGAAGAAAACCAATGAAATCAAACATGAGAAATTTTAACAAAAGATACTGAGTGTAAAATACATCAGTTGCAAAGATTTTCCAATCTACGATTAGACGGAAAAACATTACAGAGATTCAGAGTAAGGAAAGTATTGAATACATGTGCCCAAGCTTGGAAAATCCGAACGCTGGGATGGACGAGGGTTCCATGGCTTGAATGTAAAATTGAAGGGGAAGAGGCAATGTCCAGTTGCGGGTGTGAAAATGAATGACACCTTTAAAAAAAAAATCGCACTTAAATAACTCAACATTCTCCAAAAACCTAATCTATCTGAGCCATACAGATGGCATCATCTGTTATCATCGTACTTCAGCTAGAAACCAAGAGGGAGGGCAAAGATAGCTCAAAAATCACCATCGAATAGAGTAATTACTCAAATCATATCATATAAATGCATTACACAGGATAGAGTACAAACAGTTCCCAAAAAACAAAATATCGGGATCTCGATCAGCGATTATACATCTGTTGTTATACACAAATATCCATATCGACATTTAAAACCATATGGATCAAGCAAGTAGAGTACTTGCATATCCCGAGGAAAATATTAAAGCTACTGATAGTTAGATTTTATAGATAACAAGTGTAAAAATTTATGGAACAATTATAAAATATGGAAACATAAGTCAGAGGTAAAGAACAACCTCATGACCACATCCCAAAGTACGCTCTTAAAACACATTCATAACATTAAAGTGAATGCTAAATTCGAGGGGATGACAAAGTTAGAATGGATAGGGCTCCATTAGTTAGAGTGAAATAAAAGGGTTGCGAAGTTAATAATTTCGTTTATCATAAGACATTTTTCATATGTATGATAATACATTAGGTTATAAAAGGAAAAAAAACCCTTGGTATAGTGAAGTAAAGAAATTATGAGAGAAATAATGTAAGTGGTAGTATTACATTACATACTTACAAAAATTATAATTATAATTATAATTATATATATATATATATATGAAGAGTTGAACGTTATATAAATATATATATGAAGAGTTGAATTTTATATATATGTGGATATAAAATGTGAGTTGTGATTATTGTTAACGTTAAAATTATCAATGAAATTTAGTCAAAGAAAAAAAAAATTGAGTAAATGAGGGATGTTACAAATTTTGAAAAGTGTTGATTCAGAATACATCTTTTTTTTTTAGATAGCAAAAAATCATCTGATTTTGAAAAGTGTCGATTCATAATACACTTTTTTTTTAGCAAAAAATCATCTAATTTTGAAAAGCGTTGATTCAGAATACACGTTTATTTATTTATTTTTAGGATATTTTTGACACTTTAAATTTTCTCATGTATCACATATGAACATTTTTTTTTTAAATGTTAATGATATTTCATGCTAATTTTGAAAATTGTTGATGCAACATCAACACCTTTTTTAGAGGGCTTATTTTTTACAGTTTAAATTTTATAATGTATGAAGTGTGGAAAGTTTTTTAAAATGTTGAAGATTTTCATGCGGATTTTGACCATTTTTGTTAAATCTTGATTATTTAACCATTTTTCAAATGGCTTATTCCTCTTCAAGTTTTTCATCCTAAGATATTTGGTTTTTAAAGGTTTCCAATTTTTTGTTTATTGTTTTCTTTCGCAATATATATATATATATATTCCAAAGTTTAAAAAAATTAATAAAATTAATATTTTGAGGTTATGATTTCTTTTATATTTATATATCGTTAATTAATATTTCAATACACATAAAATAATTGTCACCAAAAAATAATAATTATAAAAACTTGACAAAAACTATATACATTTTGCATATAGATATAATTAAAAAAGGTATATATTTTAAGAAATTTTCGCTAAAAAAGACATGTTAAATAAATAAAAATTATGGAAATTTTGAATAATTTTTTTGGAAAAATAACAAATTTTATAAATTATATATATATATATATATATATATATATATATATATATATATATATATATATATATATATATATATCAAAAATAAAATTTCCAGAAAAATGATTTAGATAACATTTTAAGTAATAAAAAAAATTAAAATTAAAATAAAACATACCATTTATAAAAATCATAAAAATCATAAAAATAAATAAATATATAAATAAAATAAAATACAATTAAATTATAAAAAATAAATCGTTAAAAATTTTAAAAAATTAAAATAAAAATACATTGAAAAAATTTAAAAAGAAATACATTAAAAAAAAATTAAATGAAACAATTTAAAAACATAAACAAAACATATACAATTTTAAAAAATTAAAAATTAAAACATAATATATATATATAGTAAAAACGAATTATTGCATCTCTTGGGTCTTTGGTGGCTCAAGGGGCTTACCGTGGGCGGGCGGCGTTGTTGCAGCTCCGCCCACCCACGGCAGGCAGCCCCTCAGGCCACCAGCGGGCTCAAAGAATCGACTTTGAGTCGTTGGTGAGCCAAGGGGCCGCTTGTCGTGGGCAGGCAGAGCTGCTGTAGCTCCACCTCCCCACGACAGGCGACCCCTCGAGCCACCAACGGCTCAACCAATTCAGAGAATTGACTTTCAGTCATTGGTGGCCCGACGAGTCGTTTGCTGTGGGCAGGAAAAGCTACAGCAGCTCCGCCCGCCCACGACAGGCATCCCCTCGGGCCACCAACGACTCAAATCTAATTCTGATAATCGAATCTAATTCTCAGAATTATATTTGAGTCGTTAGTGACTGCCTGTCGTGGGAGCTCCGCCCGCCCACAACAGGCAGCCCTGTTGGTGTAGAAATTTGAATAACTGTTAAATTATTCACCAAGATTATCCTGATCGCACACTATTTGAGCTTCATGCATAATACATAACCTCTTCTACCATTGATCATCAATTTGCGGAAATTAAACAATCGCATAAGCACATTAAAACCATAAACAATCACACATATAAACATAGTATTTATGGGAAAGATTAAAGCTGAAAACCCCCAACTATCTGTATATTATAATGATAGAGATCATGTAACAATCATTGTACAAACTCCTCACAAGCTCTCAGTACAATCTCCAATTTTTACACACTACACAAGCTCAGATCTAACAAAACACATGCTCCAATCTGCTCCACCTGTTAGCCTGCCTCTACTGCGCAATCCGAGATGAATAATGGCTGAATCCAAGTTCGAATCCACCTGGTATGCACTGCGCAATCCTCATTGGTATCTCCATCAATGTGTGGTGCAAATTCATGCACCAGTATAGTCACAACTAATAGTCAAACTGCTCTTTCACCTACCTCTCCACTGGTCTCCACTGAAACTGTCCATGCACTAAAGTTAACTGATGTATTCTTTAGTTGATTTATGAGTTAATAATTAGTGAATTAATTAATAATTAATTCACACCACTCTACTAGTGTATCAATCGGTTAGACAGTCTGACTATAATATACATGTTTCGTAGAGTTATTGATAGGCAGTCCATTAAGCTGTCTCATCACCCTCACCCAGGCTTCTGTCACATGAGTTCTAACTGAAGTCTCCATGCAATAGCTCCACTTAACCCTCAGGAATAGCGTAATTCATTCTGTCATCTCCTGTGCCACATCTTTTCACTTAGCTGAAGTGCTCCAAGAGAATAAGATAATGTTTAGAGTCCAAATATTATTAAGAGCTAATAATATTCAACATATCAATTTTTAGACTGGCAATATAAAAATAGATTCCGCCCGATATGTCTAAAAATAGAAGTCCATCTATTTTTTCCGACTTGACCAACCATCCACAAATAGCATCCTGCAACTCATAGAACATGATCCATATGTCTAAAAATAGACATAGTCTAAAAATAGACTTTGCGCCAAAAATAGCATGTGGGCCCACTTAGTGAAGGCGACTTCTTTCCACTAAGCTCATCATCTTGTTGCAATCTCAACAGTCCCTCTCAACAAGATATGGATTATCTGCAACCCCTATCCTGCCTCTGTGGTATTCGAATTTACTCCTGGTGAGCGCCTTCGTCAAGATATCAGCATCCTGATCCTCCGTGGGAATGTATGAAAGTAACATGATCTTTCGCTGCACACAATCTCTGATATGATGATACCGGATGTCAATGTGTTTAGATCTATCATGAAATACTGGATTAACTGAGAGTTTGATGCAACTTTGATTATCACAATAAATCACAGTAGGCTCTAAGTGTGAACCGAACAACCCGACCAGGATCTTCCTCATCCATATAGCCTCGCATGCAGCCAAAATCGCTGCCATATACTCGGCCTCTGCTGAACTGAGTGCCACGGATCTCTGCTTCCTGTTGTACCAAGAAACTATTGTCGACCCGATATTGAAAATCCCTCCGGATGTGATCTTTCTGTCCGTTGGGCTCCCTGCCCAATCTGCATCCGTGAAGCCACATAGCTTCACCTCATCCGACTGTCTGTACCACAATCCATATCCCGATGTGCCTATGAGATATCTCAATACATGCTTCCCCGCCTTCCAAAAGATCTTGGTAGGCTTAACCATAGCTTGTGAAAGCTGGTTAACTGCATAGCATATGTCGGGTCGTGTATTGACCAGATACATAAGCGACCCCACCAACTGTTGATAAACGATGGCATCCACTACCTCTGCCCAGTAGCATCCTCCTTCCTCCATCCACGAGAAAGAGGAGTATCAAACGGGCTTACATCCATGCATGTTGAACTTCTCCGGTATCTCACAGGCATACTTGCAGAAACAAACGGTCCATCACTATCTTGCCAAATTTCCAATCCCGAAATAATGAAGGAGGCCCAGTCCTTCATCTCAAACTCTTTTACCAGATCCTCCTTGCATGAGGTATCTGTGACTCATCTTTGTCAAAATCAAAATCATCTACATAAAGTACAATGATCAACAACTTACCCTCCACCACAATCTGGTATAGGTTAGGATCCGCCTCACTCTTGGAGAATCCAAGTTCGGTGAAATAACTGTCTATCTGTGTGTACCAAGCACGAGGTGCTTGTTTCAACCCATATAACGCTCTCTTGAGCCTGCACACATGCGACTCACTGCTGAAGATCTCAAAAAATTCAGGCTACTCTATGTACACCTCCTCCTCAATGACTCTGTTGAGGAACGCAGTCTTCACATCCATCTGATGAATGTGCCACCCCATCTGTGTTGAGAGAGCAAGAATCGTCCGTATGGAAGAATATCTTGCGACAGGTGCAAAGGTCTCCTCATAATCTATCCCCTCAATCTATGAAAAGCCTCAGGCAACAAATCTTGCCTTGTACTTCTTCACACTCCCGTCAGCTGTCTGCTTCACTTTGTAGATCCATCTCGAACCCACCACTGATTTCCCTTCCAGCCTCGGGACAATCTCCCATGCACTATTTCTGACAATCAAATCATACTCTTCCACCATGGCATCTACCCATGCGGGATCCTCCACATCTTCCTCGAAAGAGGATGGCTCTTTCACGATACACTTGCTCATAAGAGCCATGTATCTAGTATATCGGTCAGGTGACTATCTCTGTCTGCGTTGTGATGTAGGTGCTCCTACAACCTTCTCTACATCTTGAGCCAGTCGCTCAGCTTCTGTAGTGCGCTTCCACCCTCTGATGGTTGGAGCTGCATGAGTGGTCTTTTCCACTCCATGAACCTCCTCTTGTGGCTGATCCACATCCTGAGGCTCATCCTTAGGAACTAATAGCTCCTCCTCTGCATGTAAGTGTGGCTCCCTCTCAAGCGAACACTTCATGACTTTCTCCTCCTAAAATTTGATATCCCGTCGCACAATAGTCTTGTGACTGTCTGGAAAATACACACGATAGTTGTGGGGCGTATCAGTGTACCCCACAAATATCCCAACCTCCGCAGTCGGCTCTAGCTTCTTCCTTGCATCCTTCGTCACATGAATTTAAACAGGTGAACCAAAAATCCTCAAATGGGAAATATCAGGCTTCTTACCAGAAAACGCCTCCTCGGGTGTACTCATGCCAAGTATCTTGTGAGGACAACGGTTCTGCACACATACTGTAGTATTGCATGCCTCCGCCCACAAGTGAATGGGTAGGCCCTGATAATGTAACATCGCCCGTGCAGCACCCACGATCGTTCTGTTCTTCCGCTCAGCAACCCCATTCTGCTGTGGGTTATGAGGTGCTATGAACTCTCTTCGAATTCCTTCTGCGCTGCAAAAGTCCTTGAATTCGCCAGAGATGAATTCACCACCATTGTCACTCCTAAGAGCCTTCACCTGCTTCCCCGATTCTTTCTCAACCAGTGCCTTGAACTCACAGAACTTTGAGTATGTCTCGCTCTTCTTCTGCATGAAGAAGATCCAGAGTGCTTTGCTGTCGAAGCTACTGAGAAAGGTCCACACACGTCTGTGTGAATTCTCTCAAGGATCGTTGTGGTGCAACTATACTTCTCATGAAAGGTGGCTTTCACAAATTTTCCCAAGGTACACCCCTTGCACTGATCTGACTACGCAAGAGTGCCTTTAGGAAGCCCAGTAGAAATCTGCTGCAGTATCTTCAAAGCTCCATGGTGAAGGTGGCCCAATCTCCGGTGCCACAACTCGCCATCATCCCGGCTCACCACTCCTTTTTCCTTGCCTGCCATTGCTGCGCAGCCATCTACCTGCATTTTATAAAGGTTCTTAACTCGAACCCCTATCCTCTGGGTCTCACCAGTTGCCTTACTGCGCAGGAAGGCCTTTCCCTCGCTAAAGACAACATCATATCCCTTGTCTTCTAACATCGCCACAGAGATAAGATTCTTCTTCAATCCTGTAACATGCATCACTTCCTTCAATACGAAAGGTTTACCAAACTCCCTCTCAAAGGAAATGGTACCGATACCGGTCGCACTGTATCTTCCATCATCTCCCATCTCGATGTGCACTCCAAGATCTTTCTCATCCATATCAATAAACAAATCTCGATCTCTTGTCATGTGAAAAGACGCACCACTGTCCAGAAACCACACTGAACCCATCACACTTGAGACCAAGTATGTGATCAGCGAAAAATCCTGCTCAAACTGCGAGGCTAAGGCCTCTCCAGCTGCAGATCCAGCAGCCTTCTTATTTTTCTTCTTCTGCGGACAATTTTTGGCATAATGTCCGTGTTGGTGACAGTGAAAGCACTTCACCTTGGACATGTCCTGCTTCTTGCCTTTCACACCGGAATGAGAAGCTTTCTTGCTCTTCCCCTTCTTTGCTTTGGCAGCCAAAGCGCAATTCTCTTCATCAAAGTTCTTTGATGATGATCCGTCCCTGGTACTCTGCCTTATCTCCTCTTGCACAAGATCCGACCAAAGTCGCTCCCATCCTGGCAATTTCTCCCGACCATTTACAGAGTCCTGATAGGAATGCCAACTCTTCGGGAGCCCAAGGAGAGCCAAGCTCACCAAGTCCTTATCATCTACAGTCACCCCCACACTTCCCATCTCATCCCTGCATTGGGTGAACTTCGTGAGGTACTTGGGCATACTGTCGCCTTTCTCCATCTTTATGTTTCTGAGTTTATCCTTGAGCGCCAACTTCCTCTGGTCGCTCTTGCTTTGGAATAAAGCTGTCAAGGCTTTCCACATCAAGAATGGAGAAGCCTTACCATGCAAGCTGGACACTATGTGATCCTTCATGCCCTCCAACAGAATCCTTCGACACTTTGCTGTCTTCTTTTGCCATGCGTCAAGTACGGCAGCATCGCTAGAAGTAGGCTTTGGAACTTCAGCATCTATAAACTCCTTCAACCCATTGTCATCCAGCACCGCCTCCATCCTGTCCTTCCATGCAATATAATTCGAGCTACCCTCAAGGGCATACTCCAATTGCAATCCGTTGAAAGACATTTCAACTTTGACACCAAGAAAAACACTGCTGCAAATTCGAATTCCACCAGCACAAAACTCAACCGCTTTAATGTTTTGCAATTGCTCCAATGATCAATATCGCTCTGATACCATGTATAAATTTGAATAAATGTTAAATTATTCACCGATATTATCCTGATCACACACTATTTGAGCTTCATGCATAATACATAACCTCTTCTACCATTGATCATTAATTGCAGAAATATAAACAATCACATGCGCACATTAAAACCATAAACAATCACACATATAAACACAGTATTTATGGGAAATCTTAAAGCTGAAAACCCCCAAATATCTGTATATTATAATGATAGAGATCATGTAACAATGATTGTACAAACTCCTCACAAGCTCTCAGTACAATCTCCAATTGTTACACACTACACAAGCTCATATCTAACAAAACACATGCTCCAATCTACTCCACCTGTTAGCCTGCCTCTACTGTGCAATCCAAGATGAATAATGGTTGAATCCAAGTTCGAATCCACTTGGTATGCATTGCGCAATCCTCATTGGTATCTCCATCAATGTGTGGTGCAAACTCATGCACCAATATAGTCACAACTGATAGTCACACTGCTCTTTCACCTACCTCTCCACTGGTCTCCACTGAAACTGTCCATGCACTGAAGTTAACTGATGTATTCTTTGGTTGATTAATGAGTTAATAATTAGTGAATTAATTAATAATTAATTCACACCACTCTCACTAGTGTATCAATCAGTTAGACTAGATACAACTAGCTCAACTATGTTTGACTCAGTTAAACTGAATACAACTCCACTAACTTCCTCAATCAACTCCACCAAATTCTGTCACATGAGTTCTAACTGAAGTCAACATGCAATAGCTCCACTAAACCCTAGGAATAGTGCAATTCCTTCTGTCAGCTGCATGTGCCACTTCTGTGCACTCAAATGAAGTGCTCCAAGAGGATAAGATAATGTTTAGAGTCCAAATATTATTAAGAGCTAATAATATTCGACATATCTATTTTTAGACTGGCAATCTAAAAATAGATTCTACCCAGTATGTCTAAAAATAGAAGTCCATCTATTTTTTCCGACTTGACCAACCATCCACAAATAGCATCCTGCAACTCATAGAACATGATCCATATGTATAAAAATATACATAGTCTAAAAATAGACTTTGCGCCAAAAATAGCCTGCGGGCCCACTTAGTGAAGGCGACTTCTTTCCACTAAGCTCATCATCTTGTTGCAATCTCAACAGTTGGAATCACGATTGTCGTTAGACCAAAACCCGCAGACTTTAGTCTCTGCTACAATCGCCAAAGTTAGGATCCACGAGAGGCAGTTAGTCCATGTCACAAAACACATGAGGAGCATTGAACCCAATGTCCAACAATCCCCCCCCCAATGCAAGCCGGGTGAGTTTCGAACTCGAGACTTGTCGCTCTGATACTACTTGTTGGAATCACGATTGTCGTTAGACCAAAACCTGTAGGCTTTAGTCTCCGCTACAATCGCCAGAGTAAGGATCCATGAGAGGCGGTTAGTCCATGTTGCGAAACACACAAGGAGCATTGAACCCAATGTCCAACAGGCCCCTCGGGCCACCAACAGCCCAAATCTGATTCTGAGAATCGGTAGGCAGCCACCAATGGCTCAAATTCAATTCTGAGAATCGGATTTGAGTAGTTGGTGGTCGTATGTCGTGAGCGAGTGGAGTTGCAACAGCTCCGCCCACCCACGGTAGACTGCCCCTCGAGCAACCAACAGCTCACATATGATTCTCAGAATCGGATTTGAGCCAATGGTAGCCACCTGCAATGGAAAGGCAGAGTTGCTGTAGCTCCGCCTGCCCACGACAAGCAGCCACCAACAACTAAAATATGATTCTGAGAATCAAATCCGATTCTCAAAATCAGATTTGAGCCATTACTGGGCCAAGGGACCGAATTTGTATATTTTTTATTTTTTTAATTATAACTATTAATTTTTTTAATCAATTTAATTATTTGTTTAGTTTTTGTTTGTTATTTTACTTTTTTATATCTTACATTTTTTTTTTAAATGTTTTTTTTTAATTCTTATTTAATTAAATATTTTTTATAATTGGTTTTTTATAATGTTTTCTATTTTTTAATGTTTTATTATTATTATTATTATATTTAAGTTTTTTAATTTTTTAATTTTAAATTTTATTATTTATTTTTTTAATGTGTTTTTTAATATATATATATATATATATATATATATATATATATATATATATATATATATATATATATATATATATATATATATATATATATATATATTAAAAAAAAAACAAATTATGTTTTTTTTATGTATGTTTTATAATAAAAAAACTTGACCTTTTTATGTTTGATATTTTTTTTTTGGATTTTTATATATTGTTATATATTTGATTTTTTTTGTCTTTTTTTATTTTTATTTTTTTCTAATATATACTTTTATTTACTTTTTATTGTTATTTTTAAATTTTGTTTTGTTTTTTTTTTTTTTCATTTTTTTTGAAAGTTTGTGGGAGTCATGATATTTTATCTTTTATGTTATTATTTCAAAATGTTGAAAATCTATCCTCAAGAAAAAAAAAGTATGTTTTTTGCACCAAAAAAATTGTTTTCACTGCCATGTTTAGGACATGTTGAAAAGTTACCCATATATATATATAATGAATATAAAAAAATACAAAAAATAATAATAAAAAATGGTATTCCAACATCAACACTTTTCGTTTTCAAGTTGTCTTTCTATGTTTTTGGAGTTTTTTTTGCTAGAGCTCTACTTTTTAGTTTTTAGTTTGTGTTTCATAGTTTACCATGCTTTTTTTTTTCTTTCAATTTAATGATATATATTAATAAACTTAAATAGTAATAAGCTTAAAAAACAATTAACCATTCAATTATCAATAACATTAGTAATATTCCCCATTAAATGTTAAATTTTAAGAAACACATCTCATAATATAAGTTATCATAAGTTAAATTGTGAAATATATATAGCACTTTGATTTGTAAAAATATGTTTTAATATTTTTTTAAAAGATGGTTAAAATGTGCATATCACTTTGAAGGTTATAAAATTAAATCACTTTTTTTAATTATAAGGAAGTGGTTTCATTTTGGAAAATTGAAAATATACAAAGAATAAGTATTGCTAAAGATTTTTAGGTGGGAAATAAGGAAAGGTATAGGTTGTTAATTTTTTCCAGAGGAATACGAATTTTCTCCTTGAATTAAGTAGCTTACCGAAAACTTTGTATTTGGAAGTAGGAAAGCAAACTTCCTAGTATTTGGAAGTAATAAAGGAAGCTTCCTAGCTTGCTTACTTTAAGAGGTAGAGACGAAGAAGATTAGGAAAATTATATTGCATGGTTAAGGTCAAGCCACATGAGAATCAAGGAAGTGGAAGATGAATTTATATGGTAAAAAACATGCAAGGGGAATGCATATTCCTTGTTATCACCTAAAAATAACTCACTCAAATAATCATCAATTAAACATAGTAGTATGCTACCACATGAAAATAATACACCATTTTAGGAGAGCATTTAAAACTGTACAAGGTGTGTTTCCATGCATTTGCATGACTTAGGAATTTGAGTTCTGCATGATTTGAAAAATTGTTCCTACAATAGCTATACAAATCTTCCCAACATGAAATATCAACCACTTTTGACGCATTGAATGTAGAAAATCCCATCATGATTAATTTAGAGAGAGAGTATGAGGATCCTTGAGCTTTATTCACATTGAGGATAATGTCTTATTGTGGTTTCATGTCCACTTGTTCATGGGGAACACAATTCAAATGTGGACTTTTCCCTATTGAAACCAATTTTAGTGGAGCATGAAACTTGGCTATAGAATGAATTCATGGGGCTACATTTTGAAAGAGAAAGACATCAAAAAGTTATGTTGGTTGGATGATCCTTGACAACTAGTATCTTAAGCTATAATTTTATGCAACCATAACTACAAGCTTGTATTTGGCCTCTTTCATTGGACAACCCAAGCACGCTTCTTCATTGTATTAGAGAGAGTGTGTCCTATTAGATAAATAAGAACCATCCCAAAGAGATTAGGAGAGTCTGTAACTCAAAAATTCTCCAAGGCGTATCTCAAATGCCTAAGAGTTCTTCATTGGTAATATAAAGAGTCACTTGCTGCATGTTTCTTCTCTAGTTTAATTTCTAGTTTCTTACACTCTTCTTTGTTTATTTATTACTTGAAATAATACTTTTTTATGGTCTAACTCTACTAACCATTCATTTTTGTATATAATGTGATGCCCTTCACTATATCAAAGGGTGTTTCCACTCATTCTTACAAAGAAAACAACTCAATACTCCCAAGGTTGACTAAATGGATTTATGTGACTTTGATGGGATGGGTGAATATATATGGTAATAGAAAGACATATGGAAGTACAAGTGCCTTTTAAAGTCTTATATTTTTATGTGGATTACACTTAGAAGAAAAAAGGGTCTCACTTAGGATGTATTGTAGAAGTGTAATAGACATGTACATGACTAGTATACCCTACATAAAAAGAATGTGGAAATTTTAATACCCCTACTAGAGTCTTGTACATATTTTGTCCATGTATGGAAAGAGGTGGAAGGTATTGCTAGTTTAAGGAATTTTTGGCTTAGGGATTTTCTTAAGGGAGGTTTGAAAACTTGGTGCTCTAATTATACTTTGAAAAGGTTCAAAACTCTCCCTTTCATTATAAATTGGGGCATTTGTCTTGTTGGTAATACAAGAATATTTGAGGATATGTTATTCTTCCTACTCGGTATGATATGTGGAGTAATTTTGTTTTGGATAGTTTTAAACTAACTCAAAATATAAATCACAGTGTCAAATTTATATAGAGCATATTGACAAAAATGGAGCTTGGGCATAATTTGATGAAGCGTGGTGTTGTAATTTACAGACTTTTAAAAATTTACCATTAGTGTATGAGAGAAGGCTAGTGAACTATTCTAACAGGAGAACTACTACACATATATGAGAGAAGGGACAGCTAACCCAATTAGTGGGAGATAAATGAGCACTTTATATTAATGTACCATAATTTCTCTCTCTCTCTCTCTCTCTCTCTCTCACATCATGTTTATTAGTTTTCTATATTTTTAGTTACTAGGTAGTTGTAACAATATAACTACCTAAGTTAACTATGTAATATTCCAAAAATAGCTTGCAACTAATTGGAATATTAAAGTTTTGTTTTGTCACTTAGATAGGAGAATAAGTGGGTAGGTACACCCATAAATCTCTTTATAAAGAATAAAACGACTTCTTATGTGAATATGGATCATCATTTCAGCTTAATAAATCTCCCTAAGGTGTGAGCAGGGGCTAGAGCATGTGGACTAGGTCAATGTTGACCAAATCAATAATGTTGTTATGGAGCTAGTGGGGGTTTATTGGAGGACAACGCAGTCATTAAGGAGGAGTTTATGCATGAAAGTAACTCCTTTAATGAGTGGGACCCGGGGTGAGGAAGCTCACCAAGCATAAAAGGAAGAGTATGGAAGCATTAGAAGACATGGATTTGTATTATTTATTTTGATCTTTTTAGATCTAGATTTTTCATGTGACATATCTATTCATGCTTTTGTTGTTTAGTAGGGTTCATTGTGATGTTTATCACAAGGGTGTTTCCGAGCGGAAATCCCACCCTCATCCTCGGGGGACTTTGAGTGCCTACTCAGGAGAGTTTGTCTTGAGTTGTATTACCACTATCTGGCATTTTTCCAAGCTTCATTCTTCTTCTACAGTGCAGTCTATTCTAGATCTGTGTTGTGTTGCAGGGATGTAGCATTGGAGGGTTGTAAAACCCCATTTCTAAGATTGTTTTCCATTGGAGGGTTCATCCTTTTATCCAAGAGGCTTGTAAGGAATTCCTTGGATCATCATTTCCATATTTGGTAGGAGGCCAAGTAGCTACCATTAATTACAGCGCAGTTCCCTGAAGGACTGCGTTATTTTAGAGAGCAGCTGCAGCAGTGGGTTTATTGCTCTATTTGGAGTGTTTGGATTTCCTATGTGGGGATCAGCCCTTCATTTAGGAGATCTATTGGAGGTGTATCAACCATCTCATATTTCAGATCAGCCACCTCCTATTAGTGATTTAGTTGCAGTTATTATTCAACCCTAGGGCCATATCTTATTATTTCATATATTGTGTATTTTTGGAGACCTTTTCTGGGTTGTCTTGGAAATCTGTTTTGGAGCATAGATCTCTAGTCTTAGAAATTTTGGAGCATTGTATTAGCAGACATATATATTTATATCTTTCATTTGTTCCTCTCTCATAGACAGCGCAGTTATAGCATTCTAGCATTCCTTGTATTAGCATTATTTTACATTTTGATATATTGTTTCATGGGAGGCTTGTTTCCCCAATCTTGAGTGAGATTTTTCTCAAGATCTTGTACTTATTTTCTACTAATAATCATAATGGAATGGCTCTATGGTTTTCTCATGTATTGATCTATTGGCATTTCTACATAATTCCATTTTTATGTCTTGTATTGTTGCTCTCCCAATTTTGGGATATTACAATGGTAAGAGCATAATCTTGGCTCAGTCTGTGTACTTCAGCTATTATGTCATCTAAAGAAGCTTCTCATAGAAAGGAGAAGATTTTCAAAAGATATGGATGCAAGACTCCATTATGAGGAGAAATGAAAGGGAAGGAGTTCTCAAGACTTCTTCTTCAAACTATGTAAGGCATTGACAGAGACATCAAAGAGATGAGAATGGAGAGATATAGAAATTCTCTAAAGGGGTTTGCACATGAAAGAAGCTCCATCATTTCACATTATGGGTGTGAGCATTTAGCTACACCATCAGATCTACAATGTGGTACCATGCCTACATTCTTAGCAAGAGAAGAAGAGGAAGGAGACACACCAAAGGAAAAGACTCTTGGTGACTATCTCCAAGAATATAAATTTCAGTCTAGAAGATTCAAGGATCATCTATACTTCCAATGGTTTTGTCAAATCAAAGAAAATAGAAGACCCAGTAACCAAAATAGAAGAAGAGGGTGCATGCAATACACTT
This sequence comes from Pinus albicaulis, assembly GCA_034641835.2. Lineage (NCBI taxonomy): Eukaryota > Viridiplantae > Streptophyta > Pinopsida > Pinales > Pinaceae > Pinus > Pinus albicaulis. The sequence continues at coordinate 1,059,425,987 of CM076578.1, forward strand.
TGGGTAGATTATTTCTACCTACTTTTGATGGGTCACCCAAGTGCACACCCAAGGCTTGGGTAACGAAGTTTGACACATTTTTACAGCTGCATCAAGTTTCAGAAAAGGAGGCCATTAAGGTAGCAGTGCTGCACCTTGAAAGTAAGGCTTATGCTTGGTGTTTTTATGAATCTTATTCATTGAATCATGCAAATATATCTGCTTATGCAAAGTTCACTAGGAGGTTAGTGAAAATATTTGATCAAAAACATTTTGAAACTTCCTTGGGTGAGATAGCCAAAACCAAGAAATAAGAACCTTTGCATGAGTTGGAAGGATCCATGAAACCAACTCCATTTTAGAATATAGTTGAGGGGATTAAAGATTTGAAAAATTCCTTGTCAAGGGAAAAAGCCCCACTTCAGCAAGAGCTTTCTTCTCAAGAGGAATACATGAGGATTCCTCCTTCAAGATGGGATCAATCCAAAGGTTCTATTAATAATTAGGTATTCTCCAATGATGAGGAGAAGGAAGAAGGAGAGCTGGAAAGAGCCTCCAGCGTTGTAAAAGGAGGAGATCCACCACTATTTGGAGAAGGAAATGAAGCAATTTCTTCAACGAGAGGAGCTCTTGTATCTTTGCAAGAAGTCCCAAAGGATCTCACATAAGAAGATCAGGAGCAGAATGTGTCTATATTGATAAACAATGAGACAAGACAATGGAGGAATTTTGTTCCAACATTGACCACATTTTTGGGGACATACATCATGATAGATCACTTATTTGTGATTAAGACTCTTGACACGAATATGACCTTGGGTGTGCATGGGTTGATTACATGGGAGAAGAGCACCTTAGACTGTGAGATCTTGCAGAAGGTAGGAGAATATGAGAAGGATGGCCAACATCAAGTGATTGGGAACAGACACACCCATCCATTTCAGGAGGTTCATGCACAGAAGAAGGAGACTGATTTTCGTAGTGAAAGCAGGGACAAATCATTCCACTTAAATATGAAGCCTACTTTAGGCCTTGATGTCTCATTACATGGAGGCATTCAACCAGGGAGACCCCATGATGGGAATATGATCAAATAATTCTCTCAACATGGTGCATCATTGATAGATTTGGCTAAGGAAGGAGCCTTGGGAGGAGCTAGCATAATGCAGAGAACCTTTGATGGGTTCAAAGGAGGGATGAGAAATTTTCTGATATGGACATTGTCATTTCCCACTTAGCTATTTGCACTGAAAGATGATTATTCAGGAATCTGTGATGGCACAAGCATGGTTTCAGAGGGCTACTCCATAGTCTTAGGGAAGCAAATGATACTTCCACACATGAGGAATATTTCTGAATATGACAAGAGGTTATTGACACTCTTGTATGCATTGGCCAAACTATGGAAGTTTTGGATGGGAAACACCTTCCAAGAGGAGGTTGACCTCCATGTACTTCAATATTTTCTTGGGCAAGATCAGCTGCAAGGAAGGTAGCAAAATGTGGGGTAGTAGTACTCCAAAATGTGGTTTCGGCATTGAGCATATCAAAGAGGAGAGCTATGTTGTAACGGGTGCTTCATTTCAGATTTCAACAGCATTGTCATCGTTGGGAAGCCTAGATCCATATTGGGAGTCCCAACTATTGGTGGAATATTCCAAGAACCTCTTCACATGTAAGGTTCTTGATGGACAAGTGATAGATGGGATATATAGAGTGGTTGATGGAGTCATGTATTTCCATGATCATATCTACTTGAATAAAGACTCCAAACTCAAGGAGAAAATTTTGCATGCAACATATGAGGTACTCTTTTCAAGGAATGTAGGTTTCATTGAGTCTTATCACACCATCATGGAGGGATTTTATTGGGAGGATCTCAAAGAATATGTTCTCCAACATATTAGGAGATATGTAGCTTGTTCAATGTATGTGGAGGAAATCAACCACCTTGCAAGGTTGTTACAATCACTTCCCCTTTTGATGGAGAAATGGGAAGGCTCATCTATGGACCTCTTCACCAACTTGCCTACAATATATGGTAAGGATTGTGTCTTGATGTTTATTGATCATCTAACCATGTATGTATATCCTTTGCCATACATTTGCAGCACATTTCTCTACAAGAGAGTAAGTCTCTCTTTGGGTTTCATGGTCCTTATGGGACTACATTCATTGATGGGAATGGCCACTTTCTAGAGGAATTTGGGAAAGAACTATTTTTCTTGGTTCATATTCAAAAAACACCTAATATCCTCTACTATTTTCAAGATTTTCAGAATCTTATGGAAACAAGAAAGTGGTTGGATGGCCACTTATCATATCATGTTTTGAGACAACTAGAAGTAGAACAACATTGGTCTCACTTGAGGGACTATTGTCACCATCCAGCATGTTATATGACACTTAGTCCATTTTTCTTTTGGAGCCCTTATGGTGATGACCTTCTATTCACTATATGTGGGAGATATTGGGCAAGAGAGGTTCCTAGAACCAAGGAGTGGGATCATGAGACTCCAAGTACCTTTTGGCTTCCTAAGGATGATATTATTGAAGCCCAAGATCAAAATCTCCATATTTATCATAAATGGAGAGAGAGACAACGTTATTTGAATAACTTGATCTCTCATTTTTAGCCATGCATCCCTTATACATTGCAGGAGCAAGGAATTGGTGATTGTTTCTATGAGCTACCAAGGATGGCTCACTTTGCTTGGATGATAGCATGGAGATTGGATTTTCTCATTGAGATTGAGGCACCCAACATTTACCATCTCTCATTCCTTGAGGAGGCCAATGGACAGCATATAATGTTTTCCATATATCTCCCACTTCTTCATGATGAGAGCTATTTGGTTTATCTACCAAAGGCTAACTTGTATACTTGGGAGGTGACATATCCAATGGAATTTTTGCAGTATCCTTGAAGTTGCTTGAGGACAAGCAACATTTTGGAGGGGAGGATTGTAATATTCCAAAATTATGTTGCAGCTAGTTGGAATATTAAAGTTTTGTTTTGTCACTTAGAAAGGATAATAAGTGGGTAGGGAGACCCATAAATCTATTTATAAATAATAATAAAACTTCTTATGTGAATGTGTATCATCATTTCAGCTTAATAAATCACCCTAAGGTGTGAACAGGGGCTAGAGCATGTGGAATAGGTCAATGTTGACCAAATGAATAGCGTTGTTATGGAGCTAGTGGGGGTTTATTGGAGGACATTGCAGTCATTAAGGAGGAGTGTGTGCATGAGAGTAACTCATTTAATGAGTGGGGCCTAGGGTGAGGAAGCTCACCAAGCATAAAAGGAAGAGGATGGTAGCATTAGAAGACATGGATTTTTATTATTGATTTTGATCATTTTAGATCTGGATTTGTCATGTGACATATCTATGCATGTTTTTGTTGTTAAGCAGGGTTTGTTGTGTTGTTTAGCACAAGGGTGTTTCCAAGCGGAAATCCCACCCTCGTGCTTGGGGGACTTCGAATGCCTACTTAGGAGAGGTTATCTTGAGCTCCATTACCACTATCCATCATTTGGCCATGCTTCAATCTTCTTCTATAGTGAAATATATTCCAGATCTGTGTTGTGTTGCAAGGGTTTAGCAGTGGAGGGTTGTAAAACCCTATTTCTAAGCTTGTTTTCCATTGGAGGGTTCATCCTTTCATCTGGGAGGCTTGTGAAGAAGTCCTTGGAGCATCATTTCCATATTTTGTAAGAGGCCAAGTAGCTACCAACATCTACGGTGCAATTTCCCTCAAGGACTTTGTTATTTTAGGGAGCAATTGCAACAGTGGGTTTATTGCCCTATTTGGAGTGTTTGGATTTCCTGTGTGGGGATTAGCCCTTTCTTTAGGAGATCTATTGGAGGAGGATCATCCATCTCATATATCATATCAGCCACCTCCTATCAGTGATTCAGTTGCAGTGATTATTCATCCCTAGGGCCATATCTTGCTATTTTGTATATTGTATATTTTCGGAAACCTTTTCTAGGTTGTCTTGGAAATCTGTTTTGGATCATAGGTCTCTAGTCTTAGCACTTTTGGAGCCTTGTATCAGCAGAAATATTATTTTCTATCTTTCAGTTGTTACTCTCTCATAGATAGCGTAGTTATAGCATTCTAGCATTTCTTGTATTAGCAGCATTTTACAGTTTGATGTATTGTTTCATGGGGGACTTGTTTCCCCAATCTTGAGTGACATTTTCCTGAAGATATTGTACTTATTTTATGCTAATAATCATAATGGAATGGCTCTATGGTTGTCTCATGTATTGATCTATTGACATTTCTACATAATTCCATTTTTATGTCTTGTATTGTTTCTCTCCCAATTTTTGGATATTACAAACTAATCAACTTACAATTCAACTTGATCGATTGACTGTAACAATCTAACTACCTAAGTTAGGTAATCAACTTACAATTCAACTTGATCAATTGACTCCACTTATGATTTTGATCGACATAATCTTTGAATAGATAGTATACAAAGTCCAAATGTCAATTCTAGTTGACTAAGTTGACTAACTCCTCCGACATCTCCCCCCAACTTAGTTTCTTTCTTATCTTAAGCAAGTGGGAGATGTGGATTACAATGAGAAGATTTTTCAAAAGAAAGATGAAGATAATTCTTTTTAGGGAATATAATATTCATAATTACATTTTTTTCTATTGTTTTAGTTGTTCAATATGGATTGTTGTGCATTAATTGGTTCTTGATTTTATAGACATTGAATCTGGACCCTTGATGCAACCATTGGTCAACTATATGTAGAATAAAAAATTAGTACGCAAACTCATTTGTAGTCATGGAATAACAATTCAGAATTGGAAGTCTCTTCTTTATTTATAGGCTAAAGTGAGAGAATGAAATTATGTCCCATGAGTGGTAATTATTTTAGTGCAGTTAGAATTATGAGCGTATTTAATGAGCTCTCATGTGAAGTTTTCATACAAGTGCCATTTTTCCACTAGTTGACTGAGGTGCACAATGGACTAGTCGAGTCAATTTCCTCTAATAAGACATTTCTTTGATTGTTATGTCAAATTTTCAAACCAATTTTAATTCTACAGTTGATTCTTAATTGGTGTCGTCGTTGATTCAATTTGACCAATCAACTTTCTTGGATTTTATCATGCAATTTATCTATTTATTTTATTCTCTCATTTTCCTTTTTATTGAATTCATGTCATAAGTCTTAGTTTGTTTATTGCATTCTATGAGAGTGTATTCTATTGGTAATATTGAGATTTTATTGTATACTTCTTCTATTTCTCCAAGATTTTTCTCCTTGATTTCTTATGTAACTTGTAAATAATTATACTTATTTATGACTATGATCATGTATGATAGGCTCCATTCTAAGTATTTTTACAATGACTTCTAATAATTGGTTTTATTTATAGTTATCATTATGTGTTTTTAATATATAGTTTGAAATAATAAAATAAATTCTCAATTTCCACAAGAGTGGTTTTCAGTTGCGTGTAGGCCTATTCGTGCCCCCCTAGAGTTTTATTCCCTTAGACCCAATCACATGTATCAATCATAGTAATTTTTTAGCCATGCATGATTTACCACTCTATTGAATAGGTGCCCTTGTAGTTTTCCTGGTTGTATAACTTTGGATGGTCATATTCTTCAATAATGTATGGACCTAACTACATAATTTCTAGTTTTTGTAGCTTTCCTTTTATTCTATTGTCATAAAGAAGAACCAAGATCCCTTGCTTTATATCATTCTTTTTCACATGTTATTCATGTAAATATTTATGTTGTGTATTTTGGATTTCCTGATGATGTTTTTTAATTTGTCGGTATTCTTCTAATTTTTTTAGTTGATTGAACCCTTATTTCTTAGCTCTATCAATATAATATCTAAGGACACATGATTTTTTGAAATGTTGGTCCAAAAGTGTAGTGGTACTACAAGTTCCTACCCATACACTAGCTTAAATGGTGTTTGTCCAGTTGCTCATTTGTAAGTTGTCTTGCATGCCCAAAGTGTTGCTATTAATTTTTCATCCTACTCATTGAAAATGATTCCACATATTTTTATCAATCCTTTGTGCAAAGTTTTGTTAAATTCCTTGAATGCACCATTTGTTTGTGTTTGGTATGAAAATGGTTTTCTATGATCAATTAAAAATTTCTTTAGTAGCACTATGATTGTTCCATTCACAAAGTGTGTCCTTTGATCACTTATAATAGTGAGGTGGCACCCAAATATGGTAATGATGTTCTCATAGATACTTTGATACTACTACTTTGTGCATGATTCGACTAGCACGACTTCTACAATTTTTTTTATATCCAACCATGATAATAATGTATTTTGATCCAATTATTTTTGCTCATTATCGGAATGGACCAATAAATTCAATTGACCAAATTTAAAATAGTAAGCATGGGCTAACCAATTTCAAAGGCACTTTGTCTTTCTGAAGGGATCAACCTATTCATTGGAAAATGTCACATTTCTTTATAATATTCTGGTAGTTTTCATGTAGTGCTTCCCACCAAATTTCAGCTTGAAGACTCTTCTTTGTCATTGTATTTTCTTGAAAGTTTCCTTTTGTAGATCCTCCATGTGCCTCATCAAGTATTCCTTCTCTTTCATGTTCCAAGAAATATATTCTAAGGTCATCATCAGGTCCTAACATATACAAAAATCCATTCATTATTTTGAATGGTGTTGTTTTCATCGTCAGGATATTATTTTTATTCTTATGAAATTCTCCATGAGCCTTTCCCTTTTTTCTAATAATTATATTATTTTAGCTAAGTCTTCTAGAATATAACCAACTTTGAAGGTAAGCATTTGGAAGGTCATCATCAATCCCGATTTTTTTTTCATACATTGAGAGGAGACAAATGGTTGGGCCTAGCATTATTTTTCCCTAGTCAGACTATTACATCAAATTCCAATTCCTAGAGTATAAAAGTTGCTACTAAATTATACATTGGTTCATGGGTTTTTTCACTAGATATTTTAATGTCTAGTGATCTGTATGAATTTAAATGGATTTTCTAGTAAGTAATGCTAAAATTTGTGTAGATAAAATATCATGGATAAGCCTTTTCTTTCTTTCGACGAGTAATTTCATTCAGCTTTATTGAGCTTCCAACAAGCATATGCATTAGGGTGATCGATTCTGTCATCACTAGTTTGGGCTAACACTACTCCAACTATCACATTCAAAGCATCGCCATGGACGTGAAATTATTTGACTAGCGGGCAGATCCTAAGATTGGTGCCTCTACCAACATTGCTTTGAGTAATCTGAATAATGCATTGCATTCATTAATCTAATTGAACTCAACATTTTTCCTTAACAACTCATTGATGGGAAAATTTATATATGAGTAATTCCATATAAAATTTTAATAATATCTTGTATGCCCCAAAAATATTTTTAATTTGATTATTATTATTGTAGTTTGAGATCGATAATTATCTTGATTTTAACGATATTGAATTTTATTTATTTCTTGTATACAACGTGCCCCAACAATATTGTAATTGGCGTTGCAAAAAAACACTTCTTCGTATTAAGGGAAAGGTGTAACTGTCAACACCTTTCCAACATCATTCTCAACGAGTGAATATGTTACCTTAATAGATTTCAAATAGTCTAGTGGTAAAAGTACAAAGCCATGGTCTTGTAAATATATTCTTAGAATTCTTTCACAGTGGTTCTAGAGAATACTAATAATGCCTTTTTTAGAGTGATTAGCATTATTTTGTACGCAAATGACCTAAATTTGTACACAAATGTCATTTTTTCTTGATCTTCAACAACTATGGGTACTTCATTATAGCTTGAAAAACCCTCTATGAAAAAATAGCATTCGTGTCCTATGACATCATTAATGATTTCAACAACAACCAAAGTTGGGAATGGATCAATGATTATTAGTTTATTCAAACCTCAGAATTCAACATGAATTATTAACTTTTGTGGGCCATGATATTTTGGTTGATTGACCAGTGGCCTTCCCATTCTAATTCATTAATGGGATATAATATACTTGCAAATAACATTCCTTCAATTTCTTTTTGTACAATAGGTATATATTTATGTGCTAGCTTGTATGGGTTCTTCTTAAACAATTTAGCATTCAGAACGAGTTCAATCTTTATCTCCCCCATTTCTTTAACTAGAAATTTCAATTATATACAATATTTTGCATAAGAATCTTGATAGTCACAAAGAGGGTCGACTATTTTCTGCTATTTTGTTTTAACCAATAATCACTTATCCAAACCATCTTGGGTTGTTCATTTGTATAAATGTTAAATTATGTTATTTTTATTGTTGCATCCATTCATCTAGGTGACTTTGATTTATCCAACTCTTTTCCTTCAATAAATTTGTTTTGAGATTGAGGGAAGTTGGGTTTTTTCTGACTTTTCATTTAAATTTCTCAATATGCATAATATTTTTTTTACTTGTTTGTTCACCTTTTTTTCCTCATTTTTCCATCTAAAATTGAATAATAGAAAATTAATGTTTTCTGCATCAATATGATGAGTTTTCAGTTTCTTATGACCTAGCACTCTGTTACAAGTTCAATTTGACACCATGTCAAATTTAGACGTGAATCTTTTTATATTTCTCTGTTATGCAACTAGCTCACAAAATAGAAGAAAAAATAGATCAACGACTTAGAAATCAGCCTCTTCGAGGGACATTCTCAAGGTTCTGGTTTTTCTAAGTAATGTTTTATTTCTTTCATTGCTTCCATGTTTATTTTTTCCTAGCTCAATCTTAAAATATTGGATAAAATTTTCTTTGATATCTGGCCAAGTCAACATGTCACCTTCTGCCTCATCGATTTTATGCAATTTATATGGTATCTCATCAAGGTTATTTGGGAATATATGAGGTCAGATACATTTTCCTCTACACCCTATTGTTTCCCATTCATTCTTGCATTGTTTTATATGGGTATTAGGACCATGATTGATTCTAAATTTTGGGGTGTGGACTTAAGTATACACTTTATGACCATCTAATAATTTTATAAAATATATTGTTTTAGTTGACCAAGTATCCAACCTTGGGACATGCACTTTCCACCATCTTGCTACTTGACCACCGTTGGGGCCAAGGAGGAAAAGGGGAAAGGGAGGAAAATTTTGAAAATTTACCAAGTATGGAGGAATCACACAGAGAATGGTGAACACCACACACAACATGCTACATAGATGCTTGACAAACAATGTAGATGTGTGATGCAGGACAAGAATATTGTGCCATAACTGAAAGATTCTTCGACCGATAGTAAATCCTCCAACTATAATAGTTGGTTGTGGACAATAGTTGTGATTTGACCCAGTATGGTCCAAAAATCGACTGGGTCTTGGCATGTACGAGGAAAACTCATTAGGGTGAGTTGGCTGAAGATTCCCTAGAGCATGATGCTAAAGGATAAAGTGATATAATAAACTATTTTCAATGATAGAGGGTTCTACTTTTTGGCTCTATTGATGATTTTTCATTTTAGTTGTCAGAATTCACTTTGTATATGGTTGTTCTATGTTGATCAAAGCTTGTATTCTTGGTTTTGATAGTCTGTTGTTAAACTATTAATATTTACTCTTTTTTACTGTAATGGTGTTGGCCCAATAATAAAAAGATGGAAATTGGTGTTCTAAGTTCCATCATTTGGGTGTATAATTGCTACAGTAATGTGTATTCATGATTTTTGTTGTTAATATAAAATATTTGGTGGTGTATGATTAGTTTCTCATGGATCTATTTTATTTTACATTGACATCGATGAATGAATGATAGAGTTTTGGCACAAAGTTCTAACAAATGATCCCAATTAATATGATGCAGTTATGATAATTTTTATGCATGAATGAGTTATGTTTCCTCTTCTTTGCATCAGAATTATCTTTGCACTCACACAATGAATTATTGTCCAACTAGTGCACCATGTAGTTTCCTAGGAATGGTTTGAGTTCTGATGTAAAAAAATTGGAATATATTTATGGTTAATGAAATTATTTGTGACATATGGAAAGTGCACTAGTTTGGGATGGTTTATTTTGAACTAGAGTCGTCTTTATTTACCTTCTTTCCTTGAATAACCTTCAAAGGTTATGCAAACCCATCAATATACCTCGAGTGATACCTCACTTGTTCGTAGGTGTTGAAAATGGTTAGATCTGAGGGGGCTTTGGTTCTATACATCTGAATCATGGGTCACCCCCGTGTGCCACAAATGGTTCTGTTGTCGAGATCTTAAGGTCTATGTTAGAGAGGGGATGTGGAGGCTGACCAGAGAAGAAGTAGAATGGTGGTTGGACCATAGACAACACGATTTCATTGTGGAATATTCTAGAAATATGCATATTAGTCCAAAAGAATGGTTGTAGAGGTACATCTTGATTATTTTTTATTTCTTGAAGATTTTATTTACAAAGTTCCATATCATTTTGTGAGAGTGGTTGAAGTGACATACAAAGTGATGAGGCCTGTGGAATCTACTAGAGTGATATAAATTGATGCCAAAACCATTATAGAGGGTGTACACTATTAATAGCCTCCATGTAGCCTTGTATCTAGAGATATTGATTTTTGGTTAGCTAGTGTGTTAAAAGGCTACATAGTTGAATTTGTAGTAGAGTCCACATAGTCCTTCAATGAAGCTAAGTGATACTTATTATGGGAACCACGAGGATGGTATTTTAGGATATTATCATCTTGGATAAAAATTCTACTCTATGAAAAAAGGTTTCATGTCACTAAAGTCTATCAAGAAAATCATCGAAACCTTTATGCGACATTTGGAATGGGGGAGTTAATCAGAGGTTGGTCTATCCCAAATAAGAGACAAGGATGTAGAGAGTGGTGGATAAAGAGATAAATTTGTTGTATAAAAGTTGAAGGTTCAAAGGAAAGACATGAAAGGAAGTCGAAAAAGAGACAAGTGGAAAAATATGCATTTGATTTGATCTGAAATGAGGATTTGTAGAGGGGGAGAAGATATTCCAAGAGGAGGAGGAGTGTTAGCAGCATAGTCAATCTAGAAGCGATGGAGATTGACATGCCATTACTGAGAGAGGGCTAGGTGAGCAGCATGGTTGGCACCCTGTGCAGTGGGACAGTATATGTCCATGTTTTGGACAAATGTAAGAGAACTATGATGGAACCTATCTCTAGAAAGAGCTTTTTTCTGACCTGCTTGTCCTGGCCATAAAAAGACGTATTTTGCACATAACTAGAGCGTGAAAAGTAGAGAATGTCCAGCTCACTAGGAAGTTCAAGAGGAAGATATAATGAAGAGTGGTGTAGAGGAGGAGTGCATGCAGCGAGAGTGGATTGTTATTCCATGGAGAGGTTCCTCTACCCAAGACAAAGAAAAACATTACTACAACAAAAGAGATGGTGGGGAAGTACATCATCCATATATTGAAGGAGAGGCGATAGAGGAGGAAGAATATCATATCAACACAAAATATTTGCTACATCCTGTTCTCCAAGTTGTAGCCATCCCCTGGATCGAATCAATGATCCTGCGTGCACCTTTAGAATTTGAGGTAAATTCTTCATTTTTTACTACATCTTCTCAGTCATTAGATTCATCACATTATACATAGTTATATAGTGAGAGTGATAGTAGGGAATAAAAATGATAAATTGATGGAGGAGAATAGGGAGTACAGGTAGGAGAAGCAGCTGAATTTATTCCACTGATAACAGAGACACTAAATTATGAGTAGGTAGACACCAGATGATAGAAAATGGTTGGTGTTGATTCTACATTAAGGCTACCAACATTCCATGGGACTGGGATAAAATATTCTGAATAACATTGATTTGTTTGCAAGGCCATATGGACCATCAAACAAATTCCAAATGAGGAGACAAATATTTTCCAATTATAAATGACATTTCAAGACTAGGCATTAGTGTGGTACATGAAGTATAAGGCTATAGTGCCCCTAGGAAAAACCCATAAGTTAGCAGACATCAAGCGGTAACTATTAAAGGAATTTAAAAAGCTATAGTCTTAATCATAATGCATAACAAAGATCAAGGAAATCAAGTACGATGCCAGTGAGTCTATTAGGAATTATGATCAACGCTATAAATTTTTGATGGATTAACTAATGTTTCAGATTCTCAACACACAACATCAGGAATGGTTTATAGCAAGGTTTTCACCACATATTTAAATCTCGTTGACATAAAAGAAGGTGATTTCCCAACCAAAAGTATTAGAGATATCCATGTGATTGGAGGCTATGCCTACAGGCAAATAAAATGGTGTAAGAGAAGTCACATTTCATTGCTCTAACATTATAGTTACAAGACTTGAAGAATGGAAAAAAATGTGAGGATGTGTGGTGTAATATATGCAGGAGATAGGGTCACCACTGAAACGAATTCCTGGCAATGATAGACTATGTGGCTACAAGGGAAACAAATCCCTAAGCCCAAGGAAGAGGGTAACGGTGTGATATTTTTTGAGTGTGGGGGCACTTTCCTATCAATTGTTCCATGATACATAAATGCCCAAGTTTTATGCAGACTCCATTTTGGGATTTTTTCAATTCCATCAAACATGTCATTCATTCATGTTGTGTACTTTAGTTGATGTGTGAGAGGAACTACAATGCTTACCACATATATAAGATGGAGGGAAGATATGGTGGCATGAAACAATATCAATCCAAAGACTTCCCTACATCAGCTCGAGGACAAGGACTGCCTAGGACAAGATAAGGCCCACTTACAATAGGGTGAGGAGGATTTGGGTATTACAAAGGGATAGTGATCTATTATAATTGTGGGCAATTAAGACATACAGTTAGGGATTTTCCAAACTGCTATACAACATGCATATACTTTATGCTACTAGACTACGTTATGGAGGATTTCCCACAATTATTTGCAAAGTGGAAGGAGAAAAAATGGCCAAATGTACAAATGGTTACAACTGAAGTTCATGTTGAGAATTTTGAGGGCTAGAGATTAATACAAATTCTCTTCTTGATAATTACTTGTGAGAATACTTGAGTTACTTATGTCCTCTCTTCGTTATCTTGTTTAGTCTTTCATCCAGTCAATTATCAAAATAAACACGACACAAACTTAGGCTCCTGGAGCCAGGGAAAAACCTCTCCCTCTTAGCATACACTGAAGACAGAGAAACAGACTCCTTGAAAACTAAAACCACCTATTACATGGCTCCTACCTAGACTCTTCTTATCATTACATAGCTTCAACTACGAGGAGGTAGCCATCTTATTATTCATTACCTCCCAGCGGGAGGAATATGATTTACTCTACCTACAACTACACTGATCACCCACCGTGTTAGAGCGGCTGCAACCGGATAACCTCATAATACTACTATGGACCATACAACTGGGAACCACATCAAACAGAGCAGCAAAGACATAGGGATCACACTTTTTAACCCAGGAGAAAATTTCTACTACATTCACCACTTATATTTATGGGACCATTCATCAATAAGCACCCGTAGTACAACCTTGCAACTTAGGAACCTACATGGACATTACATCCTACTCATTTTTATATGCTTTAGGGTCCCTCCAAACAACCTAAACTGGGTTACCGTCCGGGCTTATTCTTAGGGAAATTACTACTTGTAGGGCTATCCCACAACACCTACATTTTACACTCTCTGTAGTGACCTTTTCTAAGCCTACATTTTGAACTCCCCGTCCCCACCTGTACTTAGGGGATTTTATGGCTTATAGACCCACACCCCAAAACTACTCCTCACTTTGATACCTTTGGGCACCCTCTCCCGATGGTAGAGCGATAAATCAATGGCAGTCCCTGTTCTTAACAGTCGAGCCATGCTTCGCATCCTCTCTCGGTGGTTGAGTCATGTTGTAGCATCCTCTCCTTAACAGTCAAGCCATGCTTCGCATCCTCTCCCGGTGGTCGAGTCATGTTTTAGCATCCTCAACTATTAGCAAAGAGTTCTTCTTATAGATCTTCAAATGACAACTACCATGACCCAGACTTAGACCCTTGACCTATGAATGCTTCCAAGACCTTGTTTCTTCCTCTTTGACGATCTTCCATACTGATCTTTCTTTCTTGCACCAGTCTGTACTATCCTTTCTTTTATTAACTGTGAGAGGGAAGGTAAATCCTAGATTTACCTTCCTCTCTTTTCTTGTCCATCAGTATCTCTTAATTATCCATGTTATATATTCACATTGTAGACCACTATTCCATCTTTGATAAAACTGACACTTATTGACTGCACTATTACATAGAGAAATTCACCCTTCATATCTGCATTGAGTTCACAGGTAGGTAAATGACAGTTTGAACTTCGTTGCATGTGCTAACATCTCAGATTATATTCACACTGAAAACCCTGTAATTGACTTCAAAAACTCTGTATTTATTCATATGTATGCTTCGCACTTCTTCACAGGTATAATCTGCACTCTGTCCTATGTATACTTTGCACTGTATGTCAGGTAATGTCTGCATTGTATATTACATTTTTGTCTGCATTGTATGTCAGTTAATGTCCACACTATATATTACATATTGAACGCACTTTAATGTCTGCATTTATTCATTTGAATAATCCGCACTGAATGAATTTTATTATATGTACTTCATATTACAGAGATCATCATTTTACGCACCCCATATCATGTCTTATCCTCATTGCATTCATTGAATTATCCGCACTGTATGTTACGCACTTCATATCATGTTTTCTCTACGTTGTATATCATGTATTATCCACATTGTATTATTTAAATTATCTACATTGTATGTTACGCACTTCATATCATGTTCAATCTCCGTTGTATATCACATATTATCTGCACCTTTATATCATGTATTGACCACACTTCGTTTAATGTATTTTCCGCACTATCTTACAAAGAAAGCCCATATTTGTTCAGTACAAGTGAATGCGCTGCATGATATAGGTATATATATAGAGACAAATGTATTGCCTTGAGGCCGACCATACCCATAGCTTTAAGGCCGACTCATCCAGAATTTTGAAGGCCGACTTGTAGCACATAAAAATCTTGACTTCTAGCATTGGTGAGGGATATTACATGCCATTATTCAACAAGGTTCATTGAAAAGGCCTTGAATATGCATGACTCTAATTACACTTATAAACAGAGGACAAACCCTAAGAGGACATCAAGAAGAAGTCCATTAACCTAAGATAAAATCTTGCTCATGAAACCCATGAAGCAAGTGAAACAAATATACATATTATTATCTTTTTCTTCTTCTTTACTTAAAATACATAATTAAATAGTCAATATGAAGACCAACCTAGTTACACTTTTCAACACTCCCTCTTAACTAGGGAGGTATTCATACAGGTACATGGTTACTTTCAAACTGAAGAATCTCATAAGAAGAATCGGATTGGTAATCGCATCTATATAGCATCATATCAACCAACATTGTCCTAGTACAAGGCCTTAACTAACATCCCCATCTCTCAACGAGAAAATGGGCTACAATGTTGGTGAGACACATGACTTATAGACACCATAGTCATTGTATCTCCAAGGTACATACTCCACCCAGGGGTTCCCAAAGTATGACCTTCTTAGACTATTCTTCTCTTGGATATCCATCCCTCAAATAATATCAGTCCTCGAAGACTCTTATCTTGAATGCCCTATCTCATTCTCAAAGAGTATCAAATGCTAGATGATTACCCAATCCTCCATTCTGTCTTCCAAGTGAAGACCAGAATGATGTGTCTATCCATTCTCTCCACATGGCCTTCACTAAGATTTACAGTTGTTAGTTCTGGTCTAGTGCATGACACATGTATTAGTGAATCACATATGTCACTCCCTCTCAGCACGGGAAGGAAATACTTACAAGTAAAAAAATTACCACAAGGCTCCCTCCCAACCAGGGTCCTACAGCAGCAATCCATCTACTCATGAATAATTCCTCCCCTCGATGTCATGGATTTCGATATTGAGGAATATTTAACTTTTGGCTTCATAGGGCACAGATCATCCATCATTTTCATTCATGAGTCATGTCGTCTACCAGAAAGTGATTCATCTATCTTTCTCATCTAGTTCACCATTATGCCATGTTTCTTTCCTTAGTGATGATATTTCACCATGACATATTCCTATAGACATCAGCATCCTTTATTCAGATTGACACATCTCCTAATGATATGTTTTTTCAAGGGTCTTCTTCTTTACCAGAATTTTGTCAAAGTCTACATATCCTACCAAGAGATCTCCCAATCACATCTTCTTGGCTCCCAGATGGTAACTACCTTTTGACATGGTTGCATTTCATGATCTCTTCCTTTCTGCACATTCTTCATTCCCAGGAACTTGCACATTATCCAGTTCCTCATTCATATACAGCCACCTCATATTCCATGAGGATATATATATTATGTTGATTTCATCTCTCAGTGCACCGAGAGATACTCCTCCATAGATCATACTTCTAAATACAGAAGTCCATTACCTGCAACCATATGACATGACTTCACAACATCTAGTGTTAGCATATAAATATATACATACGTCGTCATCATGTAGCAATTTCTTTAGAATGAAGAGCTTCATTCCCTTGGTTTGCTCCATCAATATCACATCCAAAAAATATTTTTCGATGATGACCCTTGCTCTTGATGACTGGTTTCCATTAGTAATGTTATCAAGGGGGTTTTCCCAGAGCTGATTCACCAATATCTCCTACCATGCTTCGATCATGATGCTACACTGGAAATCACCTATAGGAGAAGATGATCTCAATCATAGTGGAGATCCCTTGCTTCTTCTTTCTTATATTTCTTTGCATCAGGTTATTTCCTCTTTACAGAGACATGGGATTCTTCCTTGTCCTTTTTTATATTAAGGACAATTTCTATTATAATGCCCAAGTTCATCATATCCAAGGCATCATGCTTCGTCTATATTTCTTCTTTTACTCTGAGGACCAAAACCTACTAAATCTTCCTTTCTTCATGGACATGGTTGCAAAGGCTTGATTCCCTTCACTTGATCCTGTAACAGCTTTGGCTTTCAATCTTGTTTCCTCTATTTTACATAGAGACCCAAATCATGGAATGGTGTGGCTTCTATCTTCCCGTATAATCCTGAACTGAAGTTTCCCCATTCTTCTAATAGAGCATTTAACACCACTATAGTCTTCTCCTAGTTCCTACAGTTGATCAAAGAGATTGATTATCTTGAGTAGATGTTTTTCTTCTTCTACCAGCTTGATTACTTTGAAGATGGTTGAAGCTTCATTTGAATGGTGATTGATGAGGATGTTCTGTTTCTTCCTTGAAAGATCAAGGATGAGAGGTAACTTCCCTTGAATATTTTGATGGAAATACTTTGAGATGGAAATGAACTACTGGCACATTTAAGATGGTTCTATAATACTGTCTTTAATTCCAAACTGTCTTATTTCTTTCAATGTGGCAGACTGACCTTTCTTCTAATCAAATCCTTGCTTTGATGACTTCCATGAAATCTGATCTTTAAGTGTCTCTATGCCCTTTCTAGCACCTTAGCTCTGATTCCATGTTGAGAATTTTGAGGGCTAGAGATTAATACAAATTCTCTTTTTGATATTTACTTGTGAGCTTACTTGAGTCACTTATGTCTTCTCTTTGTTATCTTATTTAGTCTTTCATCAAGTCAATTATCAAAATAAACATGACACAAACTTAGGCTCCTAGAGCCAGGGAAAAACCTCTCCCTCTTGGAGAGGAAAACCTGTAAAGATTTCTTCTTATAGATCTTCAAATGACAAGTACCATGACCCAAACTTAGACCCTTGACCTATGAATACTTCCAAGACCTCATTTCTTCTTCTTTGACGATCTTCCATACTGATCTTTCCTGCTTGCACTAGTCTATATTGTCCTTTCTTTTATTAACTATGAGAGGGAAGGTAAATCCTAGATTTACCTTCCTCTCTTTTCTTTTCCATCAGTATCTCTTAATTATCCACTTTAGATATTCACATTACAGACCATTGTTCAATCTTTGATAAAACCAACACTTATTGACTGCACTATTACACGAAGAAATTCGCCCTTTAGATTCGCATTGAGTTCATAGGTAGGTAAATGACAGTTTGAACTTCGTTGCACATGCTAACATCTCATATTATATTCACACTGAAAACCCTACAATTGACTTCAAAAATTTTGCATTTCTTCATATGTATGCTTCGCACTTCTTCATAGGTATAATCCGCAATCTGTCCTATGTATACTCCGCATTGTATGTCAGGTAATGTCCACACTGTATATTACATTTTTTTCCGCACTGTATGTCACTTAATCTCTGCATTGTATATTAGATATTGTTTGCGCTGTAATGGTTTCATTTCTTCATTTGAATAATCCGCACTTAATGACTTGTATCATCTGTACTTCATATTAAAAATATCATCGTTTTACACACTCCATATCATGTCTTATCTGCATTTTATTCATTGAATTATCTACATTGTATGTTACGCACTTCATATCATTTTTATCTACGTTATATATCACGTATTATTTGCATTGTATTCATTGAATTTTTCGCACTATATGTTACACACATCATATCATGTTTTATCTGCGTTGTATATCACGTATTATCCACGCCTTTATATCATGTATTGACCACACTTCATTCCATGTATTGTTCGCACTATATTACAAAGAAATCCCACACTTGTTCATTACAGAGATCACCAAAAAATTTTATGTGAATGAGTCGCATGATATAGGTATATATATAGAGACAGATGTATTGCCTTTAGGCTGACCATACCCATAGTTTTAAGGCTGACTCATCCAGCAGTTTAAAGACCGACTTGTAGCACATAAAAATATTGACTTACAGCATTGGTGAGGGATATTACATGCCATTTTTCAACAAGGTTCATTGACAAGGTCTTGAATATGCATGACTCTAATTATACTTATAAACAGAAGAAAAACCATAAGTGAACATCAAGAAGAAGTCCATTAACCTAAGATAAAATATTGGTCATGAAACCCATGAAGCAAGTGCAAAAAATATACATCTTATTATATTTTTATTATTCTTTACATAAAATACATAATTACATAGTCAATATGAAGACTAACCTAGTTACACTTTTCAACAGTTCAATGGCATCAACCTCAAGTGTGTGCGGTGAAAAGGGGATGAACCAGAACCAATATGGATACTATGAATCCACTTGAGCAACCTCACTAGTGTGTCTAGAAGAATGCAAATCCTCCTCTGAGGTTAAAACCCGCTAAAGAAAAATAGCCCTATAAGGATGGAAGAAGAGATTTATTGGCAACTAAATGGGGTGCATCGAGTCTGACAAAGTAGACACAGGGGGCACCATTATATGATCAACCTCCATCGATCTACAAAGAGCCTCCACCTAAAGTGATTCCAAGAGAGATAGGCCCCATTAAAAACTTTTTGAAATGTTGCTTACATTTGATAAAGGATGAGTGTTCTCTATGTTATCACTCCGTAATTTTTGAGCTTGCAGAAAAAATCACTGAGGTAACCATGGAACCACTTTGGAAACTAGGAATCTAGCCCTTCCAATTTCAGAGAGGGATCTCTCTTTACGATTTAACTTGTTTTTTTTTAAGATATTAGGCTAGCTATCTAGTTAATTTTTTGTTTATTTTGAGATTTTTTGGTTGATTAATGCCAAAATTTACCATTGGGCTATGGAGTCAATTACTTAAATATGGATTTGTTTCAGTCTTTAAAGATAGATTTCACAGGGCAAAGTAGCCAACTCAATTAGATCATGTAGGCTAAATGAGATGGAAAAGAATAACACTTAGATATTTCATTAAGTAAAGATCAATTATGAATTCATTACTTAATTTTAGTTGAAAACATTGAAAGTATTCAAAAGACAGAAATAGAGTGCATTCAAACAAATTGTAAGTCTTTACTTTCTTTTGAATAAAATAGAATAGAAGACAGTGATGAATAACTTCAAAAACACATAAACACAAGAGAGAATCACTTCACCAATAATTTGACACGAGAATCATGTGAAAGAGATTTCTTTATTATTGAAATTTCCACTAGAACTTAGTGGAACAACTTTACAATAGTCTTCCTCGATGCAAAAACCAACCTCTACTACTTCGAACTAAGAAGTATTTATAATATTTGTACAAAATTCTTGATCTAAAAGATCAGGATAAAGTTTGGGAATATCTAAAAACTAATTACATCAATTAATAGAAAAATATAGGAACGTTGAAACTGTTCAAACTATTGGCACTAACTTTTAGGAAAATTGCTGGTGACTTGGCACCAAAATGTGTTGCCTTGTTTTCTTTCTGTTGGAGATGAAAATATTTTACTCAATGGTGTCACACAATTGATCCCATCTTTCATCACCGGGGATGCAATTATTGATTAAATTTCTATTGACTTCATATACTTCTGTATATTTCTCAAAAGTTGTCTTGTTGATGAAAATGTGTTTAATTTCATGTTTGATAGTTAAATCAAACTCCAAAGATTCTAAGAAATCTTTCCCTGTGATATGCCCTTTGCTGCATGCAAATTTGGATTTGTATGTTGCAATAGTGTAGAGCTTCTGACAATAATTTTCCAAACTGGTTAATCTATCATTCGATGCTACTAACCCTGGAAATCCTCTCTGGTTCAACAAATTGAACATGATAGGAATTCTCTCGACAATAGTTTCCAGAGTTTTACATTTAGTTTCCAATTGGGTCATCAAATTTCTCTTTTTCAATACCTTCTTAATCTATAAGATAGTCGTTGTCCTGTCTACAATCTGTATATATTCTAATTCTCATTTAGTCTTTGAATTCAACACTTTAATCACGTTTGTGGCTTCACCTAGTTTTTGCCCAGTGCTTCTCTAACTTGTTCTATTTTTGTCTTGCACCTCTCAATTAACTCTTCTTGCTAAGAAATTATCGAAATGGATGGTCAGATTTCAGTTATGGCTTGATTTATTTCCAGCCAAACATTCTCCTTGGCCTATGCCAAATTCTGAGCCATCAATGACTCATTTTCTAGTTCCTCAACCTTCTTGGCAAGTTGGTGAGATTTCTGCATCTCATCTACATAGAGAGTATCACTTTTTATCTTATGTCCTTCTAGATTCTTAATTTTATCTTGTATCTTTTCATTCTCTTGTTTTTGAAGAGACATATCGTGCACAATTTTTCTCAAATCACTTGATGCTGATGTTGAATCCTCTGTTGTTATTGCTACTATAATTGTTATGGTTGTCATTGTAATTACAGCCAATTGTGCAGCCCGTTCTTTTTCCTTTAATAATTTTTCTATTTGCTTCTCAATATCCTTAATCTATAAATTTTTCTCGATAATAAGCTTGAGCATGTCTTCTTTATGCCGCTCATTTTCTTCTATTTCTTTTGCTTGTGGATCCTTTGTAGATGGTAATTCAAGTTGCTTCCTGAGTGTTGCTATCTCTACATTGTTTCTCTTCAAAATTTCTTCCACTGCTTTGACATCACTGGGATCATAACCCATCTTGATCACCAAGTCCTCCGATGATTTTATTTTTTTGTCCATTGCCAATGAGGAGATTTTCTCTGTATTTAACTGTGTAGGGACATTGGTGAGGGATTTCCTTAATTTTGAAACTTCCATTGCAATGTTGGTCATAGTGGAGAAAATAATTTCTCCAAACTGTCTATGCATATCCATTTGATCTATAGGATGTATTTTCCTAGCATCAAATGAAAAAATAGTCTTCTTGTAGTCTAAAGTAGTTTTTGGAAATGGAGCTTGAGCCTATAAGAATTCCATTTGCATTCTCCCTTCCTCCCTATCAAATGTTGTTAATAATATATGTTTGGAAGTATAGGTATGTTTCCGAAACTGAGGATATATGTTGGCTTTTAATGCTTCATTCTTCTGCTTAATTTCCTAAAATTATTAAATACATTGGGCTCATCTTGGTTGTCACCCAATTCTGTTGACTATACTATTTATAAAGGATTATGTGAGGTCAAGGAGGATGGAGTATTAGGGATAAGATACTTAGACCCTGTCAAATACTATGAACCAATCATGACAATGGTGTCCTATCCTTCATCATTCTGAATGGTGACTGCTTTGGAGTCTGTCTTCTTCCTTTTCCGATAGATGATGAAATATTTGGCACTAATTTATGTAACTGTTGAAGATGTTTCTTCCCTTTGTCTTTTTTTCTATTTCTCTTGGGGCACTGGATTTTTGGAGGTGGTTATTGATATAATTTCCTCCTCTACTTTGTGTAGTGTATTCTCCTCCCACTCATCTTGATTCATAAATTTCTCGATCTCTGGTCTGGGGGTATGATTGTAAGATGTGGTTTTGTGCTCCACCCTTAAATTAGAGACTATGTTGAAGGGGTCATATGACCAAGTTAAACTTGGCTGGAAATTCAACTACTTCAGGACTAAATCTGCATCATTCCCTACTGCTCTGGTATTTCATATGAAAGATCATGCTTGTGTCTTAATTTTAAATTGTGACTTCCTTTTACCTGAAACAAAGTGGATTTCACCCATATTAATCATTTTCATTATATATTCCAGAGGAAAAATCATCATTGGAAAATATTTGGGTAGTTTGTAAGGAGCCACTTCACACCCATATACTCTTATTTCTATATAATTCGGGTATAGATACCAGTCTCCAGTCTTGGTCTGCTCACTTAGGTGTAAAATCCTTTTGATATCTGAACTGATCCTTGGCTCAATTTGACTGTTGAGAATCCCTACAGATGTATGGATATATTTGTCTATGAAATCTGCAAAATTAAACTCTGTTGAATTTATTCTTACCATTGAGGTCCATTTTATCACTGATTGGTTGCTTCATTGATCATCTTGTTTGTGCAGTGTTATGGGAAATTTGTCACCATTTTGAAAAAGAAACATGTAGACTAATACATATCCATACTTAAACATTTCTTCTGTAGTTATATTCATTAATTGTTCATGCATATTATCAGCCAAAATATGACTGAAATTAAACATGAATTTTGGCTTATGCTCTTTGGAAAAAATGGAAAGAAATCCTAGAATAGGCTCATCCACCCACTGGTTTGATTGGTACCCTAGAAGTTAAGATAGTAAGGAAATAATATCTTTAGCTTTTCCTGGGAACATGGAAGCTGGATAGGGGGACTTTTCTTGGGGAGTTGAGCATCCTTTGGGAGTAAAATCTCAAAAATTTGAGCTCTGTGAGGGAAGGTGAGCTTATGGTACAAATCCATAAGGGAATCTATAGAAAAATGGTTGAGGGATTCATTTCAATAATTAGTAACATTTGATTTATGGTTCTGGTGAAATTGTGACCAAAGTGTCTCCATTTTGGGCCATAATGGTTCTTTGAGCATGATTATATCTGGCTTGGCACCACATGATGAAATCATGGAAATGGTGTGTATGTGGAAACATAAACATAGGTAACAAAGATTCCTAAAGGTTAATCTCATCCCCCTAGTCTAGATAGGTTTGCTTCAACCAGTGATGCAATTAAAACAAGTCGAATCCACACTCGGTATCAACAATCTTATAATACTGGTCTTCTTGGGGAATATGGTCAAGGACTAGGGTGGTATGGTAGAGGTTTTTGGGTTATCATCGTCACTTGGTTTGTCTTTGGTGGATTTTCCCTTTCCCTTTGGAGCCATGTCTAAAAGATATAAAGTGACAAAGACTTGGTGTATGGTACCTGGATGGATATTTGGATACCTGTCAATAGTAATTGGACTATGAATTTGATGGAAATGACAGGCACTGGTCGTAGTATGGGATTGCAAGAGCTAATATCGATACCTATAATTGAGTAATAGTAATAGTGCAGTAGGAGGGTCACTCAATATAATACTGGGTTACTTTATAAAAATTGGATTGGTTACCGTTGCAGTTATATCCATTAGAGAATGGGATTTGGAGAAATTAATGGTGAAACAGTTAATTGGAAATGGAAATATTGCAACGTGTTAATGTGTAATGGGTGGATTAACAATATAAGCATGATCAATATGTTCTAAAGCATATCTAATTAACCCAAAGGGTGAATTTTGTCTTGCAAGCCAATTTTATTCTTCAAAGAGATATCTTCCTAATTTCTACTCTAATCTATTGATTTAATAAATTAATCAAGCTTAAACACTTTGATTTATTTATTCACCTACCTACCTAATTCTTAACCAAGATTAAACTGTTTAGTTAAGTTATTCACTAACCTAAAAGACATAAATTCAAAGGTGTTTGATCATGATTAAATTGTATGATTTAAACAAGGATCTTTGATTGTGGCATTTAAACAAGTTGCACACAAAAACCTTGATTTATTGTTCAATACGAAAATTGTTTTTCTTTCTAGTGGCATTTGGACCTCCTCACCTTTATACTTATTTTTCTTTTCATGGGGTTCTTCTCATTTTTATTTTTATTTTTATTTTTATTCATTTATTTTGTTTTTTTATATATACCCTCTTTTCATATATATATATATATATATATATATATATATATGGAAATCATTTGTATAATTCATTATTATTTACAATTTGAAATGAACTGAAAGAAAGTGTCCAATCATCATTTGATCCTATGAATCATAGAACCCTAACAATCTAGATAAACTATTTAGTATGATTGATCACTACATGTAGGAAAGAAGTGGCCACTTCATGCAGGAGAAGGAAGTCATTCTTGTGTAGGTAATCTTCAAGACAGTAAAAAAAGTGTTGCATAGGAGGTGGAAAAATAGAGAATTAGGGTTCAATGCCCTGATTGCAGAGTATGATATGGAAAATATTATACTAGATCTAGGATCAAATATAAATATATTACTAAAGAATACATGGAAATTAATGGGTAAGCCAAAGCTCATGTGGTATCAGATTCAACTATGCCTTCCTAATCAATATTAGATGTTCCCTATTATATGACTAGAAAATGTAATGGAAAACTTTGAAGTCATTGGTATAATGGATGACATGGGCCCTTATCTGACATTTATTGGTATTGAGTTGGATTTTGATAATCAAACTATTATCAATTTCAATAAAATACAATATTTGAGTCTAGAGATTTGTGGATAGTACTATCCTTGGACCTTAAGGAAGGGGA
Source organism: Pinus albicaulis (assembly GCA_034641835.2). NCBI lineage: Eukaryota > Viridiplantae > Streptophyta > Pinopsida > Pinales > Pinaceae > Pinus > Pinus albicaulis. The sequence goes on from CM076578.1 coordinate 1,059,451,134, forward strand.
CCAATACATCAAACTAGTAAGCGAGTATCTTGACACAATAGACCTTAACAACATTTATAATATAACAACTTAGCACAATGACTATGTCAAACAAATAATATATGTTACATTGAGTTGACATAGTATTAATTCTTGTTTATTAGAATCAGGTGAGGTACTAGAGAATTAGAAGCAACACCTCCATGAGGTTTCCACAATGATATGTGCACATATAACCAATTCAGTATGATGGATTAGCATAGAAGTTAGGGAACCTCCATAGTTTGATGGTCGTAAAAAAAAAATTTCTCTTGTTAAGTAAATTGAAGTATAGGTGCCAAATTAGCTTAGATTTCCAATTTTAGATATTTCTCTTAAAGCTACTCCAGCACACTAGTGGGTAACACAAAATGGGAAAACAAAAACTTGGAAGCAATGCAGGTGCTTGTTGCAAATTCAGTTTGTACTAGAAGTTTGGGATTACGAAGAATGATATAATTGTAAGGAATCCCCTATTTCTCACCTGGATAAGCATATTTTGAGATGGAGAGAGGAAAATATTCTAGAGGTTGAGTGGGTAAACCACTTTGTACTTACCTTAGAAATCGTGCCCCAAAATTAGTATACACATCTAAAGCTATAATGGGGTATCGTCGATTGAGTAGTGATGATAAAGAATTCCGCATTAACTTTTTAATTTGAATCTAACGATCCATTGTTAAATGAATCACTACGTAGTATAAAGGAAAAAATATTTGCACCAGGACCAAGCACTCCACTGAATGAAATACCACTCTACACATTTCACCACCAATTTCATAATATAAAGAAGTTGGAAGAGTTCTACATCGTGGCAAAAGAGATCGATGATGAGGAAGATCCTAGAGATCTACATATTCCAAAGTTTTAATGAGAATTTAAGGTAAATGGGCCAAAATTGGACTCCATTGTACCAAATTACACTAAACCCATTAAAACATATGAAGTGAATATTGGCTCCAAAAATGTGACTAAGTTCGCAATGATTGGAGACTATTGGGATGGGGGAATTGTCTAACAAATCTCTAACTTACCACACGAATACCATGATCTATTCCCCAACACTTTTGCATATATAAAGGGAATAACAGGAAATTTAGGGGAGATGGATATTATCGTGAAGCCATGTTCTAAGCAAGTGCAACATCAACCCTAGCACCTCAACCCTATATATAAATAGAAAGTTAGAGAAGAGATCTACAGGATGTTGAAGGAAAACATAATAAAGCATGTTGAGGAGTTTGATTGGTTTAATATGATGCTCATAAATTTGATGGAAACAGACGAGATGTGAAGTTTTGTATATTTGAGGATTTAATGACCCTTTTGTGCATGGCTCGTTCGCCAAACCATTTACAGATGAAGTTTTGGAAAAATTCAAATGATGGGAGGCTTACTCCTTCACAGTTGGTTTCTTAGGATACCACCATATTAATATTTCCCAAGATGGTCTCCATAAAATGACATTTTCTAAAGAGTGTGAATAATTCTAGTATATTTCCATGCCCTTCACATTGAAGAATACATTGGCAATGTTTTATCAAGTTGCGGTTGCAAAATTTAAGTATTTATACATTAGTTTTTGGAAGTTTATATGGATTATTGGATCATACTTCTTTTGTTACAAAAGCACATTGAGATACTGCAACTCATGTTGGACGTGTAGAAGTAGCTACAAATTTCATTAAATCTAAAGAAATATATTTTTTTGTTTCACCAATGGGAATTTTGTTAGGACATATCGTTTGAAAATATAGATTTCTAGTGGATAAGATGAATATCATTGTGATCTTGAACCTTCCACCTCCAACTTTAGTACGAAAACTACGTGCAACAAGGGGCATACTAGATATTATAAAAAGTTGATGTGTGGATATGTGTAGATTACTACACCCTTGGAAATATTACTAAATAAGAAAACCATGTTCGAATGGACTAGAGAGTGTTATAAGACGTTGGATACATGAAAGGAGAATTTAGTATCTGCATCGATCCTAGTGTTTTCTAATCAAAGCAAAGATTTCCATGTTTATGTGCATGTGTCGTCAATAGAACTAGGAGTTGTATTAGAACAACTAGGATATGCTAATATGGACCACGTAACTTCTTTTTCCAGTAAGAATTTATTTCCAATATAGTGGAATTATACCATGATGGAGCGTGAGGGAATGACAATAGTGTATGCTATACAAAAATTTATGCAATACCTGCTTGAGACACACTACAATTTCAAGATGATAGTGAATCCGGGTAGGCTAAATGTAGGGCCAAAACACTTGTTGAGGATCCTTTTCAACGAAGATGTAGGAAACATGAATAATGACTTACCAGATGCACAATTATTTAGCATGGAGATGGTGGATGACCATTTTTCAGAGATAATCCATTTCCTTAGCACGGGGATATCACAAAGGATTACATGGTTGCGCCAAAATATTAATTCGTAATTAAAGTTGCAGACTATCAGCTGATTGTAGGTTGTTTATACAAGTTGGGCATAGATGGAATACTTTCTCATTACATATTGGAAGATGAAATACCAACCATTTTGATAGAGGCTCATGATGGAGTGGTTGGAGATCAGTATGTAGGAAAAGAAACCATGTATAATATTTTTCACGCAAGTTTGTAGTGATTGACAATCCATTGTGATGTGAAAGAGTTTGTTGCAATTGCAATGTTTGTCAAATAGTGGGAAAATATTCGTGCCAGGATGAGATGCCACTCAATTTTGATTTTTGTAGCTCGGAAGGTACTCCCACAACCCTAGGGTACTAGTTTTGGTAGAAGCTTGCCCCACAAAAGTGGATATGTGGGAAATGTACCCAGGCAGTGGTCTTTGGACCTAAAAAGGTGGGAAAGGACTCAAGATTAAATTATCTATTTAATCATAAAAATCAAGAGGTTCACCTAAGGATTCGATGATGTGGTGAAATTAAATGAAATATATTTGTTGTCTAATGTTAATTGGGGTTTTTGAAGAAAACTCAAGTCATTTTAGGATTATATCATGGCCCTTGAGGGTTAAAGGTCACCCTCATAGTTACTATAAGTAGATAAGGTATGAAAGTCATTTACTGCACCCATAAGAGCAATGATTTCTCAAGAGGCATATAGCAAGGTGAATCGATCTCTCTCAAGGATTAGAAACAATAAGGGAATTGAAGCTTTTAACAGGTCTCAGTTTTTCTAGCTCAAGGAAAATATTTGGTTCTGATCTAGGTAGCTAAATTTTAGTGTCTGAACAATTTTGATTTTTTTTTAATTTCTGGAGGATGTAAGGGCCACAGGTCTATTGCAGTAGGGTCAAGCCCATTTTCTACCAAGAAAAAATGCCTTAAGGCATGGTTGCATGTAGATAAGAGGCCCTAGAAACCTCAGGTGTTAGCATAGGTGTAAAATGGATTCATAAGATATGAAAAAATTGTTTTTAGATGGTGAGCTAGGGTTACCATAGGTTTAGAATATAACCTAATTATGAGGGAAGGATGAAGGTAAAGTAAGGATTGTGTAAGTGTTTTGTATGAGATAATTCCAAATGATATTCGTTGTTAGTTGGAGGTTTTTCCTTAACGGTTAAGGATAATGGTTTATGAGCCCTATTTAGGGAATGTTTTATGCATGATAACCACATTAGAGGTTAGACAAAAGGGTTGTGATGTTTCCTTAGGTTAAACACATGGAGGAAGGGAAAACAAGGAAATAAAGGAGACCTAAAAGGTCCAAGTATGTTGAATGATTTGGGGAATAAGGGTATCAATTAATGCAAGTTGTTTCTATGGTGTAATAGGCCATGAATATTGCCTCAAGTTTCTAGATAGTAGTGTGGAAAAGAGGTTTGTCTTGAATTTAATAAGTTTGGAGTTGATGTGGAAGTTATTTCCTGACATTTTGGAAAGAAGTATGGTATGCTTGTGTATAATTAATTGAAGGAAACAAAATCATTGTAGGTGTCTATAGTTGGCAGTGATTTTGTGTGAAATTAATTCAATGTGTTGTAGTAGACTTGGATGTGCCAAAATTTAGATGTTTGGAGGGTCAAATTTGTGATCTGAGGGTTGGGTGATATTGTGCCCTATTTTAGTGAATGCAAGGAGGAATCTTAGTAATAAGAGGGTAGATTGCAAATACTCTAAGAATGTGATCCTTTAGATAAACAAAGGACATTTTTGGAGGGAAAACATTGAAGACCCTCAGAGAAAAGAGAGTGTAATATTCTTTTCTATGCTAGAGGAAAGTTTGGTGAAGTCCCTAAGAGTGGGCCATCTTGGTGTAAGAAGAGGGTTGTTAAAGGGCCGATAAGTAAGCCTATGTTTAGTCATTCTACATGCATCTAGAAGATTGGTTGTGCCTAATTGGAAAACTGGAGATGCAAGCATTCTGGAGTTTATAAGTTACAGTGATTAGCAGAAGAGGTGTAAAAGTACATGGCATATGTATTCAAGGTACGTGGACCAAAATTGTTGAGTGGAGCGTTCCTTAACCAAGTAATTCAAGTGTACTTTTTTTAGGGAAATACCGGTATTCATAGTTTTTGACTCCAAGCCCTAATCGTTCTTTTTATTAGGGTTGTATGTAAGGGCCATGATCCTTGGTATGAGAGCCCTACATTTTTTGTATTAATATTTGTAATATAATAAGTTTTGGTTTAAAAAAATTTATGTGAACGAGATTGATTCGTTTTTGTATTTTTTCCGCTATGAAAAGTGCTCTTGTTGTGGCATTTGAGTGTGTTTATTATCGTGATCTTAGTCTCAAACCTGATTCTAAAGTGCCATGGAAAAATCAACATGGTATCAAAGCTACTTTGAAGGGATAGTGGATTGGAGTGTGCATAGTGAAGTAGCTCATAGGGAGTTGTGGAATTTTCTAGAACATGGAGTAGAATTTTTAGCTAATGACATGAAAGTGTGGTCTTGACTATCTAGGTGGAAAGATGGTCTAGGAGTTCTTATGGATCAATGAAGAACCTAGTGAACAACAGTTTGTTGTGTGGAAGGTTGTTTATCATTGACTATGCATTACTTTTCATGGATTTTTGGGACTATTATTGTGAATACAATCACCTCTGCAGATAGAGTCGATATCTCTAGCCCTAGATTGTGCCTAGCAACGCACGAGACTAACTAATGAACCCTTTCCTAGTTTTTATTCAAAATGGAAGAAGAGGAAGACAAACCTACCTCTTCGTGATGCTATCATCTAGTCCTTTGGTGAAGACCTTGATTCCACGATCCTTCAAGCTCGCTCCTCGCTACTCATGGCGTTCAAATACTTGTGGGAAATCAATAAACAACAACAATAAACGTGACAAGATACATAGCATACATCAAATAAAAACTACCTTGCAGATCAAGGAGTATTAGGCTACTTGCATAGATATCCAGACAAATATGGAAAGTGAAACATGAGATGTATTATTAATTATGGAAAAAAGGAAGCATAAAACCATGGCCTTGATTTTGGACACCTCCCTTTAGTGATGTCCAATTCCAAACCGAGGCTCTTCAAGCAATCCTTCTCCCAAGAGGAAATTCAAGAATAATCACAGTATAGGGATGCAAAGTATTAATGATTAGGCAAGACCAACCAGTAGTGGAAGGATGGGATTCAATTTATAGGTAGGGGGAAGGAGTTAGGGATTTATAAAGAAAGGAGGAAGCCCCACTTCTAAATGGAAAATCCCCTAATGATAAGATCAAGAGTTCCAAATGAGAGAGATCGATCAAATCTACATCAAACCATATCTAGCTCGTCGTTCTCGAAGCTTCTAGTGCACAAAGCTTCTCCTCCATTTGAGGAAACGCTTCCAGAAGGGGTTCAACGCACTTTTTCCTATCAAAATTACGTTGGAAGTGCTAGGCCAAAATGTCAGAACATGCCATCAGCACAGGCAGGCAAATAGAAAAGAGCGTTGACCCATAAATTTAGGTTTTAAGATGAGATTCTTGAAAAAATAAAGGCAACTTTATGTTGGTCTTTGACAGATATCTTGATGTATTCTCCATGGTGGATATACTGCACAGTTTTCATCTTAGGGAAATTCAGGATCAGGGATGGGAAGTGAACGAGGTGACAAGTTATTATGTAACAGATGCCCCCTAAAGCATGAAGGCAGAACAAGGAGTGTTTTGAATACAATCCCCTCTGCAGACAGAGGCGATCTCTCTTACCCTAGAGTAGGTCTAGCAATGCGCAAGACTAACTAATGAACCCTTTCTTAGTTTGTATTCAAAATGGAAGAAGAAGAAGAAGAAAATCCTACCTCTTCCTGATGCTATCGTCTAGTCCTTTGGTGAAGACCTTGATTCCACCATCCTTCAAGCTCGCTCCTCATTGCTCATGGAATTTGAATACCTATAGGAAATCAAGAGACAAAAAAGGAAACGTGACAAGATACATATAATACATCAAATAAAAACTACCTAACAGATCAAGGAGTATTAGGCTACTTTCATAGATATCTAGAAAAATATGGAAACTGAAACATCATATGTATTATTAATTATAGAAGATAGGAAGAATAAAACCGTGGCCTTGATGTTGGAGACCTACCTTTGGCGATGTCCAAGTCCAAACTGAGGCTCTTCAAGAAATCCTTCTCCCAAGTGGAAATTTGAGCATAATCACAGTATAGGGATGCAAAGGATTAATCATCATGCAATACCAACCAGTAGTGAAAGGATGGGATTCAATTTATAGGCGGGGAGAAGGATTTATGGATCCATAAAGGAAGGAGGAAGGCCCACTTCTCAAGGGAAAATCCCCTAATGATAAGATCAAGATATCCAAATGAGAGAGTTTGAGCATATCTACATTTAACCATATCCAGCTCGCCATTCTAGAAGCTTCTAGTGCACGGAGCTTCTCCTCCATTTGAGGAAACACTGCTAGAAGGGGTTCATCATGTTTTTTCCTATCAAAAGAGTGCTGGCAGCACTAGATCAAAATGTTGCAACATGACATCATCACGAGTAGGCAATCAGCAAAGAGCGTTGGCCCAGAAATTTAGGTTTTAAGTTGAGCTTCTTTAAAAAATATTCAAGGAAAATTTTTGTTGGTCTTTGAGGGATATCTTGATGCATTATCCATGGTGGATATACTTCACAGTTTTCATCTTATGGCACTTCAGGATCAAGGACGAGAAGTGAACGGGGTGAAAAATTACTTTGTAATAGATGCCCCTTAAACCATGAAGGCAGAATATGGAGTGAGGTGTGAAATGATTTATGAACCAAGGAAAGGACTTGGAATATCAACAGGAGACCTACCAACTAAAACACAATACAATATGTGACATTTTTGATATAAACATGCCTAATAACATATCTCTAAATAGGCTTCAAATTACACGTGAACCCATGGTATGGTCACATCCATCCATCTGAAAGAGATCATGGAAATGGATCCACGGTATGGTCACTGCATCCATCTGTATAGAAAGGATCATGTGTACAATCATGAATATTCAATAACTCCATGCAGCCTAGATACTAACAGATGTGATCCAGGGTCTTCGTCTCTATCTCGATCTACCCACTATATGAATCTAACCATGTGAATACATGTACTAATGTTGAACATGGTAGAAACCACCTAATTACCGATCAATAATGTAAACTCTTAACAGGTACGAGAGAAACCACTAATAATTGTGACGACTCTCAAGGTACGAAAAAAACAATCTACAAGTGTGAATAAATGAGTTGAATTCAAACACCTTCAGAATCATATGATCGAAGGCTATTGATGCGAACCTATCGTCGAACCCAAATAACTTACCATTGAGCCATGCAAGATCAAACATACTGAAAAGGAGTTTCTAAATTATCTTCCTGGATAATGAGGTGAAGTTGACTAGAAGTGAACCATCGAAGGAGGTCCATAATGATTCCCACATCATCGACACGAAATGAAGGATTTCTCAAGATGATAGGAGTGATTCAAGACTATGGCAGAGATCTTAAAATAAGTACACGATGTTTGAATTTTATAGAGGACTTCTCTTTGAACATATCGGCGACACAACTCTGAAGTGTGGTAGAATTTGAATCAAAATGGGATCAAAGGTCATGATGACAGCAGATATTGATAGAATTAGAGGAAAATGGATTTTCCAAACCCAGGAAGAAAAGTGATGAATGAAGTATATCCCCAACCTGACATGAAATGTAGACAAGTGTCATGTTCAAGAGCGACATGTTATCTTAAAACACATGGGAATTTTCATTTTCAATTTTCCCCCATTATTGCTAGCAAGTACCTCTTTGTTTTTTATAGCAAGCTTGAAGAGGATAGCATATGACTAGCATATAAGTTCATTATCTGAATGAATCCATCCTAGTAAGTTTAACGAGCCCCAAGAAGAAGTAGCTCGATCTTTTCTTGGTGACAAGTCTCTCATCGTTTAAGTTTTACGAGTCCAACGGAGGAGTAACTCGGTGTCTTTTTCATGTTTAGGGAGTTTGAAAAAGAGACAGAAAATAAAATTCCATCAAGTCCCTTTTCGTAAATCGTCCCTTCAAGTTGAAAAGGTAGAAAACAATATCTGGGAGAACCTCTTTCCATGTTCGATCAAGGTATTCCTTTTTCGTAAATATTTAATCTCAACCCAAAAAAAGGGTAAACATATATCAAGATGACATCAATTCATTTAATTTAATGAGCTCGAAAGGACAAGTTCTTAGAAATATTTTCATGTTTCGAGAGTCAAAAAAGAGCTTAAAGTTGACTCCTTCTGGATGAACGAGTGGCATAAAGGGCAGCAACCGATTATGGTTATGATGGAACTTCTCAAAACATGTAAAGGTCAAGAGAATGGCTAATAATGCCACTCATTGCAGCGGTTCCTTAGGAAATGGTAAATCATCCAAGTGAAATCATGTGATCGCCCAAGTAGATGGTGACAATGAAATGAGAAAACCAAGGTTCATCTAGAAAATATAGGCTAATAAAATGGAAATCATGAGAGGTAGTATGGGAATCGTTTCATTTTTACGCAAGCTTGAAATATGGGAAACTCTGCTTGAAATTGGTTTCATTTTTTCAGAAACTTGAAACATATCGAAAAATTGTGCTTAGAAATTGGTTTCATTTTTGTGCAAGCTTTAAACGGAGAAACACTATGCTTGAAATAATTTTGCGTGCCCCAAGCATACACTAGTGAAAAATGATGAAATTAATGACTAGGTGACTAAAAATGTTAGTCGCCACAATTATTTCAAGTGAATTACTACTAAATTTGAGCAATTTTATGTGACTAAACTAAAAATGACTAACTTAAATGATTAATTTAGTCTTGGAATAAAATATACGACTAGATAATAAGTGACTAAACTAAAAGTGACTAACTTAAACGACTAATTTAGTCTAGGGATAAAATATATGACTAGATAATAAGTGACTAAAGTAAAAGCGACTAACTTAAATGACTAATTTATTCTAGGATTAAAATATATGACTAGGTAATAAGTGACAAAATTAATAATGATTAATGTAAATGACTATTATAGTCCAAGAATAAAAATGTGGCCCAATCGCAAGTACAACAAGTATATGAATTAGTCATTTTTGTCAGTAATTGTTAATTGTGTCAGTCCATATATAACATAAAAAAATCGTTGCAAAGCATTTGATGAAATTAGACTCAAAAAAATGCCATGGTGATGAGACATCCTTATCAGTATTTTGGGAAATAATAAGTCTAAGAAGCTCGAAACAACTCTTGGAGTCATGTTCAATGAGTGCCCATAAACTTAGTGGTGTCAGAGTGGCTAATAATCATAGTTTATGGTGGATGATAGTCACCATAAAAAATATTTTTCGTTTAGGTCATTTGTTTGGTGGCCAATGTTGGTGAATCATTATATTATATCATGGTACCATATATTGATTTTTTAAAGGAAAAAATCTATTGAACATGAATTAAGTTGCATCTCGTGTAAATGTTTAATGTCATGATGTTTTGAATGGTTTGCACACTATCTGTATCATATATTTGTAATCACTTATTTCAAGTTTACTTTAATAAATGAAGGAAGAGGTGTAGGACCTTTCCATAAGAAGGAATTGCACTAAATCCTGATCTCCTCATATCATGCTTTTAAACATTAGCCCATAAATCAAACACATGCCCTAATTTCTCTAGTTTGGAAGCCCCTGGATGAATATGATAATGAAATCCTCCCTCCCACTAACTAAACCAACTATTGAATGTCTTTGGTTGGCATGTGTAAATGGCTTTAATTGATCCATGGATATGTATGAAACCTAATTTTTCATTGAAATGATACAAACACCCAAATTTACATGAGGTATAGAAAATTCAACCTTACAACTATCTCATCCAATATTAAATACTTCACTAATTATTCAAGGGGTAATCTAATTAACTGTATATTAAATATTAAAAACACTCATATTAACACAAGAAAATAATAATAGTATTTAATATAAAGTTATAATATAGTTAGATGTTAAATTGGCATGTGAGACCCCCTTGTTCATGGGGCAATGGCTGCCCTTCATCCAATGAATTAACTATTTAATCCATGGAGGTATACATACCTTAATTTCCCTTGGATTCAAACCCGTGACATTTAAAGGGGAAAGACTTTATAACACAATTATAACAAGTAAATACAAACTTAATTTGTATATGTATCAAAGTTAGACTAAGAGTTGCATGACATGCTTAATTTTGCACTAAAGCAAGGGAACTCCTGAAGGGTTGATCACAATAGGCATGTATTGTCGATTACGATTATCAGAGGTATGTTAGTTTGGTTTTCCCAATCCAAAAATTGCACACATTGTTATTAGTGTTAAAGGTATGTTAGGTTGGTTTACTTGTTCAACATCATGCACATATGGTTGTGTTCATTAAAGGCATGTTAGCTCAATGACAAAACCAATAGTTTGTCAAGTTGCTCAACTTAGCGAGTTGTGTGTCATGTCAATCGTCTTAATGAGCAACATGTCATGTTGATTAGTTTATTTACTGACATGCACATTCCATTGTCATTGTTAGTGATGTGTTAGGTTGGTTATTAACATCTAGTTTCTTATTAACACTATATTCGAGATTAACCCTATCAACATGCATGTTTAACTACAATTGCGAAAGGTATGTTAGGTTGGTCAACCCCATCAACAACATTTATGTTCAATTATGAATGTTGAGGCATACCACATTGGTCACCCGATTACCAACATGTACCTTTTGGTTATCACTAGTAGAATCATGTTAGTTTGGACAACTTGATAAACTACATGTATGGTTGGTTACACATATTAAAGCCTCATTTTATTTTTTGATGCAAAAAAAAGTGTGTAAGTCTAGTTACCATTATTGAAGGCATGTTTTGTTGGTTAACTTAGTTAAATATCACATACATTCAATATGATTGTTAGAGGCATCAAAGGATACTCAACCCATTAAAAGTAATGCATAACATTGATGGGGGCTTTCTTATTGCTTGGTGGGTGAAAATAGTCTGTTATTATTTCCCCACATTGCCATGTGACATGTTCACCCCTCATGGGCCAAATTGCCTTCTTAAGGGGGTTTTTTATTTAAGATAGGGTTAGGTCAAAGTCTAGAGTGAATTTAGTAGAATAAATACCACTTAGTTGTAACTGTCGAGTTAAAGTGGTGCTTTCATAAAATTGAATATGCTTCTACCACATTGCAATGTCTAAAATCAATTAATTTCCACTTGCTTGTATTCATCAAAACAATTTCAATAAAAATAAAAATAAAATGTATGTCAAAGCAAGTCAAATAGCCCAATGCTCATTGACCCACACCACCAACTTTCCTAGATTGATCTCCTTGCTTGCATTTTTTGGGGTTCAACCTCATCCCTCCTAACATAAGTCATTTACTCCACCATTACGTACACATGCATACTTCTAAAAAACATGGGAAAATTTACCATTGTCATTCCTTACAAAATAATTTCAAAAACGTTGTTACATTTTCACCACAACATATACATATGTGCAATTTGTATCAATATTTCCTAAATTGTTATCTAGTTCTCCTAATACAATATTGTAGCACCTTGACACCCCTTAACCCTATGAAGATCCTTGTATTGATTTCATGACCCTCTCCATTTTACAGTTTCCTCAAATTTATTTTGTAACACCCTCCATTAAAATCATTAACTACAATTAAATATATTCAACTTGACAAAAATTAAAACAAAAACAATACTATAATTATAATATTGTATAGATGAAATATCTCAACATATAAGAAGAATGATATATCTTTAAACCTGCTTAGCAATATCAAAAATATATATACATATCTAAACTAATAATACATCAACAATATATCTACACATATAAACTAATTATATATATTTAACCCTGCAATTCTACAAATACACCCATGGTCAATTGCTTCATTGAGAACCTTCTCCCTACGAGAGTGGACCAACAAGAATTTCTCTAGTGACCCTCATTGCGATGAAATCCAATCAAAAAATTGTGGTAACTTCCAAACCTTGGCAGGAACCCTTCCTTGTCTCAAATTTCATGAGAAGGTAAAAACAAATGCATTAGGAAGGATAGTTTTATTTATTAGTAGAATTTTAAAACCCTCGTTGGTTCAAGGGTTTTGAATTTTAGCTCGGGCTTTCCATACAGATTCCGGGATCTATCCTAGGTAGCTGAGCCGAGCCTAGCCATGGGAAAGCATGGTAGAAGTTAGATCCTCGTCAGTTGAGCTGAGCCAAGCCATGGGCAAGCGTGGTAGGAGTTCATCAGATGACCAGGCTTTCTCCGAGGAAGAGCTACCATAAAATGAATTATCGAGTCCCAACGAAGCAAAGGAAGAGAAAGAAGAGATCGAAGCCACAACTCAGCCTATGGCAGACTACAACATGAACACGAAGAATACAATCAGTTGGTTGATGCGTCCAGACCAAAGGATGATCAAGATTCTTCTGGAAGCAACGAGGCCAAAACCGATGATGATGTAATTCTATCAAACTCTATTTCTTTTGCATTCCATTTATTTTATGAAATTGACATCTTCCTTACAGCTTTATGGTTGGCTTATCAGATCTAGGCTCAGCAACAGTTACTTATATATCGCTTAGGTAAGGTCAGTGTTATTAATATATTGATCAAGGTTGTGCTACACCTCAATATAAGCTTGCCCAAGCGATAAATAACGAAAAGAGTGCTTTTTAGGAAAATGACAACACGCAAGCAGTACCGTCGATAGGATTAATCGAAGTGGCTTCGACCCTTCAGTCGAGTATGGTATAAAGCTTCGCTTATAGGCAGCACAAACGAATTTATTCATTCACATATCGGGAGGGATCGGAATGGGTTCCCCCCGTGCACTGCTTGAACCTGCTGAATGCCTTTCGGGAAGGGGTCTTGGCACTTGAGACCAGTTAAAAGCCCAATGCATGATCTTGGTGCATTTAGGTTTTAATATTCAGCCTTTTGTGATTATAGCTAGATTCAGTTAATTTCTAGCATTCCAATTTATATCTTTCGAGAGTTTGATAGGTTTTAAATGATACGTTTTATTTTTAAATTTTTGTTAGTTTTATGTGTGTGCCCATGTGTTATAACAAGAAACAATTGAAATTAATCTATCCTAAGACTTTGTATTCATGCTACTTCGAATCCCTAAATTCTATTGAAATTAATCTATGTCCAAATACTTTGTATTCATGAAGATTGTGTAAGTCTATAATAGAAACACCCTTATTCGAGATTGACTATGAATAAAGCATTCTTGATCCTTAAATAAAATGAGAGGCAGAAACACCTTATGATTTGAAACAATATTTGTTGTGGCTAGTTAGCAAAGGAGTTCAGAATTATGGTACTATATAACCTAGAAGTGACTTTTTCATAATGACAACTTTCTTCATGAACAAATTTCTATAACAATAGATGAATTTTAAACATGATTATGACCTCCGGGAATAATATGTGGTCCTGGTAAGTCTAACCATATGTCATTATAGTAATAGTATGTGATAATTAATTGGATAAATCATAAAAGTTCTCAGGGACAGTTCACTCTATGATGATTATGTCTACTAAAATCATGAGTGCTTGGTTAAAAATTTTATACTCTGAATAGAGAACAGGATTATGTCATACATTTCGGCATTGTGTTTTACAAATTAATTGAGATAGTTGTTTACAGCACACAAGCTTTTGAAATTCCAAATTCACTCTTTCTTGATTGCATTTTACTAAACTTGACAGGATTATAGTGAAATTTCATTAGGCTATTGGCCATCTCTTGCAGATGCCACATATGTCTTCAAATATGGTGTTTGTTCAGTTTAGGTATGCTTAAGCATGCCTATTTGTTGAGTAGTATGCCTCTCTTTAAATACTTCTTGACTTTGAAGATACAACTTAGTGATTTATGTGTTATAACTACATTTCTATAAAATGTAGGGAGGTGGCAGATCTTTAGCATGAGAAACAATTGGAAGAGTAGCAGCTGGGGCTGTGGCAAAGAAGATACTTGAGCCAAAATCTGGGACTGAGGTACGATCAAAATATTTTCAGTATTGCAATTTGCAGAAATGTGTTGAGGCTTATCGTATACTTTTTTCCTGTCCAGATGAACTAGACATTTTTTTATTTATGGGAACATTATTTCTCTACTACCTTAAATATATATTGTTGATCTTTAAATTTCTAGAAAACAATATAGTGTGGAATACCTCATTTAATTGCAGAAATTTCCAATTATTGAAAGCAGTGTCATGAATGCTATGTCAAATTGTTTTCTCTGTTGGTATCTATGTGAAAATGGCTACACATAATCATTAAAGGACTCATGATAGGCACGTGATAAACATCATGTATGCATAATGATATTTCTAGGATGTAGGAATTTCCATTTTGTAGTTATTCATAGGATCCAAGCAGAATAATTGTTTCAAGAATTGAAATTATGCCAAAGGATTTTAACTCATGAATTTTAACATGCCCAATTTTAGGCATGTGGCTTGGGAAATACTAAATATTAAGTTGGCTTTCTTTGACATTTAAATTATAGAATTTAAAAATTAAGACATGTAAGTGTTCTAAAGCCATCAGCTTCTATCCATCCTCTAGTTAACCAACAAAATGAGTAATGGAATATTAGTGGATGTCATGAAAACTAATGAAAATGCATGTTATCAAAATGTTCAATCTGATAGTATGTGTTAAAATTTATTTGAAACCACCATCTTGGCAATTTACCACCCATCATATTACAAATCTACTGAATAAAGATACAATTGGGATGTTAATTTCTCCTAAAACCAACTATCTAAGCAAACAGTTCAAATATAGTTACTTGCTGGAATTATTAACTCAAAAAAATTTGGGATGTAAAGGGGTAGTCAATCAACTAGTAAAAGAGAAAACCAAACCTGGAGTGATTATGCAAAACTTTTAGATGTACAGGAGTAGTCAATCAGCTAGTAAAAGGCCATAGTCACTGACAACCTCCTTCGAAAAAATGTATCAGGCATCTTCAAATACCAGACTACACTAGCTCATAAATTTTCCCTGTTAAGTACCACTATCTACTCAATTCATATACCACACACTTCACAGTCTATGTTGGAATTCTGCAAATATTTTGTTTTTTTTAAACAATAACCACACTAAATATGAATCTCCCTTTCCTTCAAAAGGCTCCCATCTACAATGTGAATGAAAGGCATTCTACCAAGTAACAAGGATAACAACTTTAGATTACTAAACTTCTTGACAAGTACTAAGGTTGTGATTGCAACCATTGATTGATCATTTGCATTGAATAAGGGGACATCTAATGCATGCCAACCCCTAACATATAATACATCAAAAAATTATAAATTGTATTGTCTAGGAATCTTTATCTTTTAACCTATTGAATGTTTTGGAAAATGATATTCAATGTTTGTATCTCCTTCTTGCATTTTTGAATGGCTAGTGCTATTCCCAACCCTTGAAATTTTGTTGCCACCAATTCCTTTTAGCAGCCATAGTTTCATTTGTTGTAACTGAAGTACTATAAGCATGCTCGCATATATTACTGTAACATTTTCCTAGTTTCAGTACTCTCTGCAAGGAATACAATAAAATATTACCATTCAAGCCTCCTCAACAACTCTATACTAAAGATAGCAATCGGATGTTGAGATCCCCTTTCTACTCCATGAAATTTCATGAAAATATTTTAGAAAAGTACTAAAATAATGCTTTCAATCAACCAGCTCCATGATACAATTCAACGATAACATGATAATGGAGTTGGTTTTGAAACAATCCTCCAAAAATGGCACCACAAAGTAAGGTTCCTCCTCCAAGTGGTTAACCATATATCTACCTTCACGAAAAATGAATGAATCCTCCTTAGAAGCATGTGTGGCCTCCTCCAAAGTGGATTCCTTCTTCAAACCTTGAATGAATGCACAAACACCATGCAAAAATCCAATAAAATGGCACTTGTGGCATCACAAGTAGAACTTTCCATCAATATTCAATGCAAAAGATGTCTAGCTACACCTGAGCACTTCTCAACTATCTATGAAATGAACTGGGTATGATAGAGTCATGTAATAGAGGTATTGAGGGTGAAATATAGTAGAG
This sequence comes from Pinus albicaulis, assembly GCA_034641835.2. Classification (NCBI taxonomy): domain Eukaryota; kingdom Viridiplantae; phylum Streptophyta; class Pinopsida; order Pinales; family Pinaceae; genus Pinus; species Pinus albicaulis. The sequence continues at coordinate 1,059,467,775 of CM076578.1, forward strand.
GTTTAACTCCTTCAAGGCATTGGTAGTAGTGCAATGTTACTATTTATCATTAAAGGTTTAGTTGTTGACACATTTAAACCTTGTGGCTTGGTACCCAATTTCCATAGTGTATGCTATAATTTCAATCCATGTATATCAGAGCACAGGTAAGGACAAGCTCACACAAGAAGAGAATGAAATACAACTAAGAAGTGAGATATTCTACCTTGAAGGCATGACTCATTAGGTATGTAGTTGAAATGAGAGATAGCATAGGAGATCTTTTTCCTCTCAGATCCTTACATTGAATATGAAATTTTTTATTGAACATTGAGGTTTAATAGTGACATGATTTTGCATAGGATTCTAGCAGTTATTTGTATGTCAGAATAAGAGGAAGCTTGAAATTTTTAACAAGAATTGAGTTCATCGAAGTCTGTCCTAATCAAACAAGAGGACTAGTATTGACTTGATTCTTATCCTCTGAAAAAAAAAGGAGTATTTTTGTAGTACCACTATAAGAATGAAATGCTAAACTTGCCCACAGTCCTGAAGTAGTCATTTGGACCTCCTTAAGGACAAAAGGTTTTGTTTGATCTTGGATTGTTCATTTTGTATGCCTATCACTTCAAGTGGGTTTGCTCTAAAATATTTCAACCTTTGGAGAAGTAATACTCCTATTGTGGTGTGAGATTTGTTGGATACATGAAGGTATATTGAAGACTCTAAGGGCTCCGTCTACAAGCATTTCTTAACAACTATTTGACAGTTGACTATATGAGTCATAACTATATGTTGATGAGACTTCATGCCTATGGGAGTTTCAAGAATGACTTCAGCTCATGTTGATCCAAGTTTCAAATATTGCAAGCCATTCTTATCTGAGTTTTAATGGAAGATTACAAATCTAGGAATAAAGGTTCTTTTGTCCGAGTTTGAGGATTTATTTAATCACTCTCTTCTTCCCTAGAACAAAACGACCTGTCTTGCGGATTGTTCACTTGAAACAACCTCAATACAGACCAAGATTTATTTGGACTAAATTCTCTTAAAGTTGATTTGAAGTTCTGAACCAAATTACAGTTTGTCGTTGTTTAAGGTTCTCATAAGCAATTGTTGGAAAGTTGCGGCCTCTCCTCTACTCTTTGAACAAGACTATTGAACATAAGTATGATAAATATTTGTTATCAGAACTATGGCCTAAAGAACAAAAGTGTCATTGTCGTAACTCACTTAAGTTTCATGCATGAATATTTTACTGTTTGAAAGGCTATTTGTCTAAGTATCCATATGATGTAGAATGAGTTAAAACTTGCATGAATACTTCTCTAGTCCAAGGGTTTACAATAGAAGTATTGATCAAGGCTCAGATCCCAGTAAGACCATCTCAAATATTAGCTCTCCAAGGACTTGAATTGTGAGCAGTAACCTATTGTGACATCTCCAAAATTTTGATGTTCATAATGACAAGGCAGACAACATACATCTTCAGCAAATCAAAGGTACATCAACTTAGTTTGATTTATGTCTTTTCCCATTTGAAGGAATTTTCATCAGTTGAAGTAAGTCTGTTGTCACCTACAAAATTAAAACCTTCATTATCATCAATTTATTCATTAGATGGTAGAATGAAATTATTGCAATAGTTGAGATAGTGTAAGGCTAGGTACGGGTCATATTAGTGACATCCAATTCACAAATCCTTTAAAGAATAGAAGTTTCACATTTCTTCACATTAAAGGATATTCATCCCATAAAAGGTAGAAAAGCAAAGATATTGAACAACGTTCAAAACCCATCGTGGTTGTCATGATCTAGTTAAGGACCTCTCCTTCATAATTTGTAGGGTGTCTGAAGCAGATCATTTGATTCTGAAAAGCACAGCATGCAAAGTAGTGACAACAGCACCTTCAGGCATCATGGGTATTGTTACAATAAGAGAATGAAGATTGTGTAAGTCTATAAAGGAAACACCCTTATTCCATATTGACTATGAATCAATCATTCTTGATCCTTAAAGAAAATGAGAGGCAGAAACACCTTATGATTTGAAACAATATTTTTTGTGGCTAGTTAGCAGAGGAGTTTAGAATGATGGTACTATATAACCTAGAAGTGACTTTTGCATAATGAAAAATTTCTTCATGAACAAATTTGTATACCAATAGATGAATTTTAAACATTATTATGACCTCCAGGAATAATATGTGGTCCTGGTAATTCTAACCATATGTCATTATAGTAAGAGTGTGTGATAATTAATTGGATAAATCATAAAAGTTCTTGGGGATAATTCACTCTATGATGATTACGTCTACTAAAATCATGAGTGCTTGGTTACAGAGTTTATACTCGGAATAGAGAACAAGATTGTGTCATACATTTCGGCATTGCGTTTTACAAAGTAATTAAGATAGTTGTTTACAACACACAAGATTTTGAAATTCCAAATCCACTCTTTCTTGATTGCATTTTACTGAACTTGTCAGGATTACAATGAAATTTCATTAACCTATCGGCCATCTCATGTGGATGCCACATATGACTTCAAATATGGTGTTCGTTCAGTTCATGTATTCTTAAGCATGCCTATTTACTGATTATTATGCCTCTCTTTAAATGCTTCTTGCTTTTGAAGATACAACTTAGTGATTTACGTGTTATAACTGCATTTCTATAAAATGCAGGGAGGTGGAAGATCTTCAGCACGAGGAAAAATTGGAAGAGTAGCAGCTAGGGTTGTGGAAAAGAATATACTTGAGCTAAAAGATGCAACTGAGGTATGGTCATACTACTTTCAGTATTGTAATTGCAGAAATGTGTTGAGGCTTCTCTTATACTTTTTTCCTCTCTAGATGAACTAGAAATTTTTAATTTCTGGGAACATTATTTCTCTACTACCTTAAATATATATTGTTGATATTTAAATTTCCAGAAAATAATATAGTGTGGAATACCTCATTTAATTGTAGAAATTTCCAATTGTTGAAAGCAGTGTCATGAATGATATGTCAAACTATTTTCTCTGTTGGTATCTATGTGAAAATGGCTACAGATAATCATTAAAGGACTCATTATGGGCACGTGGTAAACAATATCATATGTATACTGCTATTTCTAGGATGTAGGAATTTCTATTTTGTAGTTATCCATAGGATTCGAGCAAAATAATTGTTTCAAGAATTGAAATTATGCCAAAGGATCTGAAATCATGAATTTTACCATGCCCAATTTTTGGCATGTGGCTTGGGCAATACTAAATATTAAGTTGGCTTTCATTGACACTTAAATTACAGAATTTAAAAATTAATACATGTAAGTGCTCTAAATCCATCAACTTCTAGCCATCCTCTAGTTAACCAACAAAATGAGAAATGGAATATTAGTGGAAGTCATGAAAACTAATGAAAATGCATGTTATCAAAATGTCCAATCTGATAGTATGTGTTAGAATTTCTTTGAAACCGCCATCCTGGAAATTTACCACTTACCAGATTTAAAATCTATTGAATAAAGATACAAACGGGATGTTAAGTTATCCTAAAACCAACTATCTAAGCAAGCAGATCAGATCTACTTACTTGCTATAATTAGTAACTCAAAAAACTTTGGGATGTAAAGGGGTATTCAATCAACTAGTAAAAGAGAAATCCAAACCTGGAGTGATTATGCGAAACTTTTGGATGTACAGGAGTAGACAATCAGCTAGTAAATGACCATAGTCACGGAAAACCTCCTTCGACAAACTGTATGAGGCATATTCAACTACCAAGCTACACTAGCTCATAAATTTTCCCTATTAAGTAGCACTATCTACTCAATTCATATACCACACACTTCACAGTCTGTACTGGAATTCTGCAAAGCTTTTGTTTTTGAAAAAACAAGAACCACTCTAAATATGAATCTCCCTTTCCTTCAAAAGGCTCCCATCTACAATGTGAATGAAAGGCATTCTACCAAGTAACAAGGATAACAACTTTTGAGTACATAACTTCTTGACAAGTACTAAGGCTGTGATTGCAACCATTGATTGATCAGTTGCAGCGAATAAGGGGACATATAATGCATGCCAACACCTACCAAATAATACATCAAAAAATTTTAAACCGTATTGTCTAGGAAGCTTTATCTTTTTACATATTGAATGTTTTCGAGAATGGTCTTCAATGTTTGTATCTCCTTCTTGCATTTTCGAATGGCTAGCGCTATTCCCAACCCTTGAACTTTTGTGCCCACCACTTCTTTTTAGCAGCCATAATGTGATTTGTTGTAACTGAAGCACTGTAAGCATGCTCACAACTATTACTGCAACCTTTTCCTAGTTTCAATATTCTGTGCAAGGAATACAATAAAATATTACCGTTCAAACCTCCTCAACAATTCTATACTAAAGATAGCAATAGGATGTTGAGTTCCCCTTTCTACTCCAAGAAAAATCATGAAAATATTTTAGAAAAATACTACAATCATGCTCTCAATCAACCATCTCCATGATACAAGTCAACGATAACATGATAATGGAGTTGGTTTTGCAACAATCCTTCAAAAATGGCACCACAAAGTACGGTTCCTCCTCCAATTGGTTGACCATGTATCTACCTTCACAAACAATGAATCAATCCTCCTTAGAAGCATGTGTGGCCTCCTCCAAAGTGGATTCCTTCTTCAAACCTTGAATGAATGCACAAAGACCATGAAAAACTCCATTAAAGTGGCACTTGTGGCATCATGAGTAGAACTTTCCATCAATGTTCAATGCAGAAGGCACCATTTGGAAAATTCCATGGCAGAAGTAAAATTTACAAAGGAGAAGACAAAGTAATTATCAATGAGTGGACATCCTCATCATAATAGCTTGGAAATGTGTCCAAGGTGACTTCCTCTCATATAAGGTCTCCTCCCCATTGACTAACAAATTCCTCAAAGGGGTAGTGACCCTTAAAATATTTGTTGAAATTGTGAGTGCCTTATAATCATATTTCTGGCCAACATATCAATTGTTTTCCTTAATGAACAGATCTCAAAAAGGTGTTTGAATTATTGCTGGAGATGCAAGTGAGAATTGAATGCACTGAAAAATATCTGAGAGAAATTCGTATATTCTTCACATAGGTAGAAAAATTGATCACACAACACTCTGAATGCATGTGCGACTAAATTGATCACACAACACTCTTCTCATGTTACCTTATTTTTTCTAAATGCTGAATATAGTTTGTTGGAAATTATCAGCTATTCACTGGTGGCTTGGGCTCTTCAAGTGTGTAAAAAAACATCAAACTATTCTCATATATTTGCTATAGGTTGTATAAATTTGTTGATTTGTAAGTAGTGATGTGTTTAGCTAGAAACAACTCTCGTACACTATTTTAATTTCCACATCGGATGAATTCAAAGTAGTATGGGGCTTCTTCATGTTGTTTTGGATTTCTTAGCCTACATGAAATATGGCTTGCTTTTGTTTTTTTTTATTTTGAATTTTTTCATGAAATTTGCTTTAGTTCTTTTTTTCATAACTCATTAGGCTCTATAAGATATGAATCAATCTTCTTCTACCATGTTTGAGAGTTAGTTTTTTCTATAGAAAATTTCCAAAATTTGTCCAAAATTCTCTTTTCACAATGTGTAGAAACTTATTTATCTAGTCCATTTAGGCCAATGACTTACTTATCTAGTGGACCATTATATGTTCTAGGTGGAGTGACACTTCTCAATTTTGAGAGAGATTCATTTTACACCTGGACAACCAGACATGCTTCCTTAGCAGCCAGGTTGGTCATGAATTCCTATTCGAGAAAATTGACTTTATGTAATTATCATGTGGCATACATATTATCTGTTGCATCATTTTACGCAACTGAATTGAGCTTCACAACTTCTAATTCTTTGTCTATAACATGCTTAGACATGTCCTTTACTGAATTTTATATCTTCAACTCCCCAACACCTTTCTGTGACCTTCCTACTTTCTCCAAGTTGCTAGACAGTGTGGGTATTCTAATTGATGTTATAGGAGAGGTACATTAGCAACCATTTGCCTCTTGGATGTTGAAATTGTTGAATAGATGCCTTGTGGAAAAAAGGCTTCAAGTAGAAGGCCTTATTAGCTCATCGTTTGTGTCTGCATATTGTATTTTACTTGCTTAAGGAGGCGGTACATTACAAAGGCCTTGTTTCAACTTTATACATTTAGCATCATCATCACTGGATGTAGAAATAATTCCTATCAAGAATCTTGTGCATTCAATGGACCACTATTTATGATTTGACCATGGGTGATTTCCTTCATACTTTATATGCCACATTCCCTAGATGCATTGTTGAATGTACAACTAAATATTTGCTCAATGCTAAGTGTGTTTTCTCGGACATTTTAAAATACAAGAAATAGAGAAAGATTTTTTAACACAAAAACACTTTTGTCAATTTTAAAACTTCCATGGTTGTTTTATGATATTGACATCGAATCCGATATCATCAAGAAGAAAAAGTGCATAATTATGAGTATGTTGCCTAAGGTAGGGATCAAAGAAATGAGTGAAAACATTTTTGAGGTTTTGGACTTAGCATTGCAAGATCAGATCGTTGATGTCCAAGCTAAAGATGTTGCATCTATGCCAATTCTTGCATTCAATTATAGCTATGATGTTATTAAAACCATGTGTATAATATTGGAGGTATTTTTTGAAGACAAATCTGACAAAGTTCATGAAATTTAGCTCATGATGTTGGATACATTGCATGTTTATCCGTTACTCCTTTAGAAACCGATTATGCAACCAACTTTCCATGTCAAATCCACAAAAATGTTGGTTTGAAAGTGAATTTGGGAAACATAAATGTTCTTATATCAGGATTCTTTTGTGCTCAGTGTGATAAACAAATTTCATCTAACTTAGGGAAATGTGACCTTGATGTAACTTTATATCAAATATAAAGGAAATACATTCTTAATAATACAATTGTTAGAGTTTGCTTTCAATATTTGTCAGTCTCTCTTTTCTCAACTTATTTTTAGTGAATCATTAGAGCAAGTTCGTGTTGCTACTATGGGAAGAATTTCTCATCTTCTATGCCATGCAATCAAAAGTGGCCTTCTAGGAACAAAACCTTTATGGATAAAATACCTAGATAGACTTCCACTTTATGAGAAGAAGGTTGTGAGGAGATAAAAAAAATTGAAAATCCGTTACTTCATTGAGAATAATGTAATGTACATTTTTTTTGAATATGATGATGCATGAAACAAAAAAAAAGAAGAAAATATGCTTGGAATATTGAAACATGCTTTGGAAGCCACTGAGGATCCGGATGTATTTGAGACTTTGTTGGAAACGGTAGCAGAAATTATGAAAATGGCTGATGTCCATGGATATTTGTATTTTTTTCTCATTTTCTTTATTGATTGATCAGCTTAACAATTCAAATAGTTGGGTAAGAGCAACAACTGCTAGGTTAATACATAAATCTGCTAGTTTTAAATAGAAGGGAGGAATCAGATCAATCCTTTTCAATTTTGGTGGAATTAGAGATGAGTTGTTTGAATACTTGAAAGAAAAGTTTGTCACATGCCTAGCTATGAGAATTGAATTTGCAGAGGTCATTTTGGGTATACCAAGTGTAGATCTTGTTCAGGAGATGGTCCTTGTGTTTCTTCCAAAGCTTGTAGTTTTAAAACATTAGAATTGTCATGCATTAGCTACTTTGCATGAATTGGAAACATAGTTGAATACAATTTTGCCAATTTTGTTGCTGGAATGGTGTTACAAGGCTCTATAATTTGTGTTTCTTCACTTAGATAGAAAGAAAATAGTTACTGTAATGCAATTCTATGAAGCCCAGACATGATCTAATACTAGAGATATTTTACTAGAGTGTCGCCAGTTCTGCTTGAGGAGTTTGTTCATTTCCTTAGGGATGCACATAGTGATAATACTGATGAAAGGCTATCAAAGGTTGTAGATATGATTTAAGAGGTGGCTTGTCTTGTCACTGGATCAGATGATATTCTAGGATTTTTAAGGAATTACTAGTTTCCATTTTTCTAATTTAGGGAACAATTCATTGTAAGCAAGGAGGAAGAGGTGAGAGTAATACTATGTGACAAGTGGCAAGTGGGAATGTATCACAGTGTATTTGTAAAATTCTAATTGTAACTCGCATGTTTAGGATAAAAACAACCACCAATGACCCCATTGATTTCTCCATCTATTACTCAATTAATTAACTTCATTATATTTTGGATTTTATGTACTACAATATATTTTCATTTTTGGCATTCCTCTCCTGTAGGCTTCCTTTTATTTTTTAAATTCCACTTATATTACTTTAAGGAAAAGGAGAAATTAGTTACACTTGTGAGATGTGTATGCACATATTTTCTCAAGCTCCACACAAAAGAAGGTTTGAGAACTACGGAAAAATAACTATTATGTTACTTGTTTATAAATTTGAGAAACCCTCAAGGGTTACTATCAAAATCTAGAAATTTTGTTTCCTGGTGGAATGTGAGACATTCTTGGATTTGTATAACACTTCAATGCTTGTTTTGGATCTAGGTAAGTGTGAATGAATAAACGATTTTTTTCGTCGTTCTGTATTGGATTCTCATTCTCTCTAAGTTATCAAAGGCAAGTTAAAACCTAATTAGACTAAGGGACAACATATTCCATTGCAAACTTTAACCTTACAAGGAAGTGCACTACACTTTTTTGATACTTCCACACATTTTGAGGGCATGCAAATAGAAATGTCAATGTTGTTGGATACACTGGCATTGGTTATTTTTAGAAAAGTTCATTTTTCGAATATGTTGGTTTCATGAAGTAATATTTCCAACCAAGAGGATAAAGACTTGGCATGTCTAGGACATAGTGGTATTATTTCTTGCCTGTATTTGTGATTTATTAGTACTCCACCATTAATAACTTCATTACGTAGTTGTTTGTTTGGTAGTTTATTACAACAGTGACTTGTTAAAGGAAAATGATTCTAGTTTGTTTGAATGTCATAAACTGGAAGGAAATCTAGCTTTGAATTAGAAAAATGGAATATACTCTGGAAAATATGTTTTTTATCAAATATAGTCCCGTTTCCTGATCATTTAAAAAAAACAGTCACGACAATAAACAATGATTTTGGACACGATGAATTACATAACTCTCCAGCTCAAAAACAAGTTAGCATATTCAGTTCTGTGTGCATCAGATAAAAATGAATGAGTAACATTAAGTTTGCTTTGAATATTTATAGAACCATTTTAGAGATTCTAAATGGAAATTGTGTGTGCTAATCTTGCTCAATTAATTACAGGGAAAACAAGGGGCATACATAATTTGTTGGCTTATGTGAATTGGATTCCTTTTCCCTTGGAATAGTACGTTGATAATTAAATATTACTATATTGAAGCTATATTCTTGGTTAGTATCACAATTTACAAAGTCTTGTCTTATTGTTTTTTAGTTTCTTGTTGTAATCTTGTGTCAGCAATACTATGCTCCACCCATTAGATTTATACTAACCATTTTTATTGTTGAAGTGTTACTTTTTCTTAGAGATAACTAGAGGAAACGATACAAATACAAAAGTGGAGCATGAGACATTATTAGTGAAATTGCTAGCTCTGTTGTGTTTATTTGTGACATTTTATTTTCTTTGTTTATATAGGTCATCTGGCCATATGGTGGCCACTATTTCCCAACTAAAGAAAAATTTTTAGAGTTTCTTACTTTTATGGGGAAAAATGACATTAAAAATATTGCTGATGTTGAGGTATATATCGTATAAATCCTTTATAGTCTACTTTAGTTTATATTCCAGTGTTCATCGACTTTCATGTCTTATACTCTATATTGTAACTTTTTTTGTTTTCTTTTTGCAGCAAATGGACTCAGTATTGATGGTAAGAAGCAAGGATTGAAGAAAGAGGGGAACAATAACACTAGAGTGAAAAAGAGAGGTAAGTGTATTGGTCCAGTGGTACCTGTAGAGCCATTATCCCGCATAAGACACACAGATAAATACTTATCGTCAAGTTTTCAGAGTTGGTGAATCCACTTGCAATTCCTTGGCAAGATAATGATAATGTTTTCAAGTGATGAAAAATATTTTATCTGTAAATTGTACTCCAACCAATATTAAGTTGGAAACTCATATTGTAACACTTGACATTTTATATAATGTAATTTGTGGTTGGAATTATTTATAGTTGCACTTGATATTAATTGGTATTGTAATTAACATATGTAACTTTGTGTTTTCATATTAGATGAACATGTAAATTGTATGAAATTTTTTTTAAATTTAGTTGCAAAATCATACTAATTAATTTATGTTGATTAATAATGAACACATAAAATCGATCTAAAACTATTAAAATAGTAGTTTATATTGATAAATGATGAACAAAAATAAAATGAGTATAAGACTAAATTATTCATTTATAATGATTATTAATGAAAGTAAATGAAATGAATATAAACTAATAAATTAGTCGTTTATATAATGAATAAATGACTACTGCAAATGATAAATTTGTGACTACAAATTACGACTAAATTTTGCATATATACGACTATTAGTAGCTAATTTACAGTATCTTATAACATGACCAACATTTTGGTCATATTTCTTTGGTCATTAATGGGTTTTCTTGGGTGATGATATAGTCATATTTTATTGTATATTTGGTCATTAATTGTGATAATTAATGACCAAATCAAAAGTTAAATCAATGACCAAATTAATCACCAAATCAATGGCTAAATTAATGATCAAATCAATGAATGAATTAATGACTAAATTAATGACCAAATTAATAACCAAATATACAACTAGACAATAAAATTGAGATAACCAATTAATGACTAAGCTAAAAATGACCAAAAGTTGGTCGCATTATAAGATACTGTAAATTAGCTGCTATTGGTCACCGACCGAAAAATAGTCATTTATATGCAAATTTTAGTCGTTTTTTAGTAACTAATTAGTCATTTTATACTAGTGATAATGACTCAATTCAAGGTACATTTCCCCTAACATTCATCTCATTTACCTAAGTATACTATTGGTTACTTACACGAGGATGGAATGAAGGTTCAATTACGAGATCGAGTGAAAGACTCGACTGAGAATTTATGAGATCTAATAAAAGACTCGATTTGAAAGGGGATTTGTTTCATTTTATAATGAGCTTTACGCAATAATAACTATCTTCATGGGGACCTATTTCATTTTTTAACAAGGTCTACATAGTTAAATAACTATCCTCGTCACATCTTGTTTCATTTTTTAATGAGCTTGACACAAGAAAAGGAACTATGCTCCAAATAGCTTGTTTCATTTTTTAAGGATCTTGGCACAAGAAAAGGAACTCTTCTCTCAACACCTTGTTTCATTTTTTAAGGAGATTGACACAAGACAAGGAACTCTACTCCAAAATACCTTGTTTCATTTTTTAAGGAGTTTGACACAAGAAAAGGAACTCTGCTCCGAAAGGCCTTGTTTCATTTTTTAAGGAGCTTGACACAAGAAAAGGAACTCTTCTCTATAAGACCTTTTTCATGAACCATAAGAGGTCATGGCATCCAATATTCTCTCATCAGACGAGAGAATAACACTTTGGAAATGAGTTTCAATGCCCCCAGTGCATGATGCATTATCTCACTGACCATATCATGAGTAGACACGAGCATGGAATAGGTTTCCACATAATTAACCTATGGCAGGGAAGATACCACTGGAATGTAAGGACCATTAAGGGGTAATGGTTGATTAGGAGCCATATTAGTACCAATGAATGACAGTTTATCAATGGTCACAATTCTTTCTTCATTTGGGAAACACACCATACGAAAGAGAGAAGAGACAAGATCTCCCATGACATAAGTATAGTCGGGCCCAAGGATTAAGTTAAAGGGGCTTGGACAAACATCATTTCTATATAGATAGTCTTTCCACCCATAGTAATAGGAAACTTAGGAAGGATCCCTAGCGATTGACTAACTCTCTGTTAAATGCCAAAAAATTATGGGTAACAGGCACAAGCTCCGGAGAACTGAAAGCTTTCCAAATAGTTGAAGACATAATATTAACCTATGCGTCTTCATCTATTATTGTTCTAGGTACAGCCACATTATAAGCCTATATTATGATCTCAAAGGGCATGTAAGAAGGAAGATGATATCATGTTAGTCGAATCCAATCAAAATAAGCAACTAAAATACTTAGGGGGGGTATCATGGGAATGGGATAACTACCCCCTTGAGTTACAGGAACAGGATGATCACCCTCCTGTAGCATGGGAATGGGAGTATTTCCCTCCAATCCATGGGAATCTAAAGCAACAAGAATAAATTAAGTGGTATGAGGTTCACTCTCTATGGGAAAATCATGATCAACTGAAGGTGGAATCAGGTCAACCATTTTCTCAACCAATGGTTGGTCAGGAATGAACTCATAGGTTTCACGTTCGAAGAGAGTGGGATTGACCAGAGATGACTTTTGATCAATCACTTGATCAACTAGTGGAGGATCAGGGGAAATATTTCAGTAGCCACCAGGAAGACAAGGTCGAGAAGATGTAGGGTTATCCAACACTTTTGAGGCTTCATCTATTGAAGGAAAAAGGTGAATGGTATGATTCCCTTCACATAACTTACAGGGAGATTTTACTTTACCATTTTTCCTGTGGACCTTACTATCACTAGTTGAGGTTTTGTCACCAACATGATCTCCAGAGGTCGATGACAAAGCCCGATTTGAGTCAGTTGACCATACTTCTAATATCCTGGGAATTACAGAAAAATCCCTAAGAAGGTGGTCACCCTTGCATAACTTGCAAGGGAATTTTACTTTGCGGGACATAATGAAAGGTGAGTAGCAATGGTTTCTTGGTTTCCCCCTTTCTTATTTTCCTACTTCTTCATCTTCTTCTTCTTATTCTTATCATCTTGGTTATTAGAATCCAGACTTTCACCAAGCGAAGAGAAAGAACGAGGTGAAGAAATGGGTGAAGAAGGTGAGGGGTCAAATTTAGGATCAACACAAGGTTGACACTTTTTAGGTGGAGGAAAACTTGGTTGAGAAGTAGCTAGAAAATTTGGAACCATGGGGGTTGAAAATAACCAAACTGGAAAACCAATGGTTAATCCTAGGAGGGACAAAATTTCCATATAGGGAGCACCAACATTTAAAAAAGAAGGAAAAGGAATAGTATTCCCCTCTTAGGTGATTCCTTGGTTGGTAAACTCAAGAACTGTGTCCATTAGTCTCAACCTAATATCTACTTAGGAGTTACGCACAGGTAAGATGTTTTTGTGGACAGTAAATTTTAGAATTAAACAAAATAAATAGAAAAGGGTAATCTAGTGATGCAACGTTACTGCATAAATCAGAATACTCGCGCATAATAGGGTGTGTGGTTCCTTATCATGAAAATTCACATCAAAACCCTTAATTTTAAAACCTTTTCATTTCAACTCAAAATATATATAAAGGAGAGAGAACCAAACATAAACAAGATACTCACGTATAAGAATAATAAAATCACAGATTCAAACCAATTGCCCGAATATTACAATTGCGGACCTCTCGGCTCTCGGCCTTTTTCAAAAACTCTCAAACCATTTCTCTCTATCTCCATCTCTCCTATTCCATTCTTTGTGTCCCTATCCTCACACAAAGCTTCACATTTATACATAATTATGGATTAATCCCAATCCATGATTTCCTCCACGAGTATCTCAACCAAACTCCAAAATAGATTTATCCCTTTTTTTACTCAACTAAGTTCCATTTAAGGAGTTTTTAATCCCTAAATTATCTATCCAACTCAACTCCACCCATATTCTCAATTAATTAGGCGAATATTTGCAATAATCCTCACACCCAAATTTTTCTCTCACTTTATTTTTTTTAAATGTACATAATTTGTAAAATAATTACCAAAAACATCACCCCCTAAATCACACAAATAAATAATGAAAATTAAGCTTGATGCTCCTGCATCAAACTCCCCATGTAGAGAAGCTTCCATAGAATCCTGTCTATGAGGTCTATCACTTTTATGTAATAATGTGACAGCCACAAGTCTTGATGGCTTGTTCCCTCCAGGATTCCAAACTCTGTTTTGTCATTGGTCTTTTAAAGTATCAACCCCATTAGCACAGAATTTCCAAAATAGTATTTTCAGAATACTATTCAATGTAACTCTCGCTTTTCCATACCGCATCATCTTTATTTGGGGAATTACAAACTTGTGTAGAATCACGGATACCCATTCTTCTGGTCTCCAAACTCTGAAATAATCTCGAACTAGATTTACATCAGCATCACTCATTCTATCATCAGGATTCCATCGGCCTCTCCAACAATTTCTTTCGCCAATTCCTCGGAGTATTTCCTCTTTGTCTAATGCTTCCATCTCCAATTGCGAAGAACGCTCAACTTTCTAAAATGAAGAACAATCAAGAACTTCTCCTTGATCACAACTATAGTCATTGATTTCTCCTATAGTAACAAATTTCTCATTCGGTGTTGTACTTGCATTCATCAAAAAACTATTAGTTTTAAAAATATAAGACCTTTCGGCCTCTTGTGATGCTTCAAGCACCAATCTCCCATCATAGTCTTCCTAGACTTCAGTAGATCCTGTTTCGAATTTTTGGCTACTTTCATCTTTATCCTTCCGGTTCAATACTTCTGTTTCCTTTATGTCTCTAAAGAAATAACTTTCTTGCTGACCCTGATCTTTCATCTTGTCTTCAAATACTTTCTGCGCAATTTCTTTGATTTCAACATCATATTTAGTAATGTTTCCTTCTGTACCTACAGCCACATTATTATTTGAAATGTTATAACATTCACTTAACTCTATAAATGTTAAAACATTTCATCCCTATCATGCATGGAAACTGCAATCTCTTCTGTATCAGGTTCTGCAAACTTCACTTCTCCCTTAGGTTTCTTAAGCCATCGTTCCAAGAACTCTATTTCCATGTGAAATATTTCCAGCATTTCATCACAACCTTCATTCCAAACTTCATCCTTCTTCTAGCAATCTTCCTGAGTTATCCTAGTTTCTAGATCATCACATTGCAAAATTTTGTCATCAATTTCATTAAACAAATTCATTTGTTTACCTCCTTGGAATATCACTTCGGCATTTTCATTATGCTTCTGATCCATAACAGCTTCAACTGGTTGTCTTACACCAAATAGGAATTCATCTATGATTTCGTTATGTTTCAATAAATCAGTACCTTCCTTCTTTGAAAGGCATTCTCCATCATACTTCACCTCAAAGGCTTCATTTATCTCTGTGACAGTTTCACCAGATTTTCCACCATCTTCTGCACATCCTACAAACATACACAAACTATGAGTTTCAAAAATACAAGGCTTCACAGCCTCATCTGCTTCTCTTTTCAACATAACTTCACATTCTTCTGAACTATTCCAATAGTTCATGAGATCTTTCTCATTAATCTCTTCACCCAGAATTTCACCCTGTTCTGAGCCACAAATGGAAACTTCCATTTCCAACTCGGTCTCTCTGAGTTCTTCACATATCAATTGCACACTTATCATCTGCTCGAGCTTCCTCATCTCTTCTGTCAACTATATGTTTACCTATTGTTCTCTTTTTGCATTTGTTCTCTTTTTTCATGTAGCCTCTTCCATTTCACTTTCTTTCTCATGGTCCAACCATGTCTATGGTCTTTCGCATTTAACTGCAACAATTCCATCAATATCTCAAGGTGAACTATTATCTCAGCCTTCTCCCTCTCATATTCTTCATCAGTCAACTGCTTCCATATGACATTTTCCTTAGCATCTTCCTTCTTCTTTCTTCTGTTGCAGTCTCTCTCAGAACCTCTGAAATGACTATCACCAATCATCTTCTCCTCCTTTGTGAACTTCATCTATTCACGTGTGGATTTCATTCAATCCACTTTTCAGCAAGTCTCCATACTTTCCATCCAATAATACAAGCTCTCTTCCTGTGCTTGACCTCTTGTGGTTCTCTGCCTTGGAATCATTTCTAGGCAACCCTCTTACTCCTCTTTGCTGCAAAACAACAACTGCAGTATTTCATGTGTTACAATGACAAACTCTTTGGGTGTTGGGCTTCGCCTATCATGCACCCAATTACATTCAAACCTTTGACTTGGCTTACGACTCTTTGACTCCATAATTTACATCAACTCTTCATCTTGGATGAAAAATACACCCTCTTGTACAATAACTCAATGGTTTAACTTGACTCAAGCTATCCAAATTTTCATTTGACCTTAACATCTGATTTGACTTCAAGGCTTGACCCAATAATTACAATAGTGGATATTTTGACTTTAATTCAAGTTATGCAATATACCAATGAACATCCACCCTTAATATATTTTCATGATGCAAAATCTTTACTCTCTCTCATACTCCATTCTTATGAAAATATCATTAGTCTCCCATTGTCACTTCACATGATACTAAAGCCTTTAAATCGAAATGCAATCCATTTTTCCCAAGATTTATTTTATGGTGAAAATAAATAACCCATTTAATTTTCAACATTCAAAAATTCCTTTTTGAAATGAATTATCATACCTCATGCTCCCTTCAAGGTTATTTAACAAACCTCCTCTTCGCGATTTCAACTCTCCGGATTTCACTCTTTTGTGTCGTTCTTATCATTGTGAATATTTGCATGCCCTTCATACCATAACCTCTTCAACACGCTCATCATCATAGTGCAGAAATTTTTCCTGTACTTCCATGTAACTTCTTCTTTGCAGTGACGGTTCTCATGCAACACTATCTCTCTTCAGTGAACAAAAACAATTCCTTCATAGGAATTTTCTAAAACTTTCTTTTAACATGGTGGCATAAACATATTTCTCCGGCAACAACAAACACAAACTGCACTATCTTTGGGACAAAACAATGTGAACACTTTCACGTGCATTACAAGCAACAATCAATCATGATCTTTAACTTATTATCTATCTTAAAATATCTCTCTTTCCACTCATGAATTTTGGTGAAACACTCATAAAGCACT
Source organism: Pinus albicaulis (assembly GCA_034641835.2). Taxonomy (NCBI): domain Eukaryota; kingdom Viridiplantae; phylum Streptophyta; class Pinopsida; order Pinales; family Pinaceae; genus Pinus; species Pinus albicaulis. The sequence continues at coordinate 1,059,484,814 of CM076578.1, forward strand.
ATTCTTCTCAATCTAAATTACATATCTATTCTACGTTATTTAAATAACATAAAAACTCATTTGACTTACCACCTTCATAGTGTGCCCACCGATAGTTCTTGAGCTTCCGCACTATAGCTCTTTTTCCAAAGTATCAATATATATAAAATATTATCAAAATATTTGTAAATAGAATAGCATAGCCAGACCAAATCTTATCCATGATACTAATGATACTGATGGCACTTTCTCAAACATTAATTCAACATAGAGAACTTCCTAAGCTTTCTTTCACGATCACACTATTCTCAATTTACATGACCAATTTAAAAAAACAATACATTTCCACCATCACACGTTATAATTGTGTACCTTTTTGTCCCCATAAAACAATTGGTTTCTCGCACACATTGAAGAATTCAAGTTGATTATATGATTATGCAAAGTTGAAAACCACAATCCACACACTTTTTTTCTCAAATCTCTGCTGACAGAACTCCATGTTTGAGATTCATAAAGCAGTACTCGCGACCTGTGAGTGGCGGTATGAGATCATCCTAAGTGGAAATGAATATCTCTATCTTCTGCGATGAAGCACTAGAAGCTACAATCCTTGAACTTGGCCAATGGTGGAGGCTCAATTGATGAGTACACTTGAAGCACAAAATGAAGTTTTCAATGTACCCTTAGCATGCCATAAAATGAACTGTATACCCATTTCTCTGTTTCCATGGTCTTTTAATTAGGGAAGGACTTCTACAAACTTACTAGACTGTTAACGCAGTTACAAACTTGGATTGGACATTGTATTTGTATGATTACTAACATAGTTATGAATTCCATATCACATTGTATTCATACCACAACTTCACGGTGGCGGCATTGGGATTTAACATTGTCATCATAGCTAGGTCTGCACATCGATCCGGTTTGTGACCTTCAACACTCGTTCTGCCTTATGGCATTATCTCCACAACTCCAATGTTGCATTCAACATTGACTGTCTCTACACCCAGTACGCAGCGTTGGACTATTTCATATGTTGGCCGACTCCTCTTTTAGTTTTCATCCGACTTCGCCAGCAACATTGACTCCAATTGCACACACCTTCTTCTGCAAGCTATATTGGCCTTTAATTATCATAGATCAAGATTGTGCTTGCAATCATTTAATTCTACTGAAATATGATCTCCATCAATCTTTGTCTCTCCTTGATGCACAGCTTCCTCCTCAACGTGTTCAACCTGTTGCATGTTGGCTTTGGCCTGTTGGCTATTCTAGGAAAACTAGTAATCTAATCAATACAAGAGCTAAGAATAGGATCCCTCGCTCTGAGACTTGTCCCTATAAATTGCACACAGAAAAATTTTCTTTCAAGCAATTCCATATTTAGAAATAGCTTGCTCAGAGGGGAAGTCGCGTTGGAAAATAAATCCTGAAAAGGAAAAGGGTAATAACCAGCGTTCAAAGGCGGAGCATTGCAAAAAGAATCCAGAAAAGGCAAACAACAATCACAAGCGCTAAAGGCGTAGATTTTGGACGAGTTTCTATATCACAAAGAGTTCATAATGCGTTTCTACAGGAACGCATTGCCACTGTCAATGCCATTTAGAAATGGTTTTATAATTGCATCTATAACCATCACATTCGACCTCCCCACTCGGTCTTCACGTCCCAGTCTAATCGCCTCCAGTTCCTGCACGGATTAATTAGATCTTTGGCTTTGATACCAAAATGATGCAGCTTACTGCATAAATTAGAATACTCACGCATAATAGGGTGTGTGGTCCCTTATCATGAAAATTCACATCATAACCCTTCATTTTAAAACCTTTTCATTTCAACTCAAAATATATATAAAGGAGAGAGAACCGAACATAAACAAGATACTGGCATATAATAACAATAATAAAATTACAGATTCAAACCAATTGCCCAAATATTACATTTGTGGGCCTCTCGGATCTCGGCCTTTTTCAAAAACTCTCACACCATTTCTCTCTATCTCCCTCTCTCCTATTCCATTCTCTGTGTCCCTATCTTCACACAAAGCTTCACATTTATACATAATTATGGATTAATTCCAATCCATGATTTCCTCCACAAGTATCTCAACCAAACTCCAAAATAGATTTATCCCTTTTTTTACTCAACTAAGTTCCATTTGAGTTCCTAATCCCTAAATTATCTATCCAACTCAACTCAACCCATATTCTTAATTAATTAAGAGAATATTTACAATAATCCTCACACTCAAATTTTTCTATCAATTTATTTTTTTAAATGTATATAATTTGTAAAATAATTACAAAAAACATCACCCCCTAAATCACACAAATAAATAATGAAAATTAAGCTTGATGTTCCTGCATCATCTAGGCAAAAGGATTACCAGGTATCAGTGAACTACGATATACACCTTGGTGAACCATGGACTTGACGTACTGCATCCAATCTCCCCGAATGTTGTGTTTGGTGTATCCCATCTACAAGGTAGCCGACTTGGTTACCTATGGTATTTTTGCAACCTGGTGGGGTCTCCCAAAATATACTCAACCGTGCGTGGGAGCTCAGTCCGTAGTAGGATTGTCTAAATTGTAACATTTCAATGATAGCGTCCCCTTATACTTTTCATACATGAAACATGGTCCTATATACTTCCATTAGTGTGAAACAATATCACCCCTGAAACGCAACACAGGCTGTTAGCAACAGCTGCTACCCTTAATGATGTTGGAACACATCTCTAGCCTAGACCTCTAGATGTTTTTGTTAATTAAAAATTCTCCTTAAGGTTAATTGAATAAATTTTAAAGTTTATCTTTGATTACATTTCAATTTTTGGCTCAATAACAATGTCACCTGAATCCCTACAATGCAGCTAAATGAAAAAAAGAATTCATTTCATTTCTATGAAATATAAACAAACGAGAGAGAAAGTTCAAACAAGAATGAAAAAACAAGAAATTCAATAAGCAATGATTCCCCCCAGCTAGCTCAAAATTACCGAAAATAAACTCTAAAACGAATTCACTTTCACTATCCCAAATACAATCTTACTGAAAACAAAGCCACTTATTTCTTCACTAAGATGTACTAAACAATTTTTTTTTTTAAGAGAATATTTACAATAATCCTCACACTCATATTTTTCTCTCAATTTATTTTTTAAAATGTATATAATTTGTAAAATAATCACAAAAAACATCACCCCCTAAATCACACAAATAAATAATGAAAATTAAGCTTGGTGCCCCTGCATCATCTTGTAGAAATTATATAACTTATGTGTTATATATCCAAGATTCTTCTGATCTCACACTATTTTAACTTCATGCAAAATATAGAATCTATTCCACCATTGATCATTTGCGGAAATTAAATCAAGATTGCAATGCACACATGAAACAATAAAAATTCACACACATTAACACAGTTGTTTAACAAGAAAGCCTGAAGCTGAAAACCCCAACTATCTGTATATAATATATGTCATAGATATCATGTAACAATCCTCATACAAAGCTGATCATATCAAGCTCTCAGTACAATACAATCGCTACCCACTAATCAAGCCCAACCTTTCAAATCCATGCACCGATCTTTACCACCTGCTAGCTTGCCTCTGTTGCGCAATCCCTACTGAAGAATGGCTCTGAATGAGTTTGAATTTCTCCAGCCTTGCTCACACAATCCTCATTGGCATCTCCACTGAGTGTTGGATGCAATCAATGCATCACAATAGTCACAACTAATAGTCACACTTTCTCTTTCACCTACCTCTCCACTGGTCTCCACTGAACTGTCCATGCACTGTAGTTAACTGATGTATTCTTCAGTTGATTAATGAGTTAATAATTAGTGAATTAATTAATAATTAATTCACACCACTCTCACTAGTGTATCAATCAGTTAGACTAGATGCAACTAGCTCAACTGTGTCTAACTGAGTTAAACTGAACACAACTCCACCAACTACTTCTACAACTCCACCAAACTCTGTCACATGAGTTCTAACTGAAGTCCTCCATGCAATAGCTCCACTTAACCCTCAGGAATAGCGTAATTCCTTCTGTCAGCTGTTGTGCCACATCTGTGCACTTAACTGAAGTGCTCCAAGAGAATAAGATAATATTTAGAGTCCAAATATTATTAAGAGCTAATAATATTCGACATATCTATTTTTAGACTGGCAATCTAAAAATAGATTCCACCCAATATGTCTAAAAATAGAAGTCCATCTATTTTTCCAACTTGACCAACCATCCACAAATAGCATCCTACAACTCATAGAATATGATCGACATGTCTAAAAATAGACTTTGCGCCAAAAATAGCCTGCGGGCCCACTTAGTGAATGCGACTCTTTTCATTAAGCTCATCATCTTGTTGAATCTCAACAATCCCTCTCAACAAGATAGGTATTATCTTCCACCCTGATCCTGTCTCTATGGTATTCAAATTTTCTCTCGATGAGCGCCTTCGTCAGAATATCTGCATCCTGATCCTCCGTAGGAATGTAAGAAAGCAACATGATATTCCATTGCACATAATCTCTAATATGATGGTACCGGATGTCAATATGTTTAGATCTATCATGAAATACTGGATTAACTAAGAGTTTGATGCAACTCTGATTACCACAATATATCACAGTAGGATCTAAGTGAGAACCAAACAAACTGACCAGGATCTTCCTCATCCATATAGCCTCGCATGCAGCCAAACTTGCTACCATGTACTCAGCCTCTGCTCAACTAAGTGCCACGGATCTTTGTTTCCTGTTGTACCAAGAAACTGTAGTAGATCTGATACTTAAAATCCCTCCAAATGTGCTCTTTCTGTCTGTTGGGCTTCCTGCCCAATCTGCATCTGTGAAGCCATGCAGCTTCACCTCATTCGACTATTTGTACCACAATCCATACCTAGATGTGCCCCTGAGATACCTCAGGACATGCTTGCATGCCTTCCAAAAGAGCTTGGTAGGCTTAACCATCGCTTGTGAAAGCTGGTTCACAGCATAGCATATGTTCGGTCGTGTATTGACTAAATACATGAGCGAACCAACCAACTGTTGATAAATAGTGGTATCCACTACCTCTACCAATGTAGCATCCTATTTCCTCCAACCACCAGGAAGAGGAGTGTCGATAGGCTTGCAGCCTTGCATGTGAAACTTCTCCAGTATCTCCTGGGCGTACTTGCCTTGAGACACAAACAGTTCACCTTTCTGCTGCCAAATTTCCATTCCCAGGAAATAATGAAGGAGGCCCAAGTCCTTCATCTCGAACTCCTTTGCAAGATCTACCTTGCATGAGTGTATCAATAGTTCATCACTTGTTAGTATTAAATCATATACATAAATTACAATGATCAAAATCTTACCCTACACCACAATCTGGTATATGTTTGGATCCGCCTCACTCTTGGCGAAACCAAGTCTGGTGAAATAACTGTCTATCCATGTGTACCAAGCACGGGGTGCTTGTTTCAGCCCATACAGTGCTCTTTTGAGCTTGCACACATGCGACTCGCTGCTGAAGATTTTGAATCCTTCACACTACTCAATGTACACCTCCTCCTCAATGATTCCGTTGAGGAACGCAGTCTTCACAACCATCTGATGAATGTGCCAACCCATCAGCGCTGAGAGAGAAAGGATGGTCCGTATGGAAGAATACCTTGCGACAGGTGCAAAGGTTTCTTCATAGTCAATCCCCTCGATCTGTGAGAAGCCCCGAGCAACAAATCTTGCCTTATACTTCTCGACGCTCCCGTCAGCATCTTGCTTCACTTTGTAGATCCATCTTGAACCTACAACTGATTTCCCTTTCGGCTTTGGTACAATCTCCCATGCATTGTTTCTGACAATCAAGTCATACTCTTCCACCATGGAATCTACCCATGCAGGATCCTCCACAGCTTCCTCGAAAGAGGATGGCTCTATCACGATACACTTTCTCATCAGAGCCATGTATCCAATAAATCGGTCAGGTGACTATCTATGTCTGCGCTGTGATGTAGGAACTCCTACATTCTGCACTGCATCAAGATTCAGTCACTCGTCTTTTGTAGTGCGCTTCCGCCCTTTGATGTTTAGCACTGAATGAGTGGTTTCATCCACTCCATGAACCTCCTCTTGTGGTTGATCCACATCTTGAGGCTCATCTTTAGGAACAGGTAGCTCCTCCTCTACATGCAAGTGTAGCTCCCTCTCAAGCGACAACTTCATGGCTTTCTCTTCATGAAATTTGATATCCCGTCGCACAATAGTCATCCGACTTTCTGGAAAATACACACGATAATTTTGAGGTGTTTCTGTGTACCCCACAAATATCCCAACCTCTGCGGTCGGCTCCAGCTTCTTCCTGGCATCCTTCATCACATGCATGTAAATAAGTGAGCCAAAAATCTTCAAATGAGAAATATTAGGCTTCTTACCAAAAAACGCCTCTTCGGGTGTACTCATGCCAATTACTCTATGAGGACAACCGTTTTGCACATAAACCGCAGTGTTGCATGCCTCAGTGCACAAGTGTATGGGAAGGCCCTGATCATGCAACATCGCCCATGTAGCACTCACGATCGTTCTGTTCTTCCTCTCTGCGACCCCATTCTGCTGTGGGTTATGAGGCACTATGAGTTCTCTTTGAATTCCTTTTTTGATACAGAAGTCTTTGAATTCGCCAGAGATGTATTCACCACCATTATCACTCCTTAGAGCTTTCACCTACTTCCCCAACTCTTTCTCAACCAATGTCTTGAACTCACAAAACTTTGAGTATGTCTCACTCTTCTTCTGCATGAAGAAGATCCAGCACTTACGAGAAAATTCATCAACAAATATCACATAATACATATGCTTTGTTTTTGAAGCAACCGAGAAAGGTCCACACACGTCTATGTGAATTATCTCAAGGATCGTCGAGGCGCGACTATCCTTCTCATGAAAAGTGGTCTTCACAATTTTTCCCAAAGTACATCCCTTTCACTGATCTAACTGCGCAAGTGTACCCTTGGGAAGCCCGGTAGAAATCTGCTGCAAAATTTTCAAAGCGCCATGGTAAAGATGGCCCAATCTCCTGTGCCACAATTTGCGCTCATCCCGGCTCACCAATCCTTCTGCTTTGCCTGCCATTTCTGCGCAGCCATCTACCTGCAATTGATAAATATTCTTAACTCAAATCCCTATCCTCCTGGTTTGACCAGTTGTTTTATGTCGAAGGAAAGCTTTTCCTTCACTGAAAACAACATCATAACCCTTGTCTTCCAACATTTCCACAGACATCATATTCTTCTTCAATCTTGGAACATGCATGACATCCTTCAAGATTAAAGGTTTACCAAACTCCCTCTCAAAGGAAATGGTCTCGATACCAGTCGCACTGTATCTACCATCATCGCCCATCTCGATATGCACTCCAAGATCCTTTTCTTCCATATCACTAAACAAATCTTTGTCTCCAGTCATATGGAAAGACGCACCACTGTCAAGAAACCACACCGATCCCATCACACTTGAAACCAAGCATGCGATCAAAGAAAAATCCAACTCAAACTGTGAGGCTAAGGCCTCTCTAGCTATAGATCCATCAGCCTACTTATTCTTCTTCTGTGGACAATTAGTGGTGAAATGCCCGTGCTGGTGACAGTGAAAACACTTCACCTTGGACAAATCCTGCTTCTTGCCTTTAGCACCGGATTGAGAAGGATTTTTCTTCCCCTTCCCTTTCCTTGCTTTGGTATCCAAAGAGAAATTTTATTCATCTTCATTCTTCGATGAATATCCATCCCTGGTACCCCGCCTTATCTCCTCCTGCACAAGATCCAACCAAATTCGCTCCCATCCTAGCAGTTTCTCCCGTCCATTGATAGAGTCTTCGTAGCTATGCCAACTCTTTGGAAGCCCAAGGAGAGCCAAGCTCACAAAGTCTTCTTCATCAACAGTAACCCCCACACTTCCCAGCTCATCCTTGCAATGGACAAACTTCGTGAGGTATTTTGGTATACTGTCGCCTTTCTCCATTTTTATTTTTCTCTCAGCTGGTTCTGTCAACTTCCTTCCGGCTGCTTTTTATTGAAATCTATCAAAGCCTGGCGATTAAGAATGGAGTGGTTACCATGAATTTTGGACACAATGTGTGATCTCTACATACCCCTTCAGCAATAGAATCTTCATATTTTGGTACTGCCATGCATCATGCACACCGCTAGAAGCTTTGCTTAGGAACATCACTATCGATGAACTCTTTCAGCCCATTATCATCCAGCATCGCCTCCATCCTGTCCTTCCATGCTATGTAATTCGAGCTCCCATCAAGGGCATACTCCAATCGCAATCCATTGAAAGACATTTCAATGAATGCTCAACTTCGACACCAAGAAAACACTGTAGCAAATTCGAATTCCACCAGCACAAAACTCAACTGCTTCAATAATTTCAATCTTCTCCAATGATCAAATACTCTGATATCATGTAGAAATTATATAACTTATGTATTATATGTCCAATATTCTCCTGATCTCACACTATTTTAACTTCATGCAAAATACATAATCTATTCCACCATTGATCATTTGCGGAAATTAAATCAAGATTGCAATGCACACATGAAACAATAAAAATTCACATACATTAACACGGTTGTTTAACAAGAAAGCCTGAAGCTGAAAACCCCAACTATTTGTATATAATATATGTCATAGATATCATGTAACAATCCTCATACAAATTTGATCATATCAAGCTCTCAGTACAATACAATCGCTACACACTAATCAAGCCCAATCTTGCAAATCCATGCACTGATCTTTTCCACCTGCTAGCCTGCCTCTACTATGCAATCCCTACTAAATAATGGCTCTGAATGAGTTTGAATTACTCCAGCCTTGCTCACACAATTCTCATTGGCATCTCCACTGAGTGTTGGATGCAATCAATGGATCACTATAGTCACAACTGATAGTCACACTTGCTCTTTCACCTATCTCTCCACTGGTCTCCACTGAAAATGCCATGCAATGTAGTTAACTGATGTATTATTCAGTTGATTAATGATTTATTATTTAGTGAATTAATTAAATAATTAATTCACACCACTCTCACTAGTGTATCAATTAGTTATACTAGATACAACTATCTCAATTGAGTCTAACTTCGTTAAACTAAATACAACTCCACCAAACTCTGTCACATGAGTTATAACTAAAGTCCTCCATGCAATAGCTCCAGTAAACCCTCAGGAATAGCTTAATTCATTCTATCAATTGTTGTGCCACATCTATGCACTTCATTGAAGTGCTCCAAGAGAATAAGATAATGTTTAGAGTCCAAATATTATTAAGAGCTAATAATATTCGACATATCTATTTTTAGATCAAGTGCCTAAAATAGACTCCGCCTACAGTTTGGGTACGAAGTCCATCTATTTTTCCAACTTGACCAACCATCCACAAATAGCATCCTACAACTCATAGAATATGATCGACGTGTCTAAAATAGAATTTGCGCCAAAAATAGCCTGTGGGCCCACTTAGTGAAGGCGACTCTTTTCACTAAGCTCATCATCTTGTTGAATCTCAACACATCTAGGAAAAAGGATTACCAGGTATCCGTGAACTATGATATACACCTTGGTGAACCATGGACTTAACGTACTGCATCCAATCTCCCCGAATGTTGTGTTTGGTGTATTCTGTCTACAAGGTAGCCAACTCAGTTACCTATGGTCGGTTTGCAACCTGGTGGGGTCTCCAAAAATATACTCAACCGTACATGGGAGCTCAGTCCGTAGTAGCATTGTTTAAACTATAATGGTTCAATGAGAGCGTCCCCTTATACTTTTCATACATGGAACATAGTCCTATATACTTCCATTAGTGTGAAAAAATATCACCCCCGAAACGCAACACAGGCTGTTAGCGACAGCAGCCTTCTCTTAACGACGCTAGAACATATCTCTAGCCTAGACCTCTAGATGTTTTTGCTAATTCAAAATTCTCCTTAAGGTTAATTGAATAAATTTTAAAGTTCATCTTTGATTACATTTCAATTTTTGGCTCAATAACAATGTCACCTAAATCCCTAAAATGTAGCTAAATGCAAAAAAGAATTCATTTCATTTCGATGAACTATAAACTAAGCAGAGAGAAAGTGCAAACAAGAATGAAAAAAACAAGCAATTCAATCAGCAATGATGCCCCCCAGCTAGCTCAAAATTACCGAAAATAAACTCTAAAACGAATTCACTTTCACTATCCCAAATACAATCTTACTGAAAACGAAGTCACTTATTTCTTCACTAAGATGCACTAAACAATTTAAATTTTTTTTTTTTTAACTTTGGATACTCATATGAAAACTAATGCAATAAATGAACTAATCAAAGAAAAACTAACCAGATGTACAGATAATTTAAATAAAAATTCCTTTCACTTTCTCTTTTTCGAATGGAAAACAAATCGTTCCAAAAGTACTTGACTGAAATTGACTTTCACCTTTTTTTTTCAAAGTGAAGGAAGAAAAAACCAATTCGAAAGTTATAAATGAAAATTAATTTCACTTTTTCTCTTTCGAAATGGGAACCCAAAACAAACATATACTCTTAAGCTCACAAATCAAACAATCGTACTCTATGTTCGATAGTTAATCAAAAGTGATTTTGAAGTGCAATAAGGATTAACTGAAAATGAAAACAACTTTGAAAATAAAAGCAAAAGTAATATGAAATAGTTTTTTGAATGCTTGTAGTAGAGCTCTTAGACAGAGCCAACCAATATCTTAATAACACACACAAGTGACAAGTGAAGGAAAACTGATGTAGAAACCCTAGAGGGTGATTCAAATTCACTCAAACACAAACAGGGTCAAAGAGACAAATTAATCACTCAAGCAAGGAAATCAAGCTAAGCACAGTGGTACCAGATCATATCAGACTATAAAAACACCTCAGAGGCCAAGACATACTGGAAACTAAAGGGAAACCCTAATTTTTTCTAATCTCTGGGATCAGCGTGGCTGTGAAAGGAAAAATATCACAGAAAGGTAGATCAGCGTGACTGTTTTATATAAAAAAAAGTTGGCAAATCTTTTTTAAGGATTGAAAATTCATTGGGCAAGAAATAAAAGAAAAAAAAATTCAAACATCAGACCAGACTTGACACCCTAAAGAAAAAATCAAGCACTATGCATACCTATAGAGTCCAAAAGAGACTCATATCTTGACTATCGGTCAAACTGATCAAAAACACAAATCAAAAAAGGAGAGACAAAGAGGTTATATCTCCCTAGTGGAGTCACCAATTTTTTTGTGAAGAAAATCCCCTTTGAGAACAAAGGCGATCTCTCTAGCCCTAGAGTGAGTCTAGCAATGCACGAGACTAACTAATGAACCCTTTCCTAGTTTGTATTCAAAATGGAATAAGAGAAAGAAGAACCTACCTCTTCCTGATGCTATCGTCCAATCCTTTGGTGAAGACCTTGATTCCATGATCCTTTAGGCTCACTCCTTGTTGTTTGTGGCATTCAAATACTTGTAGGAAATCAAGAGACAAAAGCAAGAAATGTGACAAGATACATAGCATACATGAAATAGAAACTACCTTACAGATCGAGTATTAGGCTACTTTCATAGATATCTAGACAAATATGATAACTGAAACATCAGATTTATTATTAATTATAGAAAAAAGGAAGCATATAACCATGGCCTTGATGTTGGATACCTCCCTTTGGTGATTTCCAAGTCCAAAACAAGGCTCTTCAAGCAATCCTTCCCTCAAGTGGCAATTCGGGCATATTCACAGTATAGGGATGCAAAGGACTAATGATCAGGAAGGACCAACCAGTAATGGAAGAATGGGATTCAATTTATAGGATAGGAGAGGGAGTTAGGGATCCATAAAATGAGGAAGGCCCACTTCTCAAGGGAAAATCCCCTAATGATAAGATCAAGAGCTCCAAATGAGAGAGCTCAAGCATATTTGCATCGAACCATATCCAGCTCGTCATTCTGGAAGCTTTTAGTGGACGAACCTTCTCCTCCACTTGAGTAAACCCTGCCAGAAGAATTTCAACGTGTTTTTGCCTATCAAAAATCACATTGGAAGTGTTAGGTTAAAGTGTTGCAACATTCCACCAGCATGGCCATGCAACTAGAAAAGTGCGTTGACCCAAAAATTTAGGTTTTAAGTTGAGCTTATTTAGAAAATATTCAAGGAAACTTTTTGTTCTTCTTAAAGGGATATCTTGATGTATTGTCCATGGTGGATATACTGCATAGTTTTCATCTTAGATCACTTTGGGATCAGGGACAGGAAGTGAACGGGGTGACAAATTACTGTGTAACAACTTCTCAAGGGTTGCTTTACCTTAAACGAGTTGTTTTCGTGTGAAGGACGAGATGATGGCAGGCTAGAATATTCATTGGGTTGTGATTTTTCACATATGATATTAGAGCCATATGCATGTATAGTGTTTGAACTAGGAGTATGATATTTATTTTTGAGTTGGGTTGCAATGGTGATGAGGCCCAGTGTTCGACTGGAGCTCAGACCAACCTCAGAATGACACAAGTTCAGTAGTAGCATGAGCCATTATAGGTTGTGTAGACTCGAAGGGACTCTATATTTAGAGGGAGATTCCCTATGGAAGTTTTCATCTTCATTTTTTGATGAGATTGTGGTAGAGAAACTACCAAGATTAGTGTGTTTCATTCTATAGGTTATGTTTCAGTGGTGAATGCAGAGATGGGATAGTGTCATCGATGACCATTACAAGATAATTTTGAGTGGTGTAAGTGCCTCCCTCACAAAGAGCAAGTGTTGATTTGTGTAGCTTGGGAGGTAGTCCCACAATCCTAGGGTACTAGGTTTGGGAGAATTTTACCCCAAAAAAGTGGCTTCGATGGAAATGTACCTGAGTAGTGGGATTTGTACCTAAAGTGGTGGGCAAATTCCCAAGAGGAAATTATTTGTTTAATCATCAAAATCAAGAGGGGCACCCTTGAAGGGCTCAGGGGAACCTAAGAGTTTGATGATGTGGTGAAGTTAAATGAAAGATATCTCTTATCTAATGTTAGTTTGGGTTTCATGAAGAAAAATCAAGTCGAGTTGGGCTTATGTCATGACCCTTGAGGGTTAAAGGTCACCCTCATAGTTACTATAAGTAGAGAAGAGATGAAATTAATTTATTGCATCGATAGGAGAAATGATTTCTCAAAAGGCATCTAGCAAGGTGAATTTATCTCCCTCAAGGAGCCGCAGTAATAGGGGTATTGAATATTTGAACATGTTTGAGTTTTTATAGCTTAAGGAGAAGATTCGTTTATGATCTAGGAAACCGAGTTTCAATGTCCAAACAGGTTTGAGTTTCTATTACGTGGAGGATGTAAGGGCCACAATTCTATTGTAGTAGGTTCAAGCCCCTATTCTTCCAATAAAGGAGACCTCAAGGCCTGGTTTCATGCAAACAAGAGGCCCTAGAAACCTCAAGTGATAGTGAAGATATAAAAGGGACTCATAGGCACTGAAAAAAGGTTGTCGCGGGGTGAGTTAGAGTTACCACAAGTCTAGAATATAACCTAATTCTGAGGGAAGGTAAAAGGTAAAGTAAGGACTATGGTAGTTTTGTGTATGAAATAATATCTAAGAATATTTTTTGTTGGTTTTATTTTTGTCCTTAACGTCTAAGTATAGTGATTTATGAACCCTATTTAGAGCATATTCTATGCAGAACAACCATGTTAAAGGTTGCACAAAAGGGTTGTGATGTTTTCTCAGTTTCAACACATGGAGGAAGGGACAACATGGCACTCATTAGAGGAATTCTGAAGTATAAAATGGGCCTCCTAAGGAAATTATAAAATAATAGTGGAAATAATAAAATAATATTAGATTACATCATCAAATTGTAAAGGGAAAAAATAAAAAACCACTTTTTCAACTTATCTCCCTATTGGTTTACTAAAATTTCGAGCAGGAACACTTATTGGATGAAAAATTGTATTCCTCATCCAAGGAGTACCCTTGTTGCATACTTTCAATGGAACCTGCTACATGAAGAATGAGAAATACGTGAAAAAATTGATTGCAATGGGTACACCTTGGATAATGAATTAAATTTTTCATCCAACGAGTACTCCTGCTCGAAATTAGAGTAAACAGTTAGGGAGATAAGTTGAAAATACAAGTTGAAAAAGTAGTTTTATTATTTTACTATATTTTATTCTTTTTACTTTTTTACTCCAAAAATGGTGAATCATCCCCCATGGTTGACATCATCATGTTGAATCGTATTGGTTCTTATAAATTTTATTTTGGTTGTACATTTTTCTTAGGAGGCCCATTTTAGACCTCAAAATTTCTCTAATGAAAGGAGGCCTAAAAGGCCTAGGTCCGTTGACTAAGTTAAGGTAGAAGGGTATCAAGTGTAGAAATTTGAATAACTAATATATTATTCACCGAGATTCTCCTGATCACACACTATTTTAGCTTCATGCATAATACAGAATATCTTCTACCATTGATCATTACATGCGGAAATAAAATCAATTGCATGCATACATTAAAACCACAAACAATCACACATATGAACACAGTATTTAATGGGAAAGCTTAAAGCTGAAAACCCCAACTATCTGTATATTATATGTCATGGAGATCATATAACAATCATAGTACAAAAGCTCCTCACAAGCTCTCATGCACACCCTCAATTGCTACACACTATCAAGCTAGATCTAGCAAAACACATGCTCCAATCTTTTGCCACTTGATAGCCAGCCTCTATTGCGTAATTAATGCTATGGGATGGCTTCATTAAATAGATAAACCACTTGGCTTGAACTGCGCAATCCTCATGGGCTTCTCCACCTATCTTTGTGTTGCAAATAGCAACAGTATAGTCACAACTGATAGTTAACCTACTCTTTCACCTATCTCTGCATTGGTCTCCAATGAAATTGTCCATGCACTGAAGTTAACTGATGCATTCTTTAGTTGATTAATGAGTTTATAATTAGTGAATTAATTAATAATTAATTCACACCACTCTCACTAATTGTATCAATTAGTTAAAATGAATACAAATAGCTCAACTATGTTTAGAGTCCAAATATTATTAAGAGCTAATAATATTCGACATATCTATTTTTAGACTGGCAATCTAAAAATAGATTCCGCCCAGTATGTCTAAAATAAGAAGTCCATCTATTTTTTCCGACCTAACCAACCATCCACAAATAGCGTCCTGCAACTCATAGAACATGATCCATATGTCTAAAAATAGACATAGTCTAAAAATAGACTTTGCGCCAAAAATAGCCTGCGGGCCCACTTAGTGAAGACGACTTCTTTCCACTAAGCTCCTCATCTTGTTACAATCTCAACATCAAGTAATGCGAGTTGTTTCTATGGTGTAATAGGCAACGAATATAGCCTCAAGTTGCTGAACAATAGAGTGAAAAGGAGGGTTGCCCTGAAGTGAAGAAGTTTGGAGCTAATGTGGAAGTTTGTTCCTGATATTTTGATCAACATTATGGTATGCTTGTGTATAGTGAATCGAAGGAAAAAATATCATTGTAGGTAGCAAAGTTAACAATGATTTTGTGTGAGATAATTCACTATGTTGTAGAAAACCTATATGTTCCCTATTTTAGAGGTTTCGAGGGTCAAATCAATGATGTGAGGGCCCATTGATATTGTGCCCTAATTTAGTGAATGAAAGGAGGAATATTAGTGATAAGAGGGAAAATTTAAAATACCCTAAGGACGTGATCCTTTGGAGCAGTAGAGGGCATTTTTGTAGGGCATACATTGAATACTCTAAGAGAAAATATAATGGAACATCCTTGTGTATGCTAGAAGAAAGTTTGGTGAAGTCCCTAAGAGTGGGCCATCTTGATGGAACAAGTGAATTTATATAGGACAAATCAGTGAGCCTATGTTCAGTCATTCTAGAAGTAGCTAGAAGATTGATAGTGATAGATTGGATGATTGGAAATGGAGGCATTCTGAAGTTGTACAAGTTGCAGTAATTAGCAAAAGAGGTGGAAAAGCACCTGCCAAATGTTTTTAATGCACGTGGACCAAAAGGGATAAGTAGATAACTCCTTATACAAGTAATTCAAGTGTACGTTTTCAGGGAAAGATTGGTAGTCATAATTGTTGACTCAAGGCCCTAGTAATTCCTTATATCAAGGTTGTATGTAAGGGTCATGATCCCTCGTACAAGAACCCTACATTTATTGTATTACGATTGTAATATAACAATTTTTGGGTTAAAATATGTCATTTCCATGATTTTTATTCATTGTTATATGTTTTCAACTGTGCAAAGTGCTTGTGTTGTGGAATTTGAGTGTGTTTTTTATCTTGATCTTAGACTCAAACATGATTTTTAAGTGTTGTGGAAAATTAAACACTCCAACCACAGATAATGTTACAACCATTTAATAAATTGTTCATAGATTTGTTTGGGAGAATTTATCCCTCGGTGAAGAGAGTGGAGCATGACATAGTATAACTACAATGAATTATCTAACCCTGTGGACTAAAGCAACACTCGTAAGAGATTGCAATGCAAATATTGCACCAATATTTTTATTTGTGAATTTTTTCACCCACTTTAGATTTCCTAAAGTCTTGATGAGTGAATAAGGGACTCCATTTCTAAATTTTACCAATGAAGCGTTGACAGAAGATTTCCAGGTACACCATCAAAATAACACACCATTTAGGCCTTCAACAAGATACTAGAGAACACACTGATGAAGGCATATAATGTAAACATGGAATACTAGGACCTAATGTTACACTTAGTATTTTCATTGATGACAACACGATGTCAATGATGTTAAAGGGGATGTATGAGATAATGACAACATTTGGTGGCCCAAGAAGAAATATGACTATTAATAAAGTGATATTACAGTTGGATCTTTCACAGGGTCTCATCACATGAAGATATGGGTGCTTGAAGTTATTTGAGTATTTAATAAAGTAATTATGCTCAAAATACACTACAAACAAAATGGTTGCGTAAATCACGTCAATACCTTTCCAATGGTACATCCTTCTCGGAAAAAAAGCCTTCCAGATGAGAAGTGATGGTCAATTGAAGTTTGATTATTGATTGAGAGAATAAACTTTAGGCCCCCAAAACCAAAAAAATAATGTGTTAAATTGTGGGAAAGTTCAAGGCATATCCACCATTTGAGAGATAAATAAATGGCCACGAGCTTCCGGATTTGCACACTTTTTAACATTGTTGAACAATGTGCATGTCTCATGTCAATCAATGATGCTCCTAACAGGTAAATAATTGAATGAATGTGAATATGCATGATGTTTAATAAGTCCCGATCCAACCAAATGATGACTTGTGGCAATATCATGTTCGATGATGATGGACTTATCGATGAATGACATGGTAGTATTTCATAGTTAGCATGACACCTTAGAAGCTGACATCAACGTGATGATCTGGCACCACCAAAGGCCACCACATGGAATGGTGGTTTGGCACACTTTACTTGGTGAAAGTTTTGAAACAAGGTTACACGTGGCAACCTCCATAAGTTTCCACGTGGTCCAATGATCCCATGATGAGATCATCAAGGAAACAACCAATGACCTTTCGGTCTCGGTTATATGGGCATGATCGCATGGTCATGGAATTTTGAATATTCGTAAACCTTGGTCATATGTCATGGTGACATGGAACCATGGCACAAACTTTAACATGTTTGCATCACAATCCATTAGTTGACCATTTACGAAGAAGAGATTCATAGGAAATTAGGATGGTCCCATAAGGCCTGGGACCACCAACCAAATGTATAAATTTGTGAACCAAACTTAGATCCAACTGCAATCATTTGAATAGAAAATTAAAATATCCAACAAAATATGTGGATAGGGTTCAAATAGTTATGAGGTGTGAAGGATTTTTATTGGTTATGGTTTCAAATGAAGTTTTTTGCTACAAATTATTTTTTTCACCTTAAGGTTTATCATTTTGGTTTCTTGGTGGAAGTATTGTTGACTCATTTTTGTGGTCTCGTCTGGTTTCAGTGTTGAAAAAAAATTAGTTTTTATGGCATAACTAGTGCCTAAATTAAAAACCCTTTGGCAGTGGACGAATCTAATGCTACTATTGACGAAAATATTATGATGATATTGTTTGGATAGAGTTAGTCATATTACATGATCTATTGAAGTTTCATGGTCGTGATAGTGCCTTTCTAGTAGAAATTAACAAAATACAATTGGTGACACATCAGATTGGCATGAGGGTGGTCTATAGAAATTATGATGTAGATTTTCAACTACTCGTGAAGTTTTAATCAAAATAACAAGATGAAAACCTACTCTAATGCTATGTGGAAAGTAATTCACAATATAAAACAAAAATTTCATACATGCAATAAGAAATAACACATATGCAACAAGTATTTTTCCTTGATAAATAAAACTGCTAAAAACCCCAATGCATGCTTCCATTAATCTGGTGAATAGAGATGTATTACAACTGATTTTCTCAATTGAGCACAACCTGCAAGTGCATAACCTATCTCTCTGCTCATTGAAAGGCTTTGACCTAGATTTAGTCAAATTTTTCCTCTTCTTGAGGTCATATTTCCTAGCATTGTTCCTTGAGAAACTAGGCCCCTATTATTTATGAATTTCTCCAAAATGGATTGTGCAATTCCTTAGGTTGATCACCTAACTGCATGCAACACCTCTACACTCAAGACTGTTATACACTTGATGTTGCACTGCCTTGGAATATTCACCAAGCATAGGGAACTTGAATTCTCTGCATGCACTAGCTATTTTGGGTTGATGGATCAATTAACCAAATTATCATTGAGTTTCACTGAAGTCCCACCGCTTAATTGATCTTCCACTAGTTCCTCCAAAAGTTGGAACTAGTTTAACTGAAAGCAACTTGATATAATTGACCTTGATTGCTACAAATTAGCAATAAAATATTCTTAACTGAACTCTAACTCCTCCAACCCGAATTTACTGAGTAAACTGGGTGACACAATCCATTTCACACAATTTAACTACATACAAGTTGTCTATTGATGTGGAAATTCAAATTTTCTCAATTTAATCAAAGCAAAATCAAATTGAGAATTTCTTGTTTCATTTTTCAACACTCCCTCTTAAAAATAAAGGATTATCAACCACCCTTATCCTGCACCTATGGAACTTGAACTTCCCTCCTAATAAGGCCTTTTTCAAAATGTCAGCATCTTGTTCCTCTGTCGAAATGTGTTGCAACAACATTATCTGCCTCTGCACATAGTATTGTAAATGGTGATATCAGATATCTATATTCTTGGATCGATCATGAAAAATAGGATTCTCATGGATCTTGATGCAACTTTTATTATCACAGTATATCATAGTTGGATTCATCATTTGACCAAACAATCCAACAAGTATATTTCTCATCCAGATTGCCTCACATGTTTCTTGAATGGAAACCATGTATTATGCTTCTGCCGAGTTGAGAATCATAGATATTTGCTTCCTTATATACCAGGAAATCGTTGCAGACCCATCACTGAAAATTTGACCTAATGTACTATTTTGGTCTAATGGACTCCTCGCCCAATCTAGATCTATGAAGCCACACAACTTCACTTCCTTTGTCTATGTGTACCATAGTCCAAATTAGGTAGGGCCTCTGAGGTACCGTAAAACATGCTTAGTTTCCCTCCAAAATAATTTGGTTGGCCTAACCATAGCTTATATTAGTTGGTTGACTACATAGCACATATTTGGTCATGTGTTCACAATGTACATTAATGAACCCACTATTTTCAAAAAAATGATAGCATCCACTTCCTCACTTGAAGTACCATCCTCCTTCCTCTATTTGGTCGTTAGATGTGTCTCCACAGGTTTGAAACTATCCATGCAGAATCTATGTAGTATCTCATTTGCACACTTTCCTTGAGAGACAAACAATTCCCCATTTCCTTGCCATACTTCCAAGTCGAGGAAGTAGTGCATGAGACCCATGTCCTTCACTTCAAATTCCCTTGCAAGGTCCACCTTGAAAGATCTGATTAGTTTTTAATCACTAGTTAAAATCAATTCATCAACATATAAGACAATAATAATAAAAATTATTGTTGGGTTAAAATACTTGCCTGTCATTTAATTTGTCAACCCGGGGGTTTCGTAAACTTGTCAAGCATGTGTGCACTATATGTGCTAGAAATTTTCTTTCAGTTTAGATCAATCTAACTACAAAATAATGAAAACCAACTCATCTAATATATGAAATCAAATTATGAAAATAAATTCAACTAACCTGTGAAATCAAGTAACGAAAAGAAAGAAAACAAATTCAAAATAAAATATAGCGTGTACAATCACACTTGCAGGAATTGAAATTTTAATCTAAGAAAGCATTTCAAAGCATGTAAAGGAAAACAACTAAGGTATGCTCAATCACTCCAACATCCAATAGAATCACCCTCTTGAGATGATGTATAACCAATTGATTATACTTTAGTATTTAAATCTAGGAAAACAATTAAATCATGCAAAGGGGAAACTCAATAATTGCATAGGTTAGATATTCAAGCATTTAGAAATATGATAAAATCACCTTCTTGAAATTATCTTCAAGAACACCCAATTATACAATTGAATGAGGATCTAAATCTAGAAAAAAATGTAAAAGCATGTAAAAGCAAATCTCAATGATTGTATAGGTTGAGAATTCAATCACCCAATTTGGAACACCTTCTTAGCCTGATCTTTTTTTAGGAACATTCAATTATACAATGAATTGATAGTTTGATCTAATAAATTAAATAACAAAATATTAAAGGAAACTAAATAAAAAACATAAAATTAAAGCTCAATGATTGCATAGGTTGAACATTCAATCATCCAATTTGGAAGTATGAAAGTCACCTTCTTGGCTTGATCTTTTATTCAATTATACCATGAATTGATAGTTTGATCTAAGTAAATAACATAACATGAAAGGAAACTAAATAACTGTGAGCTCTATTGCCTCAAACTTAATCCAATTGGAAAATAGATAAATCTTTCCTATTGAAATGTTTTTAGAAAAGCAAAGATTACACAGTCATTCTAAAACTAATACTAAGAAAGCACAGAAACTTTAATCTATAAAAGCAAGTAAATCTCACACATCTTAGGCAACTGATCTAAAAGTATGAGAGATGGTAAATCGGGGTGCTCCATATGTAAGAAAAACCAAATCAAAATGAAGGAACATTCATGAGTAAGGTGCCACAATCTAATTCTGTATTCAAATCTTGAGCATAACTCCAATTTTACACATGATTTGATAGGAGAAAGCTTCCCCTATTTATACAAAAAGATGAGAAGTTATCTCATTAATGAGAGTCCATGAATCTCTCCCTATATCTCTAGAGTTAAAATCCAAATAGGAAGTGATAAGGCAAATGTCTTCTAGAGTTACAATACAAATAAGAAATGAGATACATATCCTTATGATCCCATGATCTTCTCCATCCAAATTCGAATTTGGCCTTAGGAGGCCACATAAGAGTCTTTTGGAAGCTTCTTTTTTACCTACACATGGCAACAAACTCATTCCACTTGTTAGGTATAAGTATGTGCATATTATTTTATAATTTTTAACCAAAAATTCACTTAAAAATACTAGGAATTAATAAAGTTTGGAAAAACATAAATGTAACCCAATAGTGGTAATGGTAAGGTAAATGTAATGAAATGGAGGTGGAGTGAAGGTGATAATATGGAAATGTAAGTGAAAATGTAATGGAAGTAAATGAAAATTTCAAGGCCCAACATACCCCCCAACTGAAGCTATTGCATGTCCTCATGCAATCTATTACATTAATTCTTTTTATCTTGAGTTTTTGGTTTTCCAATCTTTAAAAGCATTATCATCATGATAACTTCATACTTCTGCAAAGTTTTGTTTTGTTTTTTTTTTTTTTTTTTTTTTTTTTTTAATTGCAACATGGTTGGTTCTTCTGTTGCAACCATATTTTGTTGTTGCATTCAATTTTGATCTTTGAACTTTGCATAATGATAATTTATTAAGTTGCCAAAAAGTATATTCTTATCGTATCTGGCATCATGGTTGGTTCAAGGGTGACAACCATGATTATGTTTGTATCTAATTTATCTTTTATACTTTTGAAAATTCATTGTATGCTCATAATGTCAATGTAATACATTATTCTTTGAAAGTTTGTGTGTTTAATGTGACATGAGTTGTGGCGAAATGAATATGAATGTAACCTCCCACAACACATACACAACTGATGGTATTGGAAATTTTATGAAATGAGGAAAAGAAGTGGTTTTTTCCAAAAATTATCATTCTAGCTTTTCAAGGAATTCTATGGTAAAAATTTAGAAAATGACATACCTTAACTTACCCTTTGGAAATGGATGAGTTGCATATGTGGTGGCTGCAAAATTCTTATCATAATCTTCTTCATATGGTTGTACAAGTTATGGATAAAAGAGTCAAGATGACTTTTTATTGCTTCTACTAAAACTGTTGAATTTTTTGCAAAATGATGTTGATTATGCAGCGATCTTTTGATTCTGCAGCCGCCATCTGATTCTGCAGTTGCCATCTAATTCTGTTGTTGCCCTCTGATTCTGTAGCTGTCATCTGATTCTATTGTTGTCATCTGATTCTACAGCTGTCATCTGATTCTATTGTTGTCATCTGATTATGCAGCTGCAATCTGATTTTGCAGTTGCGGAATGGTGATGATCTGTTGTAGCTACATATCTTCTTCATTTGCTTCAAAATTCTAAAAATTATAGTCTTCATGTCTTCAAAACTCGTTTGCATAATTACTGCTATGTGAATATATGTTTTGATGTTGAACATAGCAGTAAATTGTTGACTTAGTGGCCATTAATGGTTGCCACTAATCAACACGAGAACTCTCACCATTCATGACAATGAGAGTCAAGATGCTCAAACACATCTTGTTAGGTACGAATAATTTTGTTTTTGTCGAGTACCTAGAAGATCCGTTGAACAAGGGACATTAATGTATTTCCATTGTTCGTTAGAAAGAAGACTTTCCATTAAGGCATGCAAGCCTCAAGGTGTTTTTGTAAAGATTTTAGACTCAAAGGACTATAGACTCAATAATTTGCACTGAAGCAAGGTTTATTTTTGAAATTGAAAGGATAGGAGAAGGAAAATGGAAATGGAAGATGAAAATGGAAAATGACAATGGGAAATAAGCATGTAAGTGAGCTTATTGCTTTTATTTGTGGGTTAGGAGTAGACAAAGAGTAATGGAAAGTGTATGTGAATAAAAATGAACAAATGACTCTTGCTGGGAAAATAATTGTGGCTTGCTTTGAATTGCTTAGTTGGATTTATACAACAAAATAAAATTGTTGTGGTTTGATTTTTTATTTGCAGGATTTTATGTGTAATTTCTTGTCTCTCATAGAGAATTTCAGAACGATCTCCCTCATTCCAATTACCTGCAATGGAATCTGAAATCTTCTCTTTGTTGTGAAACCATCTCCAAAAATAGAATAAAAGAGAGATCAACGCCTTAGAAATCAGCCACTTCGAGGCGGCAACCTCCAAATCATTACATAAATGAACAATTCTTGAATGCTAAAAATGACAGAACCTCATTTATATATATAGGAGTCCATGGGGCCACAATGTAATCCTAGTGGGGCCAAAATGTAATCCTAGTTGACCTAAAAATAATAATGTAAGGGCACAATAATAACAATATGGGGGTTATAGGGGTAAAAATATAATAATAATGGGGTTACACTAAAAACAATAAGGGACTATACTAGTAATATAGGGACCTAACATGTTCCTCTCCTTCAAAAAGGTGTTTTCCTCAATGCTTGAGTAGCTCCGGGTGCTTTTGTATAAAATTTGCATCCTCCCATGTAGAATCTTCAGTGGGTAAGTTATTCCATTTGATGAGATACTCTGAAATTGATCGAATTCATAGATGTCAAGTTCTTGTTTCCGTGACTACTTCAAGTTCCAATATGGTTTTTCCTTCCTCATCAAGTTCTAGAAATATTGTTTGAATTGGAAGTTTGTCCCCTATAACCTTTTTTAAGCACAAAACATGGAAAACTGGATGCACTCGCAAAGAAGCAGGAAGATCCTATGCCATAGTACCAACCTTTTGTAACACCTTGTAAGGACCATAGTACTTTGGCAATAATTTATTATCCTTCTTAGCTTGCTTAAGGGACATTTGTTTGTATGATTGTAGCCGTAAAAATACCCAGTCTCCCACATCAAAACTTCTCTCACTGCGATGTTGATATGCCTATTGTTTCATTCAATTTTGTGCCAAATTTAGGTTATCTTTTAAGAGTTGGAGAACTTCTTGTTGATGCTCGATGTGATCCTCCACTGCTTGAACCCTAGAATTTTCCCATAAAGAAGATGTGATGGACGGTGGATGATATCCATAAAGTGCCATAAATGGGGTCATTTTTGCTACAGTATGGAAGGAAGTGTTATACCACTATTCAGTGAGAGGTAATCACTTGACCCATTGTGCTTGTTTATCAGATACAAAACAACGAAGATATCCTTCCAAACATTTATTCACTATCTTTGTTTGACCATCAGATTGAGAATGATAAGATGAGCTATGAGCTAGTTGAGTACCCAAACAAGAAAATAATTTCGTCCAAACATTTCCTGTAAAAATGGGATCTTTGTCACTAACAATAATCTTTGGCTTTCCATGTAGCTTTTGAATTGTTTCCATAAATGCAGTAGCAATTGTACTCGCTTTAAATGGATGAGATAATGCACAAAAGTGTGCATACTTGGTAATTCTATCAACTGCCACCATGATGACACTCCTTCTTTCACACTTAGGTAAACATGTGATAAAATCCATTGAAATCTCCTGCAAATGTTGACTTGGAATGGATCAAGGTTGTAGAAGACCCAGGGTCTTAATTGTCTCGAATTTATTTTGCTAGAAAACCAAACATGCCACCACAAACTTTTCAGTATCAGATTTAAGGCCATCCCAAAAAAATTATTTCTTCACCCTGTGGTAATTTTTTAAAAATCCTGAGTGTCCTCCTAAAGGAGAAGTGTGCAATTCCAAAAGAATCTTTTGCTTTACTTGGGAATTATTCCAAATATATAAGCGATCTTTGTACCATAAGGAATCATTTTTCCAACCAAATGTATCAGATGTACTAGGATCTTGCTGCAACTTTTAAATGAGTTCCCACACTTCTTCGTCCTTCTTCCATTCGTCCCTTGCTTCGGTTATCCAATCTGGTTGGATAATTAAAAGGGCACAAAGCAATGCTTCCACCTCTTCATCCTTTCTTGAGAGTGCATCTGCAACAACATTTAGCTTCCCTTTTTTGTATATGATTTCAAAGTCATAACCCAACATCTTTGTGACCCATTTTTGCTGCTCTTCTAAAGATAATCTTTGTTCCAAAAAGTGTTTAAGACTATCATGATCAGTTTTTACCTTGAAGTATCTTCCCATTAGGTAAGGTCTCCATTTATTTAGTGCATGTAGTATTGCCAACATTTCCTTCTCATAAATAGCCTTTTGTAAATACTTTCCTTTGATTGAACGACTTTCAAAAGCAAAGGGTCTTCCTTCTTGTATTAAAACAGCACCAATTCCATTTCCTAAGGCATCACATTCCACAATAAAGGTTTTTTTGAAGTCTGGAATAACTAAGACTGGTGTTAGGCACATTGCCTCTTTAATATGTTCAAAGGCCTTAGTTGCTTCAGGAGTCCATGAAAATGCATCGTTCTTCAATAATGTTGTTATAGGTGCTGTTATTCTCCCATAATTCTTAACAAACTTGTGATAATACCCTGTTAACCCGAGAAATCCACGCAACTGATTTATGGTTGTGGGGACTTTCCATTCCTTAATGGCTTTAATTTTGTTAGGGCCTACCTTAGCACCCTCGTGAGATACAATATGACCCAGATATTCTACCTCTTGTACTCCAAAGAAACATTTGCATGTTTTTTCATATAATTATTTATCCTCCAATAGTTTGAGCACCCTGTCAACATGTTAAACATGATCCTTCCAAGACATGTTGTAGATTAGTATATCATCAAAAAATACTAGCACAAATTTTCTAAGGAAGGGTTTGAAAATGGAATTCATCAACCCTTGAAATGTAGAAGGTGCATTGGTAAGGCTAAAAGGCATGACCAAAAATTCATAATGACCGTCATGAGTTTGAAATGTTGTTTTTGGAATATCTTCAGTCTTCATTCTAATTTGATGATATCCTGAATGAAGATCCAACTTGGTAAAATAAATTTCTCCATGTAATTCATCCAATGATTCATCAATTGCAAGAATGGTAAATTTATCTTTAATAGTTAGCTTATTCAGCTCCCTATGATTCGGACACATGCACCATGATCCATCTTTCTTGTGCACCAATGCTACTGGAGCAGAGAAAGCACTTTGACTAGGTTGAATTATAATAGCCTCTAACATTTCTGCAATCATACATTCAATTTCGCTCTTTTGGACATAAGGATATTTGTAAGGCATGATGTTTGGAGGAACACTTCCTAGAATCAAATGAATAGCATGATCATGATCATGAATAGGTAGGAGTCCTTTGGGAGTATCAAACACCTTGGAATGATTGTCCAAGGCTTTTTGGAGATCTGTAGAAATAGATTATTTTGAAGTTGGAACTTCTAGTGAGCATAATTGTGAAATTACACCTCGTTGTTCTTACTTCAGAAGCTTTTTCATGACATTAGAGCTTATTATCTTTCCTGGCTTCCCTACAATACCCCGTAATTCGATTTTCTTTCCTTCCGAAAAAAATTTTAGGAAAATTTCTTGAAAATTAAAAGCTACCATCCCCAAAGATTGTAACCATTATACTCCTAGTACAACATCAGTACCTCCCATTGGGATGGAAAGCATTGGAATATTAAATACATATTCCCCTATGGCTAGCTTGATGTTATGGCAATTTCTAGAGCAATTTATAGTTCCTCCATTCGCAACCATCACTTGACATTCTGGTGTTGGGTATAGAAAACAATTCAATTCCTTGGCTACCCTACAATGAATAAAATTATGGGTACTACCCGAATCAATCAACACTATTACCTTTTTCTTCTTGATATGTCCTTCTATCTTGAGATTTTGAGGAGTGGTAATTTCTGTCAATGCATTAAATGATATGGTCAGACTCATTTCTTCTTCTTCTAGGGTTGCTTCTTGGTGTATATCCTCTACTTTTGAAGTTTCTTGTTCATTTTCTTACTCCTCTTCACAATCTATGTAAAATAATTTCTTCTCGGCACACTTATGACCTTTAGTGTATTTGTTATCACAACTGTCGCAAAGCCCTTTTTCTCTTTTTTCTTCCAATTGTTGTGGTGTCAACCTTGTAGGTTGTGGAAGTCAAGGAGTAGAAACACTTCCATCTTTATAGATGTGAGTGGTAGGCTTCCTTGTCGCCATAATTTTACATTCAGTTTTTCTTTCCAACTTGAATGCCTTCTCCAATGAATCAGGTTCCCAAACGCGAACTTCATGTTGGATGTTATCCTTTAAAGTCCCTATGAAGACATCAATCATGTGTTCCTCTAGAATATCAGTTACCATTATTTGGAAGTCCTCAATGTGCTCCCCCACTGAACCCTTTTGTTTGAGATTTATCAATTGGCTAAAGAAGGTGTTTCTCTTTGTATCCTCATAATGTGCTATCATTTCCTTCGTAAAAATTGACCAAGTGACAATTTTTTTACTGGATCAAAGCCATCGATACCATACAAATGTATTTTGTTCTAAATTTAAGGTTGCAATGTGTACCTTTTGTGTGTTTTTCACATTATTGAGATCAAAATATTGTATCCATGTTACAGAATCCTTGCCATAAAACTTCCTCATATCCATTTTTGGAATATGGTGGTTCTTCCCTCCAACATTAGAGTTTATGAAATCACTATTAACATTTGTTTTTTTCTCATCATGAGTTTTTTGTACTATCTTTTCACCATTAGGAAACATTTCTTGTATCAACTTTGTCAAAACTTCCATGTCTGCTTTTAGATCATTCTTCATGTTTTTCATTTTTTCATCGATCTTAGCTTCCATGTCATCCATCTTAGATTTTATGCCAGCTTCCATGCCATCCATCTTAGCTTCCATGCCATTCTTCAAACCATCCATCTCGGATTCCATGCATTTTTTCAAACCATCCATATTAGTTTCCACGCCTTTCTTCAAAACTTCCATGTCATTTTTCGTTGCTCTTTGCGAGAGCGACATTTGTTGCACTTGCTCTTGTAATTTTGATATGTCATGTTGTCATTCTTCGTCTTTATGAGTCATAGTAGAGCCTTATAAAGGCTTAATTGGTGTTGAATTATTTTTATGGGGCATTTTAGAACCCAATACAGATATATATGCTCAATAGGCCCTTGGAATCACTTCAAACTGATTTTTTACACAAGACTTATGCAATTCGGAAGAAAAAAAAAATACACACCTTTTTCTTTATTTTGAGGAGCTCGATATTGAAACTAAATTATCTCTACGATTTCAGATCTTCAATATCTAAAATTTGGTCCTAACGTAGCCCTCTGAATCCTCTTTCGAATGTCACAGGTCTGACCTGATTTGGATTCTTCAAGTCAAAGTTATGTCCAACCTACCACAATGACCTAATTATGGACTTGTTCAGTAGAGAGAACTTGTACAACTTGCCACATATCACTTTTTCCTTATTCAGATATGAAATTGACAGATAAGAAACTACATTTCGTGTACTTTCAGCCACTCTTTACATAATTCCAATTCGATGCTCAGAGAGAGAGTTATGAAGATTTTCCCACGATCGCCTCTTTGAGATGAAATTCGGGAGCCTAAAAAAGCCCTAAATTCCATACATCCTACCTCCCAAAATAATTTGAATCAATATTTCAAATTTTTCCATGACGTTCCTCAAGATTGTGGCTTCGCTTTGTGAAAATTTTAGCTTCTAAACCCTCATAGAAAAATATTTATAGCGAAAATACTGCGATGACCTATTTAGGTTAAATTCAAGAGCCTGAAAAAAGCCCTAACTTCCACAGACCATATATCCGAAAATGTTACGAACCAAACTCTGAAATTTTGCGACGATGTTCCTCGGGATTTCATCTTCGCGCTCTAAAACTTTCAGCTTCTGAACCTTCATAGAAAAAAAATTATAGCGAAAATTCCATGATGACCTGTTTGGCGCAGCGAAACCCTAGAATCCAAAGCTATGATACCAAATGTTGTGAAACCAGCTCCAAAAATAGAATAAAAGAGAGATCAACGCCTTAGAAATCAGCCACTTCGAGGGGGAAACCCCCAATATATTACATAAATGAACAATTCTTGAATTCTACAAATGACAAAACCTCCTTTCTATATATAGGAGTCTATGGGGCCACAATGTAATCCTAGTGGGGCCATAATGTAATCCTAGCCGACCTAACAATAATAATTTAAGGGCACAATAATAACAATATGGGGGTTACATGGGTACAACAATAACAATAAGGGGGTTACACTAACAACAATAAGGGACTATACTAGTAATATAGGGACCTAACACTCTTCATCAGCAATTTCTTCATGTGATACACTTTAATTGTCTGTCTCTACAGTTGAATCTACAATCTTCTCTTCATCAGCAGTTTCTTCATCCGATACACCTTCATTGTCTGTCTCTGCAACTTTTAAAATCAATTTCTAATAACTGCTGCTTGAGGAAGATCGAATATGGAAAAGAGAAGGTTCCTTTTTTTTATTGCAGTGCTTGGGTCTTTGTTTAAAATTGATGGCCTGCACATATGTGTAAGGCTAAGCCAAAGGCTGGCCTCACGCATATGTGTGGGCCTCCTTTCCATGGGCCAAAAAAAAAAAAATTATTATGTTTTGTTTTGTGTTCTTTTTTTATTTTTTCTTTTTTTAAAGAAAAATTTTACACATACAATTCAATAAATCAGAAAAATATTGAGAGGATGAAAAACATTAAAATTTGCAGAATCGATTAAAAAAAAAGATCATGACTCAAATGACGATTTTCAATAGAATTGTAGTTCAATTTCCAGCAAAATTTTTAACGAATTTTTTAATTTTAATTTTTAAATTGACTGGTATGATTTTCTGATCTTCTAGGTCGCAATGAGGCGTGGGAAGAGAGCATACTAGTCAGCATCGTCAAATAAATTATATTTTCATACACAAATTTTATTTCTGATGGTGATAAAAAAACGAAGTGATTCTTACTGCGTCACTGAAATTTATTCAAAATGAATTAATCAACGTTGATTATTATTTTTTTGAAAGAAAAAAAACAAAAACAAAAAATTCTAAAATTCTAACTTTTTATTTTTATTTTTCCTATCTATCTAAAAAAAACTATATTTTTATTTTATTTTTAAGTATATTTATGCTTCCAATGAAGCCATTTACAAATTAGAATTTTTGAAATGCTCATATCCCAAATTGAAAAATGTACCTCATTGCTTGTAAGGATATGCGAATTTGACTTGATCTTTCGATTTGTCACAAGGATCTCTTGAAGAATTGATGAATGTTGTGGCGCAATCACTTTTTGATACCATTCCTCAATGTAGTCTTTGGGCTGCATTCTAGATCCTTTGTCCATATATGGTTATTAAAAAAACAAAAACAAATAAAATACACTCTAGAATGAAAGCTAGTTCCTATGCACAGTTCCTCGGCAACAGCACCAAAATGTTGGGGCAAAATAATTGTTAGTCATTTAATTTGTCAACCCGGGGGTTTCGTAAACTTGTCAAGCATGTGTGCACTGTATGTGCTAGAAATTGTCTTTCAGTTTCGATCAATCTAACTACAAAATAACGAAAACCAACTCATCTAATCTATGAAATCAAATAATGAAAATGAAATTCAACTAACCTGTGAAATCAAGTAATGAAAAGAAAGGAAAAAAATTCAAAAGAAAATATAGCGCGCACAATCACACTTCCAGGAATTGAAATTTTAATCTAAGAAAGCATTTTAAAGCATGTAAAGGAAAACAACTAAGGTATGTTCATTCACTCCAGCATCTAATAGAATAACCCTCTTGAGATTATGTATAAGCAACCGATTATACTTTAGTCTTTAAATCTAGGAAATCAATTAAAGCATGCAGAGAGAAAACTCAATAATTGCATAGGTTAGATATTCGAGCATTTAGAAATATGATAAAATCACCTTCTTGAAATGATCTTCAAGAACACCCAATTATACAATTGAATGAGGATCTAAATCTAGAAAACAATGTAAAAGCCTGTAAAAGCAAATCTCAATGATTATATAGGTTGAACATTCAATCACCCAATTTGGAACACCTTATTAGCCTGATCTTTTTTTAGGAACATTCAATTATACAATGAATTGATAGTTTGATCTAAGAAATTAAATAAAAGAACATGAAAGGAAACTAAATAACATAACATAAAATTAAATCTCAATAATTGCATAGGTTGAACATTCAATCACCCAATTTGGAAGTATGACAAGTCACCTTCTTGGCTTGATCTTTTATTCAATTATACAATGAATTGATAGTTTGATTTAAGAAAATAAATAACAAAACATGAAAGAAAACTAAATAACTATGAGCTCTATTGCCTCAAACCTAATCCAATTTTTAAAATAGATAAATATTTCCTATTGAAATGTTTTTAGAAAAGCAAAGATTACACAGTCATTCTAAAACTAATACTAAGAAAGCACATAAACTTTAATCTATAAAAGCAAGTAAATCTCACACATTTTAGGAAGTTGATCTAAAAGTATGAGAGATGGTAAATAGAGATGCTCCATATTTAAGCAAAACCAAATCAAAATGAAGGGACATTCATGAGTAAGGTGCCACCATCTAATTATGTATTCAAAGCTTGATCATAACTCTAATTTTACACATTTTGATAGGAGAAAGCTTCCCCTATTTATACAAAAAGATGAGAAGTTATCTCATTAATGAGAGTCCGTGAATCTCTCCCTATATCTCTAGAGTTACAATCCAAATTGGAAGTGATAAAGCACATGTCTTCTTAGAGTTACAATACAAATAGGAAATGAGACACATATCCTTATGATCCCATGATCTTCTCCATCCAAATGCAAATTTGGCCTTAGGAGGCCATGTAAGAGTCTTTTCGAAGCTTCTTTTTGACCTACACATGGTAACAAACTCATTCCACTTGTTAGGTATAAGTATGTGCATATTATTTTATAATTTTTAACCATAAATTCACTTAAAAATACTAGGAATTAATAAAGTTTGGAAAAACATAATGTAACCCAATAGTGATAATGGTAAGGTAAATGTAATGAAATGGAAGTGAAGTGAAGATGATAATATGGAAATATAAGTGAAAATTTAATGGAAGTAAATGACAATTTCAAGGCCCAACAATTATCTTCTACCAAAATATTATATAGGCTTGCATCTGCTTCACTTTTGGTGAAGCCCAAACTAGTGAGATAGTTATCGACCCTAGTGTACTAATCACGGGGTGCTTGCTTGATACTATACAATGTTCGCTTGAGTATGTTGAGTATGTATACATGAGAATCCTAATAAAAAGTCTCAAATCCTTCTAGTTGATCGATGTAAACCTCCTCATTAATAACTCCAAAGAGGAATGTTGTTTTTACATCCATGTGGTGTATCTTCCATCCCATCTATGCAACCAGTGCAAGAATTGATCTAATGGATGAGTACATTTTTACAAGAGTAAAGGTCTCCTCATAGTCAGTTCCTTCAACCTGAGATTACCCCTTGGATAAAAATATAGCCTTATACTTCTTTATGCTTCCATTTGTTGGTTTCTTTACCTTAAAGATCCATCATGAACCCACAACTTATTTATCTATTGGTCCTGGGACAAATTCCCAAACATTTTTCTTTACAATGGATTTGTATTCCTCCACCAATAAATCAACCGATATAGGTTTCTCTACTGCTTCCTTGAAATAGGATGGCTCAGTATTTATAAGCTCAGTCATTAGAGTCATGTAGCTAGTATATCAGTCAGGTGAACTTCTCTGTCTGTGCTGATTTGAAGGAGCGCCCACATTCTCCCTTGCATCCTCCGCAAATATCTTAGCTTCCCTGGTTATTTTTATGCCTTGTATGGATGGGTTTTCTTGAGTTTTTATCTCCACTCTCTTCTCCTCAATTTGTGTTTTCTCCACAAATTCTTGAGGTTCCTCCTTTGGAGCTAAAAGCTCCTCTTTTGGTGGGATATAAAGCTCCCTCTCAAGGGAGCACCGCATCACTTTCTCCTCATCTAATTTTACATCCCTTCGTACAACTGTCATCATGAGGGATGGAAAGTACACAAGGTATTTGTGTGGAGTTTTTTTGTAACCCAAAAATACCCCCAATTCTACGGTTGGCTCAAGCTTCTTCCTTGATTCTTTGGAGACATGGCAATAAATAGAGGCTCCAAAAATTCTAAAATGCGACACATGTAGCTTTCTCCCTGAATCCTCCTCTAGTGTAATCATGCCAAGAATCCAATGAGGACTCTGATTCTAAAAATAGAATTTTTTTTGCATGCCTCGACCCATAAGTGTAGAGGTAGGCCTTGGTCATGCAACATTTCCCTCACTAATCCCATAATGATAGGGTTCTTTCTCTCAGCCACCCCATTCTGTTTTGGGTTGTGGATTATGGTCAACTCTCATCGAACTCCTTATTTTGCACAGAAATTTTTAAATTCATTCGACATGCACTCACCTCCATTATCAATCCTCAGATCCTTCACCTTCTTGTTGGTTTCTTTCTCAACCAGTGCCTTTAATTCTACGAACTTGGAGAATGTCTCATATTTCTTCTATATGAAGGAGATCTAACACTTCTGTGACAAGTCATCCATAAAAATTGTTAGTGTCAGTCTTTACAGCTTCTCACTGGTGATCAAATGGGCTCTTATCGTGTCTTGTTAAGTTCTCATAGTCAAATTTTTTTCATCTCATTATATCTTCAAGTAAAATTTGTCCAATGGGTAGTGTGTCTAGGGCTATTTCCACTCCTTTCACAAATTTACATGATGGTCCTTGTCATCACTCAATTGATTCTACCATCATTCTAAGGTAATCATCATCAATTCATTCATCATCACCATGATTTCATTCAATTCAGTGTCTCCATTAGGTCATTAAGGTTTCAGTCACAAAATTTGGCATTCCATGCATAAAATCCGGCAATGGAGAAGTGGTAAATACGTAAATTTGTTCAATAAAGTTTGATTTCAAATGTAGTTCATGTTTCAATATGTAATAAATTCATCATGTTCCTAAATCTTCAAATAAAGTGTCAAAGATACAAGTTTTCAATAACAAAGTGAAAATACATGTAGTGGGCCATCCCACTACAAAGAAGAAAAGTGACCGCCACTAGCTATAAAAGGCCAATTCAACTCATTTTTAATTCACCTAATAGAAGAAGAGCTCTCATCCATAACCAAGTGAAAATTAAGCAAATTCAAGTCAAAAAAACTCCAAATTTGGTGTCAAAAGCAGCCATGTTACACTTTTTTCCCTCCATGCTATGCTTTCCTCAAAACGCTGTGTTTTCTATCCTGGAGGCATAAAATCAATTTCTCAAGGCTTCTGAATGTTTTCAATGTTTCAAGAATCATTGAAAAATTAATTTATCTCAGCAAACCCCTCCTTGCAACTCAATTTCATAATTGGAGTGTGTAAACCCTCCATTGACCTCTATGTTGCGTTTTAGTGGCTAGCCCTGTTTTTCAATTTTTACAAGGTAAATACACTCCCCAACAGATTTTTTACCTTACCTCACACCAAAAATCATCACCCACAGCCTTCACATCCCCTCATTCCCATTTCCCAAGTCCCAAATCCTAAACCCTAGCCCAATTCTACAATTTTGGGCAGTTTTCCTAGCTAGGGTTGTGTAAAAATTTCCTAGCCCAATTCCCTTGCCCATTTCACTCCCTAAAGTTACCTAAGACCCCTGCCCATCTCCCTAAATTTTCCCACTCTCATATCCCTTTCCTAACCCACTCATCCTATCTCTTTTCTCCCTTCCCCTGTTTTGTCATATTAGGGTTTTACCCCTTGCAAACAAACAAATGGAGGAGAAGAAATCTTATAACAAGGGAGGTTAGCTAATAAGACATGAGCCTTTAACCACTCTCAAAATGATGTCTATACCACTGTCCAAGAATTTTTTTCAAGTAGTAGGGTGTCTTCCTTTTTTTGAACTAGTTGAGAAAGTCAAATATAATGCCACATTGACCAAATTGTTTGCCACTCAACTCAAAAGGGAAAAAATAGAAATTGCAAGGGTTAATTTCACTATATCAACTAATATAGTAGTTGAGGCCACATGCATGCCTAATCATGTTGAAAAATGGTTTAATAACCAAGATCTATCCCTTCAAAATTATCAACCCTGTCTCAAAATACATCATCAACAACACATGAAGAATATTTTCCCTAATGAGCACCTCCTTGAGAAATATTATACACCACTTATGAAGATCATCATGAAGTAATTCACCTGCGAGGGGAGATTTTCTAGAATATATGGACATCATGTCATACTTCTTATGCATTTAGTAGGGGTAAAGCCACTTAATTTTCCCTATTACCTCTACCGAAGTTTGGAAAATATGGCAGAAAAGGTTCGGCATAATTATACTAGTCTTGAAAGCAGCCTATTCAACCATGCTCTGATCAAAATCATTGTTTTACACCAGCTTGAGCAGAATAGCATCACTTGGGAAAATTTCATGCAGGCAGATGTATTTTTACCTTCTAGTAGCGAGCCTACTAGCCCTAGTTCTCCATCAACACCATTATCACCTCCAGCGCCATCTAGACATGTGGAGGTTGGATCACCTAGCACAGCTTCAATGAGGAGGAATATTGAGGTCACTAAAACATATCAAAGAGGCATAAAGCTTATGTTTTCTCCTCAAATTGAGGAAGGGGCCAAGCCCACATCAATAAAGCAGGAACTACCATCATAGCATTACACATCTATGCATCATGAGGAGCATGATTTTGACTTAGTAGACCTGGAGGCCAGTTGTAATATCCCAAAATGGGATCTGTTAGCAATACATGGCTTGAAAACGCATTTTCTAGAAATGTATGCAACAGGATTTGAAACCAAGACATGGATCCCTTAGATAAATGTATCTAAGACTAAAATCCAAGAGGTGGCTCAAAATAAATCCCTCTTGGTGGGTTAAACAGGTCTCCCACACCTAGTTGTCTTGGAAAAATGCCTGATGAAGGGACTGCAACAATGTATGAACATACAATGGAACAACAGCGTTATTCTTATTAGTTGTGAGACAAGAAGATGTAAATATCCTTCCCTTTGATATTATAGAAGCAAATGTATACAATGCTTTGAGGAATCAATCACTCAAGCTAGGCAATGAAAGCCTCAACAAAACATGTATAAGAAATTGACGAACACTGCTACACAGACTTTACACAAGGCTATAACAGCGCAGTTTATATGAATCATTGCAACATGTTAAATGAAAATATAATGATATGACAATATCAGGCTCAAGAAATGTGGGGGAGCAAGCTCTCAACCACTGAAAACAATAGTGCAACAATCCTTAGAAGGATTGGCAGAATTATATATACAAATGGCAAATCTGCAGAAATGCTGGAGTTGCTAGGTAGCAGCTGCAAATCAAAACTGGAAATAGATGGAGATGGTTGAATATTATGTCCAATCTGAAGCAACCTCCTCCAATGGATCTTCCAAGTGCAGGGCTGATCCTAGCACTTAAGATCTCACCCTCCAAAATAGTGGTGCAAACCCCCACTGCAGATATACACTGTAATAACGCAGTCAAGGAGAGGGACTGCGCTGTAATAGATGGAAGATGCTTGGCCCGATGCCAAGATATGAAAATCAGCTCTGGAAAACCTTCCTCACTAACCTTCCCGAGGAATAGAAGCTCCCTCCTCTGAAAGATGAGCCAAGGAATGGTGTTTTGGAACCCTCCACTGCAACACCCTGCAGCACAACGTTATACTTCAGCAGAAATAACGTTGTGACTGAAGGAAGTGGCTTGGCCTTGAGCCTAGATGTGGAGAAATGAAGTGAAATCCTTCAAGAGGCCTCTCAAGAAGGATAAGTAATCCTAAAAAGGAATCCCTCATGCTAAACAGCACCGTAACTCAGCTAAACAGCCAGAGACTGCAAATAGTCTTCTAGACCAAAATCAAATACTCAAACATGTCCCTCTATGGCTGCCTCTTCCTCCTTTTATGCAAATGAATGTCTTCTTGCCATGGACCCCATACATTAGGGTTTCTTCCACAAGTGATCTTCCTCCCTCTCAAACTGCGTTGTCTTCCCAAGTAGGCCACACCCTCTTTGGCAGTGTTGTTGACTTGGTCAAACTTGACCTTGTCCTCAAGCATTTGCCCCTTTTCACACTAGAAGGTGCAAAACAAAGCTACTCCATTGATCCCTTTCACACTATGCGGGATTTATTCCTACTTATGGGTCTTCTTACCCATTTTATTCACCTCCTAGATGATATAAGCAAAATCAATGTTCCAATTAGCTCCATGCTAATTTTGGGAACATTACACTAGTGAAGAGCATGAAAACCTAGAGAATTTCATAAAGAACAAATAGTGGCATAACATACCTTACGAGTCACCTCTGGACCAATTTTGAAAATTTTTGCAGCAGATTTTGTTTTTTGAGAAATTCTGGTCAAATTTGGAAATTCAAAAAACCAATCATATAGGAAAAAGTGTAGCATGGGCCACGCTATGCTTTTTTTGGGGGTGTCCAATGGAGGAAAACTCAGCATATTTGTATTCCTCTTGATGAGTACATCAATCTGAGTCAGTGGTTGAACCATGTCAGGCACTTTTGAGGGGTCAAAATTCCCAAAAACATGCTAAAAATCACCTTTATGCCCTGTTTTCGAAGCCTTCGCTATGATTTCTAAGTACTCTTGGGAGAATGAAGGTTTGGAGGGCTAGAAGCCACTTTTTTGAGTGCTTGATGATCCTTTCATGTATAATACATCCAAATATTTCCAATGGTACCTTCAAATCCTGATTTGGACACCTGGAAGG
Source organism: Pinus albicaulis (assembly GCA_034641835.2). Taxonomy (NCBI): domain Eukaryota; kingdom Viridiplantae; phylum Streptophyta; class Pinopsida; order Pinales; family Pinaceae; genus Pinus; species Pinus albicaulis. The sequence goes on from CM076578.1 coordinate 1,059,522,973, forward strand.
CCTCCAAAAGTCGATTTTCCTCAACTCGCTATGCTTTCTCTGAGCTCGCTACGCTTTCTGTAGATTTCGTTACGCTTTCTACATAAGCCAATTTTGACAGGTTGTTTGACCTAGTTTGAGTTTTTACTAATGTAATTGATGAATAATGATGTCATGAGGTGTAATTGAGCTGGTAAATAGTGAAATAGGTTAGATACATGCTTGTAAATGTAATTTTTCGTCAAATGTGTCTCTTTTCCTATGATGAGGTGAACTAGTTGACCTCCACTAAAGATTAGGGTTTTGTTGAGCTTATCATGTAATTAGCTCCACAATCAATGGATTCAACCCCTAAGAAAGGGGAGATGTTGTTTTGGTCTATATCTATCATTTTCAGAGTCATTTGACTGGTTTGACATCAGAGGATTGTAACTATTGTAGCTTGTAGTTTCACTTTCATATTCAGGAATCAAAGGATGAAGTTGCAGCTATTATCTAGGAATTCATGTGCGGTGAGTTTATGATCATGTATATTCTCTGTTATAGTCTTTATTTAATTATATGTATCTCCTCTTTCATATATTGTATCTTCAGTGGATTTCCTTACAGTTTATAGGCAAAATTATATTAATTTAGCTTTGTTTATATGGAAATTTCATCTTGTGTTTTATGGTTCTAGTTTAACGAATTTATGAATGAACATGCTCATTAAATACCTCTATCTTTTCGGACTCACCACCATACCTAAAAAACCCTAAATCCATCATAGATCCACTACTACCTTGTTCCTTTATATCTTTGTAGTTGTAAACCCTTTGATACCTCGACCTAGCTACTTGGTTTCATCCTTGATATAGCATCAAACCCTAAAACACTCAAAACCTACCTGAGCTTACCATATCTAGCCTAATATCCTTCATATGAGATTCAATCCTGGGTTGTGATCACATTGAGAGATCCCTATTATCCTAGTAGTTCTATCTCATATATCAAAGTAGTTTGTGGTTATGTTTGTCAGTCTCCCTTTCAGCCTTCAGAGAACTAGTGGAGTACTAACATCTTGGCAATGTTGTCAGGGAACGAAATGAAAAATCTTCCCTGGGTATACTATTACTTTTCATCGAATTCTAGGCCTCTAGGTGATAGGTTCTATTTTTTTTTAAGGTTGATTCAAAGTTGCAGAGAGCGTAGCTGCATAAAACAAAGAACATTATGGCTTCAAAAAGATATACAAGACTGAATCCTGATCCACACCCAACTTCTCCAGTTGAAGATCTAGAGAAACTCATTAGAAAGCAGAGATCTTAGCACTCAATGATTCATTCAGGTCCATATTCATTGGTAAGTTCTATGTCATTACCTGCAAAAATATTATCCCTTGAAGATATTCCATTCGATCTGAAATTTGAAATATCTTTTTTTATATCAAAGTCAGAAACATCCTTGTCTGAAATAATGTTTGATCCCATGAGGTTGTCCAAACTTAAATCATTATTTGAAATATTTTTTCATTCCCCAAAGCTTGAAGATAGCACATTATCTTAAGAATCCAAATCTAAGTCATATTTTGATAGGAAAATCTGGAGAGAGTTTGATAGACTTGAAAAATTAGCCAACCAACTCCACTATACATCTAAGAAAGCTATCATCCAGTATCAAGAAGACTCTTAGTTTACTCCAACACCATCTCAATCAGTTGTTGCATATTCTTCCATCCCTTCTACTTCACTTCCTCCTTATAATCCTTCTTAGTATACCCCTCCCATCATTACTCCTGCACAACAGTACGGAAGGTTCATGGCAATATTTTCGCCTCTAGTTTTACTGGGTCAACTTGCACCCTTACTATAGGGTTATGGTTAAATACTTCCTCTCTTTGATGAAACCTTAGAGATTACTGCCATACAACACCCTATGAAAGTCATTGATTTCATTGATTTAGAAGAGATTGATGTCGATGATGCAAAAATGACGATTATTTCCCAAAGCTTCTTCGAGGATGTAAAAACATGGTTTCATTCTTTAAATTCCCATTCCATAGAAAATCTGGAGCAGTTAACTGATGAATTTATAGCTAGATAGGAAGTGAAAAACAATCCACTTCAAATTCTTTCCAAATAAGACAACTTAAAAAGAAATCCTAATGAGTCTTTTCAGGATTTTACAGCTCGCTTTAACCAGGTATATAACTCAATCCCCAATGATATCAAGCCTCCTCCAGGTTTGGCTCTCTTGCACTTCCCTTATGCTTTTGATATGGATATGGAATACCAACTCCGAGAAAGAAGCCCTACAAGACTTGAACAAATGCAGAAAAACACAGTTAGTGTCGAAGCAAATTTGACAATCAAAAAGTCAAAGACCAAAGGTGAAAGAAAGGTGGAAATCAAGGAAGAACCATCCACATCCTCTGATTCCAAATTGGATACTCTGATCAGGAATGTGGAGATAATGGTGGATAGAATGTATATCACTGAAAGGAAACCAAAAACACAGGTTTGGAATCCTAATTTTTGAGGTCAGCAACAGCAACCTCAGTTTAGGATTAAACAGATGGAACAAAGAGCTCTAGAGAAGCCAACACAAGAGCAGATCCACACTCCTTTGCAGCATAATTATGCTCAAGGGGTTGAAGAGGAAGAAGATATTGTGGAAGAGAATCATTTATTCACAGAAGATGGACAGCCTATTTTCCTGACAGAGGATGAAGAATACATTAAGAAAACAAATTTACCGAAAGATGAGGACTATATGCTTGCAAATGATGATGAGTTGGAGGTCCAATTCGATGACTATCAGTGGGGTTATCTTAATACTCTTAGATCACAGAAGAGACAATATTCATTGAGAATCTGAGATGTTCCTATCACTCCTATCCAGAAGAGGTCAACTCAGCAAAAAGATACTCAACCCAAGAAAAATCCCCATGCTAGTCAAAATAAGGGAAAAGAGCTTGCAACTACAAATCAGACCAAGAAAAATGAAGTATCTACAAGTACACCAAACAAAGAGAAAGAAGGCCAAAAGAAGGAATCTGCAACAAAAGAACAGCCCCACAAGAGGGATACTACTGTAAAAGAGGTAGATAAACAAACCAATCTATTTAGCTTAGAAAATTAAATCTCTAAGTTGAAAGTTTCTATCTCTTTGACTGAGCTTGTGAAAAATAACCAATACAAATCTCATGTTGCTAAAATATTGAAAGTAGACCCTATTTCAGATATTTTTAACATTGAAGATGATCAACCCGAGCTCCTTTTTGGTCCAGTCATAGATGGTCAGCCAAAAGATAGTGAAGTTCCCTCGTTTTATCTCAGTTTGAGGGTTCATCAATGTATCCTCCATAATGACATGCTTGATTCTAGAGCTTCTCATAACCTGATGCCACAAGACATAATGGAAAAATTGGGCTTGGATATAACCCTAACTTACCATGATATTTACTCTTTTGATTCTAGTAGAGTACGTTTTCTCGGTCTTATAAAAGACTTGGTAGTTTCACTTGAGCAAATTCCTGCTAAAAATGTCTTAATGGATGTGGTAGTTGTCGATATACCTCCGTAGTATGGCTTGCTTCTATCAAGGTCATGGGGATCAAAGTTAAGAGGTACTCTGTAATTGGATTTCTCTTATGCCACCATAACAGGTTTTTGGGAAACTAAGGAAGTTGTACCCGGAGACAAAAATGAAGTATATGATCACCAATAAAGAGAAACCAAATAATCACCGCAATAAATTCTTTACATATTGATCTTGAGTCCTTTAATTTTTTTTAATGATAGTGGTTTTGATGATTTAGACAGTCATATTATAGAATTTGAGGAAATTCCATAAATTTAAAATATTGTCTGTGCAGTTTTGGATGAAAGACAAGGCAATCAGCCTAGAACTTCAAAGCAGATATCAAAAAAATTAGAAAAAGGAACTGAACATGTTGAAAAAGTGGCCCAAAAGGAAGAAACAAATCAGACTGTAGAATTCCAACTTCATGAAGATGATAATGGTCTTTGGACCATGGATTTCGACGATGCCTTAGGAAAATATGGGGCAAGCATTGGAATCTGGATTCGTAGTCCACTTCTTCAATTAGGTAAAATTCCAAAAAATGTGAGATTATGTTCCTATAATTTAGCTTTTGATTGCTCCAATAATGAGGTTGAGTATGAGGCATTGATCACCGGCATCAAAATTCTGAAAAATTTTGGTGCAAAGAGACTTTATGTTTATGGCGACTTTGAGCTTGTGATTAAGCAGGTAAAAGCGGAATACTAGGAAAAGAATCCAAGGATGAGAGCATATAGAACTATTGTACCTCACATTCTTAAAATATTTCCTAAATATACATTATCGGTCATACTAAGAAGTTAGAATCTTATGGAAGATTCACTTGCCACAATAGCAAGTAACACAACAAGGAAAAGACCCTCTAGCAAATGTTTTTGAGGAACCCCGCAGAAAAATACCCCATACATTTGTTTCTAGCGGAGGTTACTAGAGGAGGTTGGCGGGCGGAGGGTTTTGTGGATGTTTTCCACTCGGTGCGCTTATCATTAAACGTCACCCTGGTGCTTTGTAATACCGAAAGCACTGGTGCGCACAAAAACATTGGCACACCGGACATCATGCACTCTGTACACACCTACCCAGTGTGTCGTATTATTCTATACCACCAGTGCATCTCAACTCTTCCGTGTCAGTGCATTATAAAACACCGTGCCAAAACACAAACCGATTGGTGCGTTTGTAAGAAGAAGAACCAGTGCGCCTATAAACCACGCGCACTAGTAAAGGTTTAAAAAAAAAAAAAAATACGGCAAAAAACCTAGATTTTTAATTTTCCAATGCTCCTAAGCTCTCAATTACTGATGCATGCTCTACCATAGAATACACCGGTGCACACAAAACATTGGCACACCAGACAGTGTGCACAACGTACACACTCGCCCGGGGCATCCTATTACAGTCACGCACCGATTCTTCAGTACTCTTCTGCGTCGGTGCATCATAAAACACAGCGCCAAAACAGAAATGTGCTGGTGTGTTCTTATCCAAGAGCATCGGTGCACCTATAAAACTCACGCACCGAAATAGCGTAAAATAAAATTTAAAAAAAAATTAAGGCCAAAAACCGGTTCTTTAAGACTACTTCGCACTGGCGCGTTACGAATATTCTGCCCCGGTGCATCATCAAAACATCGCGCCAAAACTGAAACATCCTGGTGCGGTGTTAGGGAACCACCCTAGTGCATTATTAACAACGTGCCAAATCTGACACTGCTCGTTGTAGTTTTAAGCAAGCGTACTAGTGCGCTTATAAAACCCCACGCACCAGAACAGGGTTAAATAAAATAAAATAAAAAATTACAGCCAAAAAACTGCATTTTTCACTTTCCTTAGTGCTCCAAAGCTCTCAAGCACCGGTGCCATTTCCCCTTCTCTGAGCCGCCCTGACATCGGTGCTCTCATTACACCCATTGCATGCACTACTTCTTTGCATTGGCCACCAATCTCCAGCTTGCATTTTGAAAAATGGTCGTCAAATTTTCTTTTGCAAATTTTACAGCCAATATGCCTCCTCGACAGCGAAATGTACAGGTATTTTTCTGATTTTTCCATAATTAAGCCTTTTAGCAGATTAGAATTTGAAATAACCATTAAAAAAGAAGAAAAAAATTGTCACGCGGTGCACCTGCGTTGTTCGGCTCGCACTGGATAGTGGTGCTGCCTATAAAATTTACAGGGCACACTGCCTCTGGTGCTAACGGTATCTGCACCGTTTCCGAGGCGGTTCCAAAAGGCGCCCCGCATAATTTTAAATCAAAAAAATAAAATAAAATGCGGTGCGCTCATTTAGCCAGGTGCCCCGTTGACCATGGGAATCCTAGTGCGGTGTGTTGATGGAATTATCCACCCCGGTGTATGTCAACGCACCGCATTCTGCATTTCGAGAGGGTCAACGGTGCAACTGGATAAAAGACCGCATTCTTGACTATGTAATTGTCATGAAGTTGGTGTGCTGACATGACTATATGCCCCGGGGCATATATTTCATTCAGCGCACCGCTATTCTAAACTTAGATATAGTCAACGGTGCTTGAAAAATAGACAGTTGCACTGAGGCCGGTGCATTGTATTTCATTAGGGGCACCGGCACCGATGCACTACAAAATTAAGCCGCACCGTCACCGGTGCGTGACTTTTTTTATGGCACACCGATTGGTCTGTTTGTTTTTTTTTTCAAAAAAATATATATATGTATATTCTTAAATACATGTCTATTTTAATAAATAAAAAAATGTTTAATATGCCAATGATTCAGAGAGAAGAGGAGGAACAACAACAACAACAGGCTGAACAGTATGACATGATTAACCAATGGGAGGCTCGAGAGAGGGAGAGAGATGCATACCCTTGCCCTATTACAGCAAATACCCAAGGGATCCATAGGCAGGTAGGCCTCCTCAAGTTCTATGAGGAGGCTACTTCCCTAAAGGCCCATAGTGTGTTTTTGAGATATCTTATCTGCAGGTGGAATGCCCACCAACAGGATTTCTAAGTTAGTCCTAACCAGCGGTGCACACCCACTGACGATATTTATTTTATTACAATACTATCAAGGAGAAGGGTGGATTTTCCCTCATTCCCAGACATGCCAGCTGGTTGTGTAGCAGGGAGTCAGTCAGTTTACTCCCAGAGATACATTAGAGGACATGTATTGTCTCCTTCAGAGTTTCAGGTACCTGGAGGTTAGTTACGTATAGGTGCATTTGGTAGATAGCACCTACAGTGCCTCTCACTTATCATTTCGACCATTTCACACAACACCAGTGATGGGAAATGCATTAGTTGCTCGCTTTTATATTATTTTTATTCTTTAGTACAGCAGCCACGACTTGTCAGGTGGTCAGCCATTTTTTTGCGGCAGTTTTGTACAGCCTTAGATAGATGTCGTGCTCATGCACAAGGGAGGGTCAACTTCCCTTTTACTTCAGAGTTGTTTTGTTTATTTTTTGAGAGGTTTCCAGAGATGGGACCTAGTTTTGTTCGATAGCCTCGTAGGCCGATGTTTGAGGGCCAAATGTACATGTGGCGGCAGATGATGCCCAAGAGGGGAGACATTATGTTTCCAGCGAGGATATCGCATGATGCACTGGACTTAATAGCCAGTGTTGAAGGGCTACATCCATTAATTATGGTCCCATGTCCTTATGATGGATTAGATTGGCGAGGGTGTCCCAACATCCTCTTCACAGATGATGAGCCGCCAGATGATAGAGGTAATATTACTATTTTATTCATATTTATTCTAACATGTTCTTTAACTTGTTTTTATAAAATTCTGTAATGAAATTTTCTAATTATTGTTGTGTACTTGTATATATTTTGCAAACATTGGCTCTTTTGATGGCAAGGAGATGTCGGATCCACCATCTGATCCAGGTGTGGATCCTGATGACGATTAGGACATGGCCGATGTTGAGAATAATCATGATCAGGATGAGGCCAGTGCAGCAGAGAGACATGCTCCTACTCATGGTGCACTTGTACCACCTTTTTCTAGGCGCGGTCGACTTGAGACTAGATATAGGATGGAGTTGGGCAACCAACTCTATGAATTGATTGTTGATGCGGGCATCAGGCCCGCTAATTACAGAGACATATAGGCCAATGATAGGCTGTTACGGATGTGGAGAGGCATGCCGCGTGACATGTACAGCCTGATGCGGCATGTCGTAGGAGCTACAACTGTTGTTACACGACTGAGGAGGATTTTCCGTAGCTATAGGCGTAGTCGAGCCATGGCACGTGATGGACAGTCCGTGAGCAGCGACTCACATGCATCTCATGATCAATCACCTCGTGATGCACCTGATGAACATGAGGCTCCACTAGCAGCATCTAGCAGCAGTCATCATGGATATGAGGCTGAACCATCGACCACGTCCAGTCAGCAGCCTTCTGTAGAATCCATCAGTACTAGTCATGATCATGAGCAGGCACCTGGACCATTGACCGTCAAGGCTGCACTATTGACTGAGAAGGCCTCCACTACTACTGCTTATATTGATGTTGTACTAACACCAGCTGTCGATGCATCCATCGGTATAAGTGATCATGATCATGAGCAGGCGCCTGGACCATCGACCGTCAAGGTTGCACCCTTTACTGAGCAGGCCTCCACTTGTGCTGCTATTGATGTTGCTATACTACCACTAGCTGATCCGTGACATTTATATTATAGTTGTATATTTTTAACAGTATTCAGTTATATCTATATGGTCCATGTATTTTATTTTCCTGTTGCAGTTGTACTTAATTTACATGTTGGTGATCATCATGATGTGGCGCATATTGTTAGGTCATGTTAGATATGTTCATTTAATGTTTAGCTTGCAGATAGATGTGTATATGTGATAACATGAGTTATTTGACTTGAGATATATATTTGATGTTTGTGTTGTGATGATGTTAATATATAATGTTAATTTGATGTTTGAATGTGTTTTTTAATCGAATATGATGTTTGTACGATGGTTATCCTGATCGTGATGATGTTTATTAATTAATTTAATATTAAATGACCATGATATTTATTAAATATTATGTCATGATTGTAATTTTAATTTTAATTTTAATTGTATGTAAAATTGTAAAATCGTATTTGTATTTGTACTAATTGTAATTTTAACTGTAATTGTATGTAAAATTTTAATTGTAATTGTAATATTTAATTTCTGTGAAATGATTGTAATTGTGTATATGAAAAATTGTAAAATTGTAATTGTAATTCTAATTGTATGTAAAATTCTAAAATTGTAATTGTAATTTTAATTGAATTGTATGTAAAATATTTGTAAAACTGTAATTGTAATTGTAAATTAATGTAATTCTATGTAAAATTGTAAATGTAATTGTATGTAAAATTCTAAAATTGTAACGCAAGAGTTGTTGGGTTGTATGTAAAATATTTGTAAAATTGTAATTGTAATTGTAAATGTAATTCTATGTAAAATTGTAAATGTAATTGTATGAATAAATTAATTTAATTTAATCGTAATTCAATATGAAATTAATGAAAATTCCCTAATTTAATTGTAATTGTAATTGTAATTGTATGTAAAATATTTGTAAAATTTTAATTCTATTAATGTGAAAATTTTAATTGTATTAATGTGAAATGATTTTATTAAAATATTTAAATTTGTAAATTTGCAAATAATTATAAAATAACAAATCTAGAATAATACGAATTTTTGTAACATAAAGTTTAGAAAATAATGAAAATAAATTCATGTACTTTATAATTATCATTATTTTATTATGATATTACATACAAAAAAGAACTTTACAAATTTATACACAGAGATTATCATAGACACACACCTATATGGCCATGTTATACAGACACACCAAAGGCTTCACAAACTTTCCACACCTAAGAATAACCAAACGAACAAAAAAACGCAACTCTATTTTCTTTAAGTGAAAAAAAAAAAACAGAAATTTTAAAAATGGGCGGCCAAATATTTTCAAAAATATAATTTCATAAAATAATTCTTTAAATACAAAACACTTTTCATTATTTCACTATTTTTTCTAAAAATTTTAGCCAGATATTTGCAAGAGACAGACCTGGAGTAAGAGAGCAGGAGGGCACTATGGAGCAATGAAATATATTTGAACAAAAGTATTTAGACAATCAGAATCCAGACCTCTCGTGATTCAAACTCTGTATCATAGAATTTCAAACCATCTCATGATTAAATTTGATTATTTTTTTTACTTTTTTTGTAGTATGTTTACTTTTTCTGCAGTTTTATCCATATTTACCGTAAACCCTTCATTTTTTTCTTTTTTCCCTTTCTTCTCTCGTTCGTACTGCACTAGGCTTGCCTAGACAACGCCCAACCCATGAGACGACTTACATCCATCCCAATCCATTCGGCCATTGCGTGAATTTTTGGAAAAAATGTATTTTTCTTTGTCGATGCGCCCTGTGTACACTACCGCACTGGTGCACTGTATTATACAGTGCACCGCGCAAGTACTGTGTAGTAAAAAAATTGAAAACATTTTTTCTAAATCTGTGCGCCATATCTAAAATAGAGCACCGGTGCTCCATTTAACGAGAATAGCATCATACGGTATATTACACCGTTTTTGCAGTGCGCTTATAATACCCCACACACCGTATGGTTTATTACACTGTTTTTGCAGTGCATTTATAATACCCAATGCACCATATGGTCTATTATACTATTTTGCAGTGCGTTTTTAATATCCCCACGCACCGGCTGCAGTGCGTACCTCATGAAAGGCGCACCAATGTCTTGAGATTTATTTTCTACTTGAAAAGTTGAAAATGTATTTATAAATATATTAATGAATGATATGGTACAGGCTTCAGATTGATAAAGAAATGACTGACAAGAGATCAAGTAACAAAAATACTGTTAACACATCAAGAAAATAAAAAAAGGCAAATTCTTTGTAAATTATTTATAAAAAATATTGTTTTTGAACTATATGTAAGTTTAACTAATATGTATTATTTACTGTGTATCATGCAAAGCCACAAAATGATGAAGGTCGATATCATTATTTTTGATCTAGGACCAGAAGAGCGTAAAAGTTTAATGAAAAAATTGCAAAAGGATGAATCAGGTGAATAAAAAAATACTATCGATCCAATATGCGTTTCTTTTTTTTAATTATCATTAATAATATACTTAAAATTATTAGATAACATAAAATAAATTGTACTTACCAATTCACATGTATTAATTAGTTCTACAGTGGGATTTAAATAACTGTAAAAATGAATGTTGTTCTAAGAAAAGAAAAAAATAGAATAAGCAAATGAAAATGAATTGCTCCTTAGCTCATCTAGAGTGGTGTTGGGTTAACGAAAGGGGGAAAAGTTTACAAATTCTTTAGGATCGAGAAGGAATGTATAGACGTTATTTCCACTTACAATACAAATCAACCAATGATTCACAAGAACTAAATTTTATCTAAACTACAAGAAGAGCTTCTTGAGAATTGGTCAATGAGACATGTCAGACTTTTAATAGCAAAAATGTACAACAACAAAAAAGAAGGAATGAAAAGGTAATATTCCTTTAAATGTTTGTCTAGAATTATTTATAAATATCACTTTTGTTATATTTACTTTTCGTATATCAATATAAAAATTAAATATTTTATTGTCATGTTACATTTTCAGAAAGATTATGAAAATCTCAAAAGATGAGCAAGCTGATATCAGAAATATGCCAGTAGGAATGTCCAAAAAGGTGTACAAGGAGATGGTCAAAGAAATGGACAAAATTGCATCGCAAGAGGAGCTATCTCAACAACAACGTGCTTCAAATTTAATATGTAATCATTGAATTTTTCGATCATTAGGTACAATAAATAAACAATTTAGCATTAAATATTAATTTTCAAGAATTTTCTCGTAGAAAAGAAAAGAAAATGGGACCCATTCAAATATTAAGGGAAACAGATCACAAAGAAGTATGCGGGGTTGCTGGTGCTTCTCATGGTGAGTACTGTTGCTTCCTTATGTTAACTTAACTAGATTTCATTTTTTTATTTTTTAAGTTTCTTTACAAAAATCATCATTGAATTTCTTTAAACAGGTGCTAACATACAAAGAAGAATGATCAGGCAAATTGATTGAAATTGGGTTAAATATGGATTGTGAGTATATGTTGGCATATCAAAATTTAATTGTGGAATTTGTAAGCATCTATCGATCTTGTTTTACTTAGCTTCGTCTATAATTAATAGAAAAAAACATGTTTTATATTAAATATATGCTTTGTTATGGGGTATAAAACTTGCAGAAAACAAAGTATGGAACTACGCCAATAGATGAAATTTTGAAAGATGACATGGTATATGGTTATGAAAGAATGTGTATAGTTTATGAGTCAATTGTTGCTATGGTACATCATTTTTCTTTGCAATTTACATTGATGTATGTTATTTAATATTGCAATTTTCATTATTCTCACCAATGTATATACACTCATTTCAATTTATTTTTATGTTTGTAGATGGAAGGTGAAGAAGAAGAAAGAAATCAACACCGTGAACAAAACATTCCTGAAATTAACCCAAGTCATGGAAGTAGCTGTAGCAATGACAACAGTTCAAGCGAAGAATGATGATCACTGTGTTTGGATATCAAAGCAAGGCGTTTTATTTTTTGAAATATGTCTGTGAAATCAGACATTTTGTTTAATGTAATGGACATGGTGTCCCAATTGAAAGACAAAGGGATACGAATAACTGTCCCATTTTGTATGATAAAGATTGTCTTATATATATATATATTTTATTGCGTTCTCCATTTTCGTTCTGAAATGCCCTAACAAAAATTTAATTCATATGAATATTGTTATGAGATATATATGTGTCGAATTTTGATGAATAATGAAATTTAAAAAACCACAATAATTATGATATGATATAAAAAAATAATCCAAACATCACATTCAAATGCATTAATAAGAATTTAATTAGTATGAATATTGTTATAAGATGTGTCAACTTTTGAGGAATAATGAATTTAAAACAATCACAATAATTGGACTATCAGCAGTCGATGTTTCTAAAATCAAATGAAAACCTAAAATAATCACTGCCGACTCATAAGGCTATGTGTCTATACACACCGGTGTCATTGTGATATCCATGGCACCGTAATAATGATTCATACGTTTATAAATATCCGTGTATTTAGGTAGATACAACAAGACTGCATTTATGGTATTTTCCATAAGAAAACTGTGGCATTTTTACGACTAATGGGTACCCCATTTAATAATTTTATACCAATTATAAATCTCGGTGCCTTTCTGTGATATGATGCACCAGTGCACCATAAATATATATGCACCAGTGCGTTGATACAACCTATGGGCACTACACAAATCCCAAGACAAATTAGAATGGCCATGTGCGTTGTATGACCAACATTGCGCCCGGTGCGGTTTTACACCTAAACATCCCAGTGTGTTCGTTCGACTGAGAAAACCCCGGGGCGTCGTCTTCATGTATGCACCGATGCGTTAAATACAGAGTAGCACACCGATGAAAAAACATCTGTAATAACCTGTAACTTCTTGATTAGCAATTACTTTTACTTGTTTTAGATATAGTTGGAATCAAAACGAAGGAGACATTTATTAAAAACATTAACATAACTTTTATTTTTAAGTATTTTAATTTAATGACAATTTTAATTAAGTAAAAGTGAAAGTAGCTGTGTGGTAAAATATTCCAAGAAACCCCAGGATGAGGTGGAGACATTTCTGACAGTTACCAATCCCAAGGAGGATTTAAAGTAAAATCTTGGGGGGGATTGGGATTCTGTGCAGAAGACATAGAGGAAAAAACATGGTATGATGGTTCTGAGTTGTCCAGAGCTGGATGTAGTGCCAGTGGAACTCAAGAAACATACTCCGAAGGAACTGACTGGGTTATTCAATCCTGAGGTTAGGTTTTCATTCTCTTAAACTCCTCAAAACTGGTGTGGAGCAAGGGGGGAGCTGAGAACGTAATTGTCTCGCTCAAGGTTGGGCGGACCAAAACAGTTACAGAGACAGATTTTCCAAAAATTTTGAACTAGGTATATGCGAAATTTTAGTTTAAATATTTGTTTCTCAAAATCAGATTTTATTTTTCTTAGTAAATGAGCAATTAAATGTGAAGAGAATTATCAGTATTAAAATCTCTATTATAGTAAAAGATTAAAACATAAAATCTTCATATTCATAACAGATAATTGTTATTATTTCTTTTGTAAGAACAGAGAACAAAGTATAAATGATGATGTTTTAGATAATCATGTAAATCCTTCATAAAACTTGAATGTCGATAACCCAGAAAAGCAGAAACATTGTGCTAGTATAGAAATTTGAAGCCATGAGCGTATAAATTTTATGAGATAAACTACATCAGGAAATGTAAATTTTTAACAGATTAATTGTTCTGGAAAAATGTTAGCTGATAGAGAGAGAAAATATCTCCCTAGAATTTATAAGCATAAAAGGAAAGAAAATTGTAAACAGATGGTGAAATTTTAACAGTAACATTTTACGGAAAACTATATTAATCTGTGTTAAGGTTCTGAAGAGTATAAGAAAAATAATAGAAATATAAAGAAGCCTGTACGGAAATTACCCAAAATATAGTAGATGGATATCAAACAGGATTTACGAAATAGTAAACATTTAACTGATAACTACAGTAAATAATGAACATGCTAACTTATTTTTCATATTCTGGACAACCCGCATGAAACTAATTTGAGTAAACCCTTCAAATAGGACAAGGAAGACTTTGTGGGTTTAGAGCCAGAACTCGTTGAAAAGTTATGTGTCCGGTCCCAGCAACTTCCTCATCAGGGTTTGGTAAGACCACATGAAATAAGTCACGAACCCCAGTATTACAAAACAAATAGTACGCTGAGAAAGAAGCGGAACGGATATTAATTGTAATAAACCACATAAACCCTTAGCAATGTGTAAGAGCAGGAAACTAGTTAATATACAAAATCATTGAGTTAAATAGAAACGTCGATTTCTTTTACTGATAATCACAATGAGTTAAAATGAAGATTATTCCCAACCACTGGTAAAGAAAATTTGCCACAGAAAGGAAGCTAAATTCCATTGCAATGGCAAAAAACATTAATTACAACAAAGGAACTAATAAATCCTTGTGGAATGCAATATTTAATCGACCCTCATGGTAAATGTTAAATTATACAAAAAGATAAGGAATCGTGCCAGAGGCATTTTTATTTCTATCATTCATCAATAAAAATAAAAAGACAAATAAATCTAAATCTGAACATTAAATCCAAACTCTGGAAGTAAAATATCCCTCCTGCAGGGCAAGTGAAAGGGAGGCCGAAGATTACAATTTGTACAAATATTATAAGGAAATATTTGGGATCTATTTGGTTGAAAAACCCTTACCAATCAATTGAAGCAAGAGAAAAGGTTGTTCTCGTCCTTTTAATCGATAATCTGCAAGCTCTGAATGGTTCCCGTACAAACCTTGCGGATAGTAACAAAAAAAAGGGTTAAACAGTGAAATCAAACTGGAGGGTAGCAGCTCAAGAAAAACCTTAACAAAGAAATTTAATAACTGGAAGAAACACTTCTGAACTTTTGTAAGAAAGGTAAACATAGTATTTACCTCATTGACAGGACGGCAGAGGTCTTCTGAGGGCAATGAAGAGAAGCTTGAAGCCGCAGAGAATTTTTGGCCAAGTGAGCAACTACAGTCGGAAACTAAGAGCCGAGAGGAAAGAATCCAATGGGAGAGACCGATGGAGCTATGGTCGGAATCCAATAGAAACCACAGCAAAGATTTACCCATAATCACCATTTCGGCGTGTTGCAAACAGAGAAACAAACCCCAGTTTAGAAGTGGCATAATACCTTCATAACGCAACTTGGATAGTTGCAGAGCCAATTTTTCATCAGAGAAAATGAACACAATTAGCCGCAGTGGGATTTTGGGGGTGGCTGGTTACCCTAAACCACTCCTTCAAACCTATTCACCGTAGATCGCTAGGATCAAAGATCCAACGGCAAAGGGAGCACTAGATCAACATTCCAGATGTGACCGAAGCGAAATTCAAGACTACGCATTAATGGATAAAAATTAAATCAATTCCGTCTGGAGTAATGAATAGAGCTATCATTTAATTGAAACCATGGTAAAACCTTAAGCCAGATTATAACCAGAATCATTGAGAACTGGAAAATCTTGTAATGTACGCTCGGATTAATTCGAAGGATTAATGTTGAGTACCTTGTTGTCAAGACGATGGGAATGCCAATGCGTTTACATTGAAATTGCTATATGTTGACATGGATGCATATCTATAGTAATAAGCTAATAAATTTTCTTATATGTAGATGTTGACATGGAGGCATAACAATAGTAATAAGTTAAGAGATTATATGTAAAGTAAAATTCCATTTAATAACTTGTAGATGGTTAAAGTATTACCAGGTAGGTAATGTATGAAAAAAAAAATTTATTACCATATTGTTTATTTGGTAAGCTCAAGTAAATAGTGTGGTATACGTTACAAGTGGTATCAGAGGCAAGATTAATAAACTGGGCCAAATGGGCCAGAATTATATTTACAGTTGTATAGTAAATTTATTTCTTTTTATTAAAAAAAACAAAGATAAATGATTTTGATATTATGATAAGTACAGGAAATCAGATTTCTATAGATCATGAGAAGAGGATTAGGACAACCCCCATCTCAAAATTTGGAAGAGACTCAGCCTGTGATCAATTCTGAAGTTAGTCCTGAGATGCGGGTACAATTAAGTGTAGATCAACATCAGTAGACTAGCAGAATGCTGGAAGAACAGCAGTGATAGACAAATAGATTATTGGATATTGTTCAACAACTAAAAACAGAAATGCTTAGAGTTCGCAGTGATAACGAAAGATTGATGCTAGAACAAGAAAGGATATTGAAGAGTTTATCGGATAGACAGAATCCTCCTAGTGGACAACCAAGTCCTGAGAGAAACACTCAGGAAAACAGGGATCAAAAACAAGAAATACATGATCATGTGGAAGGTATTCGAACACCAAAAAGTCATAAAAGTCGAACTTATAACAAAGCATAATCTAGAAATGATATGGAGGAACAGGAGATTAAGAAACAAAAAGTAGAGTTACAGGGAGAATTTTAGAAGATCAAGCCTCCTACTTTTGATGGAGAGGCGGAGGAAATGGTGGAAGCTTGGATTATAAATATGGATAAGTACTTTCAGGTGTACGAGTATAACAGCAAGCTTAAAGCTCACTTGGCCATCTACCAGCTGCGAGAGAAAGAAACCCTGTGGTGGGAAGAGGTGAAGAAAGTAAGAGGAATTGAAGATCAAAACGTAACTTGGGATGAATTTCAACAATACTTTAAAGAAAAATACTTAACTGAAAGATTTTATGATGAAAAATCACGAGAATTTCATGATTTGAAGTTGAGCCAAATGACTATGGACGAATTTATTACCAAATTCACGTCCTTACTAAGATATGTACCCTACCTACGCGATGAAAAAGCAAAGGTATAGCGGTTTTTGAGTAGTTTGACAGCTCATATGAGGGAAAGGATTGAGTATGTCAATCCAAAGGCCATGGATGAAGAAATTAGGAACGCACGTATGCGTTATTAGTAGTCAAAGACCAAGGGGAAAGTTGGGAAAAATTGGCCACCTAGGAAGGAGTAGCAAAGTTTCTCTAATAACAGAAATAGTAGATCCAGCAACTTCATAAATACTACAAGACATCCACTCAGCAAACAAAATGGTAAAAACCAAAACAGAGCTAAATGGACAGGAGAAGTAATACCTAATGAATCTTCTAGTAAACCAGATATTGGGCAAACCCAGAAACCCCCATTACAATGTTGGGGATGTGGAGAAGCTCATTATTTTAAAAATTGTCCACATCGGGGACGGAATGAATTGGTAGCAAATCTGCAAGAAGCATCAACAGTGGGGGATGTACCGTGAAACATACCCCGAATTAACACAACATTGGAGGATTGGCAAGCGGATTATCAGCCAACTATGATAGAATTAGAAGGTAAGATTCAAACTTGACCTGTTTCTATTTTAGTAGATCGTAGTGCCAGTTTGAGATACATACACCCTCGTATAGTTGAAATTAGTAAGTTGCAGGAACAGAAATTTAAAAAGCCATGGCTAGTTTAGTTGGCAACAGGGACTAAAAGACGGGTACTTACTAAAGTATCAGACTATGAGTTAAAAATTGGGGACCAGCACATAACTGTGGAACTCAATGTCTTACCATTGGGTTCTTATGATATATTGTTAGGGATGGATTGGTTGGAAAGGCATTGGTCGTTGGTGGATTGTAAAAATAAGATTATACATTTCAAATATAATGACGGATCTAGACAGGAACTGTAGGGCATTAAAAAGCCTTTGAAGTTGTGACCTATTACTGCATCACAGTTAAGTAAGTGCATACGGAAGAGTTGCCAGATTTATGCTATTCAAGTCGGGTTCACCAATACAAAGGATAAAACTGCTATGATATAAAATATTCCTGTTGTGCAAAAACTTCAACATGGTTTTCTGGAAGAAATTCCAGGGCTGCCACCCAAAAGAGATATTGATTTTACTATTGAGTTAATACCTGGGGCAGCACCTGTATCCCGGAATCCCTACCGAATGAGTGTACTGGAATTAACAGAATTGAAAATTCAATTGCAGGAATTGTTAGATAAAGGTTATATAAGGCCAAGTGTGTCTCCATGGGGGGCACCGGTACTATTTGTAAGGAAAAAGGACAGAACTATGCGTATGTGTATGGATTATCGTTAACTGAACAAGTTGACAGTCAAAAACAAATACCTATTGTCACGAACTTATGACTTATTTGACCAAGTTAAGGGAGCTACAGTGTTCTCCAAAATAGACTTAAGGACTGGCTATCATCATATCCACATCAAAGATGAGGATATAAGCAAAACAGCCTTCTGAACCAGGTATGGACACTATGAGTTCATGGTACTACCATTTGGGTTAACCAATGCACCAGCAACATTTATGAGTTTAATGCATGGATTTTTTCACCCACACTTGGATAAGCTTGTGCTAATATTTATTGATGACATCCTGATTTACTCTAAAAATAAGGAAGAGCGCAAAGAGCATCTTCGAATTTTACAGAAAATGCTAAGGAAACATCAGCTCTATGCAAAGTTTAGTAAATGTGACTTCTATAAAGAACAGATCCAATATTTGGGGCATGTAATTTCGGCAGAAGGAATAGCGGTGGATCCAGAAAAGATAAAAAAAAATTATGGAATGGAAAGTACCAAAGAATGTGGCAGATATACGCTCGTTTATGGGCTTGGCTAGTTATTACCAGCGATTCATTAATAGATTCTCCAAAATAGTGTATCCTATTACTTCCTTGCAAAGGAAAGGAAGAGTTTTCAAATGGACACAAGAATGTCAAAATAGTTTTGAATTATTAAAAGAACTATTAACCACTGCACCTGTTCTGAAGGTAGCAGATCCGAGCAAGGAATTCGAGGTATGTACTGACGCATGTAGAGAAGGAGTAGGAGTCGTATTAACTCAAGAAGGAAAATTTATAGCATATGAGTCTAGGAAGTTGAAGGATCATGAACATAGATATTCGGCATATGATTTGGAACTGACTGCAATTGTACATGCCTTGCGTATATGGCAGCATTACTTATTAGGGAATATATTTGTACTTAGAACCAATCATAGTAGCTTAACCATTTATTTTAAGCAGGCTGATTTGAATGCCCATCAAGCAAGATGGAATGCATTCCTTAGCGAATTTGATTTCGATATACAGCATGTAAAAGGAAAAGAAAATAAGGTGGCAGATGCCTTGAGCAGAAAATTGCACGGCATTTATGAATTGTATTTCAACCAGAATGAATCAAATATTCAGGATCAGATTTTGGAAGTAGCAAAAGTAGACCCAGAATATCAGAATCTATGGCAGCAAGTAAAAGGTTATGAGAACCAAGGAAAATAGTCTGAATACGAGCTGAATGAAAAACAACTTCTGGTTTTTTGGAAAAGGATATACATTCCCAATTAGGAGAGTCTAAAAAGAATCATATTAGATGAATATCATCAAAGTACTTATGTCGGGCATCCAAGTTACCAAAATATTTTGAAAGCAATCAGAAAAGACTATACTTTGCCAAAAATGAGAAGAGACATAGCAGAATATTTGACCAAGTGTCTAGAATGCCAGCAAATTAAGATAGAACATCAGCACCCTACAGGATTGCTTCAACCAATTCCAGTGCCTGAATGGAAGTGGGAAGTTATTTCTCTTGATTTTATTATGGGTCTACCCCGAAACAAAAGGTATAATGATTCGATTATGGTGGTAGTCGACAGACTTAGTAAAGTAGCACATCATATACCTGTTCAATCTACTTATAAAATTGTGCAAATTGTTGATATTTTTATGAAGGAGATTTTTAGACTACATGTTATTCCTAGAGCTGTTATTTCATATCGTGATGTGAATTTCACGCCAGCCTTCTAGAAGACACTTTTCAGTGGCCTGGGAACGCAAATACAATTTAGCACCACCTACCATCCACAAACAGATGGGAAAATAAAGCGGGTGAATCAAGTTTTAGAAGATATGTTGTGCATGTATGCCATGCAACAGCCAAAAAAATGGGAAGAGTACCTACACCTAGTTGAATTTTCTTACAATAACGGGTATCAAGAATCTCTTAAAATGAGTCCTTTCAAAGCACTGTATGGAAGACAATGTCGAACTCCTATAAATTGGAGTAGCCCAGAAAATAAAATGATGCTTGGATAAAATATGCTGGAAGAGATGGAGTGAGAGGTTAAAAAAATTACACAGAATTTGAAAGCGGCTCAAGACAGACAGAAGGTCTATGCAGACAGTAAAATAACTTTCCAAGAATTTACAGAAGGGGACCATGTTTATGTGAAAATAAATCCAAAGAAAAGCACTTTGCGATGGAATTCTTGTGCTAAACTGGCTCCCCGCTAATGCGGACCCTTTGAAGTCTAGGAGAGGATAGGGCCAGTGGCCTATCGATTGGCTTTACCAAGTCATATATTAGTGCATAATGTCTTTCATGTGTCTTTACTAAAGTGTTATGTGCATGATCCCAAGCACATCATACAATGGCAGGGAATACATGTAAGTGGAAAGAGATATACAATTTGTATACAAATATTATCTAAAATGAACTAATTCAAGTATTGCTACTTGTAGGTAGAACTGGACGGCGAATTCTAGGTAGAACCACAACTTATTCTAGATCATAGAGAAATAACGCTCTGGAAACGAGTCATCCCCAAAGTTAAAGTGCAGTGGAGACATTTTGGCCCGAAAGAGGCCACTTGGGAAGACGAAAAATTGATGCTTGAGACTTTTCCGGAATTATTCTCCAGAGATGAGTAACACTGAGGACAGTGTTTTCCTCCAGGAGGAAGATGTAACTTCTTGATTAGAAATTACTTTTACTTGTTTTAGATATAGTTGGAATCAAAACGAAGGAGACATTTGTTAAAAACATTAACATAAATTTTATTTTTAAGTATTTTAATTGAATGATATTTTTAATTAAGTAACAGTGAAAGTAACTGTGTGGTAAAATATTCCAAGAAAACCCAGGATGAGGTGGAGACAGTTCTGACAGTTACCAATCCTAGGGAGGATTTAAAGGAAAATCCTAGGAGGGATTGGGGTTCTGTGCAGAAGACATAGAGAAAAAAACATGGTATGCTGGTTCTGAGTTGTCCAGAGCTAGTGGTAGTGCCAGTGGAACTAAAGAAACATACTCTTAAGGAACTAACTGGGTTATTAAATCCTGAGGTCATGTGTTCAGTCTCTTAAACTCCTCAAAACCGATGTGGAGCAAGGGGGGAGCCGAAAACATAATTGTCTCGCTCAAGGTTGGGCGGACCAAAACAGTTACAGAGATAGATTTTCCAAAAATTCTGAAGTAGGTATATGCAAAATTTTAGTTTAAATATTTGTTGCTCAAAATCAGATTTTATTTTTCTTAGTAAATGAGCAATTAAATGTGAAGAGAATTATCAGTATTAAAATCTCTATTATCGTAAAAGATTAAAACATGAAATCTTCATATTCATAATAGATCATTGTTATTATTTCTTTTGTAAGAACAGAGAGCAAGTATAAATGACAAAGTTTTAGATAATCATGTAAATCCTTCATAAAATTTGAATGTCAATAACCCAGAAAAGGAGAAACATTGTGCTAGTATAGAACTTTGAAGCCATGAGGGTACAAAGTTTATGAGATAAACTACATCAGGAAATGTAAAGTTTTAACAGATTAATTGTTCTGGAAAAATGTTAGCTGATAGAGAGAGAAAATATCTCCCTAGAATTTATAAGCATAAAAGGAAAGAAAATTGTAAACAGACAGTGAAATTTTAACAGTAACATTTTACGGAAAACTATATTAACTTGTGTTAAGGTTCTGAAGAGTATAAGAAAAATAATAGCAAGATAAAGAAGCCTGTATGGAAATTACCCAGAATATAGTAGAGGGATATCAAATAGGATTTATGAAATAGTAAACGTTTAACTGATAAATATAGTAAATAATGAACATGCTAACTTATTTTTCATATTCTGGACAACCCGCATGAAAATAATTTGAGTAAACCCTTCAAATAGGACAAGGAAGACTCTGTGGGTTTAGAGACAGAACTCGTTGAAAATTTTTGTGCCTGATCCCAGCAACTTCCTCATCAGGGTTTGGTAAGACCACATGAAATAAGTCACGAACCCCAGTATTACAAAACAAATAGTACGTTGAGAAAGAAGCGGACCAGATATTCGTTGTAATAAACCACATAAACCCTTAGCAATGTGTAAGAGTAGGAAACTAGTTAATATACAAAATCATTGAGTTAAATAGAAACATCGATTTCTTTTACTGATAATCACAATGAGTTAAAATGAAGATTCTTCCCAACAACTGGTAAATAAAATGTGCCGCAAAAAGCAAGCTAAATTCCAATGCAATGGCAGAAAACATTAATTACAACAAAGGAACTGATAAATCCTTGCGGAATGCAATATTTACTCGACCCACAGGGTAAATGTTAAATTATACAAAAATATGATGTATCATGCTAGAGGCATTTTTATTTCTCTCATTCTTCAATAAAAATAAAAAGACAAATAAATCTAAATCTGAACATTAAATCCGAACTCCAGAAGTAAAATATCCCTCCTACAGGGCAAGTGAAAGGGAGGCCGAAGATTACAATTTATACAGATATTATAAGGAAATCTTTGGGATCTATTTGGTTGAAAAAACCCTTACCAATCAATTGAAGCAAGAGAGAAGGTTGTTCTCGTCCTTTTAATCGATAATCTGCAAGCTCCGAATGGTTCCCATACAAACCTTGCGGATAGTGACAAAAAAAAATGGGTTAAACAGTGAAATCGAACTGCAGGGTAGCAACTCAAGAATAACCTTAATAAAGAAATTTAATAACTGGAAGAAATACTTTTGAACTTTTGTAAGCAAGGCAAACCTATTATTTACCTCATTGATAGGACAACAGAGGTCTTCTGAGGGCGATGAAGAGAAGCTTGAAGCCACAGAGAATTTTTGGCCACGTGAGCAACTACAATTGGAAACCAAAAGCCAAGAGGCAAGAATCCAAAGGGAGAGACCGATGGAGCTATGGTCGGAATCCAACAGAAACCACAGCAAATATTTACCCATAATCACCATTCCGGCATGTTGCAAACAGAGAAACAAACCCCAATTTAGAAGCGGCGGAATACCTTCATAACGCAACTTGGATAGTTGCAGAGTCAATTTTCCATTAGAGAAAACGAACACAATGAGCCACGGTGGGAGTTGGGGGGGTTGGTGGTTACCCTAACCCACTCCTTCAAACCTATTCACCGTAGATCGCTAGGATCAAAGATCCAACAGCAAAGGGAGCACCAGATCAACATTCCAGATGTGACCAGAGCGAAATTCAAGACTACGCATTAATGGATAAAAATTAAATCCATTCCGTCCGGAGTAAAGAATAGAGCTATCATTTAATTGAAACCATGGTAAAACCTTAAGCCAGATTATAACCAGAATCATTGAGAACTGGAAAATCTTGTAATGTACGCTCGAATTAATTCGAAGGATTAATGCTGAGTACCTTGTTGTCAAGACGTTGGGAATGCCAATGTGTTTACATTGAAATTGCTATATGTTGACATGGACGCATATCTATAGTAATAAGCTAATATATTTTCTTATATGTAGATGTTGACATGGAAGCATAACAATAGTAATAAGTTAAGAGATTATATGTAAAGTAAAATTCCATATAATAACTTATAGATGGTTAAAGTGTTACCAAGTAGGTAATGTATGAAAAAAAAATTTAATACCATATTATTTATTTGGTAAGCTTAATTAAATAGTGTGTAAGCTTCTTGATGGATATTCGGGATATAATCAAATATTAGTGCGTAAGGATGACCAAGACAAAACTGATTTCATGACACCTTGGGGCACATTCAAGTATGCAAAAATGCCATTTGGGCTCAAGAATGCAAGAGCCACTTTTCAACGGGCGATGGACATTGCCTTCGCAAATGAAAAGGATGTTTTCCTAGTATTGTACGCTGATGATTTGACAATATTCTCCCATTTTTATGATGAGCATTTATATCATTTGAGAGTTGTATTTAGAAGTGCAAGAAATTTGGGATTTCGCTTAATCCAAAAAAGAGTCTTTTCGCCATGGAGGAGGGCAAGCTTCTTGGCCATATCATCACCAAAGATGGTATCCATATTGATCCTTCCCGGATTGACGCTATTCAGCAAATAGTTTTTCCATGCAGCAAGAAGGAGATCCAAGCCTTAATGGTAAGATGAATTTCTTGAGAAGATGTATCCCAAATCTTGTCAAGAATCTTCAAGAGATGACCACTATGCTCAAAAAGGACAGTGCGATAAGGTGGTCGGAGGATGCTAAAAATTCATTTAATTTAGTTAAGTTTCCCTTAACAACAGATCCTATTTTGATTAGCCACGACTATTCTATTGATTTCATCATATTTTCATTTGCCTCTGAACATACTTTGGATGTTTTTTTGATGCAAAAGAAGGATAAGACCGAGCAACCCATCGCATTCTTCATTTGTACCATTAGAGATGCTTCCCTTACATATAACATCATTGAGAAGCAATCCTTAGCCCTAGTAAATTCATTGAAGCACTTTCAAGTGTATATCCTTCATTCACAGATTCTAGCCTATGTTCCTAATGCAGCAGTGAAAGATGTCCTAATGCAAACTGATCTGGAAGGTAGAAGAGGAAAGTGTATCGCAGCTATGTTAGAGTATGACCTCGAGATCAAGCCTACAAAGATAATCAAAGGTTAGGCATTGGCCAAGTTGATGGCTAAATCCAATTTACATGCACTTGACATCAATCTCATTTCAGTTTTGTCTGAAGAAGAAGATGTTGTCTCACTCATGCAGGTATCAAAAAAATTTCTCTCATCTCCTTGGTATGCCGACATATTTTATGCTCTTCGGCATCTTAATCCTCTACGAGACATGCCAAAAAGTAAGGGTAGGTCATTAAAATTGAAAGCTTCTAAGTACTGCATTTTAGACAACATTCTATATCGGAAAGACCCGAGAGGTGTCTTGCTAAACTGTCTTGTGGAAAATGAAGCCAAGAAAGTAATGACTAATTTCCATAAGGGAGATTGTGGAGGTGATTTTTTTTAGAAAAATATGACAAACAAGTTGTTGAGGGCAAGTTATTATTGGCCTACCCTCTTTATAGATATAAAACCTTAATGAGTTGTCACAAATGCCAGATATTTCAAGGTAAGAGAAAGTTGCTCCCGCTGCCTTTGCAGCCTATATCCGTGCAAGCGCCATTTCAGTAGTGGGGCCTTGATTTCATTGGAGAAATCCACCTTGCATCTTCTACCCAACATAAGTGGATCTTGACAGCTACCAACTACTTCACCAAATGGATCGAAGTGATCCCAACAAGGCAAGCTACTAATTTAGTCATTATTCGGTTTTTGGAGACAAATATTTTTTCTTGTTTTGGTTGTCCCCACAAAATCATTACAGATAATGGAGTTGCATTCAATTCCAAGAAAATGGTTGAGTTTTGCGAGAAATATAACATCAAATTGTGTCACTCGACTGCATATTATCCGCAAGGTAATGGATTGGTCGAATCTTCAAACAAATCCTCATTCGACATTATAAAGAAGATGTTGGATGTGAATAAGAAAAACTGGCACAATAAACTTATTAATGCTTGTGGGCGAATAGAGTATGTAGTAAAAAGTCAACAGGTATGTCTCATTTTCAATTGGTATATGGAGTCGACAAATTTTTCCCTACATCACTTGCAGTCCCAGTTATAAAACTATTAAAGGAAGCAGGTAGTGAAGTGAATGATGTGCAACGCCAGATCAATCAAATGAATCATCTTCAGCAAACCAAGGATGAGGTCTTTCAAAATACCTCAAAGCTTCAAGAGAGAATATATAAGGTATAATACTACAAGACAAAAGCAGATGATTTCAAAATTGGTGATGTGGTCCTCCATTGGGATGCTAGAAATGAAGAGAAATAGAAACATGGTAAATTTTAGAAATTATGGAAGGGACCATACAAAATTTCAGCCTCAAGAGGACAACATGCTTATCAATTTGAAGAAATGAATGGAGAATATTGCATAGGAGGACCAGTCAATGGTAGGCTTCTCAAGCAATACCTTTTCTGAGCAGATTTTTGAAGTTTCTTAATTCCATTTTTCATATCAGTTTAATTTTTCTGCCAAAGTGTGAAGTAGAGAACCATCGGAGCTTGGAGCCCAAAGTGAAGGCCTTAAAATTCCATTGATTTGCTTCTAATTTCTAAGTTCGGTAAAATTCAATTCAATTCAGTTTTTAGCCAGTTTTCATTATTTAATCTCGTCTTTTGATTTTGACTCCATGCCCAATGGTTAGGCTACTTGTTCTACGGTGTTCTTGACACCTCCAAGGAGCTTCAATCCCCAGCTGGAGCCAATGTTAGTGTCAATCTATACAGCCTATCACCAGTGATCAAATGGGCTCTTATCATGTCTTGTTAGGTTATCATAGTCAAATTTTTGTCATTTCATTAGATCTTCAAGAAAAATTTGGTCACTGGGTAGTGTTTCTAGGGCTATTCCCACTCCTTTCACAAATTTACATGTTGGTCCTTGTCATCACTTAGCTAAGTGTACCATCAGTGTAATATCATCATCATCACCATGATTTCTTTCAGTTCAGTGTCTCCATTAGGTAAATAGGGTTTCAGTCACAAAATCTGTCATTCCATGCATATAATCTGGCAATGGAGGAGTGGTAATAGAAAAAAAATTTCAATAAAGTTTTATTTTAAATGTAATTCATGTTTCAATATGTAATAACTTCATCATGTTCCTAAATATGCAAAGAGAGTGTCAAAGCTATTTCAATAACAAAGTCAAAAGACATGTAGTGGGCCATCACACTACAAAGAAGAAAAGTAACCACCATAAGCTATAAAAGCCAATTCAACTCATTTTTCATTCACCTAATAGAAGAAGAGCTCTCATCCATCACCAAGTGCAAATTCAGCAAACTCAAGTCAAAAACACTCCAAATTTAGTGCCAAAAGCAGCCACGTTGTGCTTTCTACCCTCCATGCTATGCTTTCCTCAAAATGTTGTCTTTTCTCTCCTGGAGGCATAAAATCAGTTCCTCAAGGCTTCTGAAGGTTTTCAATGTGTCAAGCATCAGGGACAAGTAAGTTATATCTCAGAAAACCCCTCATTGCAGCTAAATTTCATAATTTTAGTGTGTAAACCCTATGTTGGCCTTTATGTCGCATTTTAGTGGCTAGCCCTATTTTTCAAATTTTTCAAGGTAAATACAATCCCCCACATATTTTTTACCTTCCCTCACACCAAAAATCTTCTCCCACGGCCTTCACATCCCCTCATTCCCATTTCCCAAGTCCCAAACCCTAAACCCTAACACAATTTTGCAATTTTGGGTAGTTTTCCTAGCTAATACTGTCTAAAAATTTCCCAGCCCAATTCCCTTGCCCATTTCACTCCCTAAATTTCCCTAATACCCCTTCCCATCTCCCTAAATTTTCCCATTCTCGTATCCCTTCCGTAACCCACTCATCCTATCCCTTTTCTCCCTTCCCCTATTTTGTCATATTAGGGTTTTACCCCTTGCAAACAAACAAATGGAGGAGAAGAAATATTATAAAAAGGTAGGTCAAGTAATAAGTCATGAGCCTTTAACCACTCTTGAGATGATGTCTACACCAGTGTCCAAGCACTATTTTCAAGCATTAGGGTGTCTTCCTTTTTGTGAACTAGTTGAGAAAGTCAAATATAATGCCACATTGACCAAATTGTTTTCCACTCAACTCAAAAGGGACATAGTAACAATTGCAGGGGTTACTTTCACTATATCAACTGATATAGTAGTTGAGGCCACATGCATGGATAATCATGGTGAAAAATGGTTTAAGAACCAAGATCTAGCCCTTCAAAATTATCAGCCCTATCTCAGAAGACATCATCAACAACACATGAAGAAGATTTTTCTTGTTGGGCACCTCCTTGAGAAGTATACGCCACTCATGAATATCATCATGAATTACTTCACCTATGAGGGGAGATTTTCTAGAATATAATTATATCGTGTCAGACTTCTTATGCATTTCACAAGGATAAAGCCACTTAATTTTCCCTAATACCTCTACAGAAGTTTGGCAAAGATGGAAAAAAAGATTCAGCATAAGCAGAGTAGTCTTGAAAGCAACCTCTTCCACGATGCTCTGATCAAAATCATTGTTTTACACCAGCTTGAGTAGAAGAGTATCACTTGGGAAACTTTCATCCAGGTAGATGTATTTTTGTCTTCTAGTATCCATCCTACTAGCCCTAGTTCTCCATTAGCGCCATTAGCACCTTCAGCACCATCTAGACATGTGGAGGTTGGCTCACCTAGCACATCTTCAGTGAGGAGGAAGATCGAGGTCACTAAAACATATTAGAGAGGCATAAGGCTTGTTTTTTCTCCTCAGATTGAGGAAGGGGCCATGCCCACATCAACAGAACAGGAATTACCATCACAGCATGACACATCTATGCATGATGAGGAGCATGATTTTGACTTAGTAGACTTGGAGGCCAGTGAAGAGCATGAAAACCTAGTGAATATCATCAAGGACAAATATTCTCAGATCAAAGAAGTCCAGGACATATTAGCAAGTGCTAATTTCACCATTTTCTTCCTAGAGCAAGAAAACAATCACTTTAAGGCAAAACAATTGTCTTTAGAGAAAACTCAGTTTGAAGCTAGTATGCATGATGTGAAAGGAAAAGCAATGGCTGATAGTGAAGAGTCAGAGAAGCATGAAGATCAGGTGACAAGGAAGAGACTAAGGACCATGGGTCTCAGAAGAGCATTGCAGAAAGAAAGAGAGCAAAATCCACCATATGAGAAGTTGACCTTTAAAGAAAGAATAGCCATGGAAATCAATGAAAACAGGGAGTTTTGGCTTGAGAAAGTCAAAATTTTCTTCGAGAAGCTCCTTGACAAGGCTAATAGGGATAAAAAGATCCAAAAACACATGGATGACCACTACTATGAAAGAAACCATATTTTCAATGTCAAAGTCAAAAGATTGCAAGCCAAACTAAAGGATACCCTAAAAAGTCAAAAGAAGAAGGAAAACTTGGAGACTCATGTTGATGCTTCCCTAGTGGTATACATACCTTATGAGGCACCTATGAAACAATTTTGAGGAGTTTTAGAGCAATTTTTTTTTGAGAAATTTTGGTCAAATTTGGAAATTCAGAAAACCAGTCATACTGGCAAAAGCGTAGCATGGGCCATGCTACGCTTTTGTTGGGGGGTTCCATTGGAGGAAAAAACTACATATTTGGATTCCTCTTTATGAGTAAATTAATATGAGTCAACAATTGAGCCATGTCAGCCACTTCTAGGGGGTTAAAATGCCCAAAAACGTGCAAAAAATCACATTTCTGCCCTGTTTTTGGAGCCTTCGCTATGCTTTCTAAGTAATCTTGGGATAATGAATATTTGGAGGGCTACAAGACACCTTTTTGAGTGCTTGCTGAGCCTATCATGTATCAAACATCTAGAAGTTTCCAATGGTATCTTTAGATCCTGATTTGGACACCTGGAAGGCCTCCAAAAGTCAATTTTCCTCAGCTCACTACGCTTTCTCTAAGCTCGCTACACTTTCTGCAGATTTCGCTACGCTTTCTCGAGAAGCCAATTTTGACAAGATGTTTGACCTAGTTTGAATTTTTACTGACATAATTGATGAATGATGATTTCATGAGATGTAATTGAGCTGGTAAATAGTGAAATAGGTTAGATACATGCTTGCAAATGTAATTTTTGGTCAAATGTATCTATTTTCCTATGATGAGGTGAATTGGTTGACCTCCACTAGGGATTAGGGTTTTGTTGAGCTTATCATGTAATCAGCTCCACAACTGATGAATTCGTCCCCTGAGAGAGGGGACATTTTTTTTTAGTCTATATCTACCATTTTTAGAGTCATTTGACTGGTTGGACATTAGAGGATTGTAACTATTGTAGCTTGTACTTTCACTTTCATATTCAAAAATCAAAGGATGCAATTGGAGCTATTATCTAGGAATTCATGTGCAGTGAGTTTATGATCATGTATCTTATTTGCTATAGAATTTATTGAATGATATATATCTCCTCTTTCATATCTTGTACCTTCATTGGCTTTCCTTACAGTTTATAGGTAGAATTCTATTAATTTAGCTCTGTTTATATGGAAATGTCATCTTGTGTTTTATGCTTCCATTTTAATGAATCCATGAATGAACATGCTCATTAAATCCCTCTGTATTTTATGACTCACCACCATACCTAAAAACCCCTAAAGCCATCAGATCCACTACTACCTTGCTCCTTTATATCTTTGCAGTTGTAAAACCTTTGACACCTATACCTAGCTACTTGGTTTCATCCCTGATCTAGCATCAAACCCTAAAACATTAAAAACCTAGCTTATCTTATCATATATAGCCTAAAATCCTTCATATCACATTCAATCCTTGGCTATGATCACATTGAGAGAGCCCTCTCAGCCTAGTAGGGCTAGCTACTAAGTCAAATTTCTCTTTGGTTACGTTTGTCAGTCTCCTTTTCAACCTCCGGAGAACTGGTTGAGTCCTAACACAAATGAAAAAATATTTGTGTCTAGTAATGGAGGTTATCGAGAAAGGTCCACAAACATCGGAGTGGATCATTTTGTTGAGATTCAACAAGATGATGAGCTTAGTGAAAAGAGTCGCCTTAACTAAGTGGGCCTGTAGGCTATTTTTGCGCAAAGTCTATTTTTAGAATATGTCTATTTTTAGAAATGTCGATCATATTCCATGAGTTGCGGGATGCTATTTGTGGATGGTTGGTCAAGTTGGAAAAATAGATGGACTCCGATTTTTAGACATATTGGGTGGAATCTATTTTTAGATTGTCAGCCTAAAAATATATATGTCGAATATTATTAGCTCTTAATAATATTTGGACTCTAAACATTATCTTATTCTCTTGGAGCACTTCAGTTAAGTGCACAGATGTGGCATAGCAGCTGACAGAAGGAATTATGCTATTCCTGAGGATTTACTAGAGCTAATGCATGAGGATTTCAGTTAGAACTCATGTGACAGAGTTTGGTGGAGTTATAGAAGTAGTTGGAGTTGTATTTAGTTTAACTTAGTTAGACTTAGTTGAGCTAGTTGTATCTATTCTAAATGATTGATACACTAGTGAGAGTGGTGTGAATTAATTATTTAATTAATTCACTAAATAATAACTCATTAATCAATTGAAGAATACATCAGTTAACTATAGTGCATGGCAGTTTAAGTGGAGACCAGTGGAAAGATAGGTGAAAGAGCAAGTGTGACTATCAGTTGTGACTATAGTGATGCATTGATTGCATCCAACACTCAGTGGAGATGCCAATGAGGTTTTAGTGAGAAAGGCTGGAGCAATTCAATTTCATTCAAAGCCATTCTTCAACAGGGATTGCGCAGCAGAGGCAAGCTAGCAGGTGGCAAAGATCGGTGCATGGATTTGCAAGATCGGGCCTGATTAGTGTGTAGCGATTGTATTGTACTAAAAGCTTGATATGATCAGATTTTTATGAGGATTGTTACATGATATCTATAACATATATAATTTCTACATGGTATCGGATCAGTTGATCATTGGAACAGATTGCAATTATTGAAGCGGTTGAGTTTTGTGCTGGTGGAATTCGAATTTGCTGCAGTGTTTTATTGGTGTCGAAGTTGAGCATTCATTGAAATGTCTTTCAACGGATTGCGATTGGAGTATGCCCTTTATGGCAGATCGAATTATATTGCATGGAAGGACAAGATGGAGGTAGTGTTGGATGATAATGGGTTAAAGGAGTTCATAGATGTTGATATTCCAAAGCCTGGTTCTAGCGATGCAGCCGCACTTGACGCATGGCAAAAGAAGGTAGCAAAATGTCGAAGGATTCTGTTGGAAGGTGTGAAGGACCACATTGTGTCCAACATTCATTGTAAATCCACTCCATTATTAATGTGGAAGGCTTTAAAAGACTTGTTCCAAAGCAAAAGTGACCAGAGGAAGTTGGCGCTTAAAGACAAGCTCAGAAAAATAAAAATGGAGAAAGGCGACAGTATACCAAAATACCTCACGAAGTTTTTCCACTACAAGGATGAGATGGGAAGTATGGGGGTTACTATAGATGAAGAAGACTTGGTGAGCTTGGCTCTCCTTGGGCTTCTGAAGAGTTGTCATAGCTACGAGGACTCTGTCAATGGACGCGAGAAACTGTCGGGATGGGAGCGACTTTGGTCGGATCTTGTGCAGGAGGAGATAAGGCAGGGTACCAGGGACGGATCTTCATCGAAGAATGAAGATGAAGAAAATTGCGCTTTGGCTACCAAAGCAAGGAAAGGGAAGGGGAAGAAAAATCCTTCTCAATCCAATGCGAAAGGCAAGAAGCAGGACTTGTCCAAGGTGAAGTGCTTTCACTGTCACCAGCACGGAAATTTCGCCACGAACTGTCCACAAAAGAAGAAGAATAAGCAGGCTGTTGGATCTACAGTTGGAGAGGCCTTAGCCTCGCAGTTTGAGCTGGATTTTTCTTTGATCGCATGCTTGGTTTCAAGTGTGATAGGATCGGTGTGGTTTCTTGACAATGGTGTGTCTTTCCACATGACCAGAGACAAATATTTGTTTAGTGATCTGGATGAAAAGGATCTTGGAGTGCACATCAAGATGGGCGATGATGGTAGATACAATGCGACTGGTATCAGGACCATTTCCTTTGAGAGGGAGTCTAGAAAACATTTCATCTTGAAGGATTTCATGCTTTTTCCAGGATTAAAGAAGAATATGATCTCTGTGGTGATGCTAGAAGACAAGGGTTATCATATTGTTTTTAGCGAGGGAAAATCCTTCATGTGCAGTAAAACAACTGGTCAAACCAGGAGGATAGGGATTCGAGTTAAGAATCTTTATCAATTGCAGGTATATGGCTGCGCAGCAATGGAAGGCAAAGCAGAAGGATTGGTGAGCCGGGATGAGGGTGAATTGTGGCACAGGAGATTGGGCCATCTTCACCATGGCGCTTTGAAAATTTTGCAGCAAATTTCTACCAGGCTTCCCAAGGGTACACTTGCGCAGTCAGATTAGTGCAAGGGATGTACTATGGGAAAAATTGTGAAGACCACTTTTCATGAGAAGGATAGTCACACCACGACGATCCTTGAGAGAATTCACATATACGTGTGTGGACCTTTCTCAGTTGCTTCAACAACAAATCACAGGTATTATGTGATATTTGTTGATGACTTCTCTCGTAAGTGTTGGATCTTTTTCATGCAGAAGAAGAGTGAGACATACTCAAAGTTCTGTGAGTTCAAGGCATTGGTTGAGAAAGAGTCGGGGAAGCAGGTGAAAGCTCTAAGGAGCGGTAACGGTGGTGAATAACTCTCTGGCAAATTCAAAGACTTCTGCAGCAAAGAAGGAATTCGAAGAGAACTCATAGCACCTCATAACCCACAGCAGAATGGGGTCGCAGAGAGAAAGAACAGAATGATCATGGGTGTTGCACGGGAAATGTTGCATGATCAAGGCCTTCCCATGCACTTGTGGGCTAAGGCATGCAACACTACGGTTTATGTGCAAAACTGTTGTCCTCATAGAGTACTTGGCATGAGTACACCCGAAGAGGCGTTTTCTGGTAAGAAGCCTGATATGTCTCATTTGAATATTTTTGGCTCACCTGTTTACATTCATGTGAAGAAGGATGCCAGGAAGAAACTGGAGCCAACCGCAGAGGTTGGGATATTTTTGGGGTACACAGAAACACCCCACAATTATCGTGTGTATTTTCCAGACAGTCGAATGATTGTTGTGCGACGGGATATCAAATTTCATGAGGAGAAATCCATGAAGTTTTCGCTTGAGAGGGGGCTACACTTGCATGTAGATGAGGATATAATTCTTCCTAAAGATGAGCCTCAGGATGTGGATCATCCACAAGAGAAGGTTCATGGAGTGGAAGAAACCACTCATGCAGCGCCGAACATCAGAGGGCGGAACCGCACTACAAAAGTTGAGCGACTGAATCTTGATGCAGCGCAGAATGTAGGAGCACATACATCACAGCGCAGACAGAGACAGTCACTTGACTGATTTACTAGATACATGGCTCTGATGAGCAAGTGTATTGTGACGGAGCCATCCTCTTTCGAGGTAGCTGTGGAGGATCCCACATGGGTAGATGCCACGGTGGAAGAGTATGATTAGATTGTCAGAAACAGTGCATGGGAGATTGTCCCAAGGCTGGAAGGGAAATCAGTGGTAGGTTCGAGATGGATCTACAAAGTGAAGCAAGCTGCTGACGGGAGCATCGAGAAGTATAAGGCAAGATTTTTTTCCCGGGGCTTCTCACAGACCGAGGAGATTGACTATGAAGAAACCTTTGCAACTGTCGCAAGGTATTCTTCCGTACGGACCATCCTTAATCTCTCAGTGCAGATGGGTTGGCACATTCATCAGATGGATGTGAAGACTGCGTTACTCAACTGATTCATTGAGGAGGAGGTGTAGATTGAGCAACCTAAAGCATTCGAAATCTTCAGTAGAGAGTCCCATGTGTGTAGGCTCAAAAGAGCGTTGTATGGGCTGAAACAAGCACCTCGTGCTTGGTACACACGGATAGACAGTTATTTCACCAGACTTGGTTTTTCCAAGAGTGAGGCGGATCCGAACCTATGCCATATTGTGGTGGAGGGTAAGCTTTTGATCATTGTGCTTTATGTATATGATTTAATACTAACGGATGATGAACTGTTGATACACTCATGCAAGGTAGATCTTGCAAAGGAGTTTGAGATGAAGGACTTGGGCCTCCTTCATTATTTCCTGGGATTGGAAATTTGGCAGTAGAAGGGTGGATTTTTTGTGTCTCAAGGCAAGTATGCCCAAGAGATACTGGAGAAGTTTCACATGCAAGGCTGCAAGCCTATCGACACTCCTCTTCCTGTTGTTTGGAGGAAAGAGGATGCTACATCGGCAGACATAGTGGATGCCACTTTTAATTGACAGTTGGTTGGTTCGCTCATGTATTTATTCAATACACGACCGGACATATGCTATGCTGTGAACCAGCTTCCACAAGCTATGGTTAAACCTACCAAGCTCTTTTGGAACGCAGGCAAGCATGTCCTGAGATATCTCAGGGGCACACCTGGGTATGGATTGTGGTACAGACAGTCAGATGAGGTGAAGTTGCATGGCTTCACAGATGCAGATATGGCAGGAAGCCCAACAGACAGAAATAGCACATATGGATGAGGAAGATCTTGGTCGGGTTGTTCGGTTCTCACGTAGATCCTACTGTGATATATTGTGATAATCAGAGTTGCATTAAACTCTCATTTAATCCAGTATTTCATGATAGATCTAAACATATTGACATCCGGTACCATCATATCAGAGATTGTGTGCAGCAGAAGATCATGTTACTATCATACATTCCTATGAAGGATCAGGATGCTGATATTCTGACAAAGGCGCTCACTAGGAGAAAATTGGAATACCATAGAGACAGGATCGGGGTGGCAGATAATCCCTATCTTTTTGAGAGGGAGTGTTGATATTCAACAAGATGATGAGCTTAGTGAAAAGAGTCGCCTTCACTAAGTCGGCCCGCAGGCTATTTTTTGCGCAAAGTCTATTTTTAGACTATGTCTATTTTTAGACATGTCGATCATATTCCATGAGTTGCAGGATGTTATTTGTGGATGGTTGGTCAAGTTGGAAAAATATATGGACTTCTATTTTTAGACATATTTGGCGGAATCTATTTTTATATTTGCCAGTCTAAAAGTAGATATGTCGAATATTATTAGCTCTTAATAATATTTGGACTCTAAACACTATCTCATTCTCTTGGAGCACTTCAGTTAAGTGCACAGATGTGGCACAGCAGCTGACAGAAGGAATTACGCTATTCCTAAGGGTTTACTGGAGCTAATGCATGAGGACTTCAGTTAGAACTCATGTGAAAGAGTTTGGTGGAGTTATAGAAGTAGTTGGTGGAGTTGTATTTAGTTTAACTCAGTTAGACTCAGTTGAGCTAGTTGTATCTAGTCTAACTAATTGATACACTAGTGAGAGTGGTGTGAATTAATTAGTTAATTAATTCACTAAATAATAACTCATTAATCAACTGAATAATACATCAGTTAACTACATTGCATGGCAGTTTCAGTGGAGACCAGTGGAGAGATAGGTGAAAGAGAAAATGTGACTATCAGTTGAAACTATAGTGATGCATTGATTGCATCCAACACCTAGTGGAGATTCCAATGAGGATTGCATGATAAATGCTAGAGAAATTTTAGTTTATTCATAGCCATTCTTCAGCATGGATTGCGTAGTAGACGCAAGCTAGCAGGTGGCAAAGATCGGTGCATGGATTTGCAAGATCGAGCCTGATTAGTGTGTAGCGATTGTATTGTACTGAGAGCTTGATATGATCAGCTTTGTATGAGTATTGTTACATGATATCTATGACATATATTATATACAGATAGTTGGGGTTTTCAGCTTCAGGCTTTCCTATTAAACAACTGTGTTAATGTGTGTGAATTTTTATTGTTTCATGTGTGCATTGCAATCTTGATTTAATTTCTGCAAATGATCAATGGTGGAATAGATTCTGTATTTTGCATGAAGTTAAAATAGTGTGAGATCAAGAGAATCTTGGACATATAACACATAAGTTATATAATTTCTACATGGTATCGGAGCAGTTGATCATTGGAGCATATTGCAATTATTGAAGCGGTTGAGTTTTGTGCTGGTGGAATTCGAATTTGCTGCAGTGTTTTATTGGTGTCGAAGTTGAGCATTCATTGAAATGTCTTTCAACGGATTGCAATTGGAGTATGCCATTGATGGAAGCTCAAATTATATTGCATGGAAGGACAAGATGGAGGTGGTGCTGGATGATAATGGGTTGAAGGAGTTCATAGATGCTAATATTCCAAAGCCTAGTTCTAGCGATGCAGCCGCACTTGACGCATGGAAAAAGAAGGTAGCAAAATGTCGAAGGATTCTGTTGGAAGGTGTGAAGGACCACATTGTTTCCAACCTTCATGGTAAATCCACTCCATTCTTAATTTGGAATGCTTTGATAGACTTTTTCAAATGCAGAAGAGACTAGAGGAAGTTGGTGCTTAAAGACAAGCTCAGAAAAATAAAAATGGAGAAAGGCGACAGTATACCAAAATACCTCACGAAGCTTTTCCACTGCAAGGATGAGCTGGGAAGTGTGGGGGTTAATATAGATGAAGAATACTTGGTGAGCTTGGCTCTCCTTGGGCTTCCAAAGAGTTGGCATAGCTACGAGGACTCTGTCAATGGACGGGAGAAACTGTCGGGATGGGAGCAACTTTGGTCAGATCTTGTGCAGGAGGAGATAAGTCGGGGTACCAGGGATGGATCTTCATCGAAGAATGAACATGAAGAAAATTGCACTTTTGCTGCCAAAGCAAGGAAAGGGAAGGGGAAGAAAAATCCTTCTCAATCCGGTGCGAAAGGCAAGAAGCAATACTTGTCCAAGGTGAAGTGCTTTCACTGTCACCAGTACGGAAATTTCGCCACGAACTGTCCACAAAAGAAGAAGAATAAGCAGGCTGCTAGATCTGTAGTTGGAGAGGCCTTAGCCTCGCATTTTGAGCTATATTTTTCTTTGATCGCATGCTTGGTTTCAAGTGTGAAGGGATCGATGTGGTTTCTTGACAGTGGTGCATCTTTCCATATGACCGGAGACAAAGATTTGTTTAGTGATCTAGATGAAAAGGATCTTGGAGTGCACATCAAGATAGGAAATGATGGTAGATATAGTGCGACTGGTATCGGGACCATTTCCTTCGAGAGGGAGTCTGGAAAACCTTTCATCTTGAAGGATGTCATGCATGTTCCAGGATTGAAGAAGAATCTGATCTTTGTGAAGATGCTGGAAAACAAGGGTTATGATGTTGTTTTTAGCGAGGGAAAAGCCTTCCTGCACAGTAAAAAAACTGGTCAAACTAGGAGGATAGGGATTTGAGTTAAGAATATTTATCAATTGCAGGTAGATGGCTGTGCAGAAATGGAAAGCAAAGCAGAAGGAGTGGTGAGCCAGGATGAGGGCGAATTGTGGCATAGGATATTGGGCCATCTTCACCATGGCGCTTTGAAAAAATTTTAGCAGATTTCTACCAGGCTTCCCAAGGGTACACTTGCGCAGTCAGATCAATGCAAGGGAAGTACTTTGGGAAAATTTGTGAATACCACTTTTCATGAGAAGGATAGTCACGCCACGATGATCCTTGAGAGAATTCACACAGACGTGTGTGGACCTTTCTCAGTTGCTTCAACAGCAAAGCACAGGTATTATGTGATATTTGTTGATGACTTTTCAGTGATCTTCTATGTAGAAGAGCGAGACATTTTCTAAGTTCTGTGAATTCAAGGCGCCGGTTGAGAAGGAATCGGGGAAGCATGTGAAGGCTCTCAGGAGCGACAATGGTGGTGAATTCATCTCTACTGAATTCAAAGACTTTTGCAAACAGTTAGGCGACCCGAAGAGAACTCATAGCTTCGTTGAACCCACAAAGAATGGGGCTTCCAGAGAGAAAGAAGGTGGCCTGTCATGGGTGTTGCACCAAGGAGTGTTGCATGATCGTGGCCTTTCCCACACTTCTCAGGGCCGAGGCATGCAACACCGCGTTTGGTGCAAAACCACGAACTCTCTGAAAATGGTATGAGTACACCCGAAGAGGCCGTGTATTTTATATTTTCATTGAACATTTTTACCACCTGCTATATCATGTGATGAAGGATGCCAGGAAGAAGCTGGAGCTGACCGCATAGGTTGGGATATTTTTGGGGTACACAGAAACACCCCACAATTATCATGTGTATTTTCCAGACATTCAGAAGACTGTTGTGCGACAGGATATCAAATTTCATGAGGAGAAAGCCATGAAGTTGTCGCTTGAGAGGGAGCTACACTTGCATGTAGATGAGGAGCTACTAGTTCCTAAATATGAGCCTCAGGATGTGGATCAGCCACAAGAGGAGGTTCATGGAGTGGAAGAAACCACTCATGCAAAGAAGCCAAACATCGTAGGGCAGTAGCTATCACTACGTAATGAGACCGACCTTGATGCAGCAGAAGCTTGGTGTATGCACCTACATCACAATGCGTGCACAAAGATAGTCACTCGGGACCGACGGGCTGACATGTTCGATGAGCAGCGGTCATGACTTTAGCCATACTTTTCGTAGGAAGTCAGGAGGATCCCACATGGGTAGATGCCATGGCGGGAAGAGTATGATTCGATTGTCGAAATAGTGGCGGGAGATTGTCCCAAGGCCGGAAGGAACCGTGGTAGGTTCGAGATGGAACGGCGGGCGAGCGGTCACAATGGGGAGCGTCGAGCATAAGGCAAGATTTGTTGCCCGGGCCTTCTCACAGATCGAGGGGATCGACTATGAAGAAACATTTGCACCTGTCGCAAGGTATTCTTCCATAGGGACCATCCTTGCTCTCTCAGCGCAATTGGGTTGGAACATTCATCAGATGGATGTGAAGACTGCGTTCCTCAATGGAGTCATTGAGGAGGAGGTGTACATTGAGCAGCCTGAAGTATTCGAAATCTTCAGCAGCGATTCGCATGTGTGCAGGCTAAAAGGAGCGTTGTATGGGCTGAAACAAGCACCTCGTGCTTGGTACACATGGATAGATAGTTATTTCACCGGACTTGGTTTCGCCAAGAGTGAGGCGGATCCGAACCTATACCAGATTGTGGTGGAGGGTAAGCTTTTGATCATTTGTCTTTATATAGATGATTTAATACTAAAGGGTGATGAAGTGTTGATACACTCATGCAAGGTAGATCTTGCAAAGGAGTTTTAGATGAAGGACTTGGGCCTCCTTCATTATTTCCTAGGATTGGAAATTTGGCAGCAGAAGGGTGGACTGTGTGTGTCTTAAGGCAAGTATGCCCGGGAGATATTGGAGAAGTTTCACATGCAAGGCTTCAAGCCTATCGACACTCCTCTTCCTAGTGGTTGGAGGAAATAGGATGCTACATCAGCAGAGGTAGTGGATGCCACTTTTAATCGACAGTTGGTTGGTTCGCTCATATATTTAGTCAATACATGACCGGACATATGCTATGCTGTGAACCAGCTTTCACAAGCTATGGTTAAGCCTACCAAGCTCTTTTGGAAGGCAGGCAAGCATGTCCTGAGATATCTCAGGGGCACATCTGGGTATGGATTGTGGTATAGACAGTCAGATGAGGTGAAGATCATGGCTTTACGGATGCAGATTGGGCAGGAAGCCCAACAGACAGAAATAGTACATCTGGAGGGATTTTCAGTATCAAATCTATAGCATTTTCTTGGTACAGCAGGAAACAAAGATCCATGGCACTCAATTCAGCGAAGGCCGAGTACATGGCAGCAAGTTTGGCTGCATGTGAGGCTATATGGATGAGGAAGATCCTGGTCGGGTTGTTCGGTTCTCACGTAGATCCTACTGTGATATATTGTGATAATAATAGTTGCATTAAACTTTCGATTAATCTAGTATTTCATGATAGATCTAAACATATTAACATCCGGTACCATCATATCAAAGATTGTGTGCAGTGGAAGATCATGTTGCTTTCTTACATTCCTACGGAGGATCAGGATGCAGATATTCTGACAAAAGCGCTCACCAGGATAAAATTCGAATACCATAGAGATTGGATCAGGGCGACAGATAATCCCTATCTTGTTGAGAGGGAGTGTTGAGATTCAACAAGATGATGAGCTTAGTGAAAAGATTCGCCTTCACTAAGTAGGCCCGCAGGATGCTATGCTGTGAACCAGCTTCCACAAGCTATGGTTAAACCTACCAAGCTCTTTTGGAACGCAGGCAAGCATGTCCTGAGATATCTCAGGGGCACACCTGGGTATGGATTGTGGTACAGACAGTCAGATGAGGTGAAGTTGCATGGCTTCACAGATGCAGATATGGCAGGAAGCCCAACAGACAGAAATAGCACATATGGATGAGGAAGATCTTGGTCGGGTTGTTCGGTTCTCACGTAGATCCTACTGTGATATATTGTGATAATCAGAGTTGCATTAAACTCTCATTTAATCCAGTATTTCATGATAGATCTAAACATATTGACATCCGGTACCATCATATCAGAGATTGTGTGCAGTGGAAGATCATGTTGCTTTCTTACATTCCTACGGAGGATCAGGATGCA
The DNA here is from genome assembly GCA_034641835.2 of Pinus albicaulis. Lineage (NCBI taxonomy): Eukaryota > Viridiplantae > Streptophyta > Pinopsida > Pinales > Pinaceae > Pinus > Pinus albicaulis. Next base: position 1,059,564,496 of record CM076578.1, read on the forward strand.
AATATTCTGACAAAGGCGCTCACTAGGAGAAAATTAAATAATGCAGCAGACAAGATCAAAGTGGGATAATCCCTATCTTGTTGAGAGGGAGTGTTGATATTCAAAAAGATGATGAGCTTAGTGAAAAGAGTCGCCTTCACTAAGTGGGCCCGCAGGCTATTTTTGGCGCAAGTCTATTTTTAGACATGATGATCATATTTCAGAAGTTGCAGGATGCTATTTTTGGATGCTGGCTTGCTGGCACAGTGAGTCCTTATTTTGATACTAAGAATCTAAATCAGATTGTTCCGCCCAAAATGACATGTGCTTTATTAGCCTTGGTCAATATTTGGATTTCAAACATTATCTTATTCTTCGATACCTCTGTGCGAAGTGCACAGATGTATACGTTGAACCGATAAGGTAGAATTACGCTTATTCCCCGAGGGGCCATCGGAGCCACGGCGAGGACTTCAGTTAGAACTCATGTGACAGAGTTTGGTGGAGTTGTAGAAGTAGTTGGTGGAGTTGTATTTAGTTTAACTCAGTTAGACTCAGTTGAGCTAGTTTTATCTAGTCTAACTGATTGATACACTAGTGAGAGTGGTGTGAATTAATTAGTTAATTAATTCACTAAATAATAACTCATTAATAAACTGAATAATACATCAGTTAACTATAGTGCATGGCAGTTTCAGTGGAGACCAGTGGAGAGATAGGTGAAAGAGCAAGTGTGACTATCATTTGTGACTATAGTGATGCATTGATTGCATCAAACACTCAGTGGAGATGCCAATGAGGATTGCGTGAGCAAGGCTGGAGAAATTCGAGTTCATTCAGAGCCATTCTTCAGTAGGGATTGCGCAATAGAGGCAGGCTAGCAAGTGGCAAAGATCGGTGCATGGATTTGCAAGATAGGGCCTGATTAGTGTGTAGTGATTGTATTGTACTGAGAGCTTGATATGATAAGTTTTGTATGAGGATTGTTACATTATCTCTATGACAGATATTATATACAGATATTTGGGGTTTTCAGCTTCAGGCTTTCTCGTTAAACAACGGTGTTAATGTGTCTGAATTTTTATTATTTCATGTGTGCATTGCAATCTTGATTTAATTTCCGCAAAATATCAATGGTGGAATAGATTTTGTATTTTTCATGAAGTTAAAATAGTGTGAGATCGGGAGAATCTTGGACATATAACACATAAGTTATACAATTTCTACACATTTCTAGGAATACATGTACTTTTTTGTCCCGATCATGGAATTTGTATCTTATGTACTCCCCCAAATTACATCCTTTTCATACATCCTACTGCTCAAGTTCTCCTTTGGGGTGGCATTTGGTTATCCGCTGCATAATCTTTAGGGCGCCATGATGCAAATGGCCAAGTATTTTATGCCAAATTTCACCGACATTGCGGTTCTACACTTTCTCAACCTTAGTGCTTCATGCAACACTATTATCAACATCTAGCTTACATATGTTCTTCACACAAACCTCAATCTACTTCACTTATCCCATGGATATGTGTCTCAGGAATGGATTTCCTTTACTGAAGATCCCAACATAACCATGTTTCTATAAAACTACAACAAAGACGATATTTTTCCTTAGGCACATAATGAACATGACATACTTGAGTATGAAGGGGGAACCTGAATCCCTCTGAAAGGTGATTGTACCAATATCGGTTGCACTATACCTTCTGTCATCCCCCATCTCAATGTGAATTTGCAAATATTTTTCTTCCATGTCACTGAAAATTTATCTACACACTATCATGTGGAACGATGCACCTAAGTCCAAGAATTGCATGCTCCCCGTCACTTTGTTGGCCATGCATTCAATGAGGGTAAAGTTAAACTCAAGCGTGAAGCTAAGGCTTCACTTGCTTATCCTCTTATGGTCTTCTTGCTTGCCTTCTTGTGTGGAATCTTCGTGGCATAGTTCCTGAATTCATGAAAGTGGAAGTATTTAATTTTGGACAAAACTTTATTATTTCCCCCTTAACTAGATTGTGGTTTGCATTGAGATTTCTTCCCTTTTCCCTTCTTTACCTTTCCATTGAATGCAAAATTTTCTTCATCCTCATCCTTGGATGAAGTGCAATCTCTAGTATTCTGCCTTATTTCCTCCTTTACCAAATCATACCATAACTTCTCCCAATTCGGTAGTTTATCCCTCCCATTCATTGAATCTTGATAGCTATGCTAACTCTTGGGAAGGCCCAGAAGGGCTTTCCTTACCAATTCTTATTCAGGTACATTAACACCGACCCCTCCAGGTTCATCACGACATTGTCTGAAATTGTTCAGATACTGAGGAATTGTGTCATTCTTCTGCATCTTCATACTTTGAAGTTTATCCTTGAGAGCCAACTTCCTATGGTCATTATTATTCTCAAACAATTTTTTCAGTGCTTTCCACATTACAAACAGAGTTTCCTTTTAGTGGATATTTGAGAAAATGTGATCTTGTACTTCCTCCAAGATTATTCTTGTTGCCTTGGCTACATATTTCTTCCACTGAGAAATTTTATGTGCATCAGAAGGTTTTGGCTTTGAAACATTTGTCTTTATGTATTCTAGTAATCCATTGTCATCCAATATTGCCTCCATGTGATCCTTCCATGTAAAAAAATTAGAGGTGCCTTCAAGGGCATACTCTAGCCTTATTCCATTGAAGGCCATCTTCTCAGCTCTGAAGAAATATTGTTGTACTAAGTTCCAAAATTGAACTTACTAAGAAACAAATTTTAATTCCTGCTCTAATGTGAATCTTGCTTTGATACCATGTAGAAATTACTATGTATATTTGCAGCAACTCCTACTTTTTTAATCAAAATAACAAGACACAAACCTACTCTACTTCTCTGTGGAAAGTAATTCACAATCTAGAACAAAAATTTCAGACATGAAATAAGAAATATCACACATGCAACAATTATTTTTCCTAGGGAAAGCAAACTGATTAAAACCCCAATTCTTGCTTGCATTAATCTGATGAATAGAGATGTATTACAATTTCTTTTCTCAACTGAGCACAACCTACAAGTGCATAATATATCTCTCTACTCAATAAAAGGCACTGACCCAAACTTAGTCAATTTTTTCCTCTACTTGAGCTCCTATTTCCTTACATTGTTCCTTGAGAAATTAGGACCCTATTGGTTGTGCAATTCCTTAGGCTGATCATATGAATCCATGCAACACGTGTACACTCAAGACTAGTTTATAATTCATGTTACGCTGCATTGGAATCTACACCAAGCTTAGAGAACTTGAATTCCCTGCATGCACTAGATATTTTGGGTTGATTTAATAGTTAAGTGGACAATCACTGAGTTTTACTAAATTTCCACTGTTTAAGTGACCTTCCACTAGTTCCTCTAAAAATTGGAACAAGTTTAACTGAAAACAACTTGAGATAACTAAAATTTATTGCTACAAATTAGCAATCCAACATGATTAACTGAAATCTAACTCCTCCAACTCAAATTTACTAAGTAAATTTGGTGACACAATCCATGTCACACAATTTAACTTCATCAAAGTTGATTGTTGATATGGAAATTCGAATTTTCTCAATTTAATCAAGGCAAAATCAAATTGAGAATTTCTTGCTGTAATTTTTAACATGGTCTATCTCCTTGGCTCCATTAGTGATACAATACTCAAAATAAAATCAATATAGTTGGATGGCTTAAAAATCCACATCATATAGTAGAGTTGGTAAGTGACAAGGATTGTAAATCGTAGGTCACACATTTGATCTCCTCCAATTGATAGTTCTGATTATTATTATTATATTTACTACCATTTTGTCACTTCTTTAAAAACTACCATTGGGTGGTGCCAAAATGAAATGGTCACTTGAAAGGCACCTGGAAAATGCTATTATGTAGAACACTCAAGTTAACATAAATTTTTGTATGGTTGTTTTAGATTTATGTGGTCAATATTGGTCCAAATTTAATTTTGAAAGAATATAGAGATCAAGGATGAAATATGAATTCAACTAAAGGGATATGATACACTTTATATTCTTGTTTGATGACCAGAATCCCTTTTTTTTTTTTTGAGGGTCTAACGTGTTGAAATGGCACCCCAAGGGGGCTTCTGATTTAATTTTCCCTTAATTAAATTAGAAGTAAATTGTAATTCAATCACATAATAACTTGTAAGTGTTAAATGAGTCAGGAAAACTTATTTAGCTCATTCAATTCGATTTGGATTTCAAACTAGAGCCATGTAGGGTGTCTCCTACTTTTTAGGAGCCCTGGTTGAGTTATTTGTGAGTTGTAATTAGTTAACTCAAGTATTTGAGTTAAAATCAGTTTAACTAGTTCTAACTAAGAGATGAGCTAGTGATGAGTCTAGTGAATTAAATTTGATTTAAGTCACATGCATTGATCAATCAATTAAATTATAATTCACTATATATATTTGTTGCATGTCAATTTTAAGGAAGGCCCAGTTGAGATTGGGGTTAAAGGGGAGATAACTATTAGTTGTATAATTAGAAAATTGTACAGGTCATGCATGAGGTCATCAAGAAGCCTTCAATGTATTTCAAAATAATTAATTGGTAATTTCCTAATTAATAGGGGCTAAATTATCCCAGGAATGCGTGAGCAAGGCTGGTCATGTAGAGGAAAGAAATTGGTTAAATATTGGACCAAACTTACTTAGATCAAAGCAGGATCAGAGTGAGACAGTCAGCAAAGTACAGAGGTTTCTCAAGAAGATAAATAACATTGTATTATTTCATGTTCTTTACTTTATTCAATATACAGATAGCGAGATTTTTAGCTGAGGCTTTCCTCGGATACATCTTGTGTTGTGTGATTGATATTTTTTTCTCTTACTTGTTTATGTGATTGTGCGATCGAAATTGGTTTTCGCAATTTGTAGAGTTGATTTAGTATTTTGTTTTATTACATTACAAGATCAGTTGAATATATTTATATATTTCTACATGGTATCAAAGGAGGAATCACAATAGAAGAGAAGAACCAGAGTTTTTTTTGAACATGTACATCGAATTTTCATATTTATTCTTCAGGACCAACAATAGATCAAGATGTATTTCACTAGCTTGAGATTAAAATATGCCCTTGAGGGAAATTTGAATTACATAGCACGGAAAGAAAGAATGGAGGAAGTGCTAGAGAATAATGAACTCAAGGAATTCATAGACAGTGATATTCCCCAACCCGTAGCAACGGATGCTCAACTTCTTGATGCATGGAAGAATAATGTAAAAAAGGCGAGAGGGATCTTGTTAGAAGGAGTTCGATATCATATTGTATCGAACCTCCATGGAAAGGAAACTCCATATGCTATTTGTAAGGCCTTAATAGATCTGTTTCATAATAACAATAGCCACAGGAAGTTGGCACTGAAGGAAAAGCTCAAAAAGATCAATATGGAGAAGGGCGACATGATTCCAAAATACTTGAGGAAGTTCACTCAATGTTGAGATGAGCTTGGAAGTGTTGAGGTAACAGTTTCCCAGGATGATTTGGTGAGCCTAGCACTTCTAGGCCTTCCCAAGAGCTTGCATAGCTACCAATACTCAATGAATTGGAGGGAGAATCTACCAGAGTAGGAGCGATTGTGGTCTAACTTGGTACAAGAAGAGATTCGGCGGAACACCAGAGATGGATCCTAATCAAAGAATGATGATGAGAAAAATTGTTCCTAGGCTAGAAAGGTGAAGAAAGGGAAAGGGAAGGCATCTCATTCCAAATTGGATTCCAGTCAGGCAGGTAAGAAGCGATACTTGTCAAAGGTAAAATGTTTTCACTGTCATGAGCTTAGACACTATGCTACAAATTATCCACACAAGAAGACCAACAAGAATACCTCAAGAGGAGCGGCAAGTGAAGCACTTGCTTCATAGTTCGAGTTGGATTTCACCCTCATCTCATACATGGTATCATCGGTGATGGGTTATGTGTGGTACTTATATAGTGGAGCTTTGATCCATATGAACAGCAATAAAGAATTCTTTAGTAGCTTGGAGGATAAGGATCTCCATATGTGCATCGAAATGGGAGATGATGGGAGGTATAGCGCTACCGGTGTAGGTATATTTACCTTGTAGAGGGAGTCAGGTAATCCTCTCACACTAAAGATTTCATGTATGTTCCTGGTTTAAATAATAATTATTTTTTTGTTGCTATGTTGGAAGATAGTGGCTATGATGTGATATTCAATGAAGGAAAGGTGTTCCTTCGTCACAAAGCCATGGGATAGGTGAAAATTATTGGTGTTTGAGTAAAGAACCTCTACAAATTAGATGTATAAGATTGTGTTGCCTTGAGCACAAAAGCAGAGAAGGTGGAGAGCCGAGACATCGGTGAGTTATGGCACAGATATTGGGCCATCTAAACCATGGCGCTTTGAATATCATGCAACAGATTTCTACATGACTTCCAAATGGTGCACTTGTGTAGTGAGATACATGCAAAGGGTGTACATTGGGAAAGTATACCAAAGCCAATTTTCACAAGAAGAAAAGCTGAGAAAATAGGATCCTTGAGAGAGTTCACTTAGACGTTGTGGACCATTATTAATAGCTTCCACAACAAAACAAAATTATTATCTGATTTTTTAGATGATTTTTCACGAAAGTGTTGGATTTTCTTCATGCAGAAGAAAGATCCTCCAAGTTTTGGGAGTTCAATGCAATTGTCGAGAAACATACAAGGAAGAAGGTGAAGGATTTGAGGAGTGACAATGCTGGAGAATATGTCTCTAAGGAATTCAAGAAATTCTATGCCTTAGAAGGAATTTGAAGGGAATTGATAGCACCTCATAACCCACAGCAAAATGGGGTTGCTGAAAGGAAGAACATAACTATTGTGGGAGCAACATGAGCTATGTTGCATGATCATAGCCTATTGTTGCATCTGTGGGAAGAAGCATGCAATACAACAGTATTTTTGCAGAACAAAATTCCTCATCAGATACATGGGATGAGTACAATAGAGGAATATTTTTTAGATAAGAAACCAAATGTGTCTCATTTTAAAAATTTTGGTTCATCAGTTTATTTCCATGTGACCAAAGATGCTAGGAAGAATCTAGCGCCAGCATCTGATTTGGGGATATTTGTGGGGTATACTGATACACCTCAAAACTATCAGATGTACTTTCTAACACACAGGAAGACAGTGGTCAGAAGTGATGTGAAATTTGATGAAGAGAAGACCATGCAAATTTCCCTTGAGAGGGAGCTTTAGTTGCATGCAGTTGAGGAGCTCTTGGCTCCAAAAGAAGAACCCAAATATGTGGAGAAACCACAAGTAGAGATACAGATATTTGAAGCACCCATTCATGTAAAGACATCCTGAGATAGAAGGAAGTGCACCAGAGAGGTTGATAGGTTTTTTTTTATGTTAGAGAGAATGTAGGAGCACCCACATCAAAATGCAGGCAAAGAAGGTCCCTAGAGCGATAAAATGGATACATGGCTCTTATGAGCAAAGGTATATATATAGAGCCATCCTCTTTTGAGGAAGCAGTGCAACAATCAATTTGTCTTGATGACATGGTTGAGGAGTATGTCTCCATTATTAGAAACATTTTATGGGAAGTTGTCCCAAGACCATAGGGGAAGTCAGTTGTAGGATCCAGGTGGATTTACAAGGTGAAGCAGGTAGCAGATGTTAGTGTGGATAAACACAAGGCCAGGTTCATGACCATATAGTTCTCTCAGGTAGAGGGGATTGATTATGATGTGACCTTTGCACCAGTCATAAGGTACACATCAATAAAATCCATACTTACACTCTTGGTGCAAATAGGATGGAAGATACATCAGATGGATGTAAATACAACCTTCCTCAATGGGGTGATTTAGGAATAGGTGTACATTGAGCAATCGGAATGTTTTGAGACCTTCAACAGAGATTCACATGTGTGCAGACTCAAGAGAGCATTTTATGGCTAAAACGAGCACCTCATGCTTGGTATACCAAGATATACAACTATTTCACCAGGTTGGGCTTCACCAAGAGTGAAGCAGATGCAAACCTTTATCATATTGTGGTAGAAGGTAAGATTTTGATTATTTTGATTTATATCAATGATATGATATTGACAAGTGATGATTAGCTCATCAATTTTTGCAAAGAGGATCTTGCAAGAGAATTTGAGATGAAGGACATGGGGATCTTCCACTATTTATTGGGATTGGAAATATGGAAAATATATGGGGAGCTATTTGTATCTCAAATCAAGTATGCCAACGAGATCCTTAGGAAGTTCCACATGGAGGGCAACGAACCCATGGACACTCATCTAGTAGGAAACTAGAGGAAGGAGGATGCTACTTTAAGAGAGGTAGTAGATAATTATGTTTATAGGCATCTTGTGGGTTCACTCATGTATTTGGTGAACACGCGACCGGACATGTGATATGTTTTTAACCAGCTTAGTCAAGCTATGGTTAATCATACCAAGCTCTTTTGGAAGGCATGCAAGCATGTGCTGAGATACCTCAGAGGCACTATCGAGTATGGGCTATGGTACAGGCAGATAGAGGGAGTGAAGCTTCAAGGCTTCACTGATGGAGATTGGGCAGGGAGTCCATCCGATAGGAAGAGCACATCAGGGGCATCTTCAGCATAGGATTAGCAACAGTTTCCTGGTACAGCATGAAATAGATATTAGTTGCACTCAGTTCAGCAAAGGAAAATTACATGGCATGCAGTGAGGCAACATGTGAGGCCATATGGCTGAGGAAGATACTTGTTGGTTTTTTTGCCGCATGGAAAATTTTAAGGACGGAAAATTATTTTAAAATTTAGAAATTTTGGCAAATCTCACCAGTACATAATATGTAATTTGTAAAATGTTTGGAAACTTTTTTATACAAGTATTCAAAATTATAATAGTCTTATATGGTATGTATAAATAATTTTGGTGATTTTTAAGGTAATATAAAATTTGGGCGAACAATTTTTAGAAAAAATTGAAATTAACGAATCTTTTTTTTAGAAAAAACATGGAAAATTAGCCCACTTGTGAATATTAGCCCCTAAAATTTTCCCTATTCTTTGGTTGACAGATGATCCTGCATCAAATTGTCATCAACAATAAATGGCACACCAAGGGGGCTTCTGATTTAATTTTCCCTTGATTAAATTAGAAGTAAATTGTAATTCCATTACATAATAGATTGTAAGTGTTAATTGAGTCAGGAATACTTAATTAGCTCATTCAATTCGAGTTGGAGTTCAAACTAGAGGCATGTAGGGTGTCTCCTACTTCTTAGGAGCCTTGGTTGAGTTATTTGTGTGTTTTAATTAGTTAACTCAAGTATTTGAGTTAAAATCAGTTTAACTAGTTCTAAATGAGAGATGGGATAATGATAGGTACAGCGAATTAAATATGATTTAATTCACATGTAGTGATCAATCAATTAACTGATAATTCACTATGAATAGTTGTTGCATGGCAGTTCTAAGGGAGGCCCAATTGAGATTGGGGTTAAAGGGCAGATAACTATCAGTTGTATAGTTAGAAAATTGTACAGGCCATGCATGACTTAATAATCAGGAAGCCTTGGATGTATTGCACAATCCTTAATTGGGAATTTCCTAATTAATAGGAGCTAAATTATCCCATGAATGCATGAGCAAGGCTAGTTAGGAATAAGAAAGCAATTGGTTAAATATTGGACCAAACTTTCTTAGATCATAGCAGGATCAGAGTGAGACAGTCAACAGAGTGCAGAGGTTTCTCAGGAAGAGAAATAGCATTGTATTTTTCATGTTCTTTAGTTTATGCAATATACAAATAGTGAGGTTTTTAGCTGAGGTTTTCCCTAGATACGCCTTGTGTTGTGCAATTGATACTTCTTTCTCTTAATTGTTTATGTGATTGTGCGATCAAACTTGGTTTTCATAATTTGTAGAATTGATTCAATATTACTTTTTAGTACATTACAAGATCATTTGAATCTATTTAGATATTTCTACATATGGGAATGTTTCAGTTTTCTAGGATGCTTGATGAAAACAAGATCCAAGAAAGGGTTTGAGTGACCATATTAATGAATTGGCTGAGGTGGAGTATGGGAAGCAATTTGACAACCAACAAAAATGATTGATATTAATTTTGTGGCAATATGAGGGTTGCAAACTTTGTTTGTAGTGACAATGATTGTGGAAATGACAATGTTTACAAGTTGCAGTGCAATTATTTTGGCGGTGAAAACGTTTGTAGGTTGTAGTGCAGGTTGTAGTGACAATGATTGTGGCAGTGACAGTTTGTGCAGGGTGAGATCATATTGCATATTATGATATTCATTATAACTTAGTGATATATAATGATATTGGAACTAGTTTGAAAACAATATGAAATAAAATTCCACAAGGAATTTGAAGAAGGAGGTGGGTGCCTCCATCGAGGTTGGAATCTCAATCAAGTTAGAGCCTAGAGTAGGTTGGAGCCTACTCATTATTGAGGTTGGAGCCTCAATCAAGTTGTAGCATATAATGAGTAGCTACTTGCATCTTACGGGGTTGGTGCCTCAATCAATTTGTAGTCTACCGCAAGTGGCATATTGTGTTTCTTTGGGGTAGTTGCATCCAACAATTCAATGCCTACAAATTGATGTAATGGCCTAAAGATAAAGAAGAAGAATATTGGTGGTTTTCTCCCATATGGGTTTCCACCTAAAAACTTGTGTCTCTTTATGATGTGATAGCTTATTATGTTGTTGATAGGTTCTTGATATATCATTGAAATTATGATGCATTCTTGTAATTGATGATATGATGTTTATCGTTCGTAGCTTTATGGTTGTATGATTTATAAAGGATGTAAAATTGTAAAATTGACCTCACACTGATTCAGCCCCACTCTCAGTGTGACCTTTGAGCCAACAAAAAGTATTAGAGCAAATCATCTTCAAGAATAATTAACTACTAGAATATAGGTCAAAGAAATATGGACTTATATTCAACATCAGTTGTGCTTCTAGAATTTGAGCTAGAGGAGGTTAAGAGAAATAATGAAATATTTTTAAAGTATCTTGATGAATTCAAGAAAAATCTAGGAGAAACAAAAAATTAGTTAGAGGAGAAAGATAATGTAATTGACCATCTCAAGAAATATGCAAATGTAGCAAGGCAAACAGCCAAGGAAATTTAGGAAGATGCTCAAACCAAAATAAGCAACAAAAAGGAAAATTTCCATATACCGTAGATTATTTTACGGTTATTGTTTCCTATGTTATTCATTTGATCATAAGGCCATTGACTGTGATTACAGGAGAAATGGTTTGCAAATTCACATTGAATTATTTCTATGTCATAATTTTGGACATAATACCAAGGATTGTAAGCTAAACCCAAACAAGAAAAGAAGTTCTCTCAAAATATGGAAAAAGAAGGAAAAAAAAGTGTGGCCTCATTCTATATACCTCGTATGAAAACAAGTGGTATGTTGATAGTGGTTGTTAAAGACACATGATAGTAGATTAGAGAAAATTCATCAACCTTAAAGTAATAGATAAAGGTAAAATAAACTATGGCAACAATGCATCTGCTCATATTATTGGAAAAGGAATAATCAACATTGATAATGGAAGAACTAAAGCTTAGAATGTATTATATATAGAATGATTTAAATATAAAATTTTAAGCATAATTCATATGTGTGATCAAGGTTTTGACGTAATACGCATCTCCAAAAGATGTGAATTCAGGAATGCAAACACTGGTAAGTTGGTAGCAAGAGCTAATAGAACATATAGCAATGTATCTAGACTAGATTGATCGAACTATGAAAAACATTGTGTTTGAAAACTAGATGAAATTTGGTTGTTGCATAAAAATTTGGGACATATCTATAAAAATTATCCAAAGGGATTCAATCTATTCTTGTAATGTACTAAAACAAAATATTGAATTCTTCTACAATTTGTGGAAACAAAATTTGATCGCACAATCACATAACAGGTAAGAGAAAGAAATTATCAATCGCATAACACAAGATGTATCTAGACAAAGAAACTACTCAAAACCCTGCTATCTGTATATTGCATAAAGTCAAGACCATGAAACAATACAATTTTATTCCTCGCATTGAGAAACATCTGCACCCTAATGACTGTCTCACTCTAATCTAGTAAAATCGGTCCAATACTTAACCAATTCTCAGCCCCTGTTTTCCCATCCTTTCGTACGCATTCCTGGAGGAATTTTGGCCCCATTAATTAGGAAATTCCTTTGAATTGATTGCACAATTCATCCAAGTCTTTTTTATGACATCATGCATGACATGTACAATTTTATAATTATAAAACTGATAGTTATCTTCCCTTTAACCCCAATCTTGGCTAGGCCTTCCTTATAACTGACATGCAAAAACTATTTATAGTGAATTATCAGTTAACTGATTGATCACTCCTTGTGAATTAAATCAGATTTAATTCACTGGACCTATCACTAGATCATCTCTTAGTTAGAACTAGTTAAACTAATTTTAACTTAATTAATTGAGTTAAATAATTACAACTCACAAATAATTGTAACTGGACCCCCTAAAATCATGTGAGAACTCTACATGTCTCCTCTCATACCCTCAACTATAATATACTAAGCTAACTGAGTCATAATAGTCATTCTGACTCAGTTAACTAATACAAATTGTCATGTGATGGAATTACAATTTCTCTTCCAATTTAATTAGGGGGAAATTAAATCAGAAACCCCATGGGTGCCATTTATTGTTGCCATTTCAACACTCCCTCAGAACAAGAAAGGGATTATCTACTACCTCGATCCTATCTCCGTGGAACTCAAATTTGCTTCTTGTCGGTGCCTTCATTAAGATGTATACGTCCTACTCTTCCATGGGAATGTACTCTAATGACTTAATATGCCTCTGCACACAATCTCTGAGATGGTGATACCAGTTATCAATATGCTTGGATATTTCATGAAAAAATGGATTAACTAAGAGTTTGATACAACTCTGCTTATCACAATGTATCACTATCGGATCCATCTATCGACCAAACAAACCAACAAGTATCTTCCTCAACCATATGGCCTCACATGTTGCCTGACTGGCAGCCATGTACTCTTCCTCTATTGAACTGAGTGTTACTAATATTTTTTCCCTATTGTATTAGGAGACTTCTATTGATCATATGTCGAAGATGCCCCCTGATGTTCTCTTCCTATCGGATTGTCTCCTTTCCCAATTTGCATCGATGAAGCCTTGAAGCTTCACTCCCTCTTTTTGTCTGTACCATAGCCCATACTTTGTAGTTCCTATGAGGTATCTCAACACATGATTGTCTGCCTTCCAAAATATCTTGGTATTCTTAACCATATCTTCACTAATATGGCTAACTATGTATCATATGTCTAATTGTGTGTACACCAAATACATGAGTGAACCCACAAGATTACTAAATAGTAGCATCCACTACTTATCTTGAAGCAGCATCCTCCTTCCTCCAGTTTCCTACTAGAGGAGTCTCCATGGGTTTGTTGCCATCCATGTGAACTTCCTCAAAATATCGTTGGCATACTTGCCCTGAGATACAAATAGCTCTCCATCTCTTTTATATATTTCCAATCTCGGGAAATAGTGCAATAGCCGCATGTCCTTCATCTCAAATTCTCTTACAAGATCCTATTTGCAAGACTTGATGAGCAAATCATCACCTGTCAACATCGGATCAATGACATAAAGTACAATAATCAAATTTTTTCCATCTACTATAATATGATATAGGTTTTCGTATGCTTCACTCTTCGTGAATCCCAACCCGGTGAAATAGATGTTAATCCTGGTGTAACACGCATGAGATGATTGCTTCATCCCATAGAGTGATATCTTGGGTCTACACACATGTGACTCCCTGTCTAAGGTCTCAAAACCTTTCAGGTGCTCCATGTACACATCTTCCTCAATAACTCCACTGAGAAAGGTTGTATTTACATCCATATTATGTATCTTCCATCCCATTTTGCACTGAGAGTGTGAGGATAGATATGATAGATGAGCACCTTGCAACTGGTGCAAACGTCTCATCATAATCAATCCCCTCCACCTGAGAGAACCCTCTATCCACAAATATTGCCTTGTAATTTTCCATACTCCCATTTGTTTCCTGTTTCACCTTGAAGATGTAGGTTTTAACCCTGTACATAAATTATCTGCAAACGAATATTAAAAACCGAAAATAAACAGTAGCAAGAGCATAAAACATAAAACAAATAAACACAGACATTTTCCCCCGGATACCAAATCAGGACGACCAGCTTGATTTTTCATTATATTCCTTTTAGTGTTACAACACATATATATACATGCTGAAGCATACATAAACCCCAATTCATTAACCCTAGATTAGAACATAACCATAGTTCCCTTGACCGGATCTACAAAATACCAGGGGTCGAAAACCATGTGCAAACTCATGCACAAAACCATGGGCTATCCCGCGCGTGATTAGTCGTGGAAAGAATATAACACATACCCAACATTATCCCACTTGTTTTTTTCTTTCCGCAAGGAACCACAGGAGAGCTTAGCCATTAGCCCAATTCTGCAACACCCATTGTTTCTCTACACCAAGAGAAATTTTGAGTGCTTACAGACTTCGTCAATGCATCTACAACATTCTTCAAATTGTCCACCTTTACCAACAACAACCTTTTAGCCTCAACCATATCTCTCACAAAGTGATATTGAACATCAATGTGCTTTGTCTTTGAATGATAAGTAGGGTTCTTAGCCAAGAAAATTTCACTTTGGCTATCATAATCTATCCTTATAGCTTGTTGCACCAACCCCATACTTGAACATAATCTCTGCAACCAAACTTCTTCCTTTCTTGTATGAGTGGCTGCTATGTATTCAGCCTTTGTAGTTGAAAGAGCCACTACAGACTGTATTTTACTCATCCAACTGACTGCACCTCCAAATAGGCTAAACACATACCCACTTGTATATTTTCTTTGGTCCAGCTCTCCAACCCTGTCTGCATCAACAAAACCACGAATTTCCAACACTCTTTCCAATCCTGGTCTTCCCTGGTAGCACAAACCATAATCACTAGTGCCATGTAAATATCTGAAAACCCGCTTCATTGTTGTCCAATTCTCCTCCCCTGGGTTTGACATAAACCTGCTCAATACTCCCACTTCATGTGCAATGTCAAGTCTAGTACAAACCATTTCATACATCAGACTACCCACTGCACTTGCATATGGAACACGGGACATATCCTCCTCTTCTTCTTGTGTCTTGGGACATTGTTCAGCAGACAGCTTTGTACCTACAGGAATCAGAACATTCACCGATTTACTATCCTGCATATTGAATCTCTGTAATATAGCCTCAATATACTTCCTCTGGTTTAACCAAAGCTTCCTCTTTTCCTGATCTCTCTTAATTTCCATGCCCAAAATATAATTTGCAGCACCAAGATCCTTCATGTCGAATTTGGATAACAGTTCAGTCTTCAAATCTTAGATAATTTCTTTGTCATTTTCAATCAACAACATATCATCCACATACAAGACCAAATAAATAACACGATCACCAAATAATTTAAAATAAACACAGTGATCCTCCTTGCTTCTGGTGAAGCCAAGTCCCCGTATGTAGGTATCAAATTTTTGATACCACATCCTTGGTGATTGTTTTAACCCATACAGAGACTTCTTTAACCTGCATACTAGTTCTTTCTTCCCCTTCACCATAAAGCCTTTAGGTTGTTTCATGTAGATCTCCTCTTCCAGATCCCGGTGAATAAATGTTGTCTTCACATCCATCTGTTCTACCTCAAAATCAAATGCAGCAGCAATAGATTAAAGTAATATAATATAAGTAACTTTGGCAACAGGATAAAAATATCACCAAAATCAATTCCCGGGACCTGGGAATAACATTTTTCTACCAATCGAGATTTGTATTTCTCCACCTTGCCTTCTACATTCATCTTCTTCTTAAACACCCATTTTCTCTCGATGGGCTTCCTTCCAGCCGGCAACTCCACCAGATCCCATGCCTCATTTTTATGCAAGGATGCCATTTCATCAACCATGGCCTCCTTCCAGAGTTTTCCATCCTCTGAATCTACTGCCTCCCTGAAAGTTCTGGGATCATCATCAATTATAGTTAAAGCAAAATTTGAACATAATGCAAATGGACTATACCTTTTTGGTTGTCTTCTTTCTCGAGCTGATCTTCTCACAGCTGGAGTTTGTGGCTCTTCCTCTTCTGAGTCTTCTTCCGTTGTAGAGTCCGATTCATCATCCTTTAGCTCAAACTTTATCTTCTCAGGTTCCTTTGGTAGGACTTCATTTTTAACAACATCTTTCACCTCTCTAAACACCACATCTCGGTTGTACACAACCTTCCTTGTTTTTGGGTTCCAAATCTTGCAACCCTTTAAACCATCCTTATACCCAATAAATATGCACCTTTCAGATTTATTATCCAACTTGGTCCTTTTCTCCTTTGGAACATGTACATATGCATCACATCCAAATACCCTCAGATGTGAAAGAGAGGGTTTCTTACTAGTCCATACCTCATGTGGAGTCTTATCCTCCAACGCTGATGAAGGTGATATGTTAACCAAGTAACATGCTGTCTCTACTACCTTTGCCCATAATTCTTATCCTAACCCGATACCACTGAGCATGCTTCTTGCCTTTTCCATCATTGTTCTATTCATTCTTTCTGAAACTCCATTTTTCTGAGGTGTGTATGGAGTAGTCTTCTGCCGTGCTATACCACACTTCTTACAGAACTCTTCAAATTCCTTCTTGCAGAACTCCCCACCATTATCTGTCCTCAACACCTTTATCGTTTTATTTCTCTGGTTTTCCACCATAGCCTTAAATTCTTTAAATCTGTCAAAGACTTCAGATTTCTTCCTCAAGACATATATCCATGTATTCCTTGAGAATTAATCTATGAATGAAACATAGTACACAGACTTACCCAGTGATGGAACTGACACAGGTCCAAACACATCACTGTGCACAAGCTCTAATATCTTGTTATCCCTCTCAGCACCAGAAGGAAAACTCACCCGATTCTGCTTCCCATATACACAATGTTCACAGAAATTGAAATCCAGAGAGCTATTAGACATACCTTCTACCATAACATTTCCATGCAGTATCTGAAGGCCCTTCTCTCCAATATGTCCAAGCCTTTGATGCCATAGCATGGTCCTTTCTCTAGAGACCGCTAGGCTTTCCACTCCACTTTCGGGAACCACAGAACCCAGCAATAACAGTGCTGCCCTGAAGCTTGTACAGAGTTCCAATCCGAACTCCCCACATTAATATCAGTGCTCCCCGAACCATCTTACAGGTATCTTTCTCGAACACTATTTTTACACTTGCATCATCCATCTTGCTTACAAAAATTAGATTCCTGGCCAATACAGGAATGTGCAAAACACCAGGAAGTGTTCTAATCCTTCCACCTTGTAGCTTCAGCTTGACTTTTCCATATCTGACAATTTTGGCCTTCCTATCATCACCTAAGAATACATCACCGCCATCATATTTCTCATACTCGTAGAACCACTCCCTATGGGGAGTGAAGTGAAAGGATGCACCCGAGTCAATCAACCATGACTCATGATCTACATGTGTATTTGAAGAAGAAGCCAAATACACATCCCCACCTTCATCCAAGGTGGTTTTTGCCTTTGCAGAAGGAGCATCATTAGATCCCTTTCCTTTCTCAGGAGCTTTAGATCTGCAGTACTTTTTGTAGTGCCTTTCCTTTCTGCATTTCCAGCACACCTTTACAAACTTTCTAAAAGATTTAGATCTCCCTCTAGATTTATATCTCCCACTTGAAACCTTATTCTTATTTATGTTCTGGGACCTTCCTCGTACAGAAAAGGCATCTCCATTCTGACCCTCCATATTTCTCTGTCTCATTTCCTCTGACAGCAAGGCTGAGACAATGTCATCAAAATTCAAGGTAGTTGTATTGCTACCTATTGCAATAACTAGATTGTCCCACGATTCTAGTAGAGAACACAAAAAACTGATGCACTTATCTTCATTTGAGATTTTAATATCAATAGATGACAGCTGACTTACCACAGTATTGAAGGCGTTCAAATGCTCTATCACCGAGTCTCCATCCTTCATCCTCAAGTTATACAGCTTTTTCAGTAGGAACAATTTATTCAACAGAGACTTAGATTGGTACAAAGTCCGTAGCTTGTCCCACAAGGTCTTCACCGTAGCTTCCCTAGATACATTCAACAATAATGAATCTAAGACACACAATCGTATTGTGCTCTTTGCCTTCTGATCCAGCTTCTTCCAGTCTTCATCTGACATTGTCGTTGGTTTAGTACCCAGATCTACCGCGATCCACTAATCTTTATCCACCAGCAGATCCTCCATCTTGAGCTTCCACAACTCAAAACTCTGACCATTAAATTTCTCGATCTCTATCTTCCCACCGCTCGCCATCTTCTTTCACCGCAAGAATCGATCCCACAGATCTGCCACTGAACAGGGTCTACCTCAGGCCCGAGCAGAAAACCCCTCAGCAGCAAAGGCATCCCCTTGAAGCCAAAACTACTCTGATACCAAATGTAGGTTTTAACCCTGTACAGAAATTATTTGCAAACGAATCTTAAAAACATAAAACAAACAGTAGCAAGAGCATAAAACATAAAACAGATAAACACAGATATTTTCCCCTGGATCTCAAATCGGGATGACCAGCTTGATTTTTCATTATATTCCTTTTAGTGTTACAAAACATATATATACATGCTGAAGCATACATAAACCCCAATCCATTAACCCTGGACTAGAACATAACCGTAGTTCCCTTGACCGGATCTACAAAATACCAAGGGCCGAAAACCATCGTACCCCAAAACCATTTGCAAACCCATGCACAAAACCATGGGTGGATCCACCCACTGGAAAATAAGGACCAAAAAAATTTTCCAAGTCGCTGCCCCGGACCCCTACAGGGGGGGCGGTCCCCTGTTTACCCCCCAACGTTGCACCTAGTGCAATGTATAGGGGGATACCCAATGAAGAAATAATTTACTAGAGAATATTAACTAATTACTGAGAGGAATAATTAAACATAACCAGCAACAAATCATAAACAATAAACACATATGTTTAACCGGGAAAAACCCCAAACTCTGGGGAAAACCCATCCTAATGAAATTTTATTAAGCATTGGCCAAGTGAGCCTTCACCACTCACCTCCAGGCCTTATATTACAATGAATTTCTCTGAGCCTTTTATAGGTTCCATTACATGCAATACCATGAGCTTAAAACCATGGGTGCACAATACCATGTGCCCCAAAACTAGTCGATTGCTTAACCTGGTCAACCTTGACTCTAACCCCGAGTCAATTTACCTAATAGAATACCAACCTGGATCCTACAACTGACTTCCCCACTGGTCTTGGGAAAAATTCCCATGCATTGTTTCTAATAATAGAGTCATAATCCTCAACCATGGCATCAACCCACACTAACGGTTGCATTTCTTCCTCGAACTAGGATGGTTCTATCTCAATACCTTCGCTCATAAGAGCCATGTATCCAGTGTACCACTCTGGGGACCTTCTCTGCCCATGCTATGATTTGCATGCTCCCACATTCTCTCTTACATCTAGCAACAATCTTTTAGCCTATCTAGTGCGCTTCATTCCATATCTAGTGGATGGCTCTGCATGAGTGGTTTCTACCACTCTTTGATCCTCTGCTTGTGGATACTCGAAATCCTGAGGTTCATCCTTTGGAGCCAAGAGTTCCTCAACTGCATGCAACTCAATCTCCCTCTCAAGGGACAATCACATGGATTTCTCTTCATGAAATTTCACATCTCTATTGACCACTATCATCATCTATGCTTACAAGTACACCTGATAGTTTTGAGGTGTATCAGTGTACCCAAAAAATATCCCCAATTATGTTGTTGGCTCTAGCTTCTTCCTAGCATCCTTGGTTACATGGAAATAAACAGATGAACCAAAAATTTTAAAATACGACACATCTGTTCTCTTACCTGAAAAATTTTCCTCTGGTGTACTCATCTGAAGTATCCGATGTGGACTTCTGTTCTGTACAAATACTATTGTATTGCATGCTTCCACCCACAAATAAAATGGTAGGCCATGATCATGAAACATAGCTCATGTTGCTCCCACAATCATTCTGTTGTTTCTTTCTACAACCCCATTCTGTTGTGCGTTATGAGGTTCTATCAATTCTCTTTGAATTCCTTCTCAGGCAAATAAGTTATTGAATTCGTTAGAGATATATTCTCCATTATTTTCTCTCCTTAGAGCCTTCACCTTCTTCCTTGTACCTTTCTCGACAAGTGCCTTGAACTCACAAAACATGGAGAACTCTAATATTTCTTCTACATGAAGAAAATCCAACACTTTCTTGAAAATTATCAACAAAATTCACATAATACATGTGCTTTGTTGTGGAAGCTCTCAAGAACGGTCCACACACGTCTAAGTGAAATCTCTCAAGGATCGTCTTTTCTTGGCTTTCCTTATCGTGAAAGTTGGCCTTGGTATACTTCCCCAATGTACACCCTTTGCATGTATCTCTTTGCGCAATTGCACCCTTTGGAAGTCATATAGAAATATGTTGCATGATCTTAAAAGCGCCATGGTGAAGATGGCCCAATCTCTTGTGCCATAAATCACTAATGTCTTGTCTCTCTCCCTTCTCTTCTTGCGTGGTCAATGCAACATAGTTTTATATATCCATTTTGTAGAGGTTCTTTACTCGAACCCAATATTTTTCAATTGTCCCATGGCTTTGTGAAGAAGGAAATCCTTTCCTTCACTAAAGTTCACATCATACCTAGGATCTTCTAACATAGCAACAAAAACCAAATTCTTCTTTAAACCCAGAACATACATGACATATTTTAATGTGAGTGGATTACCTGACTCTCTCTGAAAGGTAATTGTACCGACACTGGTAGCACTATACCTCCCATAGTCACCCACCTGGATGTGCATATGGAGATCATTATCTTCCAAGCTACTGAAGAATTTTTTGTTTCCATTCATATGGAACGAAGCTCCACTATCCAAGTATCACGCATAAACCATCATTGATGAAACCATGCATGCAATGAGAGTGAAGTCTAACTTAAACTGTGAAGCAAGTGCTTCACCTGCTGCTCCTCCGGAGGCCTTATTTTTGGTCTTCTTTTGTGGAAAATTTGTGGCATAGTGTCCATACTCATGATAGTTGAAAATTTTTACCTTTTAAAATTCTCGCTTCTTTCCTACCTTGTCGGACTCGGATTTGGAAGGGGATGCCTTCCCTTTTCCTTTCTTCACCTTTCCATCCAAGGCACGATTCTCCTCATCATCAGTATTTAATTAGGATCTGTTAGCTCAGGTAAGTCAGTGATAAAAAATAACTTTTTTATTTGTTTTCCTAGAATTCATAGGTCAAAATTTGGTCTTTTCAAAATAAATTTTGGTCACTGAAGGAGTCTAGGTCAGATTTTTTGCTCCCTCATCACATCCATGGCTATCATCACTTTCAAGTTCATATCATTTCATTTTCATTTAAAAGTGATAAAGGAGAATTTCAAAATTTATAAATGTAAAAGGGTCATATTCAGCTTATGAAAGGAAAAACCAACCTCAATTTATTTTTTATTTACCCTTTCATGTATATGAAGAGCCTTTATACCCTTCATTTTTCCTAAAATCCAAAGTCCATCGCTCAAATTCCATTTAAATCCACTTTTAAACCCTATAAGTTCAATTATGTTATGCTTTGTTATCTCACCATCGGGTTCCTTTGTTATGCTCCTATAGCGTTTAAACACTTCAAAACTCCTTTGTTACGCTTTGGGCCGATTTAGTACATTTCTATTATTTATCGCTTTTCCACTTTAAAACTATTAATGGGACCTACTTCATCGCAAATCGCAAATTCTCGGTGTATTCACTTACTCATGCCTCCTTAAATCCTTGATTGCAATAACAGTTGGACCTGCTTATCAACACGTCATACTGCACTATCGTATTGCTTTGTGGACCCACCTTGCCTTATTTTGCAATCACCATTTCACAATCCCTATGTTATCATCTATTGCCACTTCTGAAAATTAAAAAAAATTAAAAAAAAAAAAAAACCCGATTGTGATAGCACTAAGACCCATTTTCCCACCACGTCACTTCACTTATCGCATATCGCAAATCTTATTGCTAACCATCCATGTTTCCTACTCCGTCCTACAATTGCAATACCCCGATGTGATATATCGCATTTCAATTTCACCACTTTGTTACCGCTTTATGTTGCCCACTCCTAAAAACCCCCGATGTGATTGGTAGGACCCACCTTACCTCCATGTCACTTCACTTATCACATATCAAAAATCCTATTGCTAACTATCCATGTTTCCTCCTCCAATTGTGAAATGTGATAATCCTCTGATCCTCGGCATGCGATAATCTCCCATCCCCAATTTGTGATAACCCCTCCGCCTTGTGATTACGATATATCGCATTTAAATTCTACCCCGATAATGTATTCACTCCGCTCCACCCTATGATTGCAATTGTGATATATTTTAATGCACTTACTCCTCTCGCTTATTATTATTCCACTTAATAGCTTCTCCTGCTTATTGTTCCATTTCCACGCCTTTCGCTTACTTTCCAGCACTTCACTTTAATTCCCTCCACTCTCATCCCGATATGTGACTAGTATCAACACGCTTTCAAAAGAATAGGCAAGATTTCAGAGGCAGTTACAAGTTTTTTCAGGAATTTATGGCAGCACTTGTTTTAAGCTATTTTGATATCTATCAGCAAATATAATAGCACCTCCTCAAAGCTCGAAGACAGATCTCTTATCTTGGTCAGGGAATTTATTGTTCAGTCATGGTCATGGACACCTCAGGCACATGATATTTTTTATGTATATCAACAAGTAGGGGTCTTTTAAAGTTTGTTAAATGTAATGAAGTGTATCAAAGTTTTGTTAGGTTTTAAATTTCTAAACATAAAGGATCTCTAATTTTTCTCCTTGTAATATGCTTTCTGTTAGTCAAGGTGTCATTAGAGGTATTCGAAGGTTTGGCCTTGCTGGAAGACCCATTGGAAAAGCACCTAAAGTTATATATAGGCATAATATAGATGGAGTAGAGGTTGGATAATTTAGTTGGATAGTCTGATATTTTAGCAACGGAGCTATTGTAAAAACTCTTTCGGTGAAATCAAAGAATGTTGCAGCTACAGTCTTGAGATTTCAGCGGTATACTTTTGAGCATTGTTTATTCTCTGTTAATCCATCAAATCAAAAGTTATGTCACCTTTTCATCACATATATTCTTATGTATGTTAACATTATGAGTTTGTAAACATAATTCATTACTTTCTATGCTATGTTTATAATATTTTGATAGATGTCTTTATTCTTCTGATGAATGAATTCATGTAAATGCTCATTTTGACTCCTTATTTTTCAAAACCATATACACAATGAAAAATTAAGTATACTCCTGAGTTTACCTACCTGGCCTCGTCATTATTTATGCAATTTAACCTTTGAAATTAGACCTTAGCTCCCTAACTGTTATTCCTATCCAGCAAAAAATTTCAAACAAGTAAAACCTTAAATATACTTAACATCATAACTAGCCTAAGATCATAATATATCCAGTCATCTTATTGGTTGTAAAGTGATATAGAGATAGCCCTCTCTGGTCAGGGTAGGGCTAGCTACCTGAACTAAAGTTGGTCCGTGGTTACCTTTCTCCACTCCTTTATTCAGCCTTAGGAAGTTGGGGAGAGTGATAAAAATTTTGGCGCCATTTCCAGGGAGCGAAAGATAAATCTTCCCTAGGAAAGAACGACAAATATTAGTTCTGATTGCTGATGGTGAACAGTGGTTAGGCACAACAAGGTTGAATCATTCACTTGGCGACTCCAGTGATAAAGAATCTAAAAGTTCAGAGTTTACATGACGACTCCATTTCTCAAAAATTAGTAACTTGAAGAACTTCCTGGTGACTTCATTGTTGTCAAAATGGATTTAACTTATAGAACGTATGCTCCAATGAATTGAGCTCATATTCTTGGTTTTCTGAATCGTGTTCCTTGTATATATTGGCAAATAGGGTTGCAAGAATTTAAAGGTAAATATGGAGAAGATGCTAGTTTTCATTTGGTCAAATTTCATTTTCATATTCACAGAATTTGTTGAAAATTCAACAAGTACTGTGTGTCTAATTTAGTTTTCCCTTAATTAAATTGGACAATAAATTGTAATTTTATCTCATAATCACTTGTAATAGTTAACTGACTGTGATAGACTCAATTAGATCATGAAATTCGAGTTGAGGGTGGTTGGTGAGGTATGTAGAGTGATTATATTTGCTTTAGAGTCCAAGTTGCAGTTAGTGTATTAGTTTAATGCATGAGAAATCAATTCACTCAATTAAGTGAGTTAAAGTTAGTCGAACTAGTTGTAACTGATTGTTTCACTAGTGAGAGGTCAAGTGAATTAAATTAGATTTAATTCACATGCAGTGATCTGTCAAGTGACTGATAATTTACTATTAATATTTGCATGCATGTAATTTCTGATGAAGACCCAGTTGAGACAAAGGTTAAAGGGATGTTATCTATCAATTGTATTATTAGTAAATTGTTGGCGCGCAATTAGACAACCATAGGATTTCCCATGATGTATTGCGCAGTTTTGGAAGGTTGAATTTCCTATTTAATATGGATCAATTGTTCTTAGAATTGTGCAAGCAAGGCAGGCTGAGTAGAGGCAGGAAATTAGCTAAGTATTGGTAGATTTTTTCCGGATCAGTGTGAGACAGTTGGTAGAGTGCGACAGACTCTTGTGAGAAGAGTGCATTGTATTGTTTCATGATTCCTTGGTTGATTATAAAATAAATATAGAGGGGTTTTTATCAGCAACATATCCCAGGAAAAATATATGTGTTGTGCGAATAATTTTATTCTTTCTCTTGGTGTGATTGTGCGATCGTGTTTATTTTCCGCAAATATTGTAGAAGGATTCAGTATGTTGTTTTAGTATATTACATGATCGAATTGAATCCATTGGTATACATATTGTTTGTATAATTTCTACATGGTATCAGAGCACCAGAAATCACTATAGTGGAGAAGAAATTGAGTTTGTGCTTAACAACATTCGAATTTGCAAAAATATTCTTGGGTGCGACAGGTAGATCAAGATGGCTTTCAATGGATTAAGATTGGAATATGCACTCGAGGGCAGTTCTAATTATATTTCATGGAAAGACAGAATGGAGGTAGTTCTGGAGGACAACGGGTTGAAAGAATTTATCGACACTAATATTCCAAGGCCCGCAGAAGTAGATGTTGCTCTTCTTGATGCTTGGAAAAATAAGGTTGCAAAGGCGAGGAGGATCTTATTAGAGGGAGTTCGAGATCAAATTTTCTCGAGTCTCCATGGAAAGGCGACTCCATATGCAATGTGGAAGGCCTTGAAAGATCTATTTCAGAACAGCAGTGACCACATAAAATTGGCACTGAAGGATAAGCTCAGTAAAATCAAAATGGAGAAAGGCGACACTATTCCAAAATACTTGACCAAGTTAATCCAATGTCGAGATGAGCTTGGAACTGTCGGGATTACTGTAGCAGATGATGACTTGGTGATCCTAGCACTTCTAGGCCTTCCCAAGAGCTGGAATAGATATCATGATTATGTCAATGGGAGAGAGAAGCTACTAGATTGGGAGCAACTTTGGTTAGATTTGGTACAAGAATAATTCAGGCGGAATACCAGGGATGGATCCTCATCCAAGATAGATGATGAGGAAATTGTGCCTTGGATGGTAAGGCAAAGAAGGGGAAGGGAAAGAAATCCTATTCCAAATCTGAGACTGGAAAAGAAGGCAAGAAGTTTGACATGTCAAGAGTGAAATGTTTTCACTGTCATGAGCATGGAAATTATGCCACTAATTGTCCACAGAAGAAGAACAACAACAACAAGGCTTCAGGATCTACAGTGGGTGATGCTTTGGCTTCACAGTTCGAGTTAGACTTGTCACTCATCACATGCATGGTGACTAGTGCGATGGGATCAATGTGGTACTTGGATAGTGGTGCATCTTTCCATATGACGAGAGACAAAGTGTTGAGAATGCAGCAAGATGATGGAGCTTAGTGAAATGAAGTCGCCTTCACTAAGTGGGCCCGCAGGCGAATTCTGGCGCAAAGTCTATTTTTAGACTATGTCTATTTTTAGACATATGGAGCATGGTTCGGGGATTCCAATTTGAGATTCTTGGAGCATTTTTCATGTTGGTAAAAATATATGAGACTCTATTTTTTAGGTCGAAGAGGTCGAAGTCTATTTTTAGACTGCCTCTCCTAAAAAGAGGGAAGTCAAATATTATTTACCCTTAATAATATTTAGACTATAAACTTCAGTTTACTCTCTTGGAGCACTTCAGTTCGAGCTACAGAAGTGGCTCATGCATCTGACAGAGGAATCACGTGGTTCCCAAGGGTTTGATGGCATCATGCATGGTTGACTTCAGCTGGACTTCAGTGGCAGAAGTTTGGAGGAGTTAATGAGACAGCTAGTGGAGTTGTGTTCTGTTTATTTTAGTTGAACTAGTTGAGATTATTTTAACTAGCTAATCAATTAGTTATGAGTGGAGTGAATTAAATATTATTTAATTCATTAATTAGTAACTCATTATTCAACTCAAGAACACATCAGTTCACTACAATGCATGATCAGTTCAGTGGAGACCAGTGAAAGAGGTAGATGAAAGGGTGGAGTTAGCTGTCAGTGGCGACATCAGTTGTGCATGAGATTTGCACCACACTTGGAGGAATTTCCCATGATGATTGCGCAGTCAAGCCAAGGAGAATCAAACCTTGGATCTATATATAGACAGGCCTGGATTTCACAATAGAGGCAAGGAAATTAGTGGTGAGTTTTGAACCAGTAACCTGTTCAAAACTGAGCTAGTTTGTGTGTAACTTCATGAGAAAGTACCGAGTACTTGTGAGGAGTATTGTACTGAGTTTGTTACATGATTTCTCCATTATAATATACACAATAGCTGCGGGGTTTTCAGCTATAAGCTTTCCCCATACATACTGTTAATGTGTATGATGATTTGATGTGTTATCGCTTGATTTTATTTCCGCATGTTTGATGATCTGAGTGGAAGAGATTATGTGTTGCATATAAATTCGAATTGTATGTGATCAGGATAGTCTCGGTGGATAATTATTTATTATTCAGCAAATTTCTACATGGTATTGGAGCTATTGAAGCAGAGATTGATCATCACAGTGATTACAAACTTATTTCGGTAGACAGAGTCTGCATGCGGGCCAGGTAGCCTCCGGATTCATCTTTCTTCGGAAAGTGAAAGGTCTGGTAAATGCCCCTTGCAGTCAATCTCCGTGCTAGAAATAATTTGTTCTCACAGATCTAGAGCGGTTGAGCTTTGAGGTGGAATTCGAAATTTTGCAGTAGTTTTGTTTTCTTGGTGCCAGTGTTGAAAATGTCTTTCAACGGTTTGCGACTCGAATATGCTCTTGAAGGCAGTTCGAATTATGTTGCATGGAAGGATCGCATGGAGGCAGTATTAGAAGATAATGGATTGAAGGAGTTCATAGATACGGATGTCCAAAAGCCCATTGATCCTGCTGAAGTCGAAGCATGGCAAAAGAAGATGGCGAAATGTCGAAGGATCCTGTTGGAGGGTGTCAAGGATCATATTGTATCCAGCCTGCATGGAAAGGCTTCTCCATATTTAATGTGGAAAGCTTTGACGGATCTATTCCAGAGTAAGAGCGACCAAAGGAAGCTGGCGCTCAAAGATAAGCTCGGGAACATCAAGATGGAGAAGGGCGACAGTATCGCCAAATACCTCACGAAGTTCACTCAGTGCAGAGATGAGCTGGGAAGTGTGGGGGTGGTTGTCAAAGTTTCACTGATTGCATGCTTAGTTTCAAGTATGCTGGGATCGGTGTGGTTCTTGGACAGCGGTGCGTCATTTCATATGATGGGAGATCGGGAGTTGTTCTCAGATCTGGAGGACAAGGATTTGGGTATGCACATCGAGATGGGCGATGACGGTAGATACAGTGCGACTGGTATCGGTACCGTATCCTTTCAGAGGGAGTCCGGTAAACCCTTTGTCTTAAAGGATGTCATGCATGTACCTGGATTGAAGAAGAACCTGATTTCAGTAGCGATGTTGGAGGATAAGGGTTATGATGTGGTCTTCAGCGAAGGAAAAGCTTTCCTGCGCAGCAAGACTACTGGAGAGACCCGGAAGATAGGGGTTCGAACTCAGAACCTTTATCAGTTGCAGGTAGATGACTGCGCAGCTATGGCATGCAAGGCGGGAGAAGTGGTGAGTCGGGATGATGAGGGCGAACTATGGCACAGGAGATTGGGCCATCTTCACCATGGAGCTTTGAAGATTCTGCAGCAGATTTCTACTGGACTTCCTAAGGGCACTCTTGCGCAGTCAGATCAGTGCAAGGGGTGTACTTTGGGGAAGTATGTGAAAGCCACCTTTCACGAGAAGGATAGTCGCGCCACGAAAATCCTTGAGAGAGTTCACACAGACGTGTGTGGTCCTTTCTCAGTTGCTTCGACAGCAAAGCACAGGTATTATGTGATCTTTGTTGATGATTTCTCTCGAAAGTGCTGGATCTTCTTCATGCAGAAGAAGAGCGATACATTCGCGAAGTTCTGTGAGTTTAAAGCACCGGTCGAGAAGGAGTCGGGGAAGAAGGTGATTGCTCTAAGGAGTGATAACGGTGGTGAATTCATCTCGGCTGAATTCAAGGAGTTCTGCAGCGCAGAAGGGATTCGGAGATAGCTCATCGCACCCCATAAACCACAGCAGAACGGGGTGGCTGAGCGGAAGAACAGAACGATCGTGGGTGCTGCACGGGCGATGTTGCATGATCAGGGCCTACCCCTTCACTTGTGGGCTGAGGCATGCAATACAGCAGTGTATGTGCATAACCGTTGTCCTCACAAGGTTCTTGGCATGAGTACACCAGAGGAGGCTTATTCTGGCAAGAGGCCTGATATTTCCCATTTGCGGATTTTTGGTTCTCCTGTCTACATGCATGTGACGAAGGATGCGAGAAGGAAGCTAGATCCAACTGCTGAAGTTGGAATATTTGTGGGGTACACTGATACACCTCACAACTATCGGGTGTATGTGCCAGACAGTCGCAAGACTGTTGTGCGACGGGATATAAAATTCCAGGAGGAGAAAGCCATGCAGTGTTCGCTTGAGAGGGAGCTACACTTGCATGCAGATGAGGAGCTGTTAGTTCCTAAGGAGGAGCCTCCGGATGTGGATCAGCCACAAGAGGAGGTTCAGGAGGTGGAAGAAACCACCCAGGCAGCGCCAACCATCAGAGGGCGCATGCGCACTACAGAAGCTGAGCGACTGGCTCGGGATGCAGAGAAGGTTGTAGGACCAACTACAGCACAGCGCAGACAGAGACAGTCACCGGATCGGTACACTGGATACATGGCTCTTATGAGTCAATGTGTTGTGACAGAGCCATCCTCTTTTGAGGAAGCTGTGGAGGAACCCGCATGGGTTGATGCCATGATCGAAGAATGTGATTCGATCATCAGGAACAGTGCATGGGAGATTGTCCCAAGACCGGTTGGGAAATCAGTTGTAGGTTCGCGATGGATCTACAAGGTGAAGCAGGTGGCTGACGGGAGTGTGGAGAAGTACAAGGCGAGATTTGTCGCCCGTGGCTTCTCACAGATCGAGGGGATTGACTATGAGGAGACTTTTGCACCTGTCGCAAGGTACTCTTCCATACGGACGATCCTTGCTCTCTCAGCGCAGATGGGGTGGCACATTCATCAGATGGATGTGAAGACTGCGTTCCTCAATGGAGTTATTGAGGAGGAGGTGTACATAGAGCAGCCTGAAGGTTTTGAGATCTTCAGCAGTGAGTCGCATGTATGCCGACTCAAGAGAGCACTGTACGGGCTGAAGCAAGCACCTCGTGCTTGGTACACTCGGATAGACAGCTACTTCACCGGGCTTGGATTCTCCAAGAGTGAGGCGGATCCAAACCTGTACCAGATTGTGGTGGAGGGGAAGCCGTTGATCATCGTACTGTATGTAGATGATCTGATTTTGACTGGCGATGAGCAGTTGATACTTTCATGCAAGGAGGATCTTGCACGAGAGTTTGAGATGGAGGACTTGGGCATCCTTCATTATTTCCTGGGATTGGAGATTTGGCAGCGCAGCGGAGGACTGTTTGTTTCTCAGGGCAAGTATGCTCGGGAGATTCTGGAGAGGTTCAACATGCAAGGCTGCAAGCCTGTTGACACTCCTCTTCCTGGTGGTTTGAGGAAGGAGGATGCTACTTCAGCGGAGGTAGTGGATGCCACTGTCTATCGACAGTTGGTGGGGTCGCTTATGTATCTGGTCAATACACGACCCGATATATGCTATGCAGTTAACCAGCTTTCGCAAGCTATGGTTAAGCCTACCAATCTCTTTTGGAAGGCAGGCAAGCATGTATTGCGCTATATTAGAGGCACATCGGGATATGGTCTATGGTACAGACAGGAGGATGGAGCGAAGCTTTCTGGCTTCACTGATGCAGATTGGGCAGGGAGCCCAACGGACCGGAAGAGCACATCCGGAGGAGTTTTCAGCATTGGGTCGACAGCAGTTTCCTGGTACAGCAGGAAGCAGAGATCCGTGGCACTCAGTTCAGCAGAGGCCGAGTACATGGCAGCTAGCTTGGCTGCATGCGAGGCTATTTGGATGAGGAAGATCCTCGCAGGATTGTTCAAGTTGCATTTGGAGCCTACAATGATCTACTGTGATAACCAGAGTTGCATTAAACTCTCGGCTAATCCAGTATTTCATGATAGGTCCAAACACATCGACATCAGGTACCATCATATCAGAGATTGTGTTCAGCGGAGAATCATGATGCTTTCATATGTTCCCACTGAGGATCAGGATGCCGACATCCTGACGAAGGCGCTCACCAGGAGCAAGTTCGAATTCCACAGAGGCAGGATAGGGATTGCAGATAATCCATATCTTGCTGAGAGGGAGTGTTGAGAATGCAGCAAGATGATGGAGTTTAGTGAAATGAAGTCGCCTTCACTAAGTGGGCCCGCAGGCAAATTCTGGCGCAAAGTCTATTTTTAGACTATGTCTATTTTTAGACATATGGAGCATGGTTCGGGGATTCCAGTTTGAGATTCTTGGAGCATTGTTCATGTTGGTAAAAATATATGAGACTCTATTTTTTAGGTCGAAGAGGTTGAAGTCTATTTTTAGACTGCCTCTCCTAAAAATAGGGAAGTCAAATATTATTTACCCTTAATAATATTTAGACTATAAACTTCAGTTTACTCTCTTGGAGCACTTCAGTTCGAGCTACAGAAGTGGCTCATGCATCTGACAGAGGAATCACGTGGTTCCCAAGGTTTTGATGGCATCATGCATGGTTGACTTCAGTTGGACTTCAGTGGCAGAAGTTTGGAGGAGTTAATGAGACAGATAGTGGAGTTGTGTTCTGTTTATTTTAGTTGAACTAGTTGAGCTTAGTTTAACTAGCTAATCAATTAGTTATGAGTGGAGTGAATTAAATATTATTTAATTCATTAATTAGTAACTCATTATTCAACTCAAGAACACATCAGTTCACTACAGTGCATGATCAGTTCAGTGGAGACCATTGAAAGAGGTAGATGAAAGGGTGGAGTTAGCTATCAGTTGTGACTATACTGTTGCTATTTGCAACACACAGATAGGAGGAGTAAGCCCATGAGGATTGCGCAGTTCAGGCTGGTGTTTTATCTATATAAAGAGGCCATCCCATAGCATTGAAACATGCAATAGAGGCAAGGCAATTGGCGG
The DNA here is from genome assembly GCA_034641835.2 of Pinus albicaulis. NCBI lineage: Eukaryota > Viridiplantae > Streptophyta > Pinopsida > Pinales > Pinaceae > Pinus > Pinus albicaulis. Next base: position 1,059,596,448 of record CM076578.1, read on the forward strand.
TGAGTTTTGAACCAGTAACCTGTTCAAAACTGAGCTAGTTTGTGTGTAACTTCATGAGAAAGCACTGAGTACTTGTGAGGAGTATTGTACTGAGTTTGTTACATGATTTATCCATTATAATATACACAATAGCTGCGGGGTTTTCAGCTATAAGCTTTCCCCATACATACTGTGTTAATGTGTATGATGATTTGATGTGTTATCGCTTGATTTTATTTCTGCATGTGTGATGATCTGAGTTGAGTTGAGTGGAAGAGATTATGTGTTGTGTATGAAGTTCAAATAGTATGTGACCAGGATAGTCTCGGTGGATAATTATTTATTATTCAACAAATTTCTACACAAAGAACTCTTTAGTAGCTTGGAGGAGAAGTATCTTCAAATTCACACCAAGATGGGTGATTACGAAAGGTATAGCGCTACCCAGACTGTTACACTTACTTTCCAGAGACAGTTAGGTAAACCTTTCTTATTAAAATATGTCATGCATGTACTAGGCTTCAAAAATATTTTAGTTTCAGTTTCTATGTTGGAGGACAGAGGATATGATGTGTTTTTCAATGAAGGGAAAGCATTCCTCCATCGCAAAGCCACAAGATAGGTTAAGAAGATTGATGTTCATGTGAAGAACCTCTACAAAATTGATGTAGATGGTTACACATCATTTATGAGTAAAGAAAAAAAAGTGGTGAGTCGCGGTGACAGTGAGTTATGGCACAGGAGATTGGGCCATATACACCACAGTGCTTTGAAGGTCATGCAATAGATTTCTATGGGGCTTCCAAAGGGTACTCTTGCGCAGATAGACATATGCAAGGGATGTCCCATGGGGAAGTATACAAAGGCCACTTTTCATGAGAAGGAGAACTGAGCAGCGGAAATCCTTGAGAGAGTTCACTTAGATTTGTGTGGACCATTCTCTACAACTTCTACAACAAAGCACATGTATTATGTGAATTTTGTTGATGATTTTTCTAGAAATGTTGGATCTACTTCATGCATAATAAAGATCAAATGTTCTCAAAATTTTGTGAGTTCAAAGCACTTGTTGAGAAAGATACATGGAAGCAGGTGAAGGCTCTAAGGAGCGATAAAGGTGGTGAGTACATCTCCAATGAATTCAAGAAATTTTATACCAAAGAGAGAATTCGGAGAGATTTGATTGTGCCTCATAACCCACAACAGAGGTTGGGATATTTTTGGGGTACATTGATACTCCCCATAACTATCAGGTGTATTTTCCAAACAGAAATATGACAGTTCTTAGATGGGATGTAAAATTTGATGAGGAGAAAGCCATGTGATTGTCCCTTGAGAGGGAGCTTGATTTTCATGCAGATGAGGAAATATTGGTTCCAAAGGATGAACCTCAAGATGTGGAGCAGCCACATGAGGAGGATCATGGAGTGGCAGAAACCACTCATGCAGATCCATCCACCAAACATGGTAGGAGGTGCACCATAGAGGCTGACAGATTGAGACTTGTTGCAGCAGAACATGTAGGAGCACCTACATCACAGCGCAGACAGAGACAGTCACCAGACAGGTATACTAGATACATGGCTCTTAAGAGAAAGTGTATTGTGACAGAACCATCCTGTTTTGAGGAAGCAGTGCAACAACCAACTTGGGTTGACACCATGGTTGAGGAGTATGATTCCATCATTAGGAACAGTGCACAGGAAGTTGTCCCAAGACCAGTTGAGAAGTTAGTGGTTGGATCTAGATGGATCTATAAGGTGAAGCAGGTAGCAGATGGGAGTGTGTATAAGTACACGACTATATTTGTAGCCCAAGAATTATCACAGGTTGAGGGGATTGACTATCAGGATACTTTTGCGCCAGTTGCACGGTACTCATCGATTAGATATATCCTTGCACTCTCAGTGCAGATGTGTTTGCAGATACATCAGATGGATGTGAAGACTACATTTCTCAATGGAGTTATTGAGGAAGAAGTGTACATTGAGTAGCTAGAAGTTTTTGAGACCTTTGATAGGGAGTCACATGTGTGCTGACTCAAGAGAGCACTGTATGGGATGAAGCAAGCACCTCGTGCTTGGTACACTAGGATTGACAGATATTTCACATGGTTTGGATTTACGAAGAGTGAAGAGGATGCGAACTTGTACCAGATTGTGGTTGATGGTAAGCTTCTGATTATTGTACTTTATGTATATGATATTATTTTGACAGGTGATGAGAAACTCATAACTTCTTACAAAGAGGATCTTACAAGAGAGTTTGAGATGAATGACATGGAACTCCTTCATTATTTCCTTGGTTTGGAGATATGGTAGCGGGATGGGGAGCTATTTGTTTCTCAAGGAAAGTATGCCAAAGAGATTTTGAGGAAGTTCAAAATGGAGAGTTGTAAACCCATGGAGACTCCTCTTGCAGGAAACTGGAGGAAGGAGGATGCTACTTCAGGTGAGGTAGTGGACGTTACTGTTTACAGGAAGCTTGTGGGTTCACTAATATACTTGGTGAACACCACATGAACACATGACCGGACATATGCTATGTAGTTAACCAGCCTAGTCAAGCTATGGTTAAGTCGACCAAGCTCTTTTAGACGGCAAGGAAGCATGTCTTGAGATATCTCAGGGGCACTACAGAGTATGGATTATTCGTATAGATGGACAGAGGGAGTGAAGCTTCAAGGCTTCACAGATGCAGATTGGGCAAGCATTCCATCAGATAGGAAGAGCACATTACGAGGGATCTTCAGCATAGTATCGACAGCAATTTCTTGGTACAGTAGGAAGCAGAGATCAGTTGCACTCAGTTCAGCTGAGGCGGAGTACATGGCAGCCATTCAGATGACATGTGAGGCCATCTGGATGAGGAAGATACTTGTTGCTTTGTATGGTCATCAGATGGATCTGGCGGTGATAAATTGTGATAAACAGAGTTGCATAAAACTCTCGTTTAATCCAGTATTCCATGACAAGTCCAAGCATATTGACATATGGTACCACCATCTCAGAGATTGTGCTCAGAGACGCATTGTGTTACTTCAGTACATTCCCACGGAGGATCAGGATGAAGATATTTTGACGAAGGTGCTCACCAAGAGAAAATTCGAATACCACAGAGGCAGGATCGGGGTAGATGATAATCCCTTTCTTGTTGATAAGGAGTGTTGAATAGTCAACAAGAAATGTGTGTCTAATTTAATTTTCCCTTAATTAAATTGGCCAATAAATTGTAATCTTATCTCATAAACACTTGTAATAGTTAACTGAGTGTGATAGACTCAGTTAGCTCATGAAATTCGAGTTGAGTGTGGTTGGTGAGGCATGTAAAGTGATTCTATTTTATTTAGAGTCCAAGTTACAGTTAGTGTATTATTTTAATGCATCAGAAACCAATTAACTCAATTAAGTGAGTTAAAGTCAGTCTAACTAGTTGTAACTGATTGTTGCACTAGTGATAGTTCAAGTTAATTAACTCAGATTTAATTCGCATGCAGTGATATGTCAAGTGACTAATGATTTACTATTAATAGTTGCATGCATGTTAGTTCTAATGAAGAGCTAGTTGAGACATAGTTTAAAGGGATGTTATCTATCAGTTGTATTATTAGTAAATTATTGGCGCGCAATTAGACAACCATAGAATTTCCCATGATGTATTGCACAGTTTTGGAAGGTTGAATTTCCTCATTAATAGGGATCAATTTTTCTTATAATTTTGAGATTCAACAAGATGATGAGCTTAGTGAAAAGAGTTGCCTTCACTAAGTGGGCCCGCAGGCTATTTTTGGCGCAAGTCTATTTTTAGACATGTCGACCATATTCTATGAGTTGCAGGATGCTATTTGTGGATGGTTAGTCAAGTTGGAAAAATATATGTACTTATATTTTTATACATATTAGGCGGAATCTATTTTTAGATTTCCAGTCTAAAAATAGATATGTCGAATATTATTAGCTCTTAATAATATTTGGACTCTAAACAATATCTTATTCTCTTGGAGCACTTCAGTTAAGTGCAAAGATGTGGCACAGGAGTTGACAGAAGGAATTACGCTATTAATGAGGATTTAGTGGATCTATTGCATGGAGGAATTCAGTTAGAACTCATGTGACAGAGTTTGGTGGAGTTGTAGAAGTAGTTGGTGGAGTTGTGTTCAGTTTAACTCAGTTAGACACAGTTGAGCTAGTTGTATCTAGTCTAACTGAATGATACACTAGTGAGAGTGGAGTGAATTAATTAGTTAATTAATTCACAAATAATAACTCATTAATCAATTGAACAATACAACAATTAACTGTGCGTATGTGATGTCATGAGACCAAAGAGATAGGTGAAAGGGCAAGATGACTATCAGTTGTGACTATAGTGATGCATTGATTGCATCCAACACTTAGTGGAGATGCCAATGAGGATTGCGTCAACAAGGCTGGGGAAATTCGAGTTCATTCAGAGCCATTCTTCAGCATGGATTTCACAGTAGAGGCAGGCTAGCAGGTGGCAGAGATCGGTGCATGGATTTGCTAGATCAGGACCTGATTGGTGTGTAGCAATTGTATTGTACTGAGAGCTTGATATGATCAGATTTGTATGAGGATTGTTACATGATCTCTATGACATATATTATATACAGATATTTGGGGTTTTTAGCTTCAGTCTTTCCCGTTAAAACACTGTGTTAATGTGTGTGAATTTTTATGGTTTCATATGTGCTTTGCAATTGATTTAATTTCCGCATGTGATGATCAATAGTGGAATAGATTCTGTATTGTGCATGAAGTTAAAATAGTGCGTGATCAGGAGAATATTGGATATATAACACATTATTTATATAATTTATAATGGTTTCAATGCGTTGATCATTGGAGCAATTGCAAATTATTGAAGCGGTTGAGTTTTGTGCTGGTGGAATTCGAATTTGCTGCAGTGTTTTCTTGGTGTCGAAGTTGAGCACTCATTGAAATGTCTTTCAACGGATTACGATTGGAGTATTCCCTTGAGGGCATCTTGAATTATATTGCATGGAAGGATAGGATGGAGGCGGTGCTGGAGGATAATGGGTTGAAGGAGTTCATAGATGTAGAAATTCCAAAACCTGCTTCTAGCGATGCAACCGCACTTGACGCATGGCAAAAGAAGACAGTAAAATGTCGAAGAATTCTGTTGTAAGGTGTGAAGGATCACATAGTGTCCAGCCTTCATGGTAAAGCTTATCCATTCTTGATGTGGAAAGCTTTTATAGACTTGTTCCAAAGCAAAAGCGACCAGAGGAGGTTGGCGCTTAAAGACAAGCTCAGGAAAATAAAAATGGAGAAGGGCGAAAGTATACCCAAGTCCTCACGAAGTTTGTCTAGTGCTGGGATGAGTTGGGAAGTGTGGGGGTTACTGTAGATGAAGAGGACTTGGTGAGCTTGGCTCTCCTTGGGCTTCTGAAGAGTTGGCATTCCTACGAGGACTCTATCAATGGTCGGGAGAAACTGCCGGGATGGGAGCGACTTTGGTCGGATCTTGTGCAGGAGGAGATAAGGCGGAGTACCAGGGATGGATCTTCATCGAAGAATGAAGATGAAGAAAATTTCATTTTGGATGCCAAAGCAAGGAAAGGGAAGGGGAAGAAAAATCCTTCTAAATCTGGTGCGAAAAGTAAGAAGCGGGACTTGTCCAAAGTGAAGTGTTTTCACTATCACGAGCATGGAAATTTCACCACTAATTGTCCACAGAAGAAGAAAATAAGTAGGTTGCTGGATCTGCAGCTGAACAGGCCTTAGCCTCGCAATTTGAGCTATATAAATTATATGCACTACGCATGCATATGTCCAAGATTCTCCTGATCACACACTATTTTAACTTCATGCACAATACAGAATCTATTCCACCATTGATCATCACATGCGGAAATTAAATCAATTGCAATGCACACATGAAACCATAAAAAATCACACACATTAACACAGTTGTTTTAACGGGAAAGATGAAGCTAAAAACCCCAACTATTTGTATATAATATATGTCATAGATTTCATGTAACAATCCTCATACAAAGCTTATCACAAGCTCTCAGTACAATCCAATCGCTACACACTAATCAGACCCGATCTAGCAAATCCATGCACCGATCTCTGCCACTTGCTAGCCTGCCTCTACTGTGTAATCCCTACTGAAGAATTGCTCTGGATGAACTCGAATCCACCCTATGTTGACTGCGCAATTCTCATTGGCATCTCTAATGAATGTGTGGTGCAAACAATGCAACATTATAGTCACAACTCATAGTCGCACTTCTACTCTCTTTCTTCACCTATCTCTCCACCGGGTCTCCACCGAAATCGCCATGTACCGTAGTTAACTCGGGATGTATTCTTCAGTTGATTATTGAGTTATTATTTAGTGAATTACATCTAAGTATTTAATTCACACCACTCTCACTAGTGTATCAATCAGCTAGGACTGAACACAACTCCACCAACTACTTCTATAACTCCACCAAACTCTGTCACATGAGTTCTAACTGAAGTCCTCCATGCAATAGCTCCAGTAAACCCTTAGGAATAGCGTAATTCCTTCTGTCAGTTGTTGTGCCACATCTGTGCACTTAACTGAAGTACTCCAAGAAAATAAGATAATGTTTAGAGTCCAAATATTATTAAGAGCTAATAATATTTGACATATCTATTTTTAGACTGGTAATCTAAAAATAGATTCCGCCTAATATGTCTAAAAATAGAAGTCCATCTGTTTTTCCAACTTGACCAACCATCCACAAATAGCACCCTGCAATTCATAGAATATGATCAACATGTCTAAAAATAGACTTTGCGCCAAAAATTACTCAGGTGGGCCCCACCTAGTTTAGGTGATTATTTTCCAACTAGGATCGTGAATGATGTTTCGTGATGCATTTCACCGTTTCTCATTGCAATCTTCAACACGCAACTGATTTTTTGCCGATCACATGCTTGGTCTCAAGTGTGATGGGATCGTGTGGTTTCTTGACAAGCAAGGCCGCATCATTCCATATGACCGGAGACAAAGATTTGTTTACTGATCTAGATGAGAAGGATCTTGGATTGCACATCGAGATGGGCGATGATGGTAGATACAGTGTGACTGGTATCAGGACCATTTCATTTGAGAGGGAGTCTGGAAAACCTTTCATCTTGAAGTATGTCATGCATGTTCCAGGATTGAAGAATAATCTAATCTCTGTGGCGATGTTGGAAGACAAGGGATATGTTGTTGTATTTAGCGAGGGAAAGGCTTTCCTGCGTAGTAAGCAAACTAGTGAAACCCATGGGATAGGGGTTCGAGTTAAGAACCTTTATCAATTGTAGGTAGATGGCTGTGTAGAAATGGTAGGCAAAGCAGAAGGAGTGGTGAGCTGGGATGAGAGCGAATTGTGGCACAGGAGATTGGGTCGTCTTCACCATGGCACTTTGAAAATTTTGCAGTAGATTTCTACCGGGCTTCCCAAGGGTACACTTGCACAGTCAGATCAGTGTAAGGGATGTACTTTGGGAAAATTTGAGAAAGACACTATGGATAGAGGCGCCACGACGATCCTTGAGAGAATTCACATAGACATGTGTGGACCTTTCTCAGTAGCTTCAACAACAAAGCACAGGTATTATGTGATATTTGTTGATGACTTTTCTCGTAAGTGTTGGATCTTCTTCATGCAGAAGAAGAGAAAGACATTCTCAAAGTTTTGTGAGTTCAAGGCACTATTTGAGAAAGATTCGGGGAAGTAGGTGAAGGCTCTTAGGAGTGATAATGGTGGTGAATGGGGTCACGGAGCGAAAGAACAGAACGATCATGGGTGCTGCATGGGAAATGTTGCATGATCAAGGCCTTCCCATACACTTATGGGCTGAGGCATGCAATACTGCAGTATATGTGCAGAACCGTTGTCCTCACAGGATACTTGGCATGAGTACACCCAAGGAGGCATTTTCTGGTAAGAGGCCTGATATTTCCCATTTGAGGATTTTTGGTTCACCTGTTTACATTCATGTGACGAAGGATGCCAGGAAGAAGCTGGAGCTGACTGTGGAGGTTGGGATATTTTTTGGGTACAATGATACGCCCCACAACTATCATGCGTATTTTCCAGATAGTCACAAGACTGTTGTGTGATGGGATATCAAATTTCAGGAGGAGAAATCCATGAAGTGTTCGCTTGAGAGGGAGCCACACTTGCATGCAAATGAGGAGCTATTAGTTCCTAAGGATGAGCCTCAGGCTGTGGATCAGCCACAAGAAGAGGTTCATGGAGTGGAATAAACCACTCATGTAGCGCTAACCATCAGAGGGAGGAAGCGCACTACAGAAGTTGAGCGACCGAATCTTGATACAGTGCAAGCACGGTGGAGCCCCTACATCACAAAGACATTTAAGAGACAACACCTCCGACCGTTTTACCTGATACATGGATCCGATGAGCAAGTGTATCGTGATGGAGCCATCCTCTTTCGAGGAAGTTGTGGAGGATCCTGCATGGGTAGATGCCATGGTGGAAGAGTATGATTCAATTGTCAGAAACAGTGCATGGGAGATTGTCCCAAGGCCGGAAGGGAAATCAGTGGTAGGTTTGAGATGGATCTACAAAGTGAAGCAAGCTGCTGATGGGAGCGTTGAGAAGTATAAGGCAAGTTTTTTTTCCCGGGGCTTCTCACAGATTGAGGGGATTGACTATGAAGAAAAATTTGCACCTGTCGCAAGGTATTATTCCATACGGACCATCCTTGCTCTCTCAGTGCAGATGGGTTGACACATTCATCAGATGGATGTGAAGATTGCGTTCCTCAATGGAATCATTGAGGAGGAGGTGTACATTGAGCAGCATGAAGGATTCAAAATATTCAGCAGCGAGTCGCATGTGTGCAGGCTCAAAAGAGCGCTGTATGGGCTGAAACAAGCACATCGTGCTTGGTACACACCTGACAGTATTGGGGCTGATTACACCTGACTTGGTTTTGCCAAGGGTGAGGCAGATCCAAACCTATACCAGATTGTGTTGGAGGGTAAGCTTTTGATCATTGTGCTTTATGTAGATGATTTAATACTAACGGGTGATGAACTGTTGATACACTCATGCAAGGCAGATCTTGCAAAGGAGTTTGAGATGAAGGACTTGGGCCTCCTTCATTATTTCCGGGGATTGGAAATTTGGCAGCGGAAGGGTGGACTGTTTGTGTCTCAAGGCAAGTATGCCCGGGAGATACTAGAGAAGTTCAACATGCAAGGCTGCAAGCCTATCGACACTCCTCTTCCTGGTGGTTGGAGGAAAGAGGATGCTACATCGGCAGAGGTAGTGGATGCCACTGTTTACCAACAGTTGGTTGGTTCGCTCGTGTATCTAGTCAATACATGACCAAACATATGCTATGTTATTAACCAGCTTTCACAAGCTATGGTTAAGCCTACCAAGCTCTTTTGGAAGGCAGACAAGCATGTATTGAGATATCTCAGAGGCACATTGGGATATGGATTATGGTACAGACAGTCTGATGAGGTGAAGCTGCATGGCTTCACGGATGTAGATTGGGCAGGAAGCCCAATGAACAGAAAGAGCACATCTAGAGGGATTTTCAGTATCGAGTCTACAGCAGTTTCTTGGTAAAGCAGGAAACAGAGATCTGTGGCACTCAGTTCAGCAGAGGCCAAGTACATGGCAGCAAGTTTGGTTGCATGCGAGGCTATATGGATGAGGAAGATCCTGGTCGAGTTGTTTGGTTCACACTTAGATCCTACTGTGATATATTGTGATAATCAAAGTTGCATTTCATGATAGATCTAAACATATTAACATCTGGTACCATCATATCAGAGATTGTGTGCAGCGGAAGATCATGTTACTATCTTACATTCCTACGGAGTATCAGGATGTTGATATTCTGACGAAGGAGCTCACCAGGAGCAAATTCGAAAACCATAGAGACAGGATCGGGGTGGCAGATAATCCCTATCTTGTTGAGAGGAAGTGTTGAGATTCAAGAAGATGATGAGCTTAGTGAAAAGAGTCGCCTTCACTAAGTGGGCCCGCAGGCTATTTTTGACGCAAGTCTATTTTTAGACATGTCGATCATATTCTATGAGTTGCAGGATGCTATTTGTGGATGGTTGGTCAAGTTGGAAAAATAGATGGACTTCTATTTTTATACATATTGGGCGGAAACTATTTTTAGATTGCCAGTCTAAAAATAGATATGTCGAATATTATTAGCTCTTAATAATATTTGGACTCTAAACATTATCTTATTTTCTTAGAGCACTTCAGTTAAGTGCACAGATGTGGCACAGGAGCTGACATAAGGAATTACACTATTCCTGAGGGTTTAGTGGAGCTATTGCATGGACGAGTTCAATTAGAACTCATGTGACAGAGTTTGGTGGAGTTGTGTTCAGTTTAACTCAGTTAGACACAGTTGAGCTAGTTGTATCTAGTCTAACTGATTGATACAGTAGTGAGAGTGGTGTGAATTAATTAATAATTAATTCACTAAATATTAACTCATTAATCAACTGAATAATCCATCAGTTAACTACAGTGCATGGACAGTTTCAGTGGAGAGATAGGTGAAAGGGCAAGATGACTATCAATTGTGAATACAGTGATGCATTGATTGAATCCAACACTCAGTAGAGATGCCAATGAGGATTGCGCAGTGCAAGCCAGGTGGATTCGATTTCATTTAGATCCATTCTTCAGCAGGGATTGCGTAGTAGAGGCAGGCTAGCGAGTGGTAGAGATCGGTGCATGGATTTGCTAGATCAGGACCTAATTAGTGTGTAGCGATTGTATTATACTGAGAGCTTGATATGATCAACTTTGTATGAGGATTGTTACATGATTTCTATGACATATATTATATACAGATAGTTGGGGTTTTTAGCTTCAGGCTTTCCCGTAAAAACATTGTGTTAATGTGTGTGAATTTTTATGGTTTCAATGTGTGCATGCAATTGATTTAATATCCGCATGTGATGATCAATAGTGGAATAGATTATGTATTGTGCATGAAGTTAAAATAGTGTGTGATCAGGAGAATCTTGGATATATAACGCATTAGTTATATAATTTCTACATAGAATTACGCAAGCAAGCTAGGCTAAGGAGAGGCAGGAAATTGGCTAAGTGTTGGTCGATTTTGTCCGGATCAGTGTGAGACAGTTGGTAGAGTGCGACAAACTCTTCTGAGAAGAGTGCATTGTATTGTTTCATGATTCATTGGTTGATTATACAATAAAGATAGACGGGTGTTGAGCAGCAAGCTTTCCCCAGGAAAAATATCTGTGTTGTGCGATTGATTTTCTTCTTTCTCTTACTTGGTGTGATCGTGTGATCGTATTTATTTTCCACAAATATTGTAGAAGGATTCAGTATCTTGTTTTAGTATATTACATGATCGTATTGAATCCATCGGTATACATATTGTTTGTATAATTTCTACAGACTTAAGACTGAGTTTCCTGAAGATGTTTATGGCTACCCTAAAATGGAAAGCAAGGAAATGGTATGAGAGTCTACCATCTACTAGTTTTATTCTCTAAAGGAATTTCATTCAGTTTTCTTTCAAAATTATCAAAGCTCTAATCCTTCCTTGTCAACGATCTCTAATTGTTGTGAGATTTCTAAAAATTTCAATGAGTTTCTTAAAAATTTGTATGGGGATGAAGAGTGTCTAGATGATGAGATCATAGAAGGATTCTATGATTTTTCTTCCCAACAAGAATCAGAAGCTTCCTCCTTGTATGAAAAAGACTAGGACCAAGAAAGAGATATGCCAATTCCTGATCTTAAAAATGAGAATAATCAAGCCAATGTTAATTTCTATAAAACTCAGTTTTCTCCTATGTCTGAAGATGAGATAGATTAGCTCTTGAACAATCATCTTACAGCCCAAGCTAACGAAGGTTTGTAGCTTTTACAGTTTTCACACAATCAAGAATGTGTGACTGAAATTTCTTCCATTATTGAAAATTAAAATCTAGGTTTAAATGATGACAATCATGAGATTAATGAAATTATACAAGAAGTTGTTATGAATAAATCAATTTTTGATGATGATTCCCTGCAAGAAGATCAGGATTTCTTTCATGAAGAGGATAGGGCTGACATGTTTAATAATATTGAAGAATGTTTTATGTTCAAGGAAGATTTAGACTATGAATTGGAGGAGTGTGAATCCGAGAGAGACAGTATGCCAGAGATAGAATCAGAGTTTCTCATGCTTGAGGAATTTACATCCAACACTCAGATAGTAGAATTAATACTTCCTTACTGCTTCATATGGATCAAAAACCAATTATTCTTTTAGATCAAAATGAAGGGAGTTCTTGTATTTTTGTTGTTGGGTTTCAACACAAGGTAACATTTCAAATTATTGAGGATCCTTACACTGATTTGCTACATTCAACCGAGAAGATGAATTTTCTTCTATTTATGCATCATGAGGACATCTTCAGTGGATACATTGAGTGGCCTATCATTTGTTTTCCCTGCCTTCTCAACGAAAGTGTGAGCAGGACTCAAGTAATTAGCCATCTACTGGATTGGTTACACTGGAAGGATCACTTCACATGATTGTACATATGTCTTCAGCAGGCAAGTAGTTATCATCAATATTTGAAGCCCTCAAGTCTCGGTGATATGTTTCCATCAATAAGTTTGTAAGTTTTGTTTCAGTCAGGGTCAATTTTCAAGCCAGAGTCAAGTCAGTTTTTTCTAGTCTAGTATTAGTTCATCATTTCCAATTTGTCAAAGTTTTTCAATGTCCCTTTTTTACTCCATCGCCCAATGGTAAGGATACATGATCTATGGTGTTCTTGACACCTCCTGAAGGCGCTGCCATCCCCAGTTGGAGCCAATGTTAGCCCAGGTATGTCAGTGATGAAAAATAACTCTTTTCGCTGTTTTCGTAGAAGTCATAGGTCAAACTTTGATCTTTTCAAACAAATTTTCAAAATTAGTTTTGGTCATTAGAGTCTAGGTCATATTTTTGGCTCCCTCATCTCATCCATGGCTATCATCACTTTCAAGGTCATATCATTTCATTGTCATTCAAAAGTGATAAAGGAGAATTTCAAAATTTATAAAATGTAAAAGGGTCATATTCCTCTTATGAAAGGAAAAACCAACTTCAATTTATTTGTTATTTACCCTTTCATGTATATGAAGAGCCTTTATACCCTTAATTTTCCTAAAATCCAAATTCTAGCACTCAAACTCCATTTAAATCCATTTTAAACCCTTCAAATTCAATTATGTTATGTTTTGTTATCTCGTCGTCGGGTTCCTTTGTTACGCTCCTGTAGCATTTAAACACTTCAAAACTCCTTTGCTACGCTTTGGGCTGCTTTATTACATTTCTATTATTTATCTCTTTTCCGCTTTAAAACTATTATTGGGACATACTTCAGCGCAAATCGCAAATTATCGATGCATTCACTTACTCCTGCCTCCTTAAATTCTCGAATGCAATAACAGTGGGACTCGACTACTAACATGTTGTACTGCATGATCATATTGCTTTGTGGACCCACCTTACCTTATTTCACAATCCCTTTTTTATCATCTGTTTCCACTTCCAAAATACCCCCGATTGCAATAATAATAAGACCCATTTTCTTGCCACATCACTTCGCTTATCGCATATCGCAAATCGTATTGCTGACCATCCATGTTGCCTACTCCATGCTGCGATTTTGATACCCCAATGTGATATATCGCATTGAAATTTTGCCACTTTTTTACCGCTTTATGTTGCCTGCTCCTAAAAACCCCCGATGCGATTGGTTGGACCCACCTTACCGCCACATCACTTCGCTTATTTCATATCGCAAATCCTATTGCTAACTATCCATGTTGCCCCCTCCGATTACAAAATGTGATAATCCTCTGATTGTGAAATGTGATAATCCTTCAATCCACGATATGCGATAATATCTGATTCCCGGTTTGTGATAACCCCTTCGTATTGCGATTGCGATATATCGCATTGTAATTCCACCCCGATAATGTATTCACTCCGCTCCACACTGTGATTGCGATTGTGATATTTTTAATGCACTTACTCCTCCCGCTTATTATTATTCCACTTAATAGCTTCTCTCGCTTATTGTTCCATTCCCACGACTTTCGCTTACTTTCCATTCTTATGCTTCACTTCACTCCCCTCCACTCTCATCCTGATACGTGGCCAGTATCAACACGTTTTAGAAAGCATAGGCAGGATTTTAGAGGCAGTTACAAGTTTTTTCAGGAATTTCTGGCAGCACTTGTTTTAAAATATTTTGATATCTATCAGCAAATATAACATCACCTCCCCAAAGCTTGAAGACAAGTCTATTATCTTGGTCAGGGTATTATTATTCAGTCATGGTCATGGAAACCTCAGGCACATGATATTTTTGATGTATATCAACAAGCAAGGGTCTTTTAAGTTTTTTAGATGTAATTAAGTGTATCAGAGTTCTGTTAGCTTTTAAATTCCTAAAAATAGCAGATATCTAATTTTTCTCCTTGTAATCTGTTTTCTGTTAGTCAAGGTGTCATTAGAGGTATTCGAAGGTCTAGCCTTAATGGCAGACCCATTGTAAAAGCACCTAAAGTTATAAATAGGAAGAATATAGATGGAGGAGAGGTTGGAAATTTTAGTTGGATAGTCCAACATTTTAGCAGCGGAGCTATTGTAAAAACTCTTTCAGTGAAATCAAAGGATATTGCAACTACAGTCTTGAGATTCCAGCAATATTCTTTTGAGCATTTTTTCTTCTATGTTAATCCATCAAATCAAAGGTTATGTTACCTTTTCATCACATATATGCTTCTGTATGTTAATCTTATGAGTTTGTAAATAGAAATCATTAGTTTCTATGCTCTGTTTATAATATTTTCAAGATGTGTTTATTATTATGATAAATGAATTCATTTAAATGCTCATTATGGCTCCTCCTTTTTCAAAACCCTATACGCAATGAAAAATTAAGTATGATCCTAAGTTTATCTACTGTTGAGGCCTCGGAATTTCGCTGCCAAAACATGGGGGCACCCGGTCCGGACCTTAAACCAGCTCCTTTTCCGTTTGGTGTAGTGGCTCCGACTAGGGATAATGGGACCAGTTTCCCAATAAGGATGATTTTGAGGGCATTGTGAATATAGAATGCAAATGGATAATGATTTTAATCTATATGCAAATATCTAAATTATTTAATATAATATATACCTGGGGTGTTTTTCCTTTATGCGATCTAAAATGATATCTTTCAATTGTCATTAATATAGATCATTTAATAGTTGAAAGAGATGAAAATTATGTAAAATGATTCTTCGAACAAAGTAGTTTGCATAGAAGAATTGTGAAAGAAATATCTCATTTATCAGTGTGATTACATATTCAATAAGAAACCATAGCTAAATATTAGAACAGAAGTGCATGTAATATTTATATATGATGACATTTAAAATATATAATGCAATAAAAAGATGACGGTCAATCTATGAAGTAAGACTTAATACAAGTGAATAGAAGTTCCATATGTACGAAGTTCTACTCATGTAGACTGACAGCAATGAATATGCTCCTTCTCACTTTCAAGAAATTTAAAGAGTACAGTAGTGCAACATCAGTTAAACAGCTTTAATTGTCAAAAGATAACAGATGTGTTCCATTAATTCATCAAAGCACTCACAAACTTACAATAGTGCATTTTTTGCAAATGTTTTTGAAAAAAAATTGGACCCTTCTCTAAATGCATGAGAATGGTTTAAATACTAAACAAACTATAAACTAAAATAGATTATTACAAAAATATAGAGGAGGTTTCAAACAACCTTCCTTATAAAGCTAACTTAAACTACAATCTAGGAAACTGAACTAACAATTCTGATTTATTAGTTATGCCCTTTCTTCTGAATGTGGTCACGAATTTGACAAATATCTAACATTGCTTTGAGCTAAGCTAGCTGCGATGTCCTTGATCTGATATGTCCCTTGAAAATAGCATTTGAGATTACTGACTAGAATCTCTTCGTTGAATCTGTAAGAGACTGCAGAGTCTGATGCTGATGATAAGGTTTCATCAGAAAATTCCAGTAATTTTCTTGATCAAAGTTATTTACCTTTTTAATAATTTCCTCCTATGTATCTTCTCTCTGCTTCCACTGTGTTTCCACCTGTCTTGTTTCTAAGAATGCATCAGACATGTTCTCCTTGAGAATTTTTGCTCTAGAAAGTTGTTCACACATAGATTCAATAATCTCACTTGATATCTTGGATGTCTTCCCTGTTGCTTTCTCTGCCTGTTTTTTTTGCGCTTCCCATTCTCTGAATAGAATTTATTTGTGAAGCTTATTTATTTAAGGTAGATTAGCTTCCTTCCCCGAATATGATACTTGCCATTGGATGTGTTCTTCAATTTTCTTCTCAAGTCTTTCACATTCAAGTTTTTGAATTTCTATCTGCTTGATCAGTATTTTATTTGAATCACAACAAGAGTCAATTATAGAAGCTTGATGACAAAACACTTTTTGTTCTTTCTTTAACTTAGTGTTTAAATCCAATGCTTCTTTGATAAATTTCTCTAATTGCGGTTGGTTTTGTAACTTGGTCATTGTTACTTCCAGCTGTGCTTGTTTTTAATTAATTTCTGTCTGATGTTGCAATTTGAGGCTTTCAATATCTTTATGAAATTGGGTTGTGTTTAATTTTACTTGCTCACTGGAATTATATTTCTTGTCATTCAACAACTTCTATAGTTATTGTAATCTGGATTCCTTTTGTTTTAGCAACAATCTAACCTCAGTATATTTATCAACAGTAGCGGTAGCATATGCCCCTGCATACTGTGATAATTTGGTTAGATGTTCAATAGGATCATCTGAGGAATCTTTCCATAATACATCAACTGATTCATTTGTAGGTTTTGAAGTTGTTTTATCAATTCTCCTCATTTTGTTTCTTTTAACTACAACCCTATAACTAGGACTGTAGAAAATATCAAATGAGGGAATATATTCAATTTGTAGAACTATCTAATCTGTAGGGTAGACCAGTATGATTTCTTTATCATTCATTGTTAGAACTCTTTGTAGTGGATTAACAGTTTCCACTATCTTTTGGGAGTGTTCAAGTGTCTGGAAATTCATTACCTGATCAGTATTTCGATTCTCTTTAGGAGTTTTTATTGCTTCGAAAAACTCCTTCCATTCATCTATAAGATCTTTTGTTTGTGGTGAACTAGACTGATCTAGTATATATGACTGTGATGAACTGTTTGAGAATCTGTTTATGTTCCATTATTTCTCGTTTCCTCTAGCATCTCTATCTCATGAATTACTTGGTCAATTATCTTTTCTGAGCTTTCCTTTTTAGATTCGGATTCATTTTCATAGTGATCTGAATTATGATATTGTTGTTGTGATTGACCTGATTCATATTCAGACATATAGTTTACTTCATCATCCAGGCTGACACTTGGAATGTGTTTGTTGTCATCTTCAATAGTTAACAAATTGAGAGGGACTTTCTCTAGTCTCATGTTTCTGTACGTTTGGAAATATTCAAAATCATCTCGACTTAGTTGCTTGGATGCATACTTGATAATGTCTGAAAACTTTTCCATGCCCTGGAAGATATCATCAAATCTATCTTCCTCCTTTACAAAAGGTTTTAACTTAAGCTCTGTGGTGTAATTTTTAGTTACATCATTTGGATCATATAACCTTTTTTGAATTACTACCAATTTCAATAAACTAATGTTGGAAATTTCCTTGTAAGTATGGCCGATGTCAAACAGTGCAAAATTGCCACACTGTACAGGGTAATTAGGCCAAATAGCTTTTTTAGCATCTTTCAGTTGTTTTGTGATGCCATTAATAAGCTAATAGGCTATTTCTCTTACAAGTAACTTATCAGGAATGTAATAGGGTAAAACATGGGGAGAAGCATAACTCCTGAATACTCTAATATATATAAAATTATCCTCTGCAAACCATCTAGCTACAGAAAAAATGTTTGCATTAGCTTCTTCAGAAACCCTTGGAGCCTTTTTTATTGAAAATCATCTGGTGCATAGGAAATATGACTCTGTAACAGATTTTATAGAAGTGTAGTTGGAATTCTGAATCCCATAGTTCTCTGTGGTGAATGTGAATTGGGGTAGGGTCTTAGGTAGTCCATTTCCATCCCATGGTAGGAAAACTAGAAGTAAAATAGATAGCATCCATGACATAGGTAGACATATAAAAGGGAGGTATTTCTCTTGATGAAATACTCATTTTATTCCTATATTCAGTAATGTGTTTGGCTAGATTATCAAATAAGATGTTTGCCCAATTCAAGATTGATGAATTGACTATTACATTAATTAGGGGAACCCATTCTTTTGAGAATCTAGTGCTATCAGGTCTGGAAAATAAGCTACATAACATACCGGTAGCATAACAGTAAAGGTTAGGAATTTGGGTAATTGGGTACGTGCCAAGCTTATCTTTCTTAAACTTCCCTTGTTCATCCTTCCATTCTTTGATGACTTTGATAAGATCTGGATGTTCTCCTCTAAAGCTCTTCAAAAATTCTTTGTGATATTTTTGCTGCGGGGGTGGTAGATGATACATTATTGTTAAATATTTTGCCCTAAATGAGCCCATAGTTTCTCCCTTCGAATTCTTGAACATTCTATCTTCAATGTCTAAGTGATCAATTTCCCACCTAACCATGTCTTTGAAAGGGAGAATCTTTGGTCTTGTAGCTTTTCTATGAACGTATGAGCATGCAACGTCAAAAAGAGTTGTGTCGGAGGTAGATGTCGTGCCTGTTGAAGAGACTTTGGTTATCACCCTTGGTCCTTCGCTTTCAAAAAGTTTATACATTGCCTCCCATGTCGAACTATCGCAATATTTGTTGAAGATGATATCTAAAAATAAGGGAGACATATATGTATCTTCAATAGACGACGTCTGAGAAATATCTTTTCCATTTTTGCTCATTTTACTCTTCCTCAATCCGTTAATTGGTTTCCTAAAAACAGAGCGAATTTTACAAGTATAGAGAATCAAAGAGACAAATCTATCATTTATTTCAAACATACGCAAGTAGATATAAATCTTTTAAGATATAACATCAATCATCAATCATAATCTTTGAATTAATATCTCATACACCTTCACGCCTAAAATATATCAATCATTTTAAAGCCATTAAGATCTCGAAATTCATTTTGATATGATACAAGTTACTTCACATGCTTGATCCATTAAATGTCATTGGCACGTGTATCAAAAGTCATAATTTATAACCATTCGTAATACTTACCCTTAAATATTGTGAAATGCGATCTACACAAATCGCAGATCACAACTTTTATAGGATAACAATTTGGCGTATGTTATTAAGTTATGCGAAATGCGAATTGCGCTTTTTTGCAAAACTTAAATGACTATGATTTCCGAAGATTTTATATTCATTTCTTTATTTGCTCGTCAGGTCCGCAAAGTCACAAATTATGTCGATTTGCTTTTAATATATTTTGATTGATTAAGTGAAGTGCGATGCAATAAAGTAAATATAATGATGATTGAATTTTTTTCAAAGTTCAAACATATCTTCGGAAAAGTTGAGCGCATATTGCGGCTCGCATATTTTAAAGTTTATAAGTATTTGAAATTCATAAGATATGTGATTTGCGATGTGCTCAAGAAAATTAAAGCAGAAAACTTTTTAAAAGAAAATATTTATTTACTAAGTTTTTTTTTTGTTTAGAAAATTAAAATAATTTCCTATTTATTTCTAAAGGGTCCCTATTTATAAAAATAAAAGGGGGGTTGTTGTATAGCACAACACCTACCTGGCCTCATCATTATTTCAGCAATTTAACCTTTCAAATCAGCCCTTACTTCCTTGATTGTTATTTCAATCTAGCAAAAAAATTCAAACAAACAAAACCTTAAATATATTGAACATCATAACTAGCCTAAGATCATAATATATCCAGTCATCTCATTGGATTTAAAGTGATATAGAGAGAGCCCTCTCTATTTTGGGTAGGGATAGCTACCTAAACTAGATTTGGTATGTGTTTACCTTTCTCCACTCCTTTTTTTAGCCTTGGGAAGTTGGGTAGAGTGATAACATGATTCATCTATGGTGTTCCACTAAATCTCTTATTGTACCAAGTCATATCACAATCGCTCTCAGTCTAGTAGTTTCTCCCTCCCATTCATAGAGTCGTGGTAGTTATTCCAGCTCTTGGGAAGGCCTAGAAGAGATAAGCTCACCAAATCATCATCAGCATTCATCACCCCAACACTTCCAATCTGATCTTGACATTGAGTGAACTTCGTCAAGTATTTTTTGGATCATGTCGCTCTTCTCCATCTTGATCTTTGTGATCTTGTCTTTCAGCATCAACTTCCTGTGGTCGTTGCTATTCTGAAAAATATATGTTAATCCACATTGCATATGTAGTTTCCTTTCCATGGAGACTTGAGACAATATGACCACGAAATCCTTCTAACAACATCCTTCTCGCCTTTGCTACATTCTTCTTCCATGCATCAAGAAGTTGAGAATTTATTGTTGTGGGATGGGGAATATCACTGTCTATGAATGCCTTCAATCCATTTTCCCCCAACACAACCTCCATCTTGTCCTTCCATGCTTTGTAATGATAGCTTCCCTTGAGTGCATATTCGAGTCTCAAGCCATTGAAAGACATCTTGATCTGTTGCTGGTCCTAAAGAATAAATTTGAAAATTTGATGTACATGTTCAAAACAAACTCTGGTTCTTCTCTTCTATTGTGATCAGTGGCGCTTTGATACAATGTATAAATTATCCAAAGAGATTCTATCTGATCTTGTAATGTACTAAAACAAAATATTGAATCCTTCTAAAATTTGTGGAAACCAAATTCGATTGCACAATCACATAACAAGTAAGAGAAAGAAATTATCAAACGCACAACACAAGATGTATCTGGGGAAACCAATTTCTAAAAACCATGATATTTATATATTTCATAAATTCAAGACCATGAAACAACATAATTTTATTCCTCACATTGAAAAACATTTTCACTTTGTTGATTTTCTCACTCTGATTTAGGAAAAATCGGTCCAATACTTAACCAATTCTCAACCCTGTCCACCCAGCCTTGCTTATGCATTCCTAGAGGAATTTTTTCCCCATTAATTAGGAAATTCCTTGGAATTGATTTCAAAATTAATCTAAGGCTTTCGGATGAAATTATGCATGACCTGCACAATTTTATAATTATAGAACCAATAGTTATCTTCCCTTTAACCTCAATCTCAACTGGGCCTTCCTTAGAACTGACATGTAACAACTATTTATAGTGAATTATCAGTTAACTGATTTATCATTACCTTTGAATTGAATCATGTTTAATTCATTGGACCTATCACTAGCTCATCTCTCAGTTAGAACTAGTTAAACTGATTTTAACGCAATTAATTGAGTTAACTAATTAAAACTCACAGATAATTGTAACTAGAGCCCCTAAAATCATGAGAGAACCCTACATGCCTCCTCTTAGACCCTCAACTCAAATTTAATAAGCTAACTAAGTCATTATGACTCAGTCAAATAATACAAGTTGTCATGGGACATAATTCCAATTTCTCTTCCAATTTACTTTAAGGGAAAATTGAATCAGAAGCCCCATGGGTGTCATTTCTTGTTTTCATTTCAACAATATTTGTTCCGAAAACCTAGAAAAGATTACATGAAAACAAGTTGTCAATGATATGCCTAGGATTTATAAACTTTGGGATGAAGTGTGCAAGGAATTTCAACTTGGGAAGTAAACTAGAGTCTCCTTCAAAGAAAAACATTACTAAACATCCCATCCATTATAAATTATTCGCACGGGACTCTACATGCCAGCCAAGTCATGCACACCAAAAGGTGAAAGATATTTTATGATATTTGTTGATGATTTTACAAGAATGACATGGGTTAGATTTTAATCAAAAATACAAATCATTTAAAAATTTTAATAATTTCAAAGCTCTTATTGGAAATGAGATGGACCTGAAAATTAAACGCTTAAGGATAGATAGAGGGGGAGAATTCCTCCGATGAATTTAATCATTTTTGTGAGCATCATGTAAATATAAGACAATTCACTATACCAGAACACCTTAGCAGAGTGATGTAGGTGAAAGGAATAATAGAATAATTTAGGAGATGAAAATAACTCTTCCTTTTGAAGCTCAACTATCAGACAGATTCTGGGGAGAAGCAATCAATACTGTTGTGTATATTTTGAATAGGGCTCAAATCGGAACTAAAGTTTCAAAACCCTTTATGAACTATGGAAAAATAACGCCAACCAATGTTAAATATTTCATAGTGTTTGGAATCAAGTGTTAAATAAAGGTGAACAAAGAAAAACTTGGAAAATTTGAAGCCAGAGCCAATGAGGGTTTCATTCTAAGATATGCTTATTGAAACAAAGGTTTTAGATGCTATAAATAAATAATGTGAGAGTTCATTTAAATATTTGATGTATAAGCAGAAGAATAACTCCCAGGTAATGAAGTTATTCCTCTGGCTCAACCTAATTCATATATATTTAAAGAATCCCCATGGGAAGAAAAATAAGATGAATAATTTGAAGAATTCCAAAGAGAAGAGCATGCGCCTATGCAAGAAAAGAACCCACGGAAAATTCATTTGTATGATCATATTTTGGGAAAAAATATTCATGTGATCAAACTAGAAGGAAAATTGCAGATGCATCATCAAAATAAAACATATCACTCTTGTCTTTAATGGAACAACAAATTTTTTCTTAAGCCAACAAGGATTATTACTCGGTCAAGGCCATGAATGAAGAATTGAATATTTTAAAACAATCAATCTTGGGATTATGTCCTAATACCAAAGGACAAAAATGTAATTGGAACCAAGTGGATACACAGGAACAAAATTGATGAACATGGGAAGGTAGTAGGAAATAACGTAAGATTTGTCTAGAAGGGTTATGTATAGGTGGAAGACTATGATTTTGGTGAAACATTGCTCATGTAGTTTGTTTAAAGAGAATATGGATGTTCTTGGCTTTTGTTTGTTCCAAAGGGTTAAAATTATGTCAAATGGATGTAAATTCAACATTCCTAAATGGTTAACTCAAGGAAGATGTATATGTCCAACAACCAGAAGGATTTCAATTAATAGAAGACAAAGAATTTGTATATAAGATAAAGAGGGCATTCCTTTCTTTGAAGCAGTATCTCAGGGCATGGTATGCTAGGTTATATGCCTATCTTCATAAAAAAGGCTTCAACAAAGGCTTAGTTGATAACAATCTCTACATCAAGACTGAAGAATGTAACATTTTAATCATTGTGGTCTATGTAGATGATATTATCTTTGGAAGTAATGATGAATCCATGAGAAAGAAATTTGCAAGAAACATAAAGAAGCAATTTGAGATGGCCATACTAGGTGAATTATCCTTCTTTCTTAGACTTCAAGTCAATCAATCAAAGGCAGGAATATTCATATCTCAAACCATATATATTAAAGAAATATTGAAGAATTTTGGAATGGAAACATGCGCCCCAGTAAGAAACCTTATGGTTACAGGTTGTAAATTAAGCAAAGATGATGAATCTCTAGAAGTAGATCAAACCATGTATAGATTAATGATTAGAGGTATTCTCTATTCGAAAACATTAAACCCCAATATTATGCATGTTGTGGGAATGGTAGGAAGATTTCAATCACCCTATAAGGAATCTCATGTAAATGCAATTAAAATAATATTCAAATATCTTCAAAGTACTGCAGATTATGGCTTATGGTATCCATGGGGAACTGATATTATTATTAAAGCTTACGGTTATGTATATTGGGATAAAAGTGTGGATGATAGAAAAAGCACCAGTGGAGGAGCATTTTTCTTCAAAAATGTTTGGTTTCATGGCATATCAAGAAACAATCTTCTATCTCTCACTCCACTACATAAGAAAAGTGCATTGCCGCAACTGCATGTATAACTCAAGTGATATGGATGAATCATAGTATGAAACATATTCAAGACCATAATGCTCAACCTATAACTATCGTGTGTGATAACACTAGTGTAATTGATATTTCAAAAAATCCATTTCTGCACTCAAAAAATAAGCATATTCCAACTAAGTATCACTTCTTGAGGGAAAAAGTTGTGGATAATTCAGTCAAATTGGAATAAATTCCAACTAAGGGACAAATTGTTGATATCTATGCCAAACAACTACCAAGGGAAAGTTTTGAATATTTTCGAAAAAATATGGAAGTAGTGTCTTCCTCACTGGAAGAGTTATCTCATTATCCTTACAAGAATTATAAAGGGTTTATTCAAAATTTGAAGAAGCAATGCTCTAGTAGGTACCTATAGATGAAGAAAAACACATGATCTCAGGGAGAATATAGGTACAATATTAACAATAATGGATGTATGGTCTCAAAGGGAGTACAACAATAAAAGCATAGTTTCAAGGGGAGTACAACAATAAGAAATAGCAAAATCATGGCTCATGAATAGGTGGTGGAAGCATCATCTCAGGAGGAGACAATATATTAGTAGGAAGGAAGTATGGTTCAGTTAGGTTCACATTATCATCCAAAAGCAGGTACTCATGCAAGATCATTAGCATGGTAGTTTTCAATAGCCATTCGTGACCCTTTGCCATTGTTTTCAAATGGGAGAGATTGTAGCAGAAATTAATGCAAACATTAACATTAACAGAGGAAGGAATTTGAAAAAGGAGAGAGTCCAAACATTGTACTTGTAAATAAAAATTACATAGGAAGATTTTTTGAATTCTTTGACATCAAATTACCATCAATGTCTGATAGTGTTTCCATCAATGACAAAGGAGGAGGTTGTTGCAATGAGTGTTGTCATTGGTGAAAACAATATGTCATTTATTTAAAGGGGGGTGGATGAGATAGCAACAATAGTTTATGACCCAATAAGCAACAAAACTCTATAAAGTGATATGACAGTTTGATCTTTCACAAGGTCTCATCACATGAATATATGGGTGCTTGAAATTATTTGATTTTTTTATAAAATTGTGATGTTCAAAAGATCCTACAAACAACATGGTTGCATAAATATTGTCGATACATTTCCAACAGTATATCTTTCTTAGAAAAAATCCTCCCAAATGAGAAGTTATGACCAATTGAAGTTTCAGTATTAATTGAGAGAATAAACTTTAAAACAAAGCCCAAAATTTTATTGTGCTAAACAGTGGGAA
This sequence comes from Pinus albicaulis, assembly GCA_034641835.2. NCBI lineage: Eukaryota > Viridiplantae > Streptophyta > Pinopsida > Pinales > Pinaceae > Pinus > Pinus albicaulis. The sequence goes on from CM076578.1 coordinate 1,059,621,702, forward strand.
AGTTCAAGGCGAATGCACCATTAAATAGAGAAATCAATGGTGATGAGTGTGCGAAGTTGCACACTTTTTAAAACCATTAAACGATGTGCATGTCTTGAGTCAATCAATGACACTCCTAACACGTTAATGGATGGATGAATGTGAAGATGAATGATGTTTAACTAGTCCCATCAGACTAACCATATGATGACACGTGGAAATATCCTATTTGATGATGTTGTGGACCTATCAATGAATGAGATATGGCACTCTCGCATAGTGAGCATAACACCTCAGCTAGTTGACATCAACGTGATTATGTGGTGCTACCTAAGGTCACCAAATGGCATGGTAATTTGGCACACTTTGGTTGGTGAAAAGTCTAAAACAAGTGACATATGGCACCCTTCATAAGTTTCCATGTGGCTCAATGATGTCATGATGATATCATCAAGGAAACAAACAGTTACCCTTGGGTCCTGATCGTAGGGCCATGGAATTCTAGATATTTATTGACCTTTTTCGTATGGGATGGTGACATGGAACCATGTCACAAAAATTAACAAGACTTAGGTCACAATCTGTTGGTCGGCCAGTTACACAGACACGTTTGAAAGGAAATAAGGGATGGCCCCATAAGGCTCGATACCACCAACCAAATGTATATATATGTAAATAAAAATAAAATCCAAATAAAATAATTGTAACAACAAGTTCGGATATCCAAAAAATTCTGTGGATGGGATTCAAAAAGTTTTGAGGTGAAAAATATTTGTATTGGTTTTAGTTTCAAACAATTTTTTTTGCTACGAAGTGTTTTTTCACTATAAGGTTTATCATTATGGTTTCTTGGAAATTTTTTGGTTGCCTAATTTTGGTGGTCATGTATGGTTTCAACATTGACAACAAAAATCATTGTTATGCTGAAATTGGTGCCTATGTTTGAAACCCTTTGGTAGTGGTGTAGTTTAATTCTGTAGTTAGCGAAAGTAGTATGGTGATCTCATTTGGATAGAGCTAGCCATATGATACAATATGTTGAAGTTGCATGGCCACGATAGCGAATTTTTAGGAGTTAATGGAATATGATTGGGGATGTGTCAAATTGGCATGAGGATAGTCCACGAGGGTGTTCCACGTACTTAGCTCCATTGGAGCTATAGTATCCAAAGTAAAAGGAAAGCAGGTGGATGGCTTAACAAGCCACATCATGTAACAAAGACTCCAAGGTAAAAGGAAAGCAAGTGGATGGCTTAACAAGCCACATCGTATAACAAAGATAGTAAGTGATGAGGATTGTAAAGCCTAGGTCATGAGTTTGATCTCCTCCAATTGATAGGTTTAGTTATTATTGTTACAATTATTATTATTATTATTATATTTACTATCATTTTGTCACTTAATTAAAAATTACCAGTGGTCAGTGCTATAATCCAACAGACCGTTTAAAGGCTCCTATAAAATGGATTAATGTGAAACATTTAAGTTAATATAAAGTTTTATATGGTTATTTTGGATTCCTGGGGTCAATATTGGTCCAAATTTGATTCCAAAACAAGCTAGGTGATCAAGGATTAGAGATGAATTCAACCAGAGGGATATGATGTACTTTTAAATTTTGTTTGATGACCATAATCGCTTGTGTGTGTTTTGAGGGCCTATGGGAATGTTTCATTTGTCTTTGATACATGATGAAAACAAGATCCAATAAAGGGTTTAACTGACCAAATTAATCAATTGGATGAAGCAAAGTATGGGAAAAAATTTTGACAACCAAAAACAATTATTGATATGAATTTTGTTGTAGTATAATGGTTGCAGGTTTTGTTTGCAGTGATAGTGATTGTGGCAACGACAATGTTTGCAAGTTGCAGTGAGAGTGATTGTGGCAGTGACAATGTTTGCAATATGTAGTGACAGTGATGGTGGCACTTATAGTTTGTGTAGGGTGAGATGATGGTATAGGTTGTGATAATGAAAACAAATTTCATTGTTAATATTCCTTATAAATCAATTATATATGATGACGGTGGATCCAATTTGAAAATGAGATGAAATAGAGGTCCGCAAGAAAGTTGAAGAAGGAGGGGTGTGCCTCCACTCAGGTTGGCACCTCAATAAGGTTGGAGCCTACTTATTATTGAGGTTGGAGCCTTAATTAGGTTATAGCCTACAATGAGAAGTTGCTTGCATATTTTTGGTTTGGCACGTCAATTAGGTTGTATACTACGGCAAGTGGTAGCTTGCATTTTTCGGGGGTAGTTTCCTCCAACAATTAAGTGCCTGCAAATTTATGTAATGAGCCAAAGTTAAATAAGAACAAGGTTGCTGGTTTTCTCCCATATGGGTTTCCACATAAAACCTTGTGTCTCTTTGTGATGTGATGGCTTTTTATGTTGCTTATAGCTTCTTGATATCATGATGCATTCTTGTAACTGATGATATAATGCTTATGGTTCATAGCTTTATGGATGTATAATTAAGAAAGGTTGTGAAATTGAAAAATTGACCTCACACTGATTCACCCCCCCCCCCCTCTCACGGTGACCTTTGTTCCAGCAACAAAGGATTCCTACAGTATAGGCATAACGGACTATGTCAAAGAATATTACAATCCAAACACATTTCTACTTTGTATATGGGCAAGAAGAGGTTATGCCTATGGAATTTCTAGTCCCTAGTCTCTACATTTATACCACAATACGATTGATATATTTTAATGTAGTAGAGAAAATACTAATAGGGTTAGTACAAATGGAAGAGGATATATTCATGGCAAGGTTCTATCAAAATGTGCAGAAGGCCAGGGAAATGGCATGTCACGACTGTCACATTAAGTAGAAGAAATTCCAGAGTGGTGATCTCGTGTTGATGCATGACAAACAAATTATAAAACACCTTGGAAAATTTTAGATACATTAGTTGGTAAGCATGTCATAGATTCAAGGGTTTTCCAATAGGATAAATTGAATGGGGAGCCCCTTGATGAACTTGTCAATGGGAGCCAACTGAAATTGTATAGAGACAATCGTCGCACTTTCCAAAGTTGATATTTTTGTTTTATAAAAAAACTTTACTTTTGTAACAATATTTGTGTTCGTAAGTAGGATTTATCAAGATGATATCTTAGAGGATGTCATGACCATGGGAAATTACATTACATAATTGGTAGAGTAAAAATTTTCGATTGGAGTGAAGTACTAGCACATTATGCACCAATAACATCACATAGCTAGGAGAACAAGTTGTTGAATGAAGTGTGTAGTGTCGAAGATGAACTGAACATTGGACTACAGTTGGCATTAAGTGGCAACAATGTGAAATAGAAAAATGCAGAAAAAGGATTCCAAAATAGAATGTGCCACCCACATGGATTCGATACCAGAGAACTTCATTATAAAAGGTATTAAAATTAATTAAGAAATTTTTTGTTTTTAGATCAGTGACTATGTCGAAAAGGCTACTGACATGACTTCTAGTGTGGCAAGTACCACAGAAAAAATTTCTCACCCAGTCAAAATCGATATTGTATGAAGATCAATGAATTTATTACAAGATAAGGCTACAATCATGAAAATTTATAGTAACTAAAAAGGCACACAAGGAACATAAGTAAATACTATTTCCTCAATTTCCATTTTCATTACCTTATAATTGTAAGATTAGAACCAACGGCTTAAGATCAAGACAAAGAGAAGTTTAGAGATCATAGTGTAGTTGCAAATGATTTTTCAGCCATTAAATATGTATGGCATGGCCTCATCATCATTTCCAAAAAGAGAAAGGACAAAGGGTGTCGGTTGTGTGCCACATCCATAGCCAACTATAAAACAAAAAACTCACTTGTTGGAAGGAAAAGTATGAACTATTAACAACTCCAATTCTACCAAGGGTTGTTAAGGAATGTGACATGCTCGGCATAGTCGATAAGCTAAAATACAATGACCATGATGTAAGAAACCATAATAATTTTTCCTCGATGTTTTTAGGAAAATCACATGACTATCACATCATAACCAAGACATCCACATGTTTGCAAACCACAATAATGGGCTATGAGGCTAGAAAAATAAGGTATTCTGAATCTAGTGGATATCCCCCATTTTGGTCATAGTAATGAAGTAAGAATTTATGTTAAATTTTTCTTGAGTTATGTACATGAAGAATCCATGTGGCTTGATGAGCCCATAGAAATTGATTCATAGATCAAATCAAGGATTATCAAGTTGTCTATGGCTGGAGAGGATATAGAACCTCTCTCTAACAAAAAGAATAAAAATGGTGTCGCTAAGGAGGTGATATAGTAATATGACTTAGTTCGTGGATATTAATCTCCTATATAAGTGATGATAAAATTTAGTTCACCATGCAAATGATGGCTTGCAAATTTCTCAAGAAGTTCCAGAAGGATCAATGCCCTGGGGGAGTGGTGGTTGCTGCAAAAAAATGTTTCAAAATTGTGAAAATGAAATAGGAAACCTTCCTTCTTAATCAATTTATGTAGGACTAATTGGATGAGCAATAAAGGAATGAAAATTTCCATTACATGTGTTTTTCAATCCTTATTACTTTGATAAAAAGGCAAGTTCCTCAATATACTAACTTCCCCCACTAGACAAGACCGAAAAAATTGCACCTATATTTCAATCACTTTGGTATACTTTTGATAAGAATAGCCATATGAATACAAATATTAAATTTTATATTTGGAAATAAGTCATCGATCATGCTATTATGAAGGTACCACATATTCTAGTACAGGTCATCAAATCCTATAAGGCAATAGTGAAGTTACATGCCACCCCCAATGACATGTATATATAGACATGCATATACCCTAACAAACAATGTGTTAGGTCCCTATATTACTAGTATAGTCCCTTATTGTTGTTAGTGGAACCCCCTTATTGTTATTTGTGTACCCCTGTAACCCCAATATTGTTATTATTGTGCCCTTACATTATTATTGTTAGGTCGGCTAGGATTATATTGTGACCCCATCGACTCCTATATATAGATGGAGGTTTTGTCATTTATATCATCCAAGAATTGTTTATTTATGTAATGTAAAGGAGGTTTCCCCCTCAAAGTGGCTTATTTATAAGGCGTTTATCTCTCTTTTCTTCTATTTTTGGAGTTGGTTTCATAACATTTGGTATCAGAGCTTTGGATTATAGGGTTTCGCTACTCCAAACAAGTCATCGTGGTATTTTCACTATAAATTTATTTCTACGAAGGCTGAAAATCTGAAATTTTATCACATGAAGCCGAAATCCTAAGGAAATTCCTGTAAAAATTTCAAATCTTGGTCCACAAATTTTTTATAGATATGTTATGTGGAAGTTAGGGTTTTTTTAGGCTCCTGAATTTCATCTCAAAGGGGTGATCGTGGGAAAATCGTCATAACTCTCTCTCTGAGCATTGGATTGGAATTCTATAAAAAGTCGAAGCAATAATATAGACCATAGTTTCCTATATATCACTTTCAGAGCTTAAGGAGGAAACAATGACACGTGGCTTTCTATACAAGTTCGATCTACTGAACCGGTCCATAATTAGATCATTGTGGGAGATTGGGAATAACCTTGCCTTGAAGAATCCAAATTAGGTTAGACCTTCGGCATTCGAAAGAAGATTCAGAGGGCTACTACATGGCCAAATTTCACGTATTGAATATCCGAAATCACAGATATAATTCAATTTCAATATCGAGCTCCTCAAAAGCAAGAGAAAGGTGTGTATTTTTTTCAAATTGCATAAGTCTTGTGTGAAAAATCAATTTGAATTGATTCCAAGGGAATATTGTAGAATAGATGTCAATATTGGGTTCTAAAATTCCCTCATAATTCAACACCCATTAAGCCTTCAGAAGGCTCTACTATGACTCATGAAGACGAAGAAGTGCAACATGAAATATCAAAATTACAAGAGCAAGTGCACGAAATTTCTCTCTCGTAAAGAGAAACAAAAAATGAAATGGAAGTTTTGAAGAAAGGTGTGGAAGTTAAGATGGATGGTTTGAAGAAAGGAATGGAAGCTAATATGGATGGCATGGAAGCTAAGATGGATAACATGGAATAAAAAATGAAAGATAGCATGGAAAACATGAAGAATGATTTAAAAGCAGACATGGAAGGTTTGACAAAGTTGATACAAGAAATGTTTCCTAATGGTGAAAAGATAGTAGAGGAAACTTATGATGAGAACAAAATAATTGTTAATCGTGATTTCATAACCTCTAATTTTGGATAGAAGAACCACCATATTCCAAATATGGATACGAGGAATTTTGATGGCAAGGATCTCGTAACATGGATACTGCAAATGGAGCAATATTTTGATCTCAATAATGTGCAAAACACACAAAAGGGATACATTGAAACTTTACATTTAGAACAAAATACATTTGTATGGTATCGATGGCTTTGCTCCCATAAAAAAATTGTCACTTGGTCAATTTTTACGGAGGAAATGATAGCACATTATGAGGATACAAAGCGAAACACCTTATTTAGCCAATTGATAAATCTCAAACAAAAGTGTTCAATGGTGGAGCACATTGAGGAGTTCCAAAAATTCAATATAAGGGTAACTGATATTCCATAGGAACACAATATTGATGTCTTCATAAGGACTTTAAAGGATAACAACCAACATGAAGTTCATGTTTTGGAACTTTATTCATTGGAGAAGGCATTCAAGTTGGCAAGAAAAATTGAATGTAATATTATGGCGACAAGGAAGCCTACCACTCACATCTATAAAGATGGAAGTGTTGCTACTCCTAGACTTCCAAAACCTGCAAGGTTGACACCACAACAATTGGAAGAAAAAAGAGAAAAAGGGCTTTGTTACAGTTGTAATAGCAAATACACTAAAGTTCATAAGTGTGCCGAGAAGAAATTATTTTACATAGATTATGAAGAGGAGGAAGAAAATAAACAAGAAACTTCAAAAGAAGAGGATATACACCAGGAACCAACCCTAGAAGAAGAAGAAATGAGTCTGACCATATCGTGTAATGCACTGGCAGGAATTACCACTCCTCAAACTCTCAAGATAGAAGGACATATCAAGAAGAAAAAGGTAATAGTGTTGATTGATTCGGGTAATACCCATAATTTTATTCATTGTAAGGTAGCCAAGGAATTGAATTGTTTCCTATACCCAGCACCAGAATGTCAAGTGATGGTTGCAAATGGAGGAACTATAAATTGCTCCGGAAAATGCCATAATATCAAGCTAACCATGGGGGAATATGTATTGACTAGTCCAATGCTTTCCATTCCTATGGGAGGTGCTGATGTTGTACTAGGAGTACAATGGTTACAATCTTTGGGGACGGTAGCTTTTAATTTCAAGAACTTTTCTTGAAATTTTTTTCAGAAGGAAAGGAAGTCGAATTACGGGGTATTGAAGGGAAGCCAGGAAGGATAATAAGCTCTAATGTCATGACAAAGCTTCTAAAGAAAGAACAACGAGGCGTAATTGCACAATTATGCTCACTAGAAGTTTCAACATCAAAATCATCTATTTCTGCAGATCTCCAACAAGTCTTGGACAATCATTCCAAGGTGTTTGAAACTCCCAAAGGACTCCCACCTATTCGTGATCATGATCATGCTATTCATTTGATTCCAGAAGTGTTCCTCCAAACATCAGGCCTTATATATATCCTTACGTCCAAAAGAGCGAAATTGAACGTATGATTGCAGAAATGTTAGAGGCGGGTATAATTCAACCTAGTCAAAGTTCTTTCTCTGCTCCTGTAGTATTGGTACACAAGAAGGATGGATCATGGCGAATGTGTCGGGATTATAGGGAACTCAATAAGCTCACCATTAAAGACAAATTTCCCATTCCTGTGATTGATGAATTATTGGATGAATTACATGGAGCAATTTATTTTACCAAGTTGGATCTTCGTTCAGGATATCCTCAAATTAGAATGAAGACTAAAGATATTCCAAAAACAACATTTCGAACTCATGAGGGTCATTATGAATTTTTGGTCATGCCTTTTGGCCTTACCAATGCACCTTCTACATTTCAAGGGTTGATGAATTCCATTTTCAAACCCTTCCTTAGAAAATTTGTGGTAGTATTTTTTGATGATATACTAATCTACAGCAGGTCTTGGAAGGATCATGTCCAACATGTTGACAGGGTGCTCAAACTATTGGAGGAAAAACAATTATATGCAAAAACATCCAAATGTTTATTTGGAGTACAAGAGGTGGAATATCTGGGTCATATTGTATCTCACGAGGGTGTTAAGGTAGACCCTAACAAAATTAAATCCATTAAGGAATGGAAAGTTTCAAGTTTGTTAAGGATTATGGGAGAATAGTAGTACCTCTAACAACATTATTGTAGAAAGATACATTTTCATGGACTCCTAAAGCAACTAATGCCTTTGAACATCTTAAAGAGGCAATGTGCCTAGCACCGGTATTAGCTATGCTAGACTTCAAAAAAACCTTTATTGTGGAATGTGATGCCTTGGGAATTGGAATTGGTGTTGTTTTAATGCAAGAAGGAAGACCCATTGCTTTTGAAAGTCGCCCAACAAAAGGAAATTATTTACAGAAATCTATTTATGAGAAGGAAATGTTGGCAATACTACATGCACTAAAGAAATGGCGACCTTACCAAATGGGAAGACACTTTAAGGTAAAAAATTATCATGATAGTCTTAAACACTTTTTAGAACAAAGAATATCTTCGTAAGAGCAGCAAAAATGGGTCACAAAGATGTTGGGTTATGACTTTGGAATCATCTACAAAAAAGGGAAGCTAAATGTTGTTGCAGATGCACTCTCAAGAAAGGATGAATAAGTGGAAGAATTGCTTTGTGCCATTTCTATTATCCAACCAGATTGGATAACCGAAGAAAGGGATGAATGGAAGAAGGACGAAGAAGTGTGGACACTCATTCAAAAGTTGCAGCAAGATCGTAGTACATCTGATACATTTAGTTGGAAAAATGATTCCTTATGGCACAAAGATCGCTTATATATTTGTATGAATTCCCAACTAAAACAAAATATTCTTTTGGAATTCCACACTTCTCCTTTAGGAAGACACTCGTGATTTTTTAAAACTTACCACGAGGTGAAGAAAGAATTTTTTTGGGACGACCTTAAATCTGATATTCAAAAGTTTGTGGCAGAATGTTTGGTTTGCCAAAAAAATAAAGTAGAGCCAATTAAGACTCTGGGTCTTCTACAACCTTTATCCATTCCAAGTCAACGTTGGGAAGAGATTTCAATGGATTTTATCACAGGTTTACCTAAGTTTGAAGGAAAGAGTGTCATGGTGGTGGTAGTTGATAGACTTACCAAGTATGCACACTTTTGTGCATTATCTCATCCATTTAAAGCAAGTAAAATGGCTACTGAATTTATGGAAACAATTCAAAAGCTACATGGAAACCCAAAGATTATTGTAAGTGACAGAGATCCCATTTTTACTGGAAATTTTTGGACATAATTTTTTTCTTATTTGGGTACTCAACTAGCTTATAGCTCATCTTATCATCCTCAATCCGATGTTCAAACTAAGATAGTGAATAAATGTTTGGAAGGATATATTCGTTGTTAAATTGTATCTGATAAGCAAACACAATGGGTCAAGTGGTTACCTCTCGTTGAATGGTGGTATAACACTTCCTTCCATACTACAGCAAAAATGACCCCATTTATGGCACTTTATGGATATCATCCACCGCCCATCACATCTTCTTTAAGAGAAAATTCTAAGGTTCAAGCAGTGCAATATCACATCGAGCATCAACAATAAGTTCTCCAACTCTTAAAGGATAACCTAAATTTGGCACAAAATTGAATGAATGGGTATTCTTACGGCTAAAATCATACAAAAAAATGTCCCTCAAGCAAGCTAAGAAGGATAATAAATTATTGCCATATTACTATGGTCCTTACAAGGTGTTGCAAAAGATTGTTACTATGGCATACAAATTGGAGCTTCCTACTTCTACGCAAGTGCATACATTTTTCCATGTTTCATGCTTAAAGAAGGTTATAGGTGACAAAATTCCAGTTCAAACAATATTGCCAGAACTTGATGAGGAAGGAAAAATCATATTGGAACCTGAAGCAGTCACGAAAACAAGAACTCGACACTTACGAAATTGATCAATTTCAGAGTATCTCATCAAGTGGAAGAACTTACCCACTGAAGATTCTACATGGGAGGATGAGAATTTTATATAGAATCATCCTAAGCTACTCAAGCATTAAGGACAACACTTTTCTGAAGGAGAGGGGCATGTTGGGTCCCTATATTACTAGTATAGTCCCTTATTGTTTTTAGTGTAACCCCCTTATTATTATTTTTGTACCCCTGTAAACCCACTATTGTTATTATTGTGCCCTTACATTATTATTGTTAGGTCGGCTAGGATTATATTGTGACCCCATGGACTCCTATATATAGAAGGAAGTTTTGTCATTTGTATCATCCAAGAATTATTAATTTATGTAATGTAAAGGAGGTTCCCCCTCGAAGTGGCTTATTTCTAAGGCATTGATCTCTCTTTTCTTCTATTTTTGGAGTTGGTTTCATAACACAATGGTTGAAGTGTGTATACAAGCTCAATGATCATGTAATGTTGAAAGTAGTAAACGACTGGCCAGTCAAATGTCATTTATGGTATCCACTGAAGAGCAACCAAAAGTACAAATAATTGCAGAGGAAAAACACCAAGATCCCCAATAGGGAGGGGAAAATACCCCACAATAGGAGGAACATATAGAACCTATGTCGCAGGAACTTAAATAAGAGAATCCCAACACACCACATCGTGACCCTGAGCAAGAGGAAGTTGCACCAGGATGCGAGAAGAGATCGATGGAGGGTCAACAAAAGGGTGCAAGAAAGAAGAAAATAATGAACAAGTCAACGAGTCTACAAACACCTTCTCTATTGGAGGAGGACTTAGAGAAATTGGTCAAACAAATTAAAGAGGTGATAGAGTAGGGAGTCGTCCCTCTTGTCACGACTATTGAAAAATAAACGTAGGATTTTAAGGAATTACATAGCAAAGCATAACAACATTTGGAGAAATTCCATTATGATTAAGGCATCTAGGGTAGATACTCTTGCACCCAGTGCGACATATCCAACGACTGCGATGGAGGAAACCGATGCACCTCTAGCACTAGATATCTGACTAGAACTATCATACCGTCCTCAACTTCAACACGTCACACCTTGGTCATTCCCCTAATCATAGTACACTTTGCAGACATTGATTTGAAATAGCAAGCTCAGGAAATTCCTTAGGTAGATTTGATTATCTCTTAGTTATGAATGCATGTTTTATATTCATTGCAACAAACCATTTCCCAAGAAGTATAGTTCGAGGCCCAAGAAACCTCGACAAACCTGGTCCATCTCAATAGTTAGCATGAGGGTCTGTAAGTAGCACACACATATTTGGAATAAACATGATAAAAATATGAAGAGAGAGAAGGGACATTTCGACAAGTTGTTGAAGAAGTATACAGTAAAATAATGGGTGTCCTAATGAAAATTGATGCTCCCATAGAGGATAAATTATCTAAAATTGAAGAGGTTATTCACAACCTAAAAGTAAAGGTAGAAGAGCCATAATTGAAAATAAATCCCACTACTTTGTGAGAAGAAGTGGAAACAAGAGAAAGGGTGCATCTAGCCTCTGAATATTTTGAGAGTGCACAAGAACTTGAGCACAAGTGCAAAAAATTATATGAGGTTGGCATAGACTTGTGGAATAAATTAAAACATAGTTCTTAGCTTAAAGACATCGATACCTAAATTCAAAATATAGAGAAAAAAAGTGACACAATACACAATAATTTGATATCCCTACCTATGTCGGAATGCAAATTTGCAATGGTGGAAAGTGCAACATTGGGGAGGAAAATTAACCAATGGAGAGTAGAGTAGAAACAACTGGCTCAAAAAGTGATGCAATTACGGACGAAGCTATGCAATTGACATATTATATCGCCAATAATGAACCCTTATTTCAAAATTCTCCTATGCTTGTGGAGACTGTAACAAATACTATCAAATTAGTATAGGAAACAAGGACAATTGTCCATACAGGAAAACAAATGTTTGACATTTTTTTAGAAAAAATTGTTGAGGTCCTTCCTTCCATTGGTGCATAACCATACCAAAATGGCTTGGGGACAAGCCATGAATAATATTGGGGGCCTGTTGGGGACAAGGAGGAAAAATGGGAAAAGGGAGGAAAATTTTGAAATTTTTCCTAAGTATGTAGAAACCATGCATAGGATGGTTGACACCGCACACAACATGTCACACAGATGTGGGATGGAGGCCAAGAATATTTTTCCATAACTAAAAGATTCTTCAACTGACAACACATCCTATAACTATATTAGTTAGCTGGTTGTGGGTATCAGTTGTGATTCAACCTGGTATGGTCCAATAACCAGTAGTGACTTAGGATGTATAAGGACAACTTATAAGGGTGATCTAGCTATGTCAGTTAACTAAATATTCCCTAGAGCACAATGTTGGAGACTAAAGCTATATAAGAATTTTTTTTCAATGACAGATGGTTCTTCTTTTTTAGTCTTGTTGATATTTGTTTTGTTTTATTGTTGGATTAATGGTGGTCCTATTTATTTTTTTCATGGTTGTTCTATGCTAATCAATCATTGTATTATTGGTTCCAATAATCAATTTTTTTATTGTTAGTATTTACTTTCTTTATTGTAATGGCATTGAACGAATAATATAAAATGGAAAGTAATGGTCCCGGTTCTCTTCCTCGGGTGTCGAACTACTGTTATAATGTGTATTCATGATATTTGCTGCTAATATAAAATCTATGGAGGTTTTTCCTTAGTTTCTCATGGCTATGGTATATTGTACTTTGGTATCAATGGATGAATGAATAAATGAATGAACGAATGATGGAATTTTAGAAGAGAGTTCTATAATTTTTTCTAAATTAATAAGTTGTAGTTTATGATAGCGTCTGTGTATGAATGAACTATGTGTCCTTTTCACTCACACAATGAATTCTTGTTGAGTAATCACTTTTTTGGTTAACTAATCTATTTGACTTGAATGATGCACGATGTAGTTTCTTGGGAATGTTTTAATTTATGTTTTAAACATGTTTGAATTTATTTTTGGTTAATGAATCTATATGCAGCATATGGAGAGTGCACTATTTTAGGGTAGGTGATTCTAAACCAGATTTGTCTCTATTTCCCATGTTTCCTTGCATAACCTTCAATTGTTCTGCAAATCCATCAATATAACTCAAGTGATACCTCAACTACTCGCAAGTGTTGAAAATGTTGGTATATGAGGGGGATTTTTTGGCATACAAATGAACCCTGGGTCGCCCCCATGCACAAAAACCACTAAAAGTTTAAATCAACTTCTGCATTTGGTCATGCTCTCTGATTATTTTTTACACTTGATCTATATGTTTTCAACGAGTTTCTCTCCTTAACTTTCACTAGATGAATTGGTCCTTCATCCAAATCTAATGGGAGAAGAGCAACTATTTGTCTACACTTTTTTTCATATACAATTAGTATTACTTTTATAGATAAACATGAATGGGGTTGTCTGATGAGTGTGGGTTTGATCAACCAACACTACTTTTGCACTCACTTTGTAGTTTCCTATTTTCCATTCACATAATGCATTGTCTAGATTGTGTCTAATGGACAATGGAAAATAAAAATAAAAATAAAATAACTAAAAAAAATTCCTCAATAATGACTATTTATATTAGGATTTTTTTCCCTAATCCTCACAAATCTTTCAAATAATATTGGGCGTATACCCGTGAAGATGGACTCACTTATGAAGTCTGAAACATTGGGTTATTAAAAAATACTCAGAACAGGTTATTCCTCTATTTTGAAAACTAATTTACCTATATGGATTCTATTTTTAAAAAGATTCAGTCCTACCATGGAAGGGACTTAATGGATAGCGCTACCCTCTTTGGAAAATTGTGATTATCTAGGGAAAAACTCCTTTCAAACCTGTCATTTCTAAAAAATTGCAGAGACAACAACCTTACTCCAAATTTCGTTGTTTGTAAACATCTGCTCAATCATGGCCACAACCTTTCAATTTTCAAAAAACTGAGTGAATCCTTAGTCAAACACGAAATAAAAACTACAAGACTGCGACTTATAAAAATCTCTCAAGAACTGATGAGCTCACATCTCTTGTTAGCCTCATCACTACACTTTGAACTGTGGTGTTCCTTAGATTCCCACACCTTTATCAAAGATGATCGTTAGCAATCCAAAGACACTCTGAAGAAGGATATGAAAATTGCAGCGTTATCTTATTCCATGCATCCCTCTTCGTCGTCCTTCCACACCTCTGGAAACAACCATATCGCTCCTCACACCAGCATGTACACTAGTTCTGGACGCAGCATTCTGATCAACCACAACACCGAGGTCGATTTATTGAAGGTATATGACCCTATCCTAACCGTCCCCGCCATTTCACAGGTCAATCTTGATTCCTCGGATTGCCAAGGGTCGACGCTCTTGGAGTCTCCAACGCTGCAGCAATACACACACATCCGAGCAGTTGGAACAGGCTTCTCACGACATCTCTGCCCAGGTAAGCACCAACCCCATCACCTCAATCCCACTCATTAACATCGCATCTTGCCCTGCTAACCGTGAACTGTGGCATGCAGATCCCATACCATACTCAAACGTTGTAGCAATACTAACACATCCGAGTAGTTGGAATAGTGACAGCATTTCCGGTTCTCTCACGACATCTCTGCCCTAGAAAACACCGACCCCATTACCTCCATCCCTCTCATTAACATCGCATCTTGCCCTACTAACCGTGAACCATGGCACGCAGATCCCATACCTATACCTATCAATTCCCATTTGGTCTCTCACCCATCCCACAACAATGCACAAAATGTGGATTTTAACAATCCCTCTGTCATAAACCTCTCCAGCGTTAATTTGGACCAAGCCTCCACTACCATTCTTCAAAAAGGCTTAAATTTTGCCATCACTCCCAATAAAATCTCGGTTGAACACATAATTAGTAATATAGAAGTTGCATTAAAAGATCTTAACCTTATTTAAGTAGAAGAAATAAGACAAGACATTGCTAAAGTCCTCAAAAATGCTATACCACCTTCATGCAACATATCTAAGGAAGAAAATCTTACTCTAAATAACCTAAAAAATAATAAAAATATAATTATCTTAAAAGCATATAAAGGTAATGCAACCGTAATCATGGATAGGTCTAAATATGATAAAAAAAATGGAAGAACACTTTAACAATAGTGGTTGCTACAAAATCTTCAATAAAGAACCCAGTGCTAAAATTCTTAAGGAAGTAACCAAAAGAATAAAGGATTCATCTCTTGACACCATCATAAAAAATAGAATCACCCCTTCGATCTCGATCAACCCTTGAATATATGGTTCTCCCAAGATTCATAAAAATGACATCCCTCTAAGACCCATGGTCAACACCAAAGGCTCACCCACCTACCTCTTGGCTCAGTACCTTGCCAAAAAGCTTCACCCCCTTGTCGGAAACACCTCGTCATATATTAAAGACTCCACATCCTTTGTTCAGTGGACCAAAAACCTTGATATGAAAGACGAAGATCTCATGGTAAGTTTCGACATTGTCTCCCTGTACACTATGATACCTATAGATGAAGCCATCGATGTTATGAAAACTATCATAGATAGTGAGACTGTAGATCTCCTCAAATTATGTCTAAAGTCATCTTTCTTCGGCTTTAAAGGAATTATTTATGAGAAAACTCATGGTGTAGCCATGGGCTCGCCTCTATATCCTATAATTGCTAACATGTACATGGAACATTTTGAACAAAAAGCCCTCAAATCCTTTCCATTCACCCCTGAGGAATGGAAAAGATATGTAGATGATGTTTTCGCAAAATGGATCCACAGTAAATCAAAATTAAATGATTTCTTAACTCACATTAATAATATCTCAAATCACATTAAATTTTCCCTAGAAATTGAAAAGGATAGACATTTACCTTTCCTAGACATCCTTTTAATGAAAAAATATGGAAAACTTAGCACCAAAGTCTATAGAAAGAAGACTCACACTGAAATATACCTTCACGCAAACTCTCATCACCATCCTAAGCAAAAATTTGGCATCATCAAAACCCTAACAACTAGGGCTTCCAAAATTTTGGACTCTCACCACCTAGAGCATGAGATAAACCACCTTCGCCATGTCTTTCAACATAATGGATATAATAAAGATGTCATCAATAAAATTATTTACCAAACCCTTAATAAAATAACATAAAAAGAACTTTTGACATCCCTAAAATCTCTTTGCCTTACATAAAAGGAACAACTAATAAGATTTCCAAAATCCTAAACAAACATAACATTAAAATTACCTTCACTCCCCCTAATACCATGAGAAATATTGTAGACTCAGCTAAGGACCCTATAAACCCTAGACTACAAAAAGGTGTTTACATCATACCATGCTCTTGTGGAAAAGAATACATTGGTGAAACTGATAGATCCCTTAACATTAGACTTAAAGAACATGCTGCCAACATATCTAGGAACAGAACAAAAAAATTATCCTTGGCTGAATATGCTTTCCCATCCTCACATTACATACGAATGGAGGATGCCAAACTTATCTCCAAAGAAGAACATTAACTAAAAAGAAAAATCAAAGAGGCCATAGAAATCGAAAAAAGGAAAAATAACATGAATCGTGATGATGGCCTTAATAAAAGCAATACTTGGAAACCCTCAATATAACATACCTCTCATAACAATTTTAAAAATAATAAATCTTCAAAATTATAATTTGTCTCAAGCTTCCTCTTAATTTTCTAACCTACCCTGTAATATTACCTCTCTAAATTATTAATTTGATCATTTTTTAATACAATAATTCTTATTAAAAAATAAAAATAATAAATAAATAAATAAATAAAATAATGTAAAGAAAAAAAAACAAACAAACAAATTATAACAAACAATTTAAATAAATAAAAATATTAATAAATTAAATTTACATTATTTTCTTTTCCAACCGACCTCCTTAATAAAAATAAAAACTAAAATTTTTTCCTCAATAATTACTATTTATATTAGGATTCTTTTGCCCTAATCCTCACAAACATTTCAAAGAATATTGGGTGTTTATCCCTAAAGATGGACTCACTTATGAAGTCTGAAACGTTAGGTTATTAAAAAAATACTCGGAATAAGTTATTCCTCTATTTTGAAAACTAATTTACCTGTATGGATCCTCTTTTTAAATTGGAATACCTTGCAAGATTTATCCATATGAATTGGATGTAACAATATGCTGGTATTGATTCATGAATTTATAAAGTTTTATTATTTTATTGTCTTCATCTCACATTTCCTCCCAAGGCTTACCATCATTGGGATAAACGGGAATAACCATTTTACGACATTTTCCTTTTAACTTGATCTTATCTCTCTCTTAAGTGATAGTGGCCTTCATTTTTTGACCCTAAGGCCCTCCAACCATCATTGGATATGTTGGAATTCCTTCAACTAAGTCAGTTACTTAGAAATTGACTTTAGTCATAATACCCATTATGACAATTTGAATACTACACAAAGTACCAAATGGTTTTACAAACCTTTGCTTTGAAAGTTGTAAATAATCCAGTGTATGAATCAATTCTTATCTCTCCAGCTTGATCCATCTCTCCCAAGGAAGAATGCTTATCCGGGAGCCAAAATTAACAATGACCCAATCCATCATATATCCATTGATTTCTAGGTTGACTTACATATCATAATCATCCAATATAATGTTATGTGATAATTTCTAGAGATTTTTTAGTGTATTTTATCCCTCCCTATATTCTCTTAAAAAATTTAGAAGCTCAAGTAACCAACCGCCTAACTGTTTTTCCTTGAGTAATTAGAGTTCTACACATATTTACAATTAAAATTATTGTCACACTCCTTATTTTTGAAAAATTTCAAGGCTTTTTGTACTATTCTCCTCTCCTAATAAGGGTTTGAGTATAAAATTTGATTTCTTGAAGGTTGAGTTGGAGATTCCCCTTGTGTATTAATTAGTTATGCCCTTTAGTCTCCTTTTATTGGTCTTTCCCTTAATTGTGGATTGGTGCTCTTCAAAGCTTTTTTTGAGAGATCTGGAGTCTCACTCTACAGTTGGAATTTTGCATGGAAGTATTGGTGTTTAGTGTCAAACATCAGTGCCATTTGTAATTTTTCCACTCTCAACTCAAAATTTAATTAATGGAAAAAGCTCCAAATTCACGTGCAATCCAAAAAACTAAAGGTGAAATCCAAACTTCAGATATTTGGATGTTTACTCTAGCAATACTTTGATCTGGAGTACTAGAGACCCTGATATATTTTACACTCATGTTAGATCTAGAGATCTATATGGTCTCATTGATCTAAATGTATTTGCAAATAATTAATAAATTTAGATATCTAGTGATATGATGGTTACCAAGTTGTGCACTTCGACAGGGACTAGATACATTTGAACCCATACTTACTCCTTTGATCGGATAACTTTTCACCTGGATAAACTTCTGCCACAAGTTCCAAAATATAACTCATTTTTATAATTTTCTAAGAGGTCCACATTGGATACTTGTAATCCAAATGATCATTTGCAATATGGAATATAGTTGATTCAAGTGTTTAGTTAAACTTGCAGTGGGGTCCACCCATGATGTCTTATAGCTCAGATGTGCACTTCAATCCAAAATAGATTCACTTGAGAATTTGAAAGTTGTATAATCTTTCAATCATATACCTCTTCACTTGATATATGTTCTAGCCATATTTCAAACTTGTGACCTTTGAGGTTTGGAACCAAGATTGGTTCACCCACGAAAAAATAAATTCTTCCAAAACAAAAAGAAATCAATCTCATCTTCACCAAATTTAACACACAACCTCAAACACAGCATACAAACACATGGATAATATATATTATACCAAATTGAAGGGGAAGATTACAATTTGGATGTTTTTTACACAACCTTCCTCTTCTGCATACTCTTGCATTCTCCAAACTTAGAATCTCTCTACATGCCTTCAATTATATAGATAAATTGCAAAGCATTATTGCCAATATACAAAACAAATTTCTTGGGTAGGAGATATGTCTCCATTTCTTTAAGGCTTGAACTATAGCATATAATTGTTGTTGTAAGAGGAATATTTATGTTTTTCTTAATTCAACTTTTCATTGAAATGAATAGCCAGTCTTCCCTCTTTGCTTAGGACAACTCCAATAATAGTTCCACTTGCATATGTCTCTACTTGAAACTTTTTATTAAAATTTAGTAAATCTAAGATAGGTTAATATATTATCTTTTAATTCATAAATTTGAAATTTCTATCAAATGCTACTATCCATTTGAATGGATGTTTGTTTTCTTTCATTTTTTTACAATAGGAGCACAAATTCTTCTAAAGTTCCTAATAAAATTTCTATAAAATATTGCTAGGCCATGAAACTTCTCACCTCAAAGAAATTATTTGGAATAGGCCAATTAATAATCGTCTTAACATTCTCCTAATCCATCTTCAAACCATCTACAAAGATCACAAAAGCCAAGCATACCAATTCCTTCTTCATAAAACTACATTTCTTTGGATTAATCAATCATTTCCCTCTTTGTGAGTTTATTAAGACTAACTTGAGAAGTCTCAAATGCTCCTCCTTTGTTTTCTTGCATACCAATTTATATTCTCTATAACAAACTTATTACTATATTCTTTCTAAACATCATTCTTCAACATTGTAAAAGTGTTAGGGCCATCAGTGATGCCAAAATACATCACTCACCATTCAAACAATCCATGATTTGTTTTAAGGTTGTTTTACATTAATCTCCTTCCCTTATCCTAATTTTATGGTATCCACTCTTTCGATCAATCTTAGAGAAACATTTGGCATTACTAAATCATTATGTTAAATCATCAATGCATGGAAGTGGAAATTTGTACCTGATTGTAATTTTTTAATGGCTCTGGAATCTGTTAGGACTGGTATTTTCATCCCACCCATCCCACCTCATTTTACTCTACTTTCACCTCATCTTCGTCATTATCATTAACCTTGGTTCGTTTCCTAACCATTTTTCCCAAGGGTGCCCAAGTCATCATTGTTTGCAAGCACCAAACCCTAAATTCTTGTCCCACTGAGCTAGGGTATTCTATGGGAACGAGACATTTTAATAGACGAGGCATAAGGGAGGTAATTTCAAGAAAGTATGAGGTCATTTTAGTACATAAACATCACGTCTCCATCATTTTTTGAGAAATCATTCCAAGAGTCAAATCATTCACCACACATAGGGTCTATTTTTCTTCAAACTATGTTTTTGACCAAAAATAGATGAATTTGAAAAAAGTGAGAGAGGTTCTTTTCCATCAAAGGTCAAGGAAGAAAAACCTCTTTAATATTTTACACAAGTGTCATGGCTTTATAGATATGTCAAAAACACTGGTGCCACAAGAGAGTTGTTGCACTTTTGGAGTGACCTTGGGAAAATCAAGTTTTATCATAGCTGGATTGTTCAAAACACTTTATTGATAATTCAAATGATAACTAGACAAAGAGATCAAACCAATGAGCTATCATGAGCTCAATTTGGATTTGAGTAAGGCCTCCAGAAGGTTCCTGCAACAACACTGCATTTCTACACCCTCATTCAGCACTTTTTGACCAGTCTTGGGAAAATCAATTTTTGACAAGGCAAATCAACTGTAATTAAAAAAAGGTATATTTGGAAATTAGACAGGATAAGGTTTCAAATGTGTTATCCAGGGCCCAATTTGGACACTGGGAAGGCCTCCAAATGTGGTATGAAAAAAGGTGTTGCGGGGGCGCTGCACGTCTAGGAGGGAAGCTGCGCGTTCACCCAGGAAGTGTCAAAAGCATCTATTAAATTGTCATTCCACCAAATTGATGCTTAATATTTGAAAAATAGTTCTTCAAGCTTCATTTACCAGTAAGTAACCAAGACATCATCTCCTTGATGTATTGTGGTGATTCATAGTCAATTCAAAACCTATTTATAAAAGTAAAAAACCCTAGTTCTTATAAAAATCTAATTCATTCCCTAAGCCTAATCCCTAACTTTCACACATTCTCCCTCACATCCCTTTTCCCTATCCCCATTCCCTAAAAAATTTCATCCCTATTTACCATAAGCCTAGGGTTTCTCTTCCCTAGGCTCCCTTCCATATTCCCATCTCCTCTCTTTCCTCGCACCACTTTTCACTTCATACACTTTCATTACATCATATCCCTAGGGTTTTTACACCAACCATGGCTGAAGAGGAGAAAAAAATTTCTAGTGAGGAATATGAAGGCAAAATCAGTAATGCAGTCATTAAATGTAAAGAGGAAAATATTAGTGAACTTCAGACTAATCTTTAGAGGGACAAATATGTGATTGATTCCCTTGAGCAAGAAAATCAGCAGGTGAAGACCAAGCAAGTCATCATTGAGGTGAAGTGTATCAAAGCACAAAGAGAGGCAGAAATGCTAAAGCCTTTCTTGAGGAAACATTGGAAAGGTTTGGTGAACATGATGATGAGGAGGATCAGCCTCCAAGACAGAGACCAAGGACTAGAGGGCTAAAAAGATCTCTAGCCCTAGAGAGACAAAGGGAAGCTAAGCTAGCAAACCAGCTTACCTTAAATGAAAATCTTGCCCTAGATATCAATGAAAACAAAGAAGCATGGCTTGAGAGGGTCAACCAACACTTGGAGCAGCTCTTGGCCAAGGATCAAAAGGACAATGACATTCAGATAAAGATGGAAAAACATTATGCCTTGAGGATCAAAATTGCAAGGGCCAAGATCAAAAGAGCCCATGCAAAAATTCAAGCTTTGACCAAGCAAGAGAAGAAAGAGAAGTTGGACATACTTGCAGAGGTGTCACTTCATGATTCAAACATTAAATGATCAAGTACCCTCACAATTTTGACAATTTTTGGCAAAGTTTTTCATTTTAGGAATTTTTTTTGTTTTTGAGTATTTTGCACACAGAAATTTTCCTAAACGCGTAGCGACCTGGACGCTACGCTCTTTTTTTGGACCTACAAATGAAAAATGGCCACTACCAGTAGGTTTATATTGATCAGGACATCAACCCTAGAAAGTTTCAGAGTTTTTGGAGGAGAACTGGTCTATCAAAAGCTCAAAAAACCATTAAAATTTCATGTTTCTGCCTCTAAATTTGCCTGGTCGTTGCACGTTTACCAGCCTTGGGAGAATAGGTTTTTGACAGGTAAAATGAGCACCATTTTGAAAACTGGAGGTAGTTTTGGAAAATAGACTTAAATGGATTTCCAATTAGCTATCATGGAGATGATTTGGACATCAAGAAGGCATTCAAAATCAGCCTTGAACAGAGGTCAATTTTTCTGCCTGGACGTTGCGCGTTTGACAAGAAAAATGTATTTTACACAATCTTCAGAAATTTTTGAAGTTTCACTCCAGTTTGACTTTTACATTAGGAAATGAGGAATTTACTTATTTAAATGGTCAAGATGAATTTAAATATCATGTTTTTACTTTTACCTAGGGTAAATACATTAGGCAATTCAACCATTTGAGGTGTGATGAATCAGTTCATTAGAGATATGAATGAGTCACTTTTCTCATCCTAGACTCTAGCTATCAATTTAGATTTTTATGTAATATCTCCCTCATCTCATGAATTAGACCCCTATGGATGAGTGGAGGTGGTTTTGAGGTCTATTTAGCTCAGATCTTCACATGAGTCAAGGGTTGGAATCAGTTTGGAAGCTAGTATATTGATTAAGAACCAGTTTGGCCTGGAAATTAATGAAGAATTGCAGCTATTTCCTTTGGATTCATGTGGTATGAATGTTTAGCACAGTTTTTCTTTCTCTGTGATCATTTGTATGAATGTTTTGTACGCTCATAAACTTTTCATGTCTATTATAAGATAAATTTCAAGTTGATGGGCAGAATACATGGTTTTCATGCTATGTTTTAGGAAATTTTTCATAATTTGTCCATTTTCTTCAGTTTAGGAAGAATGCATCTCCTATGCTCTTCCTATCTCATGATTAGTCTTAAACCATCTCACCAAATCATCTTTAAGTGTTGAGCCTTCTACCTACCTTGCCCCATCGAATGGACTACAATTCCATCTCATTTTCCCTGACCTAGTCCCCTTGACCTAATCCTCATCCAGTGAGCCCAACCCCAATCAAAACAAATCAAACCCTTTTACACTTCTTAGCTAGCCTAAAACCTTTTTCATCTAGCCCTCTTGGCTGTGATTTTTGTGGAGAGAGCCCTCTCCCACTTGGTAGGGCTAGATACCAAGTCAAAAGCCTGGTTTGTGGTTACCTCTGTTGGGATTCCTTCCTCAACCTTCCAAATCTGGTGGAGTGATAACAGAATCAATACACATTCTCCATCCTCCATCCTTATTTGAGTTCAATAGTGTAGGAATGACACATGGGCTCAAACTCTCCTTGATGAGACCCTTATCCAATATCCCTTATGCTTATCTTTTCGCTTCATTCTTTTGTGGAGTCATTCTGTATGTTGTTTTATTTGGAAGATGATCCAGTAAATAAGTATATATGATGAATAACGCTTCTAATAAGAGGTAAATTACTTAGAAAATCATCAATAATTATATCGACAAATTCATCCAACATAGGTTTTATCTCTTCATGAAAATAATCTAAAATTCTATTAATAAGAATTTCCTTAGGCTTTCTAACCAAGGGAAAATGTATTTCGTCTTTCTTGAATCCTTGTAGTAGCTCCTTTCCACTCATTAACAACACAGCAGGACCAACTTATTCCTTTTCTCCTCCATCTTGCAAAGGTAACAATACATGTTTTTTACCATTCTTCTAAAGTGCACAAGTATTCCCTCTGCCATCATGAATAACCTTTATGTAATATTACCATGGTCTTCACAATAAAATATGACAAAAATCCATGGTAACTATGTCACATAATACCTCATCCTTATAGCTGCCAATATGAAGCTCCATCTTGCACAATTCATTCACCAAAATTTGAATGCCCTTTTGCAGCCATCATACTTTATAAGGATTAGAGTGTGTTATTCTCTTCAAATCTAAATTTTATACCATCTCAATAGAAACCAAATTATATACACTACCACGATTAGTCACAACTATGAAATACTTACCCTTTGACTTGCATATAGTTTTAAACAAAAAATTCCCCTAGGCTTTCTCCTTAGCTTGCTTCTATGATTTAATCAAAACTCTCTTTGTTGAAAATGCAACAAGAAAATTCCGATTTAATTTTCCCTTGAATTAAACTAGGATAAAATTGCAATTCCACGTCACAATACAACTTGAATGAGTTAACGAAGTTAGTTTCACTCATTTGGCTCAGTTAATTTGAGTTGAGGGCCTAACTTGAGTTGTGTAGAGTGATTCCTAAATTTTAGGAGCCTAGGTTGAGTTAATTGCAATTGTAACAATTTAATTCAATTAAATTGAGTTAAACTAGTTCCAACTGTTGGAGGAACTAGTAGGAGGTCTAGCAGTGGGGTGCAACTTCAATGTTCAACTAGTTAATTGATAAATCAGCCATAATTAACTCATGCATTCATGAAATATGAGTTACCCAATTGAGATTGGAGTTCAAGGGAAATGTATTATTAGTCGTATAATTATGCAAGTTGTACAGGTGGTGCATGTAGTCAGAGAAAAACCTACAGGGATTGCGAAGTTCACGATGGGGATTTCCCTAATCAATAGGGGGATAATTCCTTGAGAAAGAGTGCAAGGAAATAAGAGCTTGGCAGGAAGAAAAAATGTAGAAATCATACAAACAATATGTATACCAATGGATTCAATCCGATCATGCAATATGCTAAAGCAAGATACTGAATCCTTCTACAAATTAATTGTAGAAAATAAACACGATTGCACAATCACACCAAGTAAAAGAAAGAAGCAAATCAATCCAAAAAAACATATATTTTTCCTGAGAAAAGCTTGCTGCTCAAAACCACTCTATCTATATTGTATAATGAACCAAGGAATAATGAAACAATAAAATGCACTCTTCTCACAAGAGTCTGTTGCACTATCTTGACTGTCTCACACTGATCCAGACAAAATTGGTCCAACACTTAGCCAATTATCAACCTGTCTTCAACCTGCCTTGCTCACGAAATCCCTAGGCAACTAATCCCTATTAAATACGATAATTAGCCTTCCTTGACTTCGCAATACATCATGGGCATCTTATGGTGTATATAATTGCGCCCGGGCGATTTGCTATAGATACAACTGATAGATAACTTCCCTTTAACCTCTGTCTCAACTGGGTCTTCATCAAAACTAACATGCATGCATCTATTGATAGTAAATCATCAGTCACTTAACAGATCACTGCATGTGAATTAAATCTGATTTAATTCACTTGACCTCTCACTAGTGCAACAATCAGTTACAACTATTTAAACTGATTTTAACTCAATTAATCGAGTTAACTGACTTGTCATGCATTAAAATAATACACTAACAACAACTTGGACTCTAAAACAAATAGAATCACTCTAATTTCCTCACCAACCACCCTCAACTCGAATTTCATGAGCTAACTAAGTTTATCACGCTCAATTAACTATTACAAGTGATTATGAGACAAGATTACAATTTATTGTCCAATTTATTTAAGGAATAAATAAATTTGACACACATTTCTTCTAATTTAATTAAGAAATAATTAAATCAAAAGCCTCCTTGGTAGCCATTTCTGGAAGCCATTTTCTGGATGTTGTTTCTGGATGCCAATTTCATTATTTCTTGTTTAAAATTTCAACACTCCCTCTCAACAAGAAAGGAATCAATCTGTCCTGATATGGTACCTTTGGAATGTTCCACATGCAACAGTTTTGAAACTGAATAGCCTCCAAACAACTAAATCAGTATAATCCATCTGTCATCAGATTCTTCTAACTACTAGATCCTACTGCACATGTCTAATCGAATCTTTGTGTTGTTGACATTTGCATCCATCAACTCTGCACTGCTGCCAACTCTAATCTGCGCTCTAATATCCGACACTTGTCACTCTGATTTTTGTCTTCCTGACATGTGACTACATCAATCTAACTGATCCTTCCAGCTATTGTTGTACTTTGGGCTCCTCGTAGCCAAGTTCGATCCATGATACATGCCATCTCAATGAACCCTGCCCAATTTCTTCTTGGGATTAATTTTTCACATCGCCCCACCTCACACCTGGAGGTATAGTTGCATGTACTCCCTCTACCTTTCTAGCTTGAAATTTCCCCCTCCTGGAGGTCTCTTATTGAGAGGACTCTTCCACTCAGTCTCCTCTCTGCATCTCCAATTATGGCTGCTCCACAAACTTTTGAGAGTGCTTCTGAGGCTGCATGTTGAGAGATAATTTCTCCCTCTCAACCACCAAGTCAATAACCATTGATTTTCTCCTCAAAGCCTTGCATGCATCCTCAACCTCAAGAGCATACAATTTCTTGACTCTTGAACCGATCTGCTTCACCTGTCCCATGGCTATGTGTTTAAGGACAAATTTTCCTTTTCTCAACATCACTTCATAACCACGGTCTTCCAATACTGCTACGAAGACAAGATTCTTCTTTAGGCCTGGAACATACAAAAAATCTGCTAGTCTCAGATGAGAGCCATTCTCCCTCTGAAAGGTAACTGTACCTATGCAGGTAGCGCTACACCTCTCGTCATCTCCAAACTCTATGTTCTGCTGGAGGTCCTTCTCCTCCAAGTCACTGAAGAGATCTCTATCCCCCATCATATGGAATAAGGCACCGCTGTCTAAATACCACATGCATCCCATTACAGTGTTGGCCATGCATGCAATGAGAGTAAAATCAAGCTCTAACTGTGGAGCCAATACTTCACCTACTGCAACTGCACGTTCCTTCTTGCTTGCCTTCTTCTGTGGAAAATTTGTAGCATAGTTCCCATGCTCGTGATAGTGAAAACATCTAATCTTGGACAAGTATTTCTTGCCCGCTTCTCCTTGTGATTTCTTTCCCATGGCATTCTTTTCCTTATCATCCAAGGCACAATATTCCTCATCATTAGTATTGGATGAGGATCCATCCCTGGTATTCTGCCTAAATTCTTCTTGTACCAAATCCGACCAAAGTCGCTCCCAATCTGGTAACTTCTCCCTTCCATTCACCAAGTCCTCGTAACTATGCCAACTCTTAGGAAGGCCTAAAAGTGCTAGGCTCACCAAGTCTTCATCTGCTACTATCACACCAACACTTCCAAGCTCATCTTGACATTGAGTGAACTTCGCCAAGTATGTTGGTACCGTCTCTTCCTCCTCCTTCTTGATTTTCCCTAGCTTGTCCTTTAGCGTCAACTTCCTTTGATCGTTGTTGTTCTGAAACAGATATGTCAAGGCTTTCCACATCACATATGGAGTCGCCTTTCCATGGACACTTGAGACAATGTGATCTCAAAATCCCTCTAATAAGATCCTCCTCACCCTTGCTACCTTCTTTTTCCAAGCATCAAGAAGAGTGGTGTCTGCTGTTGCGGGCTTGGGAATATCATTATCAATGAATTCTTTCAACGTGTTGTCCTCCATAACTGCCTCCAATCTGTCTTTCCATGCGATATAATTAGAACTTCCCTCAAGTGCATATTCCAATCTTAATCCCTGAAAGCCATCTTGATCTGCTTGTCGCACCAACGAAAGTATCTACAAGTTTGAATATTGCTCAACACAAACTCAATTTCCTCTCCACTATTGTGATTTTTGGCACTTTGATACCATGTAGAAATTATACAAATAATATGTATACCAATGGATTCAATTCGATCATGCAATATGCTAAAGCAAGATACTAAATCCTTCTACACATTAATTGCAAAAAATAAACACGATCACACAATCACACCAAGTAAAGGAAAGAAGAAAATCAATCCACAACACAGATATTTTTCCTGGGGAAAGCTCGCTGCTCAAAACCCCTCTATCTCTATTATATAATGAACCAAGGAATCATGAAACAATACAATGCACTCTTCTCACAAGAGTCTGATGCACTATCCTGACTGTCTCAAGCCGATCCAGACAAAATTGGTCCAACACTTAGCCAATTCTCAGCCTGTCTTCAACCTACCTTGCTCACGCAATCCCTAAGAAATTAATCCCTGTTAAATATGACAATTAGCCATCCTTGACTATGCAATACATCATGGGAATCATGTGGTGTATATAATTGCGCCCGGGCAATTTGCTATAACTACAACTGATAGATAACTTCCCTTTAACCTCTGTCTCAACTGGGTCTTCATCAGAATTGACATGCATGCAGATATTAATAGTAAATCATTAGTCACTTGATTTATCACTGCATGTGAATTAAATCTGACTTAATTCACTTAACCTCTCACTAGTGCAACAATCAGTTACAACTAGTTAAACTGATTTTAACTCAATTAATTGAGTTAACTGATTTCTCGTGCATTAAAATAATACAATAACTGCAATTTGGACTCCAAAACAAATAGAATCACTCTACATGCCTCACCAACCACCCTCAACTCTAGTTTCATGAGATAACCGAGTCTATCACACTTATTTAACTATTATAAGTGATTATAAGATAAGATTACAATTTAGTGTCCAATTTATTTAAGGGATAAATAAATTTGACACACATTTCTTCTAATTTAATTAAGAAATAATTAAACCAAAAGCCTCCATGGTAGCCATTTCTGGATGTTGTTTCTGGAGGCCAATTTCACTGTTTCTTGTTGCAAATTTCAACAAAAATTGGCTAAGTGTTGGCTAGAGTCAACTTGTGAGGTAGTGAGATAGATTATACTTGTGGAGAGATTTCTCAAGCTTGAGAAAGAATTGTATTTCTTCTCTATTTTCTAATTAATTTAATACATATAGGAAGGGGTTTTGAGAAGTATCTTTCCCCTTGATATATGCTCATGTATGTGTATTGATTCATGTCACGTGTTTTTATATTGCTTCTCAACCATGAATTGCTTTCCATAGACAAGTAGAGTAGATTTGACTCTTATGTTTTAGAACATTACATGAGCAGTATTGAATCTAAAATTAATTTATACATGGTATCAGAGCTAGATTCACAATATATAAGAGAATTTGAAGTTAATGCAGGAGGTTAAAATTTCAAGATCATTGTTGCAGGATTTCTCCAAGACTAAGAAGATGACTTCCACCGAACTTAGGCTCGAGTATGCTCTCGAAGGAACCACAAATTTTGTGGCATGGAAGATTCGTATGGATGCAATATTAGATTAAAACGGGCTACTATATTACATCAAGACAAATGTAGTAAAAGCCCAAAGAGTTTATGCCTAAGATCTCGCTAAGTGGAAGAAGGGTGTGGCTAAAGCGAGGAGGATCATATTGGAGGGAGTTCATGATAATATTGTCTCAAATGTCCATGGGAAAGAAACTCCATTTGCGATGTGTAAAACACTGATAGATTTTTTTGACAACAACAGTGACCATAGGAAGTTGGCACTGAAAGACCAACTTCAGAGCATCACAATGCAAAAGGTTGAATCAATTCCGCAGTACCTGAAAAAATTCACACAGTGTCTGATGAACTTGGTGAGGTTGGTGTGAGTGTGCCTAAAGAAGATTCGGTAGCTATAGTTTTTTTGGGTCTTCCTAAGGGCTGACACAGTTATCAGGATTCCATGAATGGTAGAGAAAAACTACAAATTTGGGAGAAGTTGTGGTTTGATTTCATCTAGGATGAGATTAGGTAGAGCAACAAATATGGGACTTCATCCAAGGTTGAGGATGAGGAGAACCATGCCTTGGTTGGAAAGGTAAAGAAATGGAAAGGGAAGAAATACCAATCCAAAGGAGATTCTGGTCAGGTGGGAAAGGAGAAAGACTTGTCAAAAATCAAGTGCTTTCATTGTCATGAGTTGGGACACTATGCCACAAAGTGTCCACACAAGAAAGTTGATAAGAATCCATCATGAGGAGCGGCAGGCGAAGCTTTAGCTTCAAAATTCGAGTTGGATTTCACCCTCATTTCATGCATGGTGACATCAGATATGGGTAGTGTGTGGTATCTGGATATTGAAGTCTCATTCCATATGATGGGAAACAAATAATTTTTCAGTGACTTGGAGGATAAGGATCTACAAATGCACATCGATATGGGAGAGGATGGAAGGTATAACATAATCAACGTCGATACAATTAATTTTTAGAGGGAGTCTAGATCTCCTCTCACATTGAAAGATGTCATTTATGTTCCAGGTCTGAAGAATAATTTATCATTCCCTCAATGTATTTCCTAAAAAAAATATATTTTAAATTCAATTCATTATTGTTTTCCACATTCCTTCCACTCCTATCGGTGTTCCTTTGCACCTTTCTGTGTAATTGCTAGTTATTAATAAATTTAGATGTGTAATTGTCGAAGACCAATATGTAGTACGCAAACCTTCCCTAGAAAAACTTATGGTAACCATTAGTCATAGTTATGAAAGAGGACATTAATGAACGGCTTCATACGTGCACAATTGTATTGTCAGCGTAGTTCAAGGAAGTAAACCGTGTTCATTACGGCCAAAGATTTTCCCATACCATCACATGTATTTTGTTTTAACATTCCCCAATCAAAGTAATGTCCTTACAAGCTAAGAAGTATATCTTGAACACCAGGGTTAAGTGGTCCAAGTACCTAATCTCACATTTGATATGTTTTGTGTTTCCTTTCCAAAAAGGGAATTTTTTTTCTTTTCTTCGTTGGTAAGATTATTTTTATATATTTTAAATAGTTAATCAAACTAAATTAGGTCAAATTTGATAATTGAGTAATTTGACAATAATTAATGTCCAAAAAGAAACTATATAATTTTTTTGAAAAGGAAACTAAACTTAACATAATTTGGTAATATAGTGACAATTCATGAGAATAAATAAGGCAAAAGCCTTATTTATAAGTACAAATAATTGTGTAGGAACCTAGGGTTGAGATTGGACATTCCTAACAATAGCTCCTCTTTCCATCTGGATCATAATGGGAATGCCATTTGAGTAGCCTTCTTGAGCTATTTTAATTACACTCCCATTCTTCATCATGATCCAAGAACGTATGGAGAGTAGTGAATGATTGTGTTTCTCCATAGGATCAAGTCTCTACCGAAAGTCCTTGTAGTTGGATTCCTTTGTTATCATTGCTTGAGTTACAAAGGCTTTTGTGTGCCAATAAATTTTAATTGCATGGAAAAACTTAATATCCCTCATTGTGTTGGATCCTAGATTAGGGGACATATTTTGCTACCGGTTTATCAACCACCTCATCATCCTCGTAAGTTTGAATGAACTTAATGTCCTTAATTGATTGAGTAAAGGCATGGGTTACAAAAGGAACTAAATCTTTGTACACCTTGGCAAATGTCAACATCAATTGTTGCCTTGGTTGAATAAACCACAACCTTTTGTTTTCAATAGGCGCCAAATGCCATGCATATATATAGAAGTATGAACACCCAATTGCCAAAACCATTCAAGATAATCCAACATCCAAACTCATGCTTTAAAAAATGATACATGGTGCTCAACCATGAGGTTGAATTTCAAAGCAACTTGGGAGTTGAATTTTCAAGATGAACTAAATGCTTTCAGAGTTCATTGTAGTAGTTGTGGACGTGATTTTATCCCATATAAATATCATTATTCGAACTAGTTTCCACTATTTACATCCCCATCTCTGGTGAAGGTTTGTCCTTACCATAACTCATCACCATCAAACTCATATAGGGAACATCACGGATAGACCAACATGTTGTTGACTACATGTTATGGAGGCCTAACACATATGCTAACTATCTAATTGGTTCTTAAAATACTAGATACATGAAAAACTAAATTTCATTGTTAAAAGTCAAAAGCTGTATTGATTTATTTTCAAAATTAAAAAGCACGAAAACAACCTTTATACTAAATACACATATCACAAATTAAAATGTTATTATATAATATTTATTTATTTCTTAAATTTATTTATATCATTTTATAGATTTCTTAAAGTATTAAATAATATTATCATAATTTTTTTCATTAAAATCTAATTTTTAAAATAAAATATTTTAAAATTATCTTGGATAGACGGTGATCGGGTGCTATGTTAAGGTATTCATTGATTTGAAGTCATTGGTTCAATTCCCCACAGGATCAGGGTGATAAATTGGACATGATAAAGATGTAGTCCTGCCAAACTTGTGTGTGTGTGTGTGTGTGTGTGTGTGTGTGTGTGTGTGTGAATGAATGATATTTTAATGTCCACGAGACTAAAATTAGTCTATGGGACTACCGGCTTCCTTTTTTTTTTCCGTCTGTAATTTAATCCTTTTCTTACTCAAATTGATGATGAGATGACCCAACCTTCTAACAGTTCCCTCACTGAAAAGACAATGCCACTGAATTGATGCTAACATACTGCGGTAATTGTCTCTGATGTCTCTGAAAGCACCACATTCTAAAATGAAATGTTTTTCTGATTCCACTGCCCCATAAGTGCAACAATTACATACCCTTTCTTCCCAAGCTTCTTTAGGTCTCTTCCATCGTCCTGTTTCACACTAAAGTTGATGTTAGTTGATTCTTAATTGAGCAATAAGAACCTTTTCTCTCCACGAAATGTTATCTCCAATGTACTCTTTTTGTTGGAGATCACAAGTCGGGTTGCATTCCTGAACATAATACTTCTTCTTTCTACCCAAATATTTTCCCCATATACCCTTACGGAACTTATCCAACACAAAATTCTTTAACTTCTTGCTATTTGTGGGACATGCATTGAGGTAAATATTCCATTTTTGCATCCATTTGTTGTTTTGTCTCATCCATGATTTCTTTCTTTCACTCATACCTTCATTGAAGATAACTTTCGGCCATTTACCTCCTCCCATTTGCTCAATTATTTTTAGATACGTTATAAGATGCACCATGGAAATTGCTTCGATGGGAGTTGCCCCTATTTCACTCAACATTATCTCATAGGGAACCGAACTTTTTATTTTGAACTTGCTCATGATCAAGCGTTTTTTTATTTTTTGAATTTGTTTCCATTTTGAAAAAGGGATACTACTAGCCCACAATTCACACCCATGTAATAGCATTGGAAAATCTAGGAGTCCATAAATTACTTTGATCATGTTCCAATCCCATAAATCTGTCTCTCTAC
This sequence comes from Pinus albicaulis, assembly GCA_034641835.2. Classification (NCBI taxonomy): domain Eukaryota; kingdom Viridiplantae; phylum Streptophyta; class Pinopsida; order Pinales; family Pinaceae; genus Pinus; species Pinus albicaulis. The sequence continues at coordinate 1,059,654,999 of CM076578.1, forward strand.
ATCTATTTTGAAGTACATATAATGCTTTCCACCCTCCTAAAATTATTTTATTTGTACAATCCTCCCAATTAAGCTTGTTATTGAAATCGATCCCAAGGTACTTGTATTCATTTACTTCTTCAAGAATGTTTCCTCAAAGAAGAACGTATGTTGGCTTTGCTTCCTTTTATTAGAGAAAATCATTATTTTGGTCTTACTAGTATTGACTTGCATCCCCACTACTTTACAAAAATGCTCAAGGGAATATAGGTGCATCTGCAATCCATGGGCCGATTTAGCAACCAAAACAACATTATTGGCATATAGAATAAGCTTTATCACAAACTCCCCCAATCGAACACCATCCCCACCTTGCAAATTTATCCACCCTTCCAATTTTTCAATATAAAAACCAAAGAGGGTAGGGGATAAAGGGAAACCTTGCTTGACTCCAATGTCACTTCTAAAACTTTCTGAAATACCTGCTCAAGTTCTAATTTTGACTTTCACATCTTCATAAAGCCTATGAACATCATCTCTATATTGTAAAGGAATTTTATGTTCTTCCATTCTACGCCACAACTTATCTCTAGGGGCCGTGTCAAATTCCTTTTTGAAGTTAATAGAGCAGCAAAATACTTCTTCTTTGCTCCCCCAAACCTTTTCAACAATGTGTCTCAACGTGATACCATGATCTACTATAGAATGCTTTGGCCTAAAACCTGGTTGCCCTTTTTCCCTCTTTTCTTTTACTTCTTCCCAATTACTGATTCTATTTTCTACCATTCCACTGAAAAGCTTTTCAAACAAAGGATTGATCATAATGGTTCTGTAGTTGGAAGGATATTAATGTCCCCACTTTTAAAAAGGGGAATTGCTAGACTAGTTGTCCAATCCCTTGGGAATCCTTGTTGAATGACGTTGTTGAATATTTCCATGATGTGCAGTGCTAAAATGTTCATTCCCCACTTTAGATATTCTGCTTGAAGTTCAACCAAGTCCTTTGCCTTCCCTATTTTCAACTTTTAATTCCCGCTCCACCTCATGCACTGTGAAAATATTTGTAGATGTGTTGATCCTGGGAGGAGGCTCAACCTATAATTCTTTTTCATAGAGTTGCCTTGCATAGTCAAACCATTGATTGGCTATAATATTGTTTTCAAATTTATTCTTCCTTGGTTGAAGTTCCTGCCAAAAAATTTTGGGTTATTCTTACCTAGATATACCAACTCTTCCTGAATTGTTTGCATGAACTCATATTTTTTATTTTTTTAAATATGCTTATACAAATTTACATTCATCTTCCCCTCTCCTTCCTTTTTCAAGGTTCTCCTTGCCATTTCACATTCCTCATCAAACCACGCATTCACAAGAAAACAATTTGATTCTGATTTCCTATTTTTTTCTCTTTTTCACTTCTCAAGTGCACCCTAGATTATATTTGTTAACTCATGGTTGTTGAGGCTTTGGGGACCAATTTTCTCCTTTTGAATTTATCTCCTCAACATTGTTTTGAAGATAGTGCAATTTTCTTGTGTTAGAAGAATTTTTCCCCTTGATATTGATTGTTGAGAACCTTGGGTTTTCCTCCTATTTTGTCTTTCTTCTGACCATGATAAATTTATATAAATTGGGTTCTGATCTGATTTTAAGTCGCAAATATGCTCTCCAATCTTAACTTCATCTATTCTTTCTACTAGGATTTGTGAACCAATAACATAGTCAACGACACTTGCCCCATTGTATGAGTTGCAAGTGAAGTTCCCAAACTTTTTTCATCTATCTAGACCATTGCAGATAATTAAGTTGAAAGCACCACACAACGCAACTAACTCCTCTCCAAATGATTACTAACTTTGTCATCTACTGAACATCTCAACCATCGAGAATTTTCCTCTTCAATGAGCCAAATAGGATTATGATCCTCTTTGCAACAAAGAATACTAGCTTGTTGATTTTTTGTTCTGGCATTGAAATCTCCCACTAAAATAACTTCTCCCTCTTGAGAATATGCAGAAATATCTTGCTTTAAAGATGCATATGGATCTTTACTTTCCAATCCCTTAATTTTGTAAGTTTTTGATACTTGAGGCACAAAATAACATCTTGTAATTTTTATGTCGTTCTCATTCCCTAATATTTTGAACCATAAATATTGTTTATTTTTATCTACTTTCACTAACTGAATTTGACGACCTCCTTTTTCTCTCACTACAACTAGTATTCCTCCGTACCCTTTCTGTTGCCTCCTTCCAAACTGATAACTTCAAATAACTGTCAAACATAGGAGTTTTGCAACCATCATGTTCATGAGTTTATGTGAGACAAATTATGTCTCTACCTTTTGCAATAGGCCCTATCCCAGGTCCCCTCCTCCAAGGGTAACCTCTACAGTTCCAACAAACTAGACTTAGGTGGACCTGGGTAGGATTTTGTTGCTACGCGGTTTGGCACACAAGACTTGAATTTGAGTCTGCACCCCTTTTCATCCATGTTGATCATATTGTTTTCCTCCCTATTATAGAATTACTTGTTTTTTATTTATTTTAAGCTTGCTGTCCTATTTTTCCATGAGGCCCAAACACTGCAATAACCACTTTACCATTGTACAACCATGCTCTTTTCCCTGCATTTCCTGCTTCTCTTGTGAAAATTACAAACAGTTGCAGTGAAAGATTTATTTCTCCTAATTATTATTTCAACAAGTTATTATTCATAAATCTTCTGGAAAATATAGAAATAAATACTACTACAACATTCGCAATTATATATGTAGAGAAATAAATAGTAGAGAACATAAGCACAAGAATCAATCACCTGTACACATTTATTTTTGCACAATTATCCCCAGAAAAAACCCAATGTGGGAAAACCGGTGCAGCAGATGAGGGTTTTATTAATCCTTTAGCAAATGATATCTTTACAGGGAAAAATATTCGGCAAGTAAATTTTGAACCACCTGAGACTGAATATCCAGCTTACTCGGACAATTTTCTGACAACCATAATAGCCCCTACATCAGTCTGTGTGATTCTCTGCATAGTCCCAGCACTAGACTGCGTGAATCTGCGTGGGGTCTTTGCACTGCAGCCTCAAGCTACCTCCTGTGACCCATTGCTGCTCTCCAACCCTGATCTTGATCAACCCTGACCTCCTCCTTCTACTCCTGCATCTTCTCGCCCTAAAACTCTCCCACTGAGATCGAATTCTACATCAGAATGGATCTCCTTTGGGTACTGAGTGTGTGCCGGGCTTATTTTCCAAGTGACCCTCAAGCCTTCTTTTATAATCTTCCTGTTGGAGAACAAACAACCCAGATTAAAAGATTAATCAATGGCTAAGATTAAATCTTGACTTGATCCATGTTTTCTAGAAGATTCACACTCTGACTTATTAATACCCTTTAATTATTTCATTTATCTAAGTTTGGACGTAGGGTCTCCATTAAAATAATTAATTATTTTAATAAGTCTTGAACCGAGTGTAATTTCCACAAACCATTTATGGGTTCTTTGGAATGTCGTTGTCTAAGCCTCCCTGCAAAGCTTGAGACTTGGAACACTTTCGGATTCTACAAAAATCAACACTCCCTCTTAGCGAGGAAGTTGTTCTAACAATTTTCCTGTTGCATGTTGCTCTGATTTTGAAGCACCCTCTTCGCTGCTGATCTAACAATTCTGCTCCTCCCATCTGCTGCGTTGATGCCCCACGTAATAATGCCTTTGACACTGCTACTTTCACTTGTTGCATTTGTACCACATCTCCCTCTGAATATTGAGTCCTTCATTCCTTATACTAGAAGGGATTATTCATCATCCATATCTTCTCTCTGAAGTAGACAAACTTTGTCTTTCCCAGAGCCTTGGTGAGGATGTCTGCCACCTGTTCTCCTGTTGCAGTCTACTACAACTAAACAACTCCACGTTGTACACAGTCCTTGATGAAGTGACACCGGATGTCAATATGTTTCGACCTATCATGAAACATAGGATTCTAATAGAGCTCTATGCAACTCTAATTATCACATAAAATGTTGGTCGCTTCCATTTTATCCATGAGTAGATTTACTAACAGTTTCCTGTAATATCCTCAAATGGGATACTTTACTAAATTTGCATAAATTTACTTAATTCCCACAATATGCCATAAAATCAACATCAATTTAACAGAATATTTCAATATAAAATTAAACACATAAACACTGCAATCCAATACCACATAGAAAAGGAAGAATCTCAGCTTTTGTTATAAATAATAATGGGGTTTACATATAGATCTGACCCAGAAAGAGCTGAGATGGAAAACTGGCCAACAATACAATCTGTTGCACTGCTACACGGCGATGGCAACCAAAACTAAACTGCTGCACTCTCCCTCCGGCAATAGCTACCACTGAATCCACTGAAGCACCTGTTGAGGATCTAAATGATCCTCACTTCAATATCCCTAAAGCTTTTTGGAACTTCTAAATGAATTCTCCTCAAAGAGAGTTGGGTTTCCGTCCAACACTCACAAATCACTCGAGGGTTTCCGTCCTGGGGCTACGGCTGAAGTAGAGAACCATGTCTCAAACCTCTCATACAAGAAAATGATATGATCCCAATATATCCCTCAATGGCCTCATCCCTTTATTTATAGATCTCTTGGAGCCTTCTAGAGAATTATTTTATTATTATTTTATTCATGGTGCACTTTTCCCTCTTATTAAAATATTCATTTTTAATGCAGAAAAGAGTAAATCGTCTACCATGTCTCCTCTGGTCACTGAAACTCATGCCCAACCATCCCATCATGTAGGTATCCTTGTCCCAATTCCAATGAGCTATTACACTAAGGTATTCCATCATGTATTGCTCCTGGAATGCCACCTTGAGCGTAATCAGCTGAGTTAAGCCCACAAATAACTCAAATTTCTGAAAGTTTCAGAATGCACCGAAATGAAAGTCAAACTGCTTGAATGATGGAATATATCAAGAGAATTCCACTGAACACCATGGAAACTCCTCAAAACTCCTCCAAAAGCCCCTGAGCCTGCTAATAGCACCAATCTGTACCTATGACCTATTTGCTCCTAACTCTGGAAGTCCAACCTAACCCTGTCATAGGTGACACCAAAAAAGGGAATATTACAAACCTTCCACCCCAAGATTTCTTACCCTCAACAAATCCAAATATGTGGGCCACTCTGTTGGCCCGATGCAACTGAGACCCAATGCCCAGATCCCATACAAACCTCCTGGTGCTACTATGTGCCTGTGTCAAGCCACTCGAAAAAGACCTCTTAATGCCAGGATCCCAAACTAATCTCTCACTATACATGTCATCAAAAAATCCTCTCGGATCCCCACGCCATGATAGCCAATCATCGCCCAAGTCCCATGGCTCGAACTGCGCACTGCCTCTGGCTATAACTGATACTCTAAGAGGTGAAGACCATGTCTCCTGCTGCGTTGTACTATGACGGTGTAAGATGCCCCTCCAACTATGTACCAACTCATCACCTCTCTCCAATCCAACCCTTGACTAAATCCAATGTTGATCCTACTCTCCTGAAACCGAGATGGGATGCTAAAGAAATGTCGATCTGTACCCCACTTCCAACTAGAATTCGTATCATATGTCATGTCTAAGGGCCCCTGCTCCACTGTGCTCCCTACGAAGAATATTGTACCATTAAGAGGGTACCAACTCATGATCTCCCGCCAATCCATCCTGGAAGAAGAATCCAATGTAGCAACAATTGCATACGGAACAAACCTGGAGTGTTGTCACCAGCTCGTAATCAACTCACATTGCTCTGCCCTGTCTGCCAACGAAATCTTCCTGTAGAAGAAGACCCCTTTCTCTATAATGGGCCAAAGTGGGCGAGATATGCTGCAAGCCCCATAGATGTACTCCTGGAGAGTGCTACTCACTGAAAGTACTGTAGCTCTGGCGACTGCATATACATCTATCTACACCTCATCATTGCGTCGGCCCAAAGATGGATGCTCCACCATCTCCAACAACTCCTCCCTCTCCTGATCGGGAATGTAATGCTTCGGTTGTCCACTAGCCCCTTGTAGAACTATCCCATCAACCTCCACCATCTCCAAAGGATATGGATCTGCAGCTTTTGTCACCATACCCGATGTATGTGCATCTAACTGCTCCTCCTCAATATTTGACCCCAAGGTTAGCCACATACGCATTATAGACTCAATGTGAGCCTCCATCTGGCTCTCCCCCAAGGGACTATCATGTATGATGTGCATAGTATCCTCCTCTACTAACTCAGGCTCCATCATATGCTGCTCTCGATTAATCATCACAAGTGACTCATCACCCAGAGTATCTCTCATAGATTCCCCTGACTGCTCACCCTGCACACGGGAATACAGCTCTGGCCTACTTTCATCATCTCTGCATGACTGCTCTCACTCCCTAGAAGCGTCCTAAACTGATCCCATGGACTCATCTGAAGAAGAGTCCTCACCCTGGCATATAGAAGGAATGCCCTCCTATTCTACCTCCGCCACGTCATCTGCATTAGGCCCCCAAGGTTCTTTGTAGATGAAGCAAATTCCCTTCCTCCTCAGCTCATTTCTGCTGCCAGATCCACCAAAATGGAGCAGCTCCTCCCTGGTCAAATGTCTCTTGAATAGCCCAATATTCTGCTCAACTAGCCCTTGGTCTAGCTCATAAGCAGCAGGTGATACCAACTGCTCTCTCCTCCAAATGCTCAACAACCAGGTCTGCAACTCTCGACCAATGGTCTCATGGTCTCTCATACATGATGACAAGATGGGCTGCATATGTGCTATGACAGTGTCAGGATGATGTCTCCTAATGTTGAAGAAGCATTGGAACATCTGCAGAATCAAGTCATCACACTCAAGGTCAAACATGATGACATAAGTCTTGATTGTGGCCATACTCCATAAAATCTCAAGCTTCTTCTCGAAGGTAGAGCCTGCACTGTTGTCCAAATCCTGGACAGTCTCTACTATCAATCTCATAATCCTCCTCATAACATCATCACTGTATGGAGCTATAGGTGCAGTCAACTTCATGATGTTACTGAGGAATGATGCAACTGGAAGTATGACCCCCTCACATGGTTCCTCCAATAATTTGGGTTGTATAAGAGCAAACATTGCTGGTTTTAGAGCCCAAATCAGTTTTTGCCCTTCTTCTTGGAATATTTTGGGCAGAAGTTCATTAAGATCATCTAGTTTGGACATAACTCTCCATGTCATCTTCATGTGTTTCAAATCTGTCCCAAGTGCAAAAATTCTCTGACCAATCCCCAATTCTTCGTGCAACTCTTTTGGCTGTCCTTTTTGAAGGATGGCAAAAATTCCTCTTGAAAAAGATTTGTTGTTTGGTTTTGTTTTCTGGTCTTATGATGCATGGTGGTTCAAGGAACCAACCTTTATGCTGTTTAGGAATCCCTCCATGGTTCAACCAATGATATGATCACTGTTTTTCTAAGTTTTTATAGTGATGTGGGTGACTGTCCATAATTTTTCTTCGAGAATAGTTCATACAATATTACTACAACTTTGACTACTTAGCTTTGTGCAATTGAAAATATTTTAACTCAGATAAATGAACAGAGAAAATGGAACCTAGGTATTAGTTGATTCAGTAGTTTAGCGCAACCTCCTTAAGAAACTTCACCCACTTCCAATGGCTATTCCGAACGTTACTGTGTGAATCCCATATTTGACCTCTCCAGAGCAGAATTACTATGCCTTCGATATTGGCTGCTATCGGCCTTGCACAATGCTAATCTTGACACCAACATCTGTATGGCTCTCCTGGTATCTGGGGAATGTACTTTAAGAGTCGTCGCTACATAAGTTTCTCAAAATTGGTCTAGTACTGTGCCCTCCTCCCAAAAATTTCAATTGACTCCCTTGTATGCTTTTATGTCGCACAGTGAATTGGTGCACACTCATGCGTCAAGAAAGAAGAAAAAAAAAAAAACCTTGGCATATCCCCAAATGCCTATTCAGTCTCCTTAGATATACTGCTACAGGAGCAAGAATATATCTTTGTTGAAAATTCAAATATGGAGCACAATTACCTCCAACAAAAAAAAATATGGACCCTTGTGGATGAACAAAGATCACTATTCTTTTTGAAGGAAAATTCGATTTATTTGCTACACAGGAAAATTAATATTTTCGGGCTACCATCCATAAAGATCAGGTTGAGGGAGATTACGCTAGGGAATTCAGTGATCTCTGCATGTCATGTAATAACATGCACACCTATAGTTTTTCACAGATTTCAACAAGGAATTAAGCCTTGGAGAAAATTTTGGTAAGGTATCTAACAAATTTATGAGTAGTTATTTTACTCAGTCTTCAAGAACTTGATTGCTGGAAATTTCTGTAGCTTAAACTTCATAATCGACCCTTAGAATGAGAAAATGTGGCTCCAGGGGAACTCGTTCATAGAGATACAGTTTTCGCCTCCGTTGCGTGGAGGCACGGTGACTGTGCGTTGACATCACACAGCTCGACGTCACCTTATTCCCACGTCTTGGTGCTCGCTTGAACCACAAATTTCGTCCGAAGATAACCTTCGTTCGACCTCGTAGATTGATCAACGACCCTTTCTGTGCACAACTTGAAAGAAGTATGACCCGTGAGTTAAAATTACTTTTCGTAGGCAATTAGACTCTTTGTTACACATTTTTCGTCTTGTGCCATGACCATTCGTTTACAGGAGCTCGACCTTCAATATACGTTGATGATTAGTGCCGCGACTTGCTCTGCCGTCTGTACATAACCTTGTCATAGCTCCTTCACAACCGATTTTGAATGGTGACCATCCCTCGTGGCTCACATGGCCATGACTCTGTTTCCAGATGCTGTGATTATGAGGTGGCCTATCCACGACTCTGCCATACTCGACTGTGTAAATAATTTGTCCCTAATTAACCTTTGGTTTCTTCAATTTTAACGTGGTCTCCTGCAAAAATTATTGGATGGAAATATATATTTATATATATATTTTTATAAGATTGGGCCCACCTTTAAAATGCAAAAGTCCCCATAAAATTTATCCCGTCAGCAAACCACTTCGGCTTTTTGGCTGAAGGCTGCTTAGAGAGACGTCTCTTGCTATTTTAATCTCACCCCCTTGTAAATTTTGATGAAAACCTGTCATGAAATGTTACGTCCCGATTTCCCTTCACAACATCAAATTTGTCCGATCATTATAATGTCTGCAATAATTTGGGAAGAAATTTGGTAAAATTCGCAAACAATGATGAGCTTGATAAACCCTTGATCGTCTTCTCCATTAAAACCCTTGAATCGATCTCAAAAATATTTGAAATCCTTAAATCTGAAAACCCGTGGATGAGCCAAGACCAAGGCTCTGATACCACTGTAATATCCTCAAGTGGGATATTTTACTAAATTTGCATAAATTTACTGAATTCCCAAAATATGCCATAAAATCAACATGCATTTAACAGAAGATTGTAAAATTAAACACATAAACACTGCAATCCAATACCACATAGAACAGGAAGAATCTCAGATTTTATTATAAATAATAACGATGTTTACATATAGATCTGACCCATAAAGAGCTGAGATGGAAAACTAGCCAACAATACAATCTACTGCACTGCTACACGGAAATGGCCTCCAAAACTGAACTGGTTCACTCTCCCTCCGACAAAAGCTACCACTGAATCCACCGAAGCACCTATTAAGGATCTGAATGATCCTCACTCCAATATCCCTGAAGCTCTGCGAAACTTCTGAATGAAGTCTCCTCAAAGAGAGTTGGGTTTCCATCCAACAGTCACAAATCACCCGAGGGTTTCCGTCCTGGGGCTACGGCTGAAGTAGAGAACCACATCTCAAACCTATCATACAATAAAATAATACGATCCCAATATATCCCTCAATTGCCTCCTCCATTTATTTTATAGATCTCTTGGAGCCTTCTAGAACATTATTTTATTATTATTTTATTCATGGTGCACTTTTCCCTCTTATTAAAATATTCCTTTTTAATGCAGAAAAGAGTAAATCGGCTACCATGTCTTCTCTGGTCACTGAAAATCATGCCCAAATGTCCCATCATGTAGGCATCCTCGTTCTGGTTCCAATGAGCTATTACACTAAGGTGTTCCATCATGCATTCCTCCTGGAATGCCACCTTGAGCGTAATCAGCTGAGATAAGCCCACAAATAACTCCAATTTCTGAAAGTTGTCGGAATGCACCGGAACGAAATCCAAACTACTCAGATGATGGAATATATCAAGAGAATGCCACTGGACACCATGGAAACTCCTCAAAACTCCTCCAAAAGCCCCTGAGCCCACTGATAGCACCAATTTGTACATGTGACCTGTCTGCTCCTAACTCTGGAAGTCCAACCTAACCTTGTCGTAGACGACACCAAAAAAAGGAATATTACCTTTCCTAAGCCATATGGCTTCACACGAAGTTGTGCTAGCTTCCATATACTTTGCCTCTGCTGAACTCAGTGCCACGGATTTATGTTTCCTATTGCACCAGGAATTCATTCCTGATCCCAGACTGAAACAGTACCCATTAGTACTCTTCCGATAAACTGAACTTCTAGCCCAATCTGCATCAGTAAAACCACTCAACCTGACATCATTGTCACGGGTGTACTTCAATCCAAGCATTATTTTCCCTCGAAGGTACCTGAATACATGTTTGGTTGCTGCCTAATGTGCCCTGTTCGGTTCCACCGTGAACTGACTTAAGGTATTAACAACATAACATATGTTTGGCCTTGTATTTACCAGATACATCAATGACCCTATGAGTTGTCTGTACAGCATAAGATCAGCTTCATCATCTTTGGACGTGTCGATTTTCCTCCAGTTGGTAATCATTGGAGTGGTCATGGGCCTACAATCCTCCATCTGAAATCTCTTCAGAATCTCTGTAGTGTATCTTCCTTGAACAAGGAAGATCTCCCCATTCTGCTGCCAAACTTCCAACCCCAGAAAATAGTGCATCTGTCCCAGATCCTTCATGCCAAATTATTCAGCTAAATTCTTCTTGCAATATGTGATGAGCCTTGATGATCTTGTCAAGAACAGATCATCCACATACAATACTAGTATCAATGGCTCACTCCCTACTCTCAGATAGTAGATATTGGGATCTGCATCACTCTTAATGAATCCCATCTTCTGCAGGTAGTTGTCAATCCGACCATCCCAGGCTCAGGGAGCTTGCTTCAATCCATATAATGCTTTCTTTAATCTGCACACATGAGTTTTCTGATCATGTGTCTCAAAGCCCTTCGGTTGTTCTATATACACTTTTTCTTCTATCACACCATTATAGAATGTCGTCTTGACTTCCATTTGGTGAATTTACCATCCCATATGCGCAGAAAAAGATATCATGGACCTGATAGATGTGTATCTGGCTACCGGGGCGAAAGTTTCTTCATAGTCTATTCCTTCCTTCTGAGCATACCCCTTAGCCACAAACTTGGATTTAAATTTCTTGATGCTGTCGTCTACAGCATACTTGATCTTGTAGATCCACCTAGATCCTACAACTGATCTTTCCTGCAGTCTGGGTACCACTTCTCAGACATAATTTGTCATGATGGAACTGTACTCTTCCACCATTGCATCAACCCGCACTTGGTGCTGAATTGTTTCCCGAAAACTAGAAGATTCTCCGACTTGAGCAACTAAGGCTTGATACCTCTCAAGCTGCTTACGTTGTCTCTTCTAATTTCGGGGAATTCTGACAAAATCCTCTGCATCCTTCAGAATCTATAGAAGTTCCCTGCTCGTTCTTCCATTTGTGGTGGGTGGATTTACTAGCTCTCCTTCTCGTGATCTTATGAATGATTTCTCCTCCATGAATTTCACATCTCTTCGCACCACTACTTTCCTGCTCTCAAGAATGTAGATGTGACAAGCCTTTTCATTCATGTTATATCCTACTAAATACCCCTTTTCAATAGTCATCTCTAAATTTTTCCTCTTCTCACTAGGTACATGACAGTATGTTACTGTTGAAGATCCTAAAGTTACTCACTTCGGGCTTGCTGCCAATAAAGACATTTTTTTGCCGTGATCTTTCCCAGTGTAGTGTGAGGAGTTCTGTTCTGAATGTAGACAGTTGTATTACACGCTTCAGCCTATAGAAATTTGGGCATGTCTTGATCATACAGCATAGCTCTGGTTGCTTCAACAATTGTCTGGTTATTCCTTTCTGCCACTCCATTCTCTTCCGAATTGTATGGAGTTGTTGATTTTCTTTTGATGCCATCCCTCGTGCAGAATCCGGTGAATCCTTTATCTATGTATTCACCTCCATTATCTGATCGCAATACCTTGATCTGCCTCCCGGTCAGATTTTCCACCAGAGCTTTAAACTCTTTAAATCTATTGAATATTTCATCCTTGGTCTTCAAGAAGTAGATCCAAGTTTTCCTGGAATGGTCATCAATGAAGGTGACAAAATATTCGGCACCACTAAGAGCTCTAGTGGAAATTGGCCTGCAGATATTTGAGTGTATTAGATCCAACACACCCTTGGCCCTATTGTTGCTTCTCTGATATGCTGCCATGGCATATTTCCCCAAGACACACCCCTTGCAAAACATCATCTCGTTTCGTACTCAGTTCTCGAACACCTGTGACAGTCTTCTAGAGAGTTCTCAACGCCCCATGATGCAAGTGCCCTATTCTTCTGTGCCATAGCTCATTCAGATTCATTTCATTTGTGCTGCCAACTAGTGCCATTGGGGAATCAAGCTGCAGCTTGTACAACTTGTTGCTTCTTACCCTGATTTGTGCCTTCTTCTTTCAACTGGGGTGCTTGACATAGACTCTATTACCAATAAAGTAAACATCATATCCTCAGTTTTGAAGCTGTGACACTGAGAGTAGATTCATCCCCAAACCCGACACATGTAGTACATTAGTGGTCCAGATTCTGTTCCCTGCCTCTGTCTGAAAAAATACGATACCTCTCCCAATGGGAGTGCACTTTGCTTTGGTTATTTTGAAATTCATTCGTTCCTCTTGGTAGTCAGAAAAACAGTCCCATACTCTCGCCATGTGAGCAGAGGCTCCGTTTTCAATATACCAGACATTTGAGGATGTAGTGCTTGATACACAAGCAAAATCTTCCTATAGTCTAGATGCCAATACAGATACATCGTGATCCTTCTATTCTATCGTGCTTCTTCCCCCTTCCAGAGAACTGCGTGAACTCTTCTACGTTGTTGCTGCAACAGTAGATCTTCGTTCACTGATAGATGCCCCCTCTCTATTATTCATCTCTAGATTTGATACCATGTGAAAATTACAAACAGTTGCAGTGGTAGATTTATTTCTCCTATCTTATTATTTCAATAAGTTATTATTTAGAAATATTCCAACAAATATCGAAATAAATACTACTGCAACATTCACAGTTATACATGCAGAGAAATAAACAGTAGAGGACATAAGCACAAGAATCAATCACATGTACACAATTATTTTTGGACAATTGTCCCTAGAAAAACCCAATGTGGGAAAATTGGTGCAACAAATGAGGGTTTTATTAATTCTTCAACAAATGATATCTTTACAGGGAAAAATATTTGACAGATAAATTATGAACCACCTGAGACTGAATATCCAGCTTACTTGGACAATTTTCTGACACCTATAATAGCCCCTGTAAGCCCTTGCGTTAGTCTGCGTGATTCTCTGAGCAGTCCCAGCGCTAGACTACGTAAATTTGCGTGGAGACTGCATGGGGTCTCTGCGCTGCAGCCTCAAGCTACCTCCAGTGACTCATTGTTGCTCTCTGACCTTGATCTCGATCACCCCTAACCTCCTCCTTCTACTCCTGCAAATTATCGCCCTGCAAAACTCCCACTGAGATTGGATTCTACATCATAATGGATCTCCTTCGGGTACTGAGTGTGTGCCTGGTTTATTTTCCAAGTGACCCTCAAGCCTTCTTTTATAATCTTCCTATTGGAGAACAAACGGCCCAGATTAAAATATTAATCAATGGCTAAGATTAAATCTTGACTTGATCCATGTTTTATAGAAGATTCACACTCTGACTTATTAATACCCTTTAATTATTTCATTTCCCTAAGTTTGGACTTAGGGTCTCCATTAAAATAATTAATTATTTTAATAAGTCTTGAACCAAGTGGAATTTCCACAAACTATTTATGGGTTTTATGGAATGCTGTTGTCCAAGCCTCCCTGCAAATGTTGAGACTTGGAACACTTTCAGATGCTACAAAAATCAACAGCTCTAATTTTCTCCACTTCTTCTCTTCTGTCTTCTTGTTGCTTGCTAGTTAAATCTTCATCTAGGAAGAAGTGTGAGCCCATTCAAGAGTTTTTTTTTGCTTAAGAGATGATGATTCTCTTGCACACTTTCCATGATGACTTTATAGGTCTAGGTGTTACATAGCATTTTTTCACCGTCCCTGCAATCCCTTGCCCCACATATTAGAGGGTCTTTCTTGTGACCTGTGAGCAGTGTCATACTCTACAAACACCTTCTTTTCATCCTTCTGCATAAGGACATCATTTCTCCTGTTGAACATTTCCTCAGAAAGCCCATAAAACCTATGTTTTGGCATTGGCACGAGTATCCAGTTCACCCCTCACGCCAGTGTGGAGAATGTACACTAGAGGCCGTGCCAGCTGGTGCTTTGTCTCTTTGTTGTGCCCGCGCCAACCTTTTTGGGAATTTTTTTTAACAAATTAGAGGCGGAAGTCTACTTTAACCACCTCAGGGATGAGTCACAGCAAGTGGTTAAACTCGATAAGCCACGGATCTCTTCCTTTAGGTAGTGGTTTTTAGAAAATTCTTAGAGATAGGACTCCCCCCATGATTATAGGGATCCTAACCTCTCCTCCTTCCTCTATATAACCAAGCCTTCTCCCTTTACAAAAGCTAGCTGAACAGATAGCCACGAAGCTGAACTTGGAGAAGAGATACTTTAGCCGAGTAATCGCTATCGAGGAGGTAGAACTAGGGAGAATCCTGTAGAGAGAGCCCCGTCTGAATTCCCGACGACCTTTGTGAGACGCGCTCCAATGGAACCCTGTTGGAGGAGACCGCAACGTCGAAGCATGGTTGTACTCTTCCTTCCTTTTAATAATATACTCGACTATGGTATTGGTTCCATATTTGTGTTGTGTCTATTGATGCATTGATTTAGTCTTCTTCGACTGACTGATAGTTACAGATGCAAAATAGTATGTTGTATATCGTCTTTGTTTCTTGTGTATGTCTAGGTATCCGAGCATGAGAACGAGCGAATTATGATATGTCGAACCAGGAGCGAGAGGTAGGCACTCTTTCGACGACAACAACAGCGCAGTATATACAGTAAGTTATCTATCGAATCTCCGTTCATCCATTAATTGGGAATTGATATCATAGCGTGTCTTGTTTGTGGCTAGACCCACTCTAGGGCTAGTGGGATCGCCTCTGTTCGCAGAGGGGATTTACCTCACCAACACTAGGTATATATAAACTTCTACTCTAAGCTAAATAATTTTCAATATATATATATATTGAAAATTATTTAGCTTAGAGTAGAAGTTTATATATACCTAGACCTATAAAAGTCATCATGGAAAGTGTGCAAGAGAAACATCATCTCTTAAGCAAAAGAAAACTCTTGAGTATATCCCATCCTATAAAAAATTAGGTTATAATTTTTTGTTTTTACTGGTACTTTTTGGAAGCTTTTCCGATGTATTTTTCCAGTCTAATTTCTCTAAAATCCGGCTGGAATTTATTGAAATCATAAATTTGATGGGTAACCTGTGCACAATAGAAGTACCCTAGGGGTTTTCGAGGGTGTTAAATCCATATATAAAATCAAAAAACTAGTTTAAATAACACAAATCAAAGACATCTTAGTTTATTAGGCAAACTTAATCTTAGACATCAAGCTTGATATAAATAAAAATGGGTTTACAAATTTTTTCCCTATAAAACAAATGGTGAAGTGTATTTTAATACATGGTTTCTTAAAAATTTAACTTTTTATTATCGTAATTTATTTAAATTTGTTTTTTAAATAAGTGTTTAAATGAAAATAATTTATTTTTCAATAATAAATATGATAAAAATAATAAAAAAACTCAACTTTTTTTGGTTTATCAAGTTGTTTGTGATTTTTCAGGCTTAACATAAGGTTTCTCTCACGGGCATCTAGTGAGTCAAAGTCACTAGGGGATCACTTGGCCTAATCCATACCCTAAACTCACTAGATTTTAACATGTCTCATCCCTCTAGCAATGGCTCAAGAGCCTCGGTGAAGCCCATCCTCAACGGATTGTGCTAGTGAGACTTGACACCAAAAAATCAACTTAAAATACATATTTTTTTTAGATTTTAATTTTATATATACTTGAAAAATGTTATTAATAATTAACTTATTTTTAAATGAATTTAAACTAGCAATTGCACCACGTGTTGCAAAAGAAACGCCGTAAGGCAATATCATAGGAAAGAGTAGCCTAGAAAAAATAAGATGTTGCAGAGAACAAGCCATTATGAAGGAATGAAAGGGAAATTTTGCTTGAGGTTTCAAAGATATTGATGATAAGAGTTATCAACCAGAAATTTTTGTTATATATTTTGAAATAGGTAATTGGGGGTGAAAAATATATGTAAACCAACATAATATGTTCACATATATACAAATTTTTTTATAGATATTGAAATAGGAAATTGGGGGTGAAAATCCTTTGGTGATTAATAATCCTATGAAACAAGCATGTAACCCAAATAAGATATTTTAAATACATTCAAGTACAATCTATCTAGCATAGATGTAAATAAAGAGATTTTTTATTAACAAAAATAGAGTTTACTCCAAATTCATCTACATATCCGAGCGCCAATTGCATGCTTATCAGAAATTGTATATGAAGAACATGAATAGTTTTGGTATACAAGAAAGTGAATGTCATTTTTTAATATGGAGACATTTTTGGAAGGAGATATTGTTCTTTATGTTATGGTTTATTTTCTTAACTCCAAACTTGGCTTATTCTTTCTCTATATACATAAGAAAAAAAAATACAAAGTAAATTCACAAATTTAAGTTATAGTTTTATATTTTATAGTTACAAATCTAGTTTCTTATTAAAATATTTTACACATCCTAGGTTATTCTAAATTGATCAAGAGTATAGAATTTTTAGGGTGGTGTTCTATGTGCACTAAAATTCCCACGAGGTCCATCACTATGTATGGGGTTCATTGCAACCTTGGATATATTATGTGATTTGTTGTGATTTTTTGCTTGTGGCTACAACTTAGTTTTCATTTTCACCTAGTTATCATGATTCAAAACTTTGTTATAATCTTAGATCCTTATAGCATTATATATATTATGTGAGCTAATGTGATGTTTTGTTTCTCACAATGGTTCAAAAATCATTTATTATACCACAATATTGACTTTCTTGTTGTCTATTTTGTTTATGAACCCTTTAAAAAAACCAGAGGAACATTTGATTTTATAGTGTGATCTCCCCAGCATGGGTGGGGGTTTCAAAAATTGGAGAGTAAATTGACTGGTTATTGTTAGAATTGTTGTATAAGATGGGAAATTTGGATGGTTTTTAGACAATATGGATGTCATAATAGATATCTTTTTTTAATCTTTTAGTGTCTCTGGCCACCATGCATCTAATAAGATCCATTTCAACTGAGAACGTCAATACATCACTGTGCAAATGATAACTTGTGGCATCTATAGCCATTTTCTTTGATTGTGGATCAAGTTATAAACTAATAACTTGTGAAATCCCTAGCCATTTTCTTTGGTTGTGGATCAAGTTATAAACTAGAATATACTCTCTCTTGAGAAGACTCTACATTATATATTGGATGGAGGGAAAGGTTATGATAAAAATTGTACAAAAAACGCCTTAAGGTTGTCTCAACTTACTCTATTGTTAATCACATAGTGTCAATTTTGTAAACCTATAATCTACAGTAAGGACTGAGTGGGTTTTTTCTTTTGTAAGTTTTGTTTGGAATTGAAAAAAAATAAAAATAAAAATTAATTAAAATAAATTATAAATGCTAAAATTACGTAGTGAGAAACTTTGTTTAAAATTTAAGAATAAAAAGTTGAGTAAGTTTGACATCATATAATATGAAAATTATTTATGATTATAAATTAAAAAGCATCTAAGATTTTTTAGTTACAATTAGGTAATTAAAGATATGTATATAGTTTTTTTTAATGGAAGAAAATTGATATTCATTAACAAAAAAAATAAATCTAAAAGAGTATTTATGTAGTTACAAACTGTTATGTAGTTACAAACTATTACAATTAAGTAATTAAAGGTAAATTTAGTGTTATTTAAGAAATGAGAATTATGAACATACTTCATTATTGCTCAAGATAAATCATGTGATGTGAAATAATTTGGAAATTTAAAAAAGATCACATATATTAAAAAAATTCATTATTAATTAAAAAATTTATATATTAAGAAATACTACCTTAAGAAAATTTTTATTAGTTTAATTTTTATATATTAAGAAATACTACTTATGAATAATAAAATAGTTGTAACATAAATAATATATAACAAAAAAAAACCCATGTATTTTTGGAATAATAAAATAGTTGTAACAAAAATAATATAGAACAAGAAAAACTATGTATATTTGGATGTATGAAAATTTAGATTCATTTTGTTAAGTGAAATTTTAAAAGATTTATTAGTTTAGATCTATATTATTGATGAGAGGGATCAACGAGGTTTGCATATCAAGACATTTGATCCCTCTTGGCTATTGGTAGATCCAGAATTAGACTATCTTAATTTCCCCCTTTAGATAAACTACATTCCACATAAATACCATGGGTTGTTTTTCTAATTTAGTATTATTTTATTTTATTATCTTTATTTTTTATTTGACCTAGTTAAAGTGTTCATTGCATTATGTCAATCTTTTTATTTAATTTACTTTTATTTTTATTTTTGTGTCCAAAACCTAAATTCAATTTAATTTACAAAAAAAAAAAAACAAAACAAAACACTTACTTTTACTTGTGGATCTAATGGCCTAAAACATTTCTAGTTTATATCTATATTATTGATGAGAGAGATTAATGAGGTTTGCATATCAAGACATTTGATCCCTCTTGGCTATTGGAAGATCCAGAGTTAGGCCATCTTAATTTCTTCCTTTAGATAAACTGCATTCCACATGAATACCATGGGTCAATACCATGGGTTGTTTTTATAGTTTAGTATTATTTTTATTTTTTATTTGACCTAGTTAAAATGTCCATTACATTATGTCAAACTTTTTATTTAATTTACTTTTATTTTTATTTTCCTTTAATTTGACAAAGTCACCAAAATCTAAATTCAATTTAACTTATTAAAAAAAAAAAAAACTAACATTATAAAAAACATATATAAAACTTTTACTTGTGGATCTAATGGCCTAAAACATTTCAATGGTCTAAATTTGATCCAATGTCTCCGACATAGACACAGTGTGATTTAGGGTACAATGTAATAATTAAAATTTAATCTAAAATTATAATTATAATTCAAGTTTAATTTTATATATACTTGAATAATGTTATTAAAGATTCAATTTAACTTGTCCACAGGATCTTTTGCAAAGACACTTTTTGATGTG
Organism: Pinus albicaulis; assembly: GCA_034641835.2. NCBI lineage: Eukaryota > Viridiplantae > Streptophyta > Pinopsida > Pinales > Pinaceae > Pinus > Pinus albicaulis. Next base: position 1,059,674,659 of record CM076578.1, read on the forward strand.
ATTTACTAGTTCAATTCCCTGTTCTATCAAGTTTGACCAAACTATAAAAAAATCAATTTAATTTTATATAATTTTAAATAATTAAAATTAATTAAAATTTTATTTAAAATTCTAACTAAGTATTGAAATGAAAACTTGTTATATATATAGATTTTATTAAAAATTTTAAAATGCTAACTCTATCTTTTTCATTAAAACACTTAATCAAAGTTTATAATATTTTAAGCGTGTAAATATATGACAAAGAATAGAGATAATAGATTATAAATAATAATAAGTGAACTCAAAGAAAAATTATATATATATATATTTTTTTTTTTTTAATTTCTGGAATTTAAGTTTATGTCATCCATCATATAAATTAGCAAAATTCTTTCGGTAATAATCACATGAAATGGAACGTGGTCGACGCGTTTTGAACCAACTAATGTGGTTTATCATTAGGACTATGTGAGAGATCAGATCCAGACATTAAGTATAAATAGATGTAGAAATGGCTCAAGTAACCGTTAGGATAACGGCTAATTTGACTTTGAAAAAATAATAATTATTTATTTATTTAATTAATTTTTATTTATTTATTATTATTATTATTATTAATATATTTATACAACTAATTACCGAAAGAATTTTGCTAATTTAAATTTTTTTATTTTAAATTGACAGTACATTATATATATATATATACTTACTTACTTACATTGTTTATTTAAAAGAAATTGAAACCAGAACTTCACAAAGTCTTTACACTAAAATCAAATTGTCTTAGTATTATTATGACTGTCTTAGTATTATTGTCTTAGTATTATTATTATGACTGTCTTCTTATTATAGATTCTCTTTGAAGCTCCTAAACATAGGCTTTGAACAATTTTTTGTCTAGTAATTTTTTTTTTCAAAAAATCAAGTTGTTAGGATGTTTTAATAGTTTTTTTTTTTTTTTATGGTGTAAATAGATTCAACACCATAAAAAAAAAAACTCTTGGAAAACCCAAAATCCTAAAGTTTAACAATGATAACCCAGATTTTCAAAAATTCTTACTAAATTTTTTTATAACCTTACCAAAATTTCGAAATTACTTTATAAATTTTTTGAACCACCCACCCTCTTAAAAGTTATAAATTTAAATTTTATTGATATTTTTATACCACTTTCATATTGTCATGGTAAAGTGGTGCCCTATTTGTGACACTGAAACCTCCCATTTTGAAAGATAAAACCAATAAAAAAAATGATTGACAATCATCGACACCAATTTCTGTAAATCATATCACTGATGTCACATTAAAAAGTTTGAATACATAATTCAGCACCAAAGAAAGGAAAGCGACTGACTGTACAGATGGCGGAATGTGTGTTTGACCAATTAAAAAAATACATAATTTCACACAAATAAAAAATGGCTAACTATACGGATGTCAGAATTGACACATAAAATGTGGGTCCCTCTGATAACGATGGTCGTTAAGCACGGAAAAGAAGTAACTTGTTATTGGGCATTAAATAAGCGGGGCTGTGTATGCTTACCGTTGAATTTTGACAGTAGTGGGCATATACAACCCCACTCACCTCACTCATTTAATGCCAGCGGGGCTGTGTATGCTTATCGTTGAATTTTGACAGTTATTTAGTAGTGGGCATATACAACCACACTCACCCCACTCATTTAATGCCCAATATGAAGCTATTTATTTGTTGAGAAACGTTCAGGGCGTTAATCATGACATCTCACGATAGCTATGGTAACCCAAAAATCGAGAGACAAATATGGAACGTCCAATGGATCAGAATTTTTTCTAGAAACAGAAAACAATCATTCCCCAGAGTGCCTACAATAAGGGAGAGGGAAAAAATAGTCATGTATTTCAACTTGGATTGAATTTGATGAACAAATTGTTTATTACCAAGTACTCAATATTTTTTTCTTAAAAAAATTAAAATTACAATAACCATAAAATTTGAAATACTTTTTTATTAAAAAATTTAAGCTAGCATTAAAATAGTAGTAATCATGCAATTTGAGAAGTGTTTCAAATTAGAAATTCCCATCTTACTTTAAATTTGACAAGTAATTTCACCAACCAACTAAATACTTTATAATGGGCTTTTAAAAGTCTTTCTCATGACTTTGATATTTATTTTTATTTGCAAATTATGAGTTATATATATGTTTTAATTAATTTGTATTTATACTTTTAACAATGATATATATTAAATATAATTTTCAAATAATATATATATATATATATATATATATATATATATATATTATCAATTTACATTTATAAAATGTAAGTAATTTAATAAATTTAATCACAATATTTTATTACATAGTGATCATGAAAAATATTTTTATTTTTTTAACTAAATTTCGAACATATACTTGATATTTATCTTTTTTTATTAGCTGACTCACTAAAATTTGAACCTTGAATTTTAGGTTTACATTATGATGATGATGATGATGGTTAGCGTCTTGAGACCAAATTTCGGTCTATCGGACATATAATTTCTTAGTTCTTAATTGTCTGGCTTCTGGTCTTTCTTGGCCAGATTGGTGTTGTAGCTTTCTTTTTCTTCTCTACGGTCTTCCAACTTCCTTTATCTTGCACCTCCTTCATCTCTTCTGATTCTTGGGATACTGGTGTCTTATTTTCGGGATTTGAGAGATCTTCTTTGGTGCTAAATGAAGATTTCTTTTGTGCGGTATTAGAATCCTCATAATTGTTGATGCTTGAGAGGCTGTCTAGTTTGTTTTTTTGTTGTTGGGCGGGACTTTCCTCCTGCTTCTCTTGAGGGTTGTTTCTTTCTTGCCTGATTTCTTGGGATTTAGAGTTTTATGGAGAGTATTCTTCCTTGTTTCTTTTGTGCTCCTTCCCACCATGTAGATCTATAGTGATTCTTTCTAGCAAGAATAATAAAAACATTAATTTTATTAACAATTTTAATTGAAATTGTTAAAAAAATATATATATATATATATAAAGAGAGTTGTTTTGATGTAATCAAAACATTAATTTCATTAAAATTGAATCACATCCCAACAAAGCCCTTTGCATGTGATCAAGGGCATATGTTCTATTTATTCATTTTGATATTATTTAACTATAAAATACTATTAATATTTATATAATTTTAATTTTAACAAGGATTACCATATATATAATATATATAATATTTTTTCAATTGTTTTGTGACAACTCGCTTAAGTGCAAACTAATTATTATGATATTTTGTTTTAAAAAAGACTAAACATTCATTTTTTTTTTTAAACAAGACTATGAATGATAAACATAAATTAATTATGTTTCTTTTTTTTGAAATAAAATTTAAATATGGAATTGTGATTCCATAAAAATTTAAAAAGACTGATGATAAAAGTATTCCAATAACTGAGAAGTGGTTGAACAAAAAATAGTTACCGTCCTCTCGGGATAAAAGCACATCCCAGTGAGGAAAAGGGGTTATGTTCTATGACGAAGGAGAGGTAGGAAGAGAGTGAACATTCTTGAGTTGGTGGTGACCAGTGGAAATACTCAGCATTCCTAATTCTTGGAAAAGAAGAGTACTGGACTAGGGGTCCCGAGGTCTCTTCAGGAAAAATCTGTCAACCTACTCATCTCAGGTGTGGAGCATGAGCGGATATGAGGACGTAATTGCCTCTCTCATGGTAGGGAGGACATCATCAGCAAGTTTGAAACGAGATAAATAACATACTGCAGAAAATAGTAAGAACTGGAACTGTTGTGTAGACATAATATTTTTAATACATAAAATGTTTCTTAAATTATCAGAATGAAGATCTATAAAGAGTGAAAGTTTTAGATATGTATTTATCTGTATTTCTTTGAGTAATCCAAAAGTCATTGTAGTACCATTAAATTATATAGACCGTGTGAGAAGCTACTTTTAAGGAAGTTATGGTTTGAATTCAAGAAGATGTAGTGCTTACATTATCAAGCAAAACAAACTAGAAAACCCTCTACAGGTAGTAAAAACCAAAGAATTGTTAGTTCAGGGTCGTCCGTGGTCGAAACTCTGGACGTCGAACTGGTCGTAATTTGTAAATCTATGATATACTCAGGCAATACAGTTATAGGAGAACAACTCTAGCATTTATATGGTCTGGACATCTCTAATAAACTAAAAGAAATAATACAGATTATTGTTCCTAATAGAAGAATGAAAACCTTTGTTTGACGCGCAATATATATACATAGAAATTCAGAGATAGCATGCGCAATAAAAACCCATAAATATAATCGCCATTATAGATATAATTCATATCGAAAGTAAATCTCTGCAAAACTCATGTATAAACAGGAAAACTAAATATTGTTCGGGCTAGAGAGGTAACGAGTCTATTCTAAAATGATACGAAGACTCTAGTAAAGAAAACAAAAACCATATTTATACACATTCAAGATGAAACGACCTTTTCTGTCATTGCTAATCCAAAGGGGTAAAACCATACTAAAAAGAAAGGTTGAATGAGTTATCATTCGAACATGCAGGAGATCCAAATAATTGTTAGTAAAGAGGCAAATAAACTTTCAGACAAAGATTCATATATATCAAAAATATTGTGCATAGCGAAATTTCTCCTCTTAGGTCTGGGTCATGAATTCGACAATGGCTAGGAGAAGCATATAGTTACAACAAGATTCCAAAAATGCAGGCAAGGTTCCAAGCAAGGCAGAGCCCTCAAACTCAATAGGAATTGACACAAACAGTAATATTGCCAAAAAAAAAAAAAAAAAAAACCTAAATCTAGAGCTCACGATGTCGCGAAACCCTCGAAGCTAGAATTGGGCTTCTCTTCGACAAATTTTAAACCCTATGGAGAAACTGGTACCTGTTGGGCAAACAACAGAAGTCGGGAATTGCAAACAAAGCACCTCAAGGAGCGTAAATCACCGTGTATAAACCCTTGACAGTCGAACAACGTGTTTACCTGTTCAAACCAAGACAATAAACATTACGATAGAACCATACCTTTGAGCTTGCGGAGCAAGGGGAAACACTAAAGAAAATACAAAGTAGAGATTGCTATACCTGTGTATAACATCTCCCACAGGCTGTGAAGGTAACGATGCGAAGAGCAATAGAAGAGTAAGTCTATGACAATGGATGAGAGATATAAAAGTAGTGAGTACATGAACATAGAACTTAACAAATGTTTGGCTTACCTGCCACAGTGAGAGGGAACCTCAGAGGGAATTCGACAAGAGAAGCTGGAGAATGCATAGCAGCGAAGTGAGCACCCAAAACCTGTAGGAATTCGAAAGACATATATAAACTATAATTTTTTGCAGTCCTGAGCGCATAGAAAAAGGTGCAAAGCCACTGCTAGCCCCTGTGAAAACAATAACATGAAGGGTATATGCAACTTAACGATGAGCTCAACAATATCATAAGGGCTAAGCCAAAATATGTGAATGTAATGGCTATACCTGGTTCAAGTTGCGCCATGGCAAGTAGGATTGAACTGGAGCAAAGGATTGTCGGTCGATAGAGTTCGGGCCGCGGCGGAGTTTAGAGGAGCAACGCGACAGAACTCACAACGTGAAAATGAAAGAATTGGTTAGGGTTTGCAGTGGTCGATGCCCTAAACGGGTACATCAATAATCTCCATCGTAGTTCCTAACTCTTCAAATCTAACAACGAACAACCGGACAGATGTCCACATGCGATATAAAGTCCCTGATGTAGGTACATAATAGTGAATCCAACTTATGACACAATCCTTCGACGGAACTTAATAAACCATGGATTTTTAAAGATATGCCATTATCGCATCATCCTCACAAAGCGTTAATCATATGTGGTACGAGTATTAATATCACACAATTAATCAAATTAAGCTCACAAGTGTCATGCACATAGAGACAAAACAACTATCTTAGGGTATGGAGGATTAACCAAGATGATATAATATTTATATAGTTTTACTTGTGTGCTCGCAATCATAGTTTTAATTTGTATGTCCGTATTAATATTATGGAGCTATGGGTATAATATAATAAGTGTTATTTTTTTAATTTTTATTTATTACTGTGATGCATGTTACAAGTGGTATCAGAGCAACGTTCATACAATGGGACCCAATGGGTCACCTAACGTGATAAACTGTTGTGTGTAAATGGCGCACAGAAAAAGAAATAACATAGTAGAAGACAAAATGAGGAGGGGATCGACACAACAAACACTCCAGAATGTAGGGGAACCTGCACCCCAGTCCCATCCAGTAATGAATCCGGAAATGTGGATTCATCTGAGTGTAGATCAGCACTAGCAGACCTGTAGACTGTTGGAAGAACAACAACATCAAACCAGTATATTACTAAGCACTGTGCAGAATTTACAGGAAGAATTGGTCGGGGTTAGGAGTGATAATGAGCGATTGATGCAAGAGTATGAAAGGATACTCAAAATACTTTCTGATAAACATAATCAAGGAGTGTTACAACCCAGTCCTGACAGATTTACACATGAAGAAAATGAACGAAAATCTAAGGAACAAACCAATGACGGAGTGGAAAGAATCCATTCACAACGAAGTAACAAGAATAGAAATTATTATGAGGGTGAGTCTCGTAATGTGTCAGAACAACAAGAAATTAAGAAACAAAAAGTGGAACTACAAGGTGAGTTCTGAAAGATAAAACCTCCTATGTTTGATGGAGAAGTGGAGGAGGTGGTTGAAGTGTGGTTGTTTAATATGAACAAATACTTTCAATTTTATGAGTATAGCAGCAATCTTAAAGCCAAGTTGGTCATCTATCAGTTGAGAGAAAAGGCCACCATGTGGTAGGAGGAAGTCAAGAATGTCCGCAGCATTGAAGACCAGGACGTGACATGGGATGCATTTCAACAATACTTCAAGGACAAGTATCTAACAGAACGTTTCTATGACGAAAATTCCAGATAATTCCATGATTTGAGGTTGGTTCAAATGACAATGGATGAATACATAACCAATTTCACTTCCTTATTAAGATACGTTCTTTATTTAAGGTATGAAAAGGCTAAGGTTCAGCAGTTCTTGAGTATTTTTTCGACCCACATGAAAGAATTGAGTTCGTGAATCCAAGGACCATGGATGAAGCAATTCGAAAAGCGAGAATGTGTTACTAGCAATCTAAGGAAAAAAGATAAATAGGCAAAAATTGGCAGCCAAGAAAAGGGCAAAAAAGTAGTTCAAATTTCAAAAATGATAGGACCAATAACTTTAAGAATTCTGGAAGAAATTTAGTGAGCCAACAGTTCAGAAGAAACTATCAAAGAACCTGGTGGCCTATGGAAGAAAAGCCTACAAAGGCTTCCAGCAACCCAGAACTTAGACCAAACCAGAAACCACATCTAAAGTGTTGGGGGTGTGGTGAGGCTCACTACTATAAGAATCGCCCAAAGCAGGGAAGAAATGATACATTAGCCAATCTACAAGAAGCATCTACAATGGGTGATGTAGCCCATAACATACCCAGAATTAGTGCAGCTTTGGAGGATCCGCAGGCGGATTATCAACCAACAATGATAGAACTAGAAGGTAAGTTACTTTCACAACCTGTTTCTATTTTGGTTGACCCAGGTTCTAGTTTAAGTTATGTAAACCCCGAAATAGTACAAATCTATAAATTACAAAGTCTGAAATTCAAAAATCCCTGGTTGGTACAGGTAGCCATTAGGGAAAAAAGAAAAGTGTGTGCCAAAATTACAAACTATACACTGGAAATTGGAAACCAATAGTTAAATGTGGATCTGAATGTACTACCTTTAGTACCCTATGATGTATTACTCGGCATGGATTGGTTGGAGTGACACTAGACACTAGTAGGTTGTAAAGAGAAGATCATATATTATAGAATACAAGCTGGAACTCATCAAGAGATACAAGGAATCAAGAAACCATTACAGTTGTGTCCCATCACAGCCTCTCAAATGAGTAAGTGTATTAGAAAGGATGTTAGATATATGCCATTCAGGTGGGTTTTACTAATTCTAAGGAGAAGACCCTTATGATGGAAAACATACCAATTATACAAGGTTTCATGGACGTATTTCCAGAAGATGTACCAGGTTTACCTTCAAGAAGGGACATCGATTTCACTATTGAGTTGATGCCAGGATCATTACCAATTTCAATGGAACCATATCGAATGAGTGTACCAGAGCTAACTGAATTGAAAATGCATCTGCAAGATTTGTTGGAAAAAGGGTACATTCGACCGAGTGTGTCTCCTTGGGGAGCACCGGTGTTGTTTGTAAATAAAAAGGATGGAACCATGTGAATGTGCATCGACTATAGACAGCTCAATAAATTAACAATAAAAAATAAGTATCCATTGCCATGGATTGATGACCTGTTTGATCAGGTGAAGGGGGCCACTGTATTCTCGAAGATAGACTTAAGATCTGGGTATCACTAGATCTGAATTAAATATGAGGATATCTACAAGACTGTTTTTCGTACCCGATATGGGCATTGCGAGTTTGTGGTATTGCCGTTTGGTTTAACTAATGCACCAACAACGTTTATGAGGTTGATGCATGGCATATTTCACCCCTTTTTTGACAGATTTATTCTAATATTCATTGATGATATTTTAATTTATTCAAAAAGCATGGAAGAGCACAATGAGCACTAGAGGATAGTATTGGAGATGTTACGAAGACATGAGTTGTGTGCTAAGTTCAGCAAATGTGACTTTTTCAAAGAGAAGATCCAATATCTAGGCCATGTCATTTCCGTTGAAGGAATATCTGTCGATCCAAATAAAATTAAAACTATTATGGAATGGTGAGTACCCCAAAACGTGGTGGATATCCATTCCTTTATGGGGTTGGTTGGATACTATCGACGGTTCATTGAAGGATTCTCAAAGATTTCTTTTCCAATTTCCTCTTTACAGAGAAAGAGAAAAATATTTAAGTGGACTAGTGAGTGTCAGAATAGTTTCGATAAGTTGAAACATTTTCTAACCATTGCCCCGATGTTGAGGGTAGCCAACCCCAACAAATAATTTGAGGTCTATACCGATGCATGTAAGGAAGGAGTTGGGGAAATTTTATCACAAAAAGGAAGAGTGGCTGCCTATGAATCGAGAAAATTAAAGGAGCATGAACAACGATATTTGGCCTATGATTTAGAGCTGGCAACAGTAGTGCATGCACTCCAGGTATGGAGGCACTACATGCTAGGAAAAATATTTGTGTTAAAAATCGATCACAACAGCTAACCAGCTACTTTAAAAAAGCATATTTAAATGCTTGACAGGCAAGATGGAATGCCTTCCTAAGCGAATTTGATTTTGACATACAGCATGTGAAAGGCAAAGAAAATCGTGTGGCAGATTCTTTAAGCAGAAAAATGCATTGTGTTTACAAACTCTGCTATAATCATATCGAATGATAATTTTTAGATCAGATAAAAGAGGAAGCTGACAAGGATCCTGAATACCGATTTTTATGGCAGCAAGTGGAGGAAGCCAGAAGACAAGAAAAACCTTCTTACTATGGAATTAACAATGACCAATTATTAACCTTCAAAGGAAAGTTATATATCCCAAACCGAATGAGTTTGAAAGAGCTGATTATGGATGAGTATCATTGCAGTAATTTCTTAGGACACCTAGGATACCAGAAAATGATAACAACAATTAGAAAGGTCTATTTTTGCCATGGTATGCAAAGTACTTAAAAAATATTGCGGAGTACTTAAACAAATGTTTGAAGTGTCAACAGGTTAAGGTGGAGCATCAACACCCAGCCGAATTGTTGCAGCCCATACCAGTGCCTAAATGAAAGTGGGAATTTATATCCCTAGATTTTATTACTGGTTTACTAAGATAAAAAGGGCACAATGACTCCATTATGGTGCTAGTTGATAGATTGAGTAAAGTAGCACATTTCATACTCGTACAGTCTACTTACAAAACCGTGCAAATAGCAGATATCTTCATGAGAGATATTTTTAGACTACATGGCATTCCAAAGATTGTTATATCAGATAGAGATGTGAAGTTTACTTCAGCATTCTAGAAGGCCCTATTTACAGGTTTGGGAACCCAAATAAATTTCAACACCACTTATCATCTCCAAACGGATGGAAAAACTGAGCGGGTGAACCAAATCTTGGAAGATATGTTGCGCATGTACGTGATGAAGCAACCAACGAAATGGGAAGAGTATCTACATTTGGTAGAATTTGCATACAATAATGGTTATCAAGAGTCTCTTAAGATGAGCCCCTTTGAAGCTTTGTATGGGCGACAATGTCATACTCCCATTAACTGGAGCAGTCCCGAAACCAAGTTGATTCTTGGACCGGAAATTTTGGCTGAGATGGAGTCAGAAGCGAGAAAGATCAGACAAAATCTTAAAGCGGCTCAAGATCGGTAGAAAGTATACGCAGATAAAAAGAGAACTTACAGAGAATTTGAAGTGGGCGATCATGTGTATGTAAGGATTAAACCTAAGAAAAGGACACTAAGGTGGACCTCCTATGCCAAGTAGGCTCCCAGGTTTTGTAGACCTTTCCAGATATTGGAAAGGGTGGGACCTGTGGCTTACCGGTTGGCTTTACCTAGCCATATTCGGGTGCACAATGTGTTTCATGTGTCCTTACTAAAACGATACGTGCATGACCCAAAGCATGTAATCCATTAGCAAAGAATTCAAGTAGAGTAAGATTAAAAATCCTATCTTAAATACTAAGTTTTATGAGAATTTAATTCAAAGTATTGTTGAATGTAGGTAGAACCAGATGGCGAATTTCTAGTCGAACATCAACATATACTCGATCAGAGAGAAATCATGATCCGGAGGCGAGCCATCACCTACGTTAAAGTGCAGTGGAAGCACTTCAGCTCTGATGAGGCTACCTAGGAAGATGAAGGATTTGTTCGTGAGGCTTACCCATAATTATTTGTTGAGCTGGAATGAAACAACGAGGACGATGTTTACTTCCAGAGGGGGAAGTTATGACAGTTGGCATAAGTGAAAACTAGTTGTTATGTTATTTATTTTTAAAAGAGACTAAAAAATCATTTTTGTTGAGAACATGATTATGAATGAGGAACATGAATTAATTATGTTTTGTTAGAAATAAAATTTAATTATGGCATGATGGTTCCATAAAATTAAAAGAAGACCGATGATAAAAGTATTCCAAGAACTAAGTGTGGTTGAATAGAAAAAAATTAAAAATAGTTACCTTTCCTCTAGGAATAAAGGCACATCCTAGTGAGGAAAAGGGGTTTTGTTCTGTGACTGAGGAGAGAAAGGAAGAGAGTGATGATTATTGAGCTGGTGATGACCAGTGGAAACACTCAACATTCCTGAATCCTGGAAAAGAATAGTATTAGACTTGGGGTCTCGATGTCTCTTCCGGAATTCTGTCAACCTACTCATCTCAGGTGTGGAGCACGAGGGGGAGATGAGGACGTAATTGCCTCTCTCATGGTAGGGAGGACATCATCGGCGAGTTTGAAACGAGATAAGTAACAAACTGTAGAAAATAGTAAGAACTGGAACTGTTGTTTAGACAAAATATTTTTAATACAAAAAATGTTTCTTAAATTATCAGAATGAAGATCTTTACACAGTGAAAGTTTTAGATATGTATTTATTTGTATTTTTTTGAGTAATCCAGAAGTCACAGTAGTACCATTAAATTATATAGACTATGTGAGAAGCTACTTTTAAGGAAGTTATGGTTTGAATTCAAGAAGACGTAGTGCTTACATTATCAAGCAAAACAAACCAAAAAACCCTCTACATGAAGTAAAAACTAGAGAACTGTTAGTTCAGGGTCAATGGTCGAAACTCTGGACCCCGAACTGGTCATAATCTGTAAATCTATGATATACTCGGACATTAGAGTTATAGGAGAACAACTCCAACATTTAGATGGTCTAGACACCTCTAATAAACTGAAAGAAATAACATAGATTATTGTTCCTAATAGAAGATCGAAAACCTCTATCTGAAGCGCAATATATATACATAGAAATTCAGAGATAGCATGCGCAATAAAAACCTAGAAATATAATCACCATTGTAGATATAATTCATATCGAAAATAACTCTCTGCAAAACTCATGTATAAACATGAAAACTAAATATTGTTTGGCTAGAGAGGTCACAAGTCTATTCGAAAATGATACGAAGAATCTAGTAAAGAAAACAAAAACCATATTTATACACATTCAAGAGAAAACAACATTTTCTGCCATTGCTAATCCAAAGGGGTAAAACCATACTAAAAAGAAAGACTGAATGAGCTATCATTCGAACATGCAGAAGGTTCAAATAATCGTTCATAGTAAAGAGGGTCGTGAATTCGGCAATGGCTAAGAGAAGCATATAGTTACAACAATATTCCAAAAATGCAGGCAAGGTTCCAAGCAGGGCGGAGCCCTCGAACTCAATAGGAATTGACACAAACGACAATATGGCCATAACAAAAAAAACTAAATATAGAGTTCACGATGCCGTGAAATCCTCGAAGCTAGAACTGGGCTTCTCTTTGACAAATTTAAAACCCTATGGAGAAACAGGTACCTATTAGGAAAATGACATAAGTCGGGAATTGCAAACAAAGCACCTCAAGGAGAGGAAATCACCGTGTGTAAACCCTTGACAGTCGAACAATGCGTTTACCTGTTCAAACTGAGACAAGAAACATTATGATAGGACCATACCTCTGAGCTTGTGGAGTAAGGGGAAACACTAAAGAAAAGACAAAGTAAAGATTGCTATGCCTGTGTAGAACATCTCCTGCAAGCTGTGAAGGTAACGTTGCGAAGAGGAATGGAAGAGTAAGTCTATGGCAATGGATGAGAGGTATAAAAGTAGCGAGTACATGAACATAAAATTTAACAAATGCTTGGCTTACCTGCCACAGTGAGAGGGAACCTCAGAGAGAATTCGACAAGAGAAGATAGAGAACGCATAACAACAAAGTGAGCACCCAAAACCTGTAGGAATTCGAAAGACATATATAGACTAGAATTTCTTGCAGTCCTAAGAGCATAGCAAAAGGCACAAAGCCAATGCTAGCCCCTGCGAAAACAATACACGAAGGGTATATGCAACTTAAGGACGAGCTCAACAATATCGTAAGGGCTAAGCCAAAATATGTGAATGTAATGGTTATACCTGGTTCAAGTTGTGCCATGACAAACAAGATTGAACTGGAGCAAAGGATTGCCGGTTGACAGAGTTCGAGCTACGACGGAGTTGTAGAGGAGTAACGCGGCGGAACTCACAACGCGAAAATGAAAGAATTGGTTAGGGTTTGCGGTGGTAGATACCCTAAACAGGTACCACAATAATCTCCACCGTAGATCCTACTCTTCAAATCTAACGATGAACAACCAGATATATATCCACATGCGATATAAATTCCCTGATGCAGGTACATAACAGTGAATCCAACTTATGACACATAATCCTCCAATGGGACTTAATAAACCATGGATTAAATCAAACATACAGTTTAAAGACATGTCATTATCGCATCGTCCTCACAAAGCATTAATCATATGTGGTATGAGTATTAATATCACACAGTTAACCGCATTATGCTCACAAGTGTCATGCACACAGAGACAAAACAACTAGCTTAGGGTATGGAGGATTAACCAAGTTGATATAATATTTATATAGTTTTACTTGTGTGTTCGCAATCATAGTTTTAATTTGTATGTTTGTATTAATATTATGGAGCTATGGGTATAATATAGTAAGTGTTAATTTTTTTGTTTATTATTACTGTGATGCATGTTACATGTTTGATGACCTTGATTAGATCTAAACAAAACCCTTTGCATGTAATCAAGGCAGTTGGCTTTTGGAAAATGCAAAGGATTTTGGTTGCATGTGATCATTGATTTTTAATAAAAAGCATGAACAAAGTGATCAATGTCTTTAGGCATCGAACCTAATCTCATAAAAAATGTGCATCTACGTCTAACCAAATCCTATGAAAAATGTACATTTGCATCAAACCTAATGTGAAAAATGTGAAGAATTTTGGTTCATTGTGATAAAACCATTAATTTTATTATAAAAAATTAATAGCCTTGATTACATCTAAATAAATCTTGTGAATTTGAAATTCCCTGAAAAATGTGCATTTGCGTCTAATCAAATCCAGTGAAAAAAGTGTGTTTAATCAAATCTTTTGAAAAAAATATGTTTTGACTAAATGCATAGAAAAATATGAAGAGTTTTAATTTGAGGTAATACAAATTTTAATTTTATTCAAAAAAAATAAAAATAAATGGTCTTACCAAATCTCGGAAAAATTATACATTTGCATCTAACTAAATCCCTTGAAAAATGTGTATGTACATCTCACTAAATCCCATAAATACAAAAATGTGCATTTCACCAAATTCCAATCCCCAAAAAAACGTAAAGAATTTTCATTCCATCTAATTAAAAACAATAATTTTATTAACCATTTCAATCAAAATTCGTGAAAAAAAATATTAAATTTATATATATGTTTACATTGAGTGAACTTTAACCATGAACGACGTCGATTTTTCAAATTAAATAAATCTCTTATTGAATGTGTTAATTTAAAAAATATAGTAATATTTTTCAGTCGAACAAGGAAATAAAATAAAAATAAATAGACATTTTTCGCGGTTTTTTTTTGTTTCTGTCTCAGCTTTATTTATAATAACTATTTGAACTTGTCTATGGAGTTTCAGTAGAGTAGATGGAAATCGAAGGTTACTTATAGTATGCTTTCATTGCCTCCAGGATTTTAAAATATATTGGAGATTGAGAGAGAACTTGGAAGCTAACTTTTTTGGCCGCTGCGCTGTAATGCTTTGTGGTAACGGCAATTGTGTTTGATTATACAGGTGAGAGTCATGTGTTACAATTTTAGTTAAAACTACTTATGGTCTGTTCAGTTTTTTTGTTAATGATTTTGAAGATTTCTTGTTTGTCGAGAATTCGCAGAGTATGCTTCTACATGCCATCTCTTGTTCTGCCTGGTGTAGCTTTTAGGCTTCGTTTTTTTTTGCATTCATTATGGCTAAAATTCAGTAAGGCGTGCTGAATTCTCTGTCTGGAGTTCAGTTCAGTGAAGTTGTTGGTTGAAATCTACTTGGCATTTCCTCTCTGTTTAGTTTTTGTTTTTGAGAATTTTGAATAAGAGGATTTTAAGGTCTCGTTTTTGGAAGTATAGGAAACTGCTCTTCGTTGTAAGCTACTTTTCTTGGAGCCTGTCTCATTTTGTTCAATCGATTTATGCACCATTTCATCTTATTTACGTTGAGCTTAATCCATCTTTGAGCATATGTTTCTCTAATTTTCATTATGGCTGCAAGAAGTTTATGGTCAAATCTGTTTTTTCTAGAATTTATCAGGATTCGCGGCTGAGGCTTCCTGGTCTTATCTTTACCATTAGTTCATGGTTTTGGATATGATTCCAAGGATCTTCATTTTACCATGTAAATTTGCGACCATTTGAGCTTTATGCGCGTTTTGGGGTTTTCTTTTATTTCTTGCTGATTTTTAGTTTTCTTCTTGTCACTTTCGCTGAAGATTTGTGTTTTTTATGAGGGAAGTCTGGGTGTGATGAAGTTAACCGCACTGAACATTACCCTTTCTCTGAGGGGTTTTAGGTTCCCCGAATTTTGGTTGCTGAAAACGATGGGTTTCTCGAGACATCCTTTATACATTCTGCATGGATTTTATTTTTATTTTTTTCAAGGAACATGTTAGAAATTCTGCATTGTGCTTCTTTGTTTTTGTGCTTTCTTTCTCCCTCATGAAATTTATGAAAGGGATTTGAGCCTTTCTTTATTCAGAATTGCTTTGGATTAGTTTGAGCTAGAATTGTTTGACAGATTTTTATTAACTTCTTGCCGTATAAATGAGTTATTTGTAAAGGAGTTATTTGTAGAAGATTTATTTGGCTTTATGAATTGTGGTTGTGAAAATTACTCCTTTTCTTTTGGATGAAAATTTTAAGGTCTGGCTGTGCTTTTGTTGCATGTATATATCTATGTAGGGCATTCTGTGTCTTCTTGATTCCATTTGTGACAATTCTTGAGGGTTGAACTTCCTTTAGAAAGTTATGTAGGTTAACTTCATGTGCAACAAATTGGGCTGTCTGTTTTGTGCTCACTGATCCTCCTAAGATACAATTCTAACAAGACTCGGACTTCTCAGGCATACACTCTGCCCTTAATTGTTGATAGTGTTGGGCTATTAACGTTCATTTTGATCCTCTAAAATTACAATTCTTAACAACACTTAGACTTCTCGTAACACAAAATAACACTTTTCATGTTTACCCCCTTTAAAGACAATTCAGATCAACACTTTTGAAACACCTAGATTCAACATTTTTAAAAAAAAAATGTTCATTTTTTATCATCAAAAGCTCAATGCCACTGAGTTCTAGGACTCTTCCAGTTCTCCATCTCTCTAGCATAACCCTCGTTCTGAAGTTAGGTTTCCATTGGACTCCCATAGAAAATCAATGATCCAAGAGATTTACCATCACCCTCTTTCTTTTAAGGTAGAGTTAGGCTGGACCCCCCTAGCCAAACGATCAATTTCACACCAACTTCTCATATTTTGCTATCCCAGACTCCATGTCCTGCTTTGATTTCTTATTGTTATTGCCTTTAGTTTTTCTACCTTAGTGATGCTATCTTTATTAAAAAGAGACTTTCTTTGACCTCCTCTTTTGCTACTCATTTTTCTTCTGCCATGAGGGTTGAGATCATGTTCCCTGAGGATTGTGAAGGGACTAGAATGAGACTGAACACTATTTTATTATAATATATAGGAATATTTATTCAGTAACGTTTCTTTGTCATAATCATTTTCAACCTCAATGTGTACTTCATCCAATTGCATCAGTCCTTTCAAGGTGTTTATATGACTAGGCATGGTTTCCTGCTGGCCATATTTAAACCAAAGATATGCTTCTTAAAGGTAAACTTGCTGCTTTGTGTTTTTGACCCAAACAACCATCTTAAATCGTTTGTAGTTTATTTGGAACTTACAAAGGATCTTTGAGATAAACATAAATACCCTCAGGTTTTTCTTTGCCCCATCTGCATCTGAATAACATGCCTTAGGGAGACTACGTCTGCAAAATTCTTGCCCTGTATCTTCAGTTTTTTGCCCTTTTAGGGCATATTCTCATGTTTCATGGTATTATATGCCTGTATGATATGCAAGCATTTTCAAACTTTCAATGCCATTGCTTCCAACAATGATAAGCTCAAGCATCTTAGTTCTAGACTTACAATGTGAAACTATTATTGAAAGCACTGTTTGTATTCAATGCTTAAAATTTTGATAATATGGCTGCACCACAATCCTGCCTTATGCTTTTGTGGGAATGAGACTGCTACTGCATGTACAAGTTGATGATCGAGGATTATTTTGATAAGTCAATTTGTATGCTGCCATTGAGAGGTCTGTGAGGTAATTTGGTCTGTTGTTGCCAGATGATTCACAGCACGGCCTTGTCCTGCCACTAGATAATTCATTGTTTGGCTCCAATTTGTTTGCCATGTACTTCTTCTATTGGCCTGTAGATTGAGTTATAGCTATGAAGTTTGTATTCTGTCTTAGCCGTTGTGCATTGGAATAATATTTTTTCTTCACATGATTTTTCTTTGTATGTTGTCTGGCCGTTTTGCTTTCTTATAATACTTGTTCTCATAATTTTCCAAACTCGACAAATTTAACATTATAAAATTTTTATTTAATAAAGTACTCCCTTTTAAATTCAGTCAGTCTTTGAAACTTGGACTTTCTTAATATCAGTCCATCATAACATGAGAGAGAGACATACAGAGAATGTATTGTTTAGTTATTGATTTGATACCACTATTGGTATTTTAGAAATACATGATCATAACATGATAGAAAGAGACATACAAAGAATGTGTTATTAAATATTTATTTAACAAAGGAGTCATCAAATAGATCATCATAAGCATTTTTTATACATGAGTAATACGTTATTTAAGTACCTTCTCACTTAACCTATATTTAATTTTTGGTCGTTAACAATTATATTGACCCTTTAATATTATGACTCCTACCAACACTTTATTGCATTTACCACTCTAAAGTGGGACTGTGCTTCTGTTTTGCTGTTGTCACTGGCCAAGAATGAATACTTTTTTCTTAATCTTTACTATTTGTTGAACGCGGTTTGGTATGTTTGGAGGAGGTTGTTAATTTTTTCTAGGGTTTTGTAGAATTTCACGAAAATTCTTCTTTACCTTTGAGAGAATGGTTGGAATCTGCGGTTTTAACTTTTGGTGTATTGTATATGAGTCTCTAGGAAGTTTTCATGATGAACTTTTAGCTTATTTTATTTCAATTTTTTTGTTGAGTTTCAAACTTTCTTTTGTAATTTATGTAAGAATTTTTTGGTTTTTTAAGAGTTGCTCAAGTCTGGATTTTAGTTGGTAAATTTGTTGTTATGGGTTTTATAGAGCTCTAGGTTTTTAAATTTTTGGTTAAAGGTTATCTATGCTATGGACCATGTGTAGAAATATTTGTATGTTTATGAACTTTGTGTTGGAAAGTGTCCACAGTTCCTTCTGCCAGTGTGCAATATGTGACTTCTGAAATTTCTTGAATTGTTGAGGAATGTTTTAGACAACTTGCATAATGTTCCTAACATCTTTTAGGGATGGATGAATCTTATGGGGAACTATTTGCTCCTAATTGTCCTCAGGTCTTGAGCAATTTAACATAAGGCTTATTCGAAAGGAAAAATAATTTTCCATATGTTGTTGTGGAAATTGGTTAATTTGTTTCAGCTATAAATTATATTTTTACCTGTTTAAAACTCCAGTAATGCATTTTATTCGTAAGCTGTAATTTAAATTAATTTTCAGCAAGGAAATTACTAGGAAGTAATTTTCCAGTTTACTGAGGTTAGGAAGTTTAACATGGTATCAAATATTGCACTCTAAGAGGGAGGCCAATCAAGTTTGCAGCAGATCTACACAGATTTGAAAGCTAGCAGTTTTTGTGGGTTTTTAAATGACCAAACAAGATCCACAACAATTTACAACATATTTTTTCAATTTGCAATGAGATCTTTGCATACCTATAAATTAGCAGTAAAATGTTTGCGGGTAATTGAAGGAATAAGCACACAACAATTTTTGTTCAAATGTAGAAATGGTAGCAGCAAGTCTTAGATTTCAAGACAGGTTGGATGGGGCTTCAAATATCCTGCCCTAGAAGGCAAGGATCATTGAAGGAAAATGACCTTTGGGAAATTGTGGATAAATTAATTCCTTCATCGACAAACCCAATGTAGTTAGCAACTCATGAAAAGGACATTAGGGCTTAGTGGGTTATTATGGATGTAGTGCAGGATTATTTGATCCCTCACTTGGCAAATGGATCAAATTCCACATGAGGAAAAAATATGCTAGCTATGTCATTTGTAATTTTGTAGAAATTGAGATGGAGGAGCACTTTGACCTTTAGTGCCTTATCTACTCTAAGATATGGGGTAAGTTTTACCTCCTCTTCGAGTCTCAGAACTATCTTTTTATCTTTTTCCAATACTTGGACTAGTGATGCTTAGCCTTGCATATGAGGGAGGCTTTGAGGCTTCATTGTTCTAGGTTGAGACTACCCTTTTGGTTAGGCATCACCCAAATGATTACATCCTTTTTTTGTGCAATGAGTAGATAGGGATACCATAGGTACAACAAGTAATAATACCATGCTAGCAAGGTCTACACATCTGAGTCCCAAGAGGGCTTCTTGCCCCACTTTGAGAAAACCCTCAAGAAGTTGTCGAATTAGATCTCCAGACAGGGCGTGCCTTTCTAGTATCCAAACCTCCCCTCCTAGACAACATCTCCATTGAGACAATAAGATATGATGGATTGTTTATTATTTTAGTGCTTTGGGATAATCCTCTATCACAACCTTTTTCTATTAACCCTCGGATGGTAGGAGAAGCATCTATAGAAGTAGATGACTTGCAAAAGAGTAGTGTTTCCATCCTGTTTAGCTGATAGGTCTAACAAGCATTGAGGCTTCTTTCCTTTCCCTTGTACCCTCTTGAAGGAATCCTTCTAGGGTGTTTCGATTTTTGGTCCTCAGGAGTCCATTTAGTGCTCTAGCTTTTCCAACAACACTTTTTTTTTTTTGTTTTCTAGCTATTTGAGTTTAGATTTGTCTTTGTAAAAGAGTGGCCCTTGTAGTTGCACTATATATTGACACTATTGTACTTAGTAGTTCTATTGACCAGTGTTTTAAAACTCGGACTCGGGTTCCAAAACGGCCGAGGGTTGGCTCCGACTCGGTATCGACTCGGTTGGTTCGGTTTCAATGACTCGGTCTCATAGTTTTAAAAATCGGTCGAGCTGGCTTGGAATCGGCCGAGTTGATGGAGCCACACCCCTGGCTAGTCTGACTCGGTGGAAAAACCAGTCCGACGGCTGGTTTGTGACCGAGTCATACACCGACTTGGTTGAACCCGAGCTAACTCGGCCAGATAGCTCCCAGTCGGCTGCGGGCCCCCAAAACTAAAAAAAAAACGGACTTCAAACTCGGTTTTATCTTACTGTTAGGTTTTTTTTGTGTATCTAACCCCTCCCCATCCTATTTAACCAACCCAACCCCTCTCAATACCTCACATCTATCTCATTGAATTTTAGTGAGCATTTGTGGGGAATTTGTGAAGAGTTGTGGAGTTGGTTTTGGAGCAGCTTTGAGGAGTCTTTTGGGCAAGCTTTGGAGTAGCAGTGAGGAGCTTATTAGGCAAACTTTGGAGCAGCATTGAGAAGTTGGTTTGTTGGAGTTGCATTGAGGAGGCTAGAGGCTTGAGGTATTTATTTTTTCTCTTCTAAAATCTGCCTTTGCTTGTTTTATTTATTTTGCAAATCTGAAAATGGTAAACATAGTTTTTGGTGAAAGAAATGAACATAGAATGAATAGTCTTTTTTTGTTTTCATTTTTTAGATTTAAACCTTTTCTTTCCAAGTCAAAAACTCAGTCCAAAATGGCCCCTAGAATGAAAGATGCTGCTTGGGCATATGCTGAAATGGTTGATGATCAAATGCATTGCAAATTTTGTAAGAGAAAAATTAAGGGGGGTGGAGGGGGCATTCATAGACTGAAACTACATTTGGCTGGTCATAGAGGCCAAATTACTCCATGTGAAGCACGAAACATCGGGGAAATTAGGAAGGAGTTGAAAGAGCAATTTCAGAAGTTTGAAGAAGACAAAATTAGGCAAAAAGAAATAGAGGCTGAAATTGGGAGGACGAGAAATATACAACACATGATGGCTGCCAACCGAAGTTTTGATTATGAGGGTTCTTCATCTATCCCTTGCACTAATGCATCAAACTCCTTTCGCTATGTTCCTCCCTCTATGGAGTCTATTCTGAAAAGGGTAAGGGTGCAATGAGAAATAAGGGTATTATCAAAAGTTTTTTCATGCCCTCTTCTCCCTCTGATAGTGCACATGGTCCTAGTCCTCCAAGTAGAGGTCAAGTGCAGCCCACTTTAGATGCTCATTGGAAAAAAGAATTGAGAGACGTTGCTTGTAATTACATTACTAGATGGTGGTATGATGCTAATATTCCCTTCAATGCTACTTGTTCACCATATTATGAACCTATTTTTGATGCCATATATGTTGCTGGAAAGGGCTTCAAAGGCCCTACTATGCATGAGTTAAGAGGATCTCTTTTGCAAAAAGAGATTATGTCCATTGATGATTATTTGAAAGAGTTCAAAAACTCATGGGCACATACAGTATGTACCATCATGTCAGATGGATGGACTGATAAGAGGAACCGTATCATCATAAACTTTCTTGTCTTTTGCCCACGGGAAACCATGTTTTTAAGATCAGTTGATGCATCTGATAGGGTGAAAGATGCACATTTGTTGTTTCATCTTTTGGATGAGGTTGTTGAAGAGGTGGGGGTGGCCAATGTTGTTCAAATCATCATAGATAATGCCTCTAACTATGTTCTTGCTGGTAAATTGTTAGAGGAAAAACACCCAACCATCTTTTGGACCCCATGTGCTGCACATGGCATAGACCTCATGCTTGAGGATATTGGTAAAATAGACTGGATCAAGAACATTATAGAGCATGCCAAAAGCATCACAAAATATATTTACAATCACTCATCGATTCTGAATCTGATGAGGAAACACACAGGGTGCAAGGAAATTATTAGGCCTGCTATCACTAGATTTGCAACACATTTTTTGACATTGCAATCTATGCTTGCCCAACATAGAAACTTGCAAAAGTTATTTTCTAGTGATGAATGGAATGAATGTTAGTGGGCTCGCAAATAGGATGGAAAAGATGTGAAAAGGAAAGTCAATGAAGAAATATTTTGGAAAAAGGCAGCAGAGATTGTGAAACTTGCTGAGCCACTGGTTAAGGTGTTGCGCTTGGTGGATGGGGAAAGATTGGATATGGGCTTCATTTATGACGCTATGGATCAAGCAAAGGAGCAAATAAGGGCAACATACAAGGACAGAGCGGGTAAGTATGGGCCCATTTGGACAATCATTGATCAGAGATGGAACAATCAACTCCATCACCCTATACATGCAACTGGGTATTTTCTAAACCCAAGGTATCATTATAAGACTCAGGAAGCAAGAGCTTTAAATGGGGAGGTTAGAGATGGATTGATTGACTGCATTGATCGCATGATCCCCACAGAGAGTGAGTAGTTGAAGATACACAATCAGATCACTGTGTTCAACCAAGCCACAAGTACCTTTAGCAAGAACCTTGCAAGGATTGTAAGGGAATCAGATGAGCCAGGTAAACAAAGAATTTCAATTTTCAAATTCATATTTTATATTTTGTATAGATGTTTATAATTTCAATTTCAAAGTTGGATATAAATTGTTGAGCTAACTGAAACTCATTTTTTGCAGCACAATGGTGAGAGGCATTTTGGTAGCCATTGTCCTGAATTGTAGAGGTTTGCAATTTGCATTTTGAGTCAAACTTGTAGTGCTTTTGGGTGTGAGCGCAATTGGTATGTCTTTAAGAGGATTCACACAAAGAAGAGAAACTATTTGGAGCAAAAACGGTTAAATGATCTAGTGTATGTCTAGTACAACCTCTGACTAAGATACAACCAATTGCTGAACAAAAGACTTGATTCAGATCCCATTGTGTTGGAGGATATTGATCCAAAATCAGATTGGGTAGTGGAGACTTGTCCACCAGAGTTTGACTCTGATGAGGATATTGGTGTGGGGATGGACTTCGATACACAGGTAGAGGCTATGCTTAATGCAAATCCACTAGTAGCAGACCCAATCCCAAGCCCTCCAGTTGTAGGCGCAGACACTTCCTCTAGTCAGCCACAACGGAGGCGCATAACTCGTCTATCTCACGGTGGTAGGGCTATAGTTCTAGTTGAGGATGTTGATTCAGAGGAGAAGCGAGCGGTTTCCCCCTCTGGTTCAGAGTTTGAGGAAGAGGGCATTGGCTTGTCAGATGTCTAGCAGTAGTGATTATTCATGTTTTGTTGTGGAGGCCATTTAGAACCTCCTTGTTTATGTTTTTTGTTTTGATCTTTATCTGATCATCATGTATTGGACAGTGCACTAGGTGCAATTTTGATATAATAGATATATTCATGAGCCTACTTTGATCATATGTTGGTCTTTTGTCTATATTGTAATGCTTTGTGTTTGGAAACATGAATAAAAATCTTTAAAATTATGTTTTTTTACAAAAAAATTAATATTTAATGTATTTTTTTACAAAAACCGAGTCATTGAAACTGAATCGGCCGAGTCGATATTGAGTCGGAGCCGACCCTCAGTCGAATCGGAACCCGAGTTCGATTTTTAAAACACTGCTCGGTCTATTTAAAAAATAGATTAAATATTAATTTTTTTATTAAAATACATAATTTTAAAGATTTTCATTCATGTTTCCAAACACAAAGCATTACAATATAGACAAAAGACAACAGATGATCAAAGTAGGCTCATGAATATATCTATTATATCAAAATTGCACCCAGTGCACTGTCCAATACATGATGATATAGAGATCAGAACAAAAAACATAACCAAGGAGGCTCTAAATGGCCTCTATAGCAAAACATGAATAATCACTACTGCTAGACATTTGACAAGGCAATATCCTTTGCCTCAAACTCTGAACCAAAGGGGGAAATTGCTCCCTCCTCTTTTTCTGAATCAACATCCTCAACTAGAACTGTAGCACGTTGAGCCTGAGATAGACGAGTTATGCGCCTCCGTCGTGGCTAACTAGAGGAAGTGCCTGCGCCTGCAACTAGAGGACTTGGGACTGGGCCTACTACTAGTGGATCTGCATTGAGTAGAGGCTCTACCTGTGTATCGAAGTCCATCCCCACACCAATATCCTCATCAGAGTCAAACTTTGGTTTACAAGTCTCCACTACCCAATCAGATGTTGGATCAATATCCTCCAACAAAATGGGATTTGAATCAGGTCTTTTGTTCAACAATTGGTTGCGTCTTAGTTAGAGGTTGTACTGGACATACACTAGATCATTTAACTGTTTTTGCTCCAAACTGTTTCTCTTCTTGGTGTGAATCCTCTCAAAGACAGACCAATTGTGCTCACACCCAGAAGCACTACAAGTTTGACTCAAAATGCGGATTGCAAAACTTTGCAATTAAGGCCAATGGCTACCAAATGACTCCCATCATTGTGCTGCAAAAAACATAGTTGTGTAATGAGTTTTAGTTAGCTCAACAAATTACATCCAACTTTGAAATTATAAACAATTATACAAAATAATAAAATATGAATTTGAAAATTGAAATTCTTTGTTTACTTGGCTCATCTAATTCCCTTGCAATCCTTGCAAGGTTTTGGCTAAAGGTACCTGTGTGTTGGCTGAACACAGTGATTGATTGTGTATCAACAACTGGATACTCTCTGTGGGGATCATGCAATCAATGCAGTCAATCAATCGATCTCTAACCTCCTCAGTCAAAGCTCTTGCTTCCTGAGCTTTATAATGATACCTTGGGTTTAGAAAATACCCAGCTGCATGTATAGGGCAATGGAGTTGATTGTTCCATCTTTGATCAATGATTGCCCAAATGGGCCCATACTTACCCACTTTGTCCTTGTAAACTGCCCTTATTTTCTCCTTTGCTTGATCCATAGCCTCATAAATGAAGCCCATTGCCAATCTTTCCCCATCCACCAACCGCAACACTCTCTACTACCTTTTTCCAAAATATTTCTTCATTAACTTTCTTTTTCACATCTTTGCCATCTTGTTTGCGAGCCCACTGACATTCATTCCATTAATCACTGGAAAACAAATTTTGCAAGTTTCTATGTTGGGAAAGCATAGATTGCAATGTCAAAAAATGTGTTGCAAATCTAGTGATGGCAGGCCTAATAATTTCCTTGCCCCCTGTGTGTTTCCTCATCAGGTTCATAATCCATAAGTGATTGTAAATATATTTTGTGATGCTTTTGGCATGCTCTATAATGTTCTTGATCCAATCTATTTTACCAATATCCTCAAGCATGAGGTCTATGCAATGTGTAGCACATGGGGTCCAAAAGATGGTTGGGTGTTTTTCCTCTAATAATTTACCAGCAAGAACATAGTTAGAGGCATTATCTGTGATGATTTGAACAACATTTGCCACCCCCACCTCTTGAACAACCTCATCTAAAATCTGAAACAACAAGTGTCCATCTTTCACCCTATCATATGCATCAACTGATCTTAGAAACATGGTTTCCCGTGGGCAAAAGACAAGAAAGTTTATGATGGTATGGTTCCTCTGATCAGTCCATCCATCTGACATGATTGTATATCTTGTATGTGCCCATGAGTTTTTGAATTCTTTCAAATGTTCATCAATGGACACAGTCTCTTTTTTTGAAAGAGATCCTCTTAACTCATGCATAGTAAGGCCTTTGAAGCCCTTTCCAGCAACATATATGGCATCAAACATAGGTTCATAATATGGTGAACGAGAAGCATTGAAGGGAATATCAGCATCATACCACCATCTAGCAATGTAATCACAAGTAGTTTCTCTCAATTCTTTTTTCTAATGCTGATCTAAAGTGGGCTGCAGTTGACCTCTACTTGTAGGACTAGGACCATGTGCACTATCAGAGGGAGAAGACGATGTGAAAAAACTTTTGATAGTACCCTTATTTCTCATTGCACCCTTAACCTTTCTAGAAATAGACTCCATAGAGGGAGGAACATAGCGAAAGGGGTTTGATGCATCAGTGCAAGGGATAGATGAAGAACCCTCATAATCAAAAGTTGGGTTGGCAGCCATCATGTGTTGTATATTTCTCTTCCTCCTAATTTGAGCCTCTATTTCTTTTTGCCTAGCTTTGTCTTCCTCAAACTTTTGAAATTGATCTCTCAACTCTTTCCTAAATTCCCCAATTTCTTCTATTGGTGCTTCACATGGAGTAATTTGGCCTCTAAGACCAGCCAAATGTAGTTTCAGTCTATGAATGCCCCCTCCACCCCCATTAATTTTTCTCTTACAAAATTTGCAATGCATGTAAGATCCCCCTACAAGGCTCTTAGGCTTGTTTCAGTTTTGGCATAAATCGAAGCTTTGTAATTTCTCAAATCTTATCTCTTTCTACATCTACAGCAATCTTATTAACACCGAAGCATACCATAGTACATCTGATATCTTTTCTGTTATGAATTTCTGGCATTAATTAGGCTGGTTTGTGATTACTCAAGGATTCTGTCTCTTTGGTTTAGATTAACCCCTATCCAGAAGGTGATTAACGAAGGGTGTCAAGAGCTGAAAGAAGGATCTCTCCAGAATTTATAGATTCAGGTCAGAGATTTGGATACCAGTATAGGAAGATAGCAGGATTTGCAGCACAAGTTGATGGTGATGCAGATGACAAGTAATGAAGTTGCCAAGGTTTGAAGTTTCTAAGCGGAGGTATGATCTATATGTTAGTAACCTGGTTGACCTTGGCGACATAACAGTAACCACAATGACCTTGACATATAACAGTGATATTGTTTATTATAGTTGCACTATTGATATGGCAGTGACTTGATTATATAGATATGATCTATAGTGAGCTTGCATAACAGTGCACCTTCGACGGTGATTTGTTGTCTACTGTAAGATCCCTTACATAATCCTGTACTGGGATCTGGTTAAAGGCAGAAGGGAAAAAGGCTGTAAAAACCTATATGAACTTAAGTTTCTGTAAGTTTTCAAACAGAGTCATTAGCTTTTAGACATATATTACTCCAAGTATGGCCGGTTGCGGTAATGTTTGCTAGCTGTACCGTGTACCAATAAAGGAAGGTCGAGCCATTGTTCTGTAGGTGCCAAATCTACTCCTAAACAATTAATCTCTTGCTGAACCGACTTGTGACTAAATTTGGAAACTTGGCACACTCATTGACTGAGACTGAGGCTGGTTAAAGCAGAGGTAAAAGGCTGGTTTAAGGTCTAATTTCAGAAGGGCAGCATATATATTCTTTTAGCACTTCAGTATCATTAAATGTTAATATACCCTCTTGGAGATATCTAAAATACTCAAACAAGACATACATATACAGAATTAAGGTTCCTTACACAGATTTAATTTAATTGCAGAGAAAGATATTCGGCAGTGCTGTATTACACTAAACAATTTCAGTGAAATTGAATGGAGAAACAAATCTGTACTCAAAGGAAAATACCTGAAACGCTGATGCTGATATTTCAGACTGTGGTGATAGTCCTCCTCCCACTGCTGTTGATGAACAGAACAGATTACCCAAGACAACAATCCTCCCAGCCGATCTAGGAGCAATCCTAGACCCAGAAGAGTGATCTTCTGCCCCCGTGCCCAGAATCCCAGAACGATGAAACTCTCCTTTTAGAACTCTGTGTATCCTTCAATCCCCTGTTAGCCAGAATGCAGAATTTTCTTCTCCCCCTCCAAAAAAAAACTCCCTTTACTCCTTCACATCCCCCCCCTTTATAACCATCTCCCCACCGCCTTTCACTCCCGAAGATCTTTTCCATATTTATGAGGGTCTGCCATCATTTAAGGCGACCTTATCTTTATTTAAGGGTCTATTTAATGTTTGAGATGAGTTTTGGGATTAAGTGAATTAAATATATTCGTTGAGTCTTTATCCACTTACGTAGAGGAGATGACTTTATGGAGGCTCACTTTGTATTAAGTTTGTTTAATACTTAATTAATTTGGTTTAATTAACTGTTTTTATTTATAAGTTAGAAATGGATGTGATGACTTTATGTTTGTTTATAACTTAATTAATTTTCTTTAATTAATTTATATTATTAATTTATTGGGTCAGCCACATACCATTTTAACGATTATATTATTTATCGATCTGGTATGGGTCATTACAATGCAGTTGATCATCAACCATTTCAGCGTATGACCAAGCAGTGTCTTTTATTCTAGGGGCCATTTTGGACTGAGTTTTTGACTTGGAAAGGACAGGTTTAAATCTGAAAATGAAAACAAAAAAAAACTATTCATTCTATGTTCATTTTTTTAACAAAAAAATATGTTTTCCATTTTCAGATTTGCAAAAAAAAAGAACAAGTAAAGGCATATTTTAGAAGGGGAAAAAAATACCTCTAGGCTCTAGCCTCCTCAATGTAGCTCCAACAAACCAACTCCTCAATGCCGCTCCAAAGCTTGCCCAATAAGCTCCTCATTGCTGCTCCAAAGCTTACCCAAAAGACTCCTCAAAGTTGCTCCAAAAACCAACTCCACAACTCTTCACAAATTCCTCACAAATGCTCACGCAAATGCAATGAGATAGATGTGAGGAAATGAGAGGGGTTAGGTAGCTTTAATAGGATAGGGAGGGGTTAGAAGGCTACATAAAACCCTAACAACAAAGAATAATCTATTTTCAAGTCCGATTTGGAGGCAAAATGGGGTCCGCGGCCAGCTTGGACTGGCTCGGTTGAGCCGGTCGGTTTGTGACCGAACCGGCCTCTGGACCAGTTTTTCTACCAAGTCAGTTCGGCCGGGGGTTTGGCTCGGTTGGCTCTGCTGATTCTGAGCCGGTCCGACCGATTTTTAAAACTATGCTATTGACCTATTTGTGGTCATATGCTGGACTCTAATAAAAATATCTTATCTTATGATATCGTCATGGTATTAGAGCTAATGTGACACTTCCTTCTCAATCTTTCCTTGTTTTTAGATTGTGTTAAGTTTGAAAATATGTTTTTGCCACACGTTTCTCGAACGTCAACAATAATTTAAGGTTTCCTACCCTTTCTTTTGGAATTATCTTCCTTATTTTGCTATTGGTTGGGTTCTTTAACATGTTTAATGGGTTGTTTTGCAATTTTTTTCCTCTTTTAAGGTGGCTCACATTTTTCTTCTTGTAGTCAATCTATTACAATTTTCTTAGCCTAGTGTTGGTATTATGGATGGAAAATGGTTGATTCCCTAACTTAATGAGCCCAAATATCATATTTATGGTGATGAAATGACAACTCTTCTTCATTGCAAGGAATTGTGGAAGCCACTTGTACCTAAACGTGATGAAAACTATGACCTCATATGTTTAAAGAAGGATGAAGCATTGTGTTGATCACTCTTTATGTGTAGCTAGAGCTTCTTCATCATAGCACGGATAACAAGAATGCAAAGAAGATTTGGGATTCTTTCCACAATTTTGTTTGTGAAGTGAATGCTACCCAAGTCAATTGAGTTAGAATTGAGCTCTCCAACCCTAAAATGGAAAATCTCTCTACTATTGAGCAATACATCGAGAGGTTGAAGAACTTGAACTGTGACATTGTTCAATCGGGTGGGCAAGGTATAAGGAATTCCAATTTTTCTATCATCTTCCACAACATGCATCTTTTCCTCAAGGCACTTGTTTCGACTATTTTAGAGTATGTGTTTTCTAAACTTATTCATTCACCTTAAGGAATTTGGGTGAGATATCTTATGGACCATTACAGATCAAGCTCATTGTAAGGTATTTTCATTATACATGAGTCTATAGGGGAGGCTTACAAATCCTTAAACAAGAAGAGGGTGACCTACTCATATTTCTTTCAACCAAAACTTGAATTCGTAATACTGAAAATATAAGTGATGAGTGGAACAGGTACATTGGATTGATTCAAGTGGTCTTCCGTAAAGCATTCTCAACCAAAAATTAATTGATTCCTCAAAATTTCTAATGTCTAGTATATCAAAATTATTATGTTGGTTAGGGAATATACAATAAAATGCTTTCAAAATTTTACAATACTTGCAAAGCATATTAATTCATCTAGGAAGGGGAATAATTTTCGGAACCGACACTCCTAAACTAGAAAGGAGAGGGAGCATTTAAGTTTGGAAGCTTTTGTGCACTAGAGTTGTTGGAGTGTTCCTTACTAGTCCTATTTATTGATAATTGCAATTCTTCCACTTGCTGGCAAAGACTGGACACTTTGTCTTTAGCTCTTTGCATGGTGGTTCTTCGTTCAATTAACAGGTCCATACATTTGGTTACATTGGCTATAATTTGGTTAACCTGGATTTGACTATTTTAATCATCTGTATAAGGAAAATGCAATCCATTAACTGTTCTAACTTCTCCTTGAAAGGTGAGATAATTACTTCTTTTAAATATTTCCCAATCTCAATTAAACTATAAGGAGTAGAGTTGAGCCTTATAGACTGAAACTTCATTTTTTCCTTCACCCAAACACAATGTGTCACACTAGACGAAGCACCTTTATAACTAGCTAGACTATTAACTGACTCATATTGGCAACTATCTGTATCCTTATACAATTTATCAAAATTTGAAACCAAATACTAATCTTATTGCACTAGATTCTCCCTAGAAAGATAAGAGGATTCACTTGAAAGGGTAAGTACTGATTGCAGGGGGAGCATATGACAAATTTACCTTCAATATGACCTAACAGTGGGATTGTTTAAGAGTCTCAGTGAGCTTGGAGACTACTTTTCCTCCTCACATCACATTGAGCCCAATTATACCCTCCAACTAGTTCACTGCCACCCCCAATACTGGAGATTTGGACCAATTCTTTAAATACCCACTCTTTCCAATTGCTTATCGCATCCAACAACAATACATTGCAAAAAGTGCACAAGATGCCCCCGAGAAAGATAAGAGGATTCAGTTGATAGGATAAATACTAATTGCAAGAGAAGCATATCACAAGTTTACCTTCAGGACGAACTAACATATGGATCAATTTAGAGTCTAAGTGAGCTCGACGACCACTCTTCCCCCTTATGTCACATGTAATCCAATTATACCCTTCGACTAGTTCATTTCCACCTCCAACACCAAAAAATTTGACCAAATCTTTGGATACCAATTCTAGCCAATTTTCCGTTCCAACGAACACTATTACATTGCCTGGAGCAATCAAATTTAAGAGATAAAAGTCACTTATTCCCTTGAGGCTCCCTTATTCCTCCTAGATTGAGATTGACCCAACTATAACAAAACTTTCAATACCATCCCTAGTACCATAACTCTTACCCGAGACTCTAGAAATTACATTTAACCACGTGCATGTCTCAACTAGAATAGAAACCAATGGAATGCACGAGACTGCTAATGATAAAAAGAAAAATTCACCCTTACCTTGCCACCTTCCATGCGAATTGCCAATTTCAAGTGTTTCCATAGTTGGCCATCTCCTTACCCTCCAAGATTTATGGAATTTGCGCTTAACTCAACACTTGCTTGCATGATTACATGAACACTTCTGATGTTAAGCCAACATCTTATTCATTATGCGAATTACATCACTCTGATTTCCTTCACATGGTAGTAGCGTGCCTAGATTGAGCCATAAACCCGAAAACATACTGCCATTAGAACTCATTATCCCATTTTCTTTGTTTAGGTATTGAAGTATCTCCCATATCTCACATCTATTGAACACTGACATTATGACACATGCCAATCGAACCAAGGAAGGATTGATACTCATCTCCACCCAATACATTCCACACCTGTGCCAAAATAGAGTCTGAGCCAAAGGCTTGTCCTTTCCCTACAAACATTCTTGTTTCATTATGGCCTATGCATGGCCCAACCTATGCTCGGGTGCCACATGGAACACCCAACCCATGAGAAATTTTCCCATTAAATACTATAGAAGGTGCTTCAAAACTTTGACTTCATTTATTCTTAATGTTCCTTGTGCTAATGA
Organism: Pinus albicaulis; assembly: GCA_034641835.2. NCBI lineage: Eukaryota > Viridiplantae > Streptophyta > Pinopsida > Pinales > Pinaceae > Pinus > Pinus albicaulis. The sequence continues at coordinate 1,059,706,898 of CM076578.1, forward strand.
CGTGCCAACTATAGCCGAAGAGTTAACTAAAGAATTATGTTGTCTCACTATATGATGAATCTCATAAGAATTTAACATTTTCAAGATCCTCCAAATATTCTTAAGGATTTCCTCTCAACCCAAATATTTTGGGAGAGTTCCCTTACTTAAATTATGAATAATGATTTGTGAATCCCCAACAATCAAAAGACTAGTAACCTGTCTTTCCAAGGCAAGTATCAAGCTCTGAAGAAGGGTGTAACATAATTATTTGATCGATGTCTTAGGCCCCAAAAGAAGGTTAATTCTGTTGTTTCATCAAGGTAGAGTATATCCCCTCTTGCTCCTGCCACCACTGACCTACTCATATATTCATAAAGAGGGACACACTTTAAATAATAGTCTTCTCTATTCTCAATAGATTAAAAATATTACTAGACAAATAGTTGGTGAGAATTCCCTTTTCAAAGAAGGTTAGTAATTCTACACATTTAGTTGTGCACTTTGCATTATGGTGTTCCACCTTCTCACAAGATTGGATTGCAAGTTCCGGGGAAATTTGACATATGATGAGGCACAAATTCCTTCTTTTCAACTACAATGATTAACATAAATGTGAGCATATAACTATTGGTGTTGTTTCAACTCTCCTAATTTTAGAATGTGGTACATTTGTAATATAATGCTAAGCATGGGGATGTTGTCTATGTTCATGGACATCAAGCAAATCTACTATCTGCTTATCGCATCACAGACATACACACAAATAAAAGAGTGAAATTTGGCTGGATAGATGGATTATTAAAGATATCTATTACAGATTCAATGTCATTGCTTTTAGATATTATGATGAATCTAAACATCCATATAAGTTGGGGAAGTCTTCCTTGTTGATTTTTGTAGCATCCAGAAGTGTTCCAAGTCTCAAATTTTGCAGGGAGGCTTGGACAACTGCATTCCAAAGAAGTTAGAAACAGTTTGTGGAAATTCCACTCGGTTCATGACTTATTAAAATAATTAATTATTTTAATGAAGACCTTAAGTATAAACTTAGGGAAATGAAATAATTAAAGGGTATTAATAATTCAGAGTGTGATTATTCTAGAAAACATGGATCAAGTCAAGTTTTAATCTTAGCCATTGATTAATCTTCTAATCTGGGCCGTTGGTTCTCCAACGAGAAGATTATAAAAGAAGACTTGAGGGTCATTTGGAAAACATGTCGGGCATACACTCAGTATTCGAAGGAGATCGATTCTGAAGTAAGAGAATTTGATTTTAGTGGGAGAGTTGTAGGGCGAGGAGTTTGCAGAAGCAGAAGGAGGGAGTCAACATTGATCGAAATCAGGGACAAAGGGCAGTAGTGGGCCACTGGAGGCAGCTTGAGGCTACAACGCAGAGAACCCATGCAGTCTTTATGCAGACTTACGCAGTCCAGTGCTGGGACTACGCAGTGAATCACGCAGACAGGCATAGGAGCCAACATGGGCTGATCAGGGTGTTAGAGAATTGTCCGAGGGAGCTGGAAATTTTGTCTCAGGTGTTTCAGATTTTATCTGCCATTATATTTCCCTGTAAAGATATCATTCGCTGAAGAATTAATAAAACCCTCATCTGCCGCATGGGTTTTCCCGCATTGAGTTTTTCCGGCGACAATTGTCCAAAAATAACTGTGTTCATGTGATTGATTCTTGTGCTTATGTACTCTACTATTTATTTCTCTGCATATGTATTTGTGAATGTTGCAGTAGTATTTATTTCGATATTTGCTAGAAGATTTATGAAAATAACTTATTGAAATAATAAGTAGGAGGAATAAATCTATCATTGCAACTGTATAGTTTTCAGTTTGAAAATTTCACATGGTATCAAAGACAGAGATGAATAACAGGAAGGGAGAATCAACTAGTGAACTGAAATCTACTGTTGTAGCAACAACGCAGAAGGGTTCACGCAGTTCTCCAGGAAGGGAAAGAAGCATGACATAACAGATGGATCATGATGTCTCTGTATTGGCATCCAGACTTGAGGAAGACTTTGCTTGTGTGTCGAGTCAGTGGAGTCTCTGCTCACATGACTGGAGTATGGGACTATTTTTCTGACTACCAGGAAGAGCAGATGAATTTCAAAATAACCATGGGTAATAAAGCAAAATGCATTCTCGTTGGGAGAGGTACTGTGGTTTTTCAGACCGAGGCTGGAAATAGAATTTGGGCCACTAATGTTCTGCATGTGCCAGGTTTGGGGATGAACATGTTCTCTGTGTCTCAGCTTCAAAATCGAGGTCATGACGTCTACTTTATTGGCAATAAGGTCTATGTCAAACACTCAGTTGGAAGAAGAAGGCACAGATCGGGGTAAGAAGCAACAAACTGTACAAGTTGCAGCTTGAGTCTCCAATGGCACTGGTCGAGAGCGCAGATGAAACGAACCTGAATGAGCTCTGGCACAGAAGAATGGGGCATTTGCATGGGGCGTTGAGAACTCTCCAGAAGACTGTCACAGGTGTTCTAGAACTGAGCACTAAACGAAATGATGTCTGTAAGGGGTGCGTATTGGGAAAATATGCCAAGGCAACATATCAGAGAAGCAACAATAGGGCCAAGGGTGTATTGGACCTGATACACTCAGATATCTGTGGACCGATGTCCATTAGAGCTCTTAGCGGTGCCGAGTACTTCGTCACCTTCATTGATGACCATTCCAGGTTAACCTGGATCTACTTCTTGAAGACCATGGATGAAGTCTTTAGTCGGTTCAAAGAGTTTAAGGCTCTGGTAGAAAATATGACGGGGAAGCGGATCAAGGGATTGCGATCAGATAATGGTGGTGAATACCTAGATAAAGAATTCATTGCATTCTGCGCAAAGGAAGACATCAAAAGAGAGTGGACAACTCCATACAATCCGAAGCAGAATGGTGTAGCAGAAAGGAAAAATTGGACTATTGTTGAAGCAACAAGAGCCATGTTGTATGACTAAGACATGCCCAAATTCCTGTGGGCTGAAGCGTGTAATACAACTATATACATTCAGAACAGGACTCCTCATGCTGCACTGGGAAAGATCACGCCAAAAAGTGTCTTCACTAGCAGTAAGCCTAAAGTGAGTCACTTTAGGATCTTCAGCAGTACAACTTACTGTCATGTGCCTAGTGAGAAGAGGAAGAAGTTGGAGATGATTACCGAAAAAGGGTATATGGTAGGATACATCGAGAATGCAAAGGCATATCGCATCTACATTCTTGAGAGTAGAAAAGTCGTGGTGTGAAGGGATGTGAAGTTCATGGAGGAGAAGGCCTTCAGAAGATCTCGTGAGTTGCCTTCTGCTACGTAGTCTGAGGAAGAGCCTCTGGTACAACCCCAACAACCAGCAACAGAAAAATTCAGTTGTCTCTATAAGGCATAGGGATCCAAGGGATGTGTTTCCTGAGGATTTGCAAGAGGGAGAGCCGGTAGACTCACCCACTACCAGTGGGAGAACGAGCAGGGAACTTTGACAGATTTTGAAGGATGCAAATGACTTTGTCGGAATACCTCGGAATGAGAAGAGACTGCGTAATCAGCCTGAAAGGTATCAAGCCTTGGTTGCTCAAGTTGGAGAACCTTCCAGTTTTTGAGAAACAACTCAACACCAGGTGTGGGTTGATGCAATGGTGGAAGAGTACAGTTCCATCATGACGAATAATGTCTGGGAAGTGGTCCCTAGACCTCGGGAGAGATCAGTAGGATCCAGGTGGATCTACAAGATCAAGTATGCTGCAGACGACAACATCGAGAAATTTAAAGCCAGGTTTGTGGCGAAGGGGTATGCTCAAAAGGAAGGAATCCACTATGAAGAAACCTTCGCCCCAGTAGCCAGGTACACCTTTATCAGGTCCGTGATATCCCTTGCTGCGCAGATGGGATGGGAAATTCACCAGATGGATGTCAAGACAACATTCTTGAACGGGGTGATAGAGGAAGAGGTGTATATAGAACAACCAGAGGGCTTTGAGACACATGATCATAAGACTCATGTGTGTAGATTGAAGAAAGCGTTACATGGACTGAAGCAAGCTCCTAGAGCCCGATATGGTTGAATTGACAGTTACCTGCAGAAGACGGGATTCGTCAAGAGTGACGCAAATCTGAACCTCTACTATCTGAGAGTAGGGAGTGAGCCATCGATACTGGTTTTGTATGTAGATGATCTATTCTTGACAGGATCATCAAGGCTCATCACAGACTGCAAGAAGAATTTGGCTAAAGAATTTGACATGAAGGATCTAGGTCGAATGCACTATTTTCTGGGGTTGGAGGTTTGGCAGCAGAATGGAGAGATATTCCTTGGTCAAGGAAGATACACTATAGAGATTCTGAAGAGATTTCAGATGGAGGATTGTAGACCCATGACAACTCCAATAATCACCAACTGGAAGAAAATCGATACGACTGAAGATAATGAGGCTGATCCTACGCTATATAGGCAACTCATAGGGTCATTGATGTATTTGGTAAATACAAGGTCATACATCTGTTATGTTGTAAATACCCTCAGTTAGTTCATGGTGGAACCGAAGAGGGCACATTAGGCAGCAGCCAAGAATGTTATCAGGTACCTTCAAGGAATAGTCGAGCTTGGTTTGAAGGATACCCGTAGTAATGATGTCAGGTTGAGTGGTTTCACCGATGCAGATTGGGCTGGAAGTTCAGTAGATCAGAAGAGTACCAATGGGTACTATTTTAGTCTAGGATTAGGACTGACCTCCTGGTGCAGCAGGAAACAAAAGTCTATAGCACTGAGCTCAACAGAAGCAGACTATATGGCAGCCAACACAACTTCGTGCGAGGCTATATGGCTTCGAAAACTATTAGTGAACCTACTTAAGGAGAAAATGGAAGTGACCAACATCTTATGTGATAATCAGAGTTGCATCAAGCTCTTTGAAAATCCCGTGTTTCATGATAGGTCGAAACATATTGACATCAGGTGTCACTTCATTAGGGACTATGTACAACGTGGAGCCATTTAGTTGCAGTGCACTCCAACAGGAGAACAGGTGGCAGACATTCTCACAAAAGCTCTAGGAAAGGAAAAGTTTGTGTATTTCAGAGAGAAGATGGGGATGATGAAGAATCCCTTCCAGTAGTAGGAATGGATAGAATCAATATTAAGAGGGAGTTGTGGTACAAATGCAGTAGTGACAGTGGCATTGTCAAAGGCAGCAATATAGAGGACAACAACGCAACAGATGAGGGGCAGCATCTAGAGATCAGCAGCGCAGAGGGTGCTTAAAAACAGAGCAGCAAGCAACAAGCATATTGTTGGAACATCTTCCTCGCTAGGAGGGAGTGTTGATTTTTGTTGCATCTGGAAGTGTTCCAAGTCTCAAATTTTGCAGGGACGCTTGGACAACAATTTGTGGAAATTATACTAGGTTCATGACTTATTAAAATAATTAATTATTTTAATGAAGACCCTAAGTCTAAACTTAGGGAAATGAAATAATTAAAGGGTATTAATAAGTCAGAGTGTGATTCTTCTTGAAAACATGTATCAAGTCAAGTTTTAATCTTAGCCATTGATTAATCTTCTAATCTGGGCCGTTGGTTCTTCTAATGGATTTTATTTAAAGCAGAAAAGAACGGTATGCCGAATGCTTGAATCATGATTCAGTTTGGGAAATAGAGACGGTGCATATTTTCTAGACAGCCAACTGCGAATTTTTATGTATTTTCTGCTAGCTGGGTGTATGCTGCTTCTGTCTGGTGTGATCTAGTGATGGGACGCCAATACTTGATATCAAACCATACTTAACATATTGTGATAATGTTCAAGGAGCCAAAGTGCCAGATTGGATCATGGTAGATGGTGTGGATGATCCATTAACTGTACCATCTGTTATCTTCTCCCCAGACTTTTCAATTAGTCTTGTAAGTGCTGGAAGGCACAGGGAAAGCAGTCCTTATACACATCTCCAAATGAATTTCAAATTTGATTGAGCAAATACTTTCTGGAGACAATCATTTTGATGAGAACGAAGTTGGGTCGGTTTGCTGGACACGTATATCTTCAATGGTGTGAACTATTGTAGCTTCATATGGCTGTAGTGGACAACGTAAAGTAGAGGACTGAAGTGGTTACTCCCAAAAGGTCGCCTTTGCTGAGATATATGAAGGCTGGAATCATATTGAAGACTCAACACTGTGCACTAACCCGGGTTTCACCACTTTAATTGCTCACTGTTTATTCATTTTTCGAATGTAGAGAAGGGTAGTCTAGGTTGTCTCAATATTATCAGCTGAATATTATTTTCTGAGTAGTATGAAATTGTTTTGAAGTCTGTTGGGTATGTGTGGAATGCTGTAAATGATTTTGGGAATAAATAATGTCAGTCACGTACAACAAGTTTGCTACTTAACAGCTTGAAAATACTTCTCAAAGAAATTACACCCAAAACACACTTAGAAAAACAGTGACCACATCATTGGTTGAACCATGGAGGGATTTCTAAACAGATTGATGAAAATAAAAATAGACGTTGGATCCTTAAACCACCATGCATTAGAAGACCAGAAAACAAAACCAAACAGCAGACCCTTTTCAAGAGGAATTTTTGCCATCCTTCAAAAAGGATAGCCAAAAGATTTGCAGGAAGAATTGGGAATTGGTCACAAAATCCTTGCACTTGGGACAGATTTGAAACACATGAAGATGACATGGAGAGTTCTGTCCAAACTGGATGAACTTAATGAACTGCTGTCCAAAATAAGCCAAGAAGAAGGGAAGAAACTGATTTGGGCTCTAAAACTAGCTATGCTTGCTCTTATACAGCCCAAATTCTTGGAGGAACCTTATGAAGGGGTCACACTTCGAGTTGCAGCTTGTCTCTGTAACATCATGAAGTTGACCGCACCTATAGCTCCATACAATGATGATGTTATGAGTAGGATTATGAGATTGATTGTAGAGGTTTTTCAGGATTTGGACAATAGCTCAGGCTCTACCTTCGGGAAGAAGCTTGAGATTTTATGGGGTATGGCCACATTCAAGACTTATGTCATCATGTTTGACCTTGAGTGTGATGACTTGATCATACAAATGTTCTAATGCTTCTTCAGCATTAGGAGACATCATCCTGATACTGTCATAGCACACATGCAGTCCATCTTGTCGTCATGTATGAGAGACCATGAGATCATTGGCCGAGAGTTGCAGACCCAGTTGTTGAGCATTTGGAGGAGAGAGCAATTGGTCTCACCTGTTGCTTACGGGCTAGCCCAAGGGCTAGTTGAGCAGAATATTGGGCTATTCAGGAGACAGTTGACCAGGGAGGAGCTGCTCCAGTTTGGTGGATCAGGCAGCAAAAATGAGCTGAGGAGGAAGGGACTTTGCTTCATTTGCAAAGAACCTTGGGGGCCTGATCACTCATGTTTGAGAGATGCAGATGATGTGGCGAAGACAGGACAGGAGGGCATTCCTTCTGTATGTCAGGATGAGGACTCTCCTTCAGATGAGTCCATAGGGTCAGTGGAGGATGCTTCTGGGGAGCGAGAGCAGTCATGCAGAGATGATGACAGTAGACCGGAGCTGTGTTCTAGTGTGCAGGGTGAGCAGTCATGGGACTCCGCGGGAGATACTCTGGGTGAAGAGTCACTTGTGACGATTCAACCAGAGGAGCATGTGATGGAGCCTGATTCGGTTAAGGACACTATTCACATCAAGCATGATATTCCTTTGGGGGAGAGCCATATGGGCGCCCACGTTGAGCCGATGAGGGATATTCGGCTAACATTGGGGTTAGCCATTGAGGTGGAGCAGTTAGATGCACTGACATCGAGTGCGGTGACAGCAGTTGCAGATCCAGATCTTTTGGAGGCGTTGGAGGTTGATGGGATTGTTCTGCAGGGGGCTAGTAGACAGCCGGAGTATGACATTCCTGATCAGGAGTGGGAGGAGCTGTTGGAGATGGTGGAGCATCCGTATGTGGGTTGACACAGGGATGAGGTGCAGATAGATGTACACGCAGTCAACAGAGCTGCAGTATTTTCAGTGAGTAGCACTCTCCAGGAGTACATCGATGGGGCTTGCAGCATATCTTGCCCACTTTGGCCCATTATAGAGAGAGGGGCTTTCTTCTACAAGCAACTTTTGTTGGCAGACAGAGCAGAGCAGTGTGAGTTGATTACGGGTTGGCGACAACACTCCAGGCGTGTTCCGTATACAGTTGTTGCTACATCAGATTCTTCTTCCAAGATGGATTGGCGGGAGATCATGAGTTGGTACCCTCTTGATGGTACGGTATTCTTTGTAGGGAGCACAGCAGAGCAAGGGCCCTTAGACATGACAGATGATACATATTCCAGTTGGCAGTCGGGCAGATTCCTCAGCATCCCATCCCGGTTTCAGGAGAGTAGAATCAACATTGGATTCAGTCAGGGATTGGATTGGAGAGAGGTGATGAGTTGGTACACAGTTGATGGGGCAGCTTACACTGTCATAGATATAGCACAGCAGGAGACGTGTTCTTCACCTCTTAGAGCATCAGTCATAGCTAGAGGCAGTGCGCAGCCCGGGCCGTGGGACTTGGGCGATGATTGGCCATGGTGGCGTTGGGATCTGGGAGGATTGTTTGTTCACTGGTATAGTGAGAGATCAGTTTGGGATCTCGGCGTTGAGGGTCTATTTCGAGCAGTTTGACACAGGTGCATAGCAGCACCCAGAGGTTTGTATGGGATCCGGGCATTGGGTCTCAGTTGCGGCGGGCCAACAGAGTGGCTCACATATTTTGATTGCTTGAGGGCAAGCAATCTTGGGGCGGAAGGTCTGTAATATTCCTTTTTTTGGTATCACCCATGACAGGGCTAGGAGGGACTTCCAGAGTTAGGAGCAAACAGGTCACATGTACAGATTGGTGCTATCAGTGGGCTCAGGAGCTTTTCGGAGGAGTTTTGAGGAGTTTTCATGGTGTCCGGGGGCATTCGCTTGATATACTCCATCATCCGAGCAGTTTGGCTTTCATTCCTATGCATTCCGATAACTTCCGGAAATTTGAGTTATTTATGGGCTTAACTCAGCTGATTATGCTCAAGGTGGCATTTCGGGAGGAATACATGATGGAACACCTTGGTGTAATAGCTCATTGGAATCGAGACGAGAATACCTACATGGTGGGACAGTTAGACACAGATTTCAGTGACCAGAGGAGGCATGGTAGCCGATTTACCCTTTTTTGCATTAAAAAGGAATATTTTAATAAAAGGGAAAAGTGCTCCATGAATAAAATAATAATAAAATAATGCTCTAGAAGGCTCCAAGGGATCTATAAAAGAAAGGGAGGAGGCCATTGGGAGATATCTTTTGGAGTAGATCATTTGCTTGTGTATGAGAGGTTTGAGGACGTGGTTCTCTACTTCAGTTGTAGCCCCAGGACGGAAACCCTCGGGTGATTTGTGAGTGTTGGACGGAAACCCAACTCTCTTGAGGAGACTTCACTTAGAAGTTTCACAAAGCTTTAGAGATTGGTGTGAGGATCATTCAAATCTTCAACTTGGGCTTCATCATCTTCAGTGGGTTCAGTGACAGCTGTTGCCGGAGGGAGAGTGCAGCAGTTCAGTTTTGGAAGGCCATCGCCGTGTAGCAGTGCAGCAGATTGTATTGTTGGCCAGTTTCTTTCTCAGCACTTTCTGGGGCAGATCTATATGTAAACCCCTCTTATTAGTTATAATAAAAGCTGAGATTATTCTGTTCTATATGGTATTCGATTGCAGTATTTATGTGTTTAAGTTTACATGGCAATCTTCTGTTGAATAAATGTTGATTTTTCGGTATAATTTGGGATTTAAGTAAATTTATGCAAATTCAATAAAATATCCCATTTGGGGATATTACACCATGAGTGCTCAGGTGCCTCGAGAGAAGAGGTGGGGTGACATGGATCTGTAGGGCATCTACAGATTATGGCGGGATCTTTGGGTTAGCCCTACTCTTGGATCACATACGAGCTACGAGAGCCTTAAGACGGTAGCGGGATGAGTCGGGAGATAGTTTCAGAAGGCCATATTGAAGCGGAAGAGGGAGCAGCGAAATATAGAGGCAACAACAACGTGGAGGCAACAATGCAATGGGGCTGATGGGACTTCAGCAGCGCAGAGAAGCTGGGCTCATGTAGCGCAGTGTTGCAGCATGACAATGTCTCCAGGAGGACAATGTGATTCAACATCCAGGGAGCTTCAATGGTGGAGGGCAACTTGACTTATCTATCAAACAGTTGGGTAGAGTCTTTCAGTTGCTTACTTCTCAGCAACTAAGTTGCAGTGCAACAGTTAGCAGTGGCAGTGCTATGGGCAACATGATGCAACAATTTGAGAGGGAGATGCAGTACAGATGTGGCGGTGTCAGTGGCAGTGGAATGGGCAGCAATACAGAGAGCAACAATGTAGTGGATGGAGGGCAGCAAGCCAAGCATCATCAACACAAAATCCAACTTCAAGATCTTGTAGTGCATTGTGTGGATGCATTGCTAGAGTATACTTTCCTAAAGTACACTCCGTGCTAAGAGGGAGTGTTGAGATTTTTGTATAGTTGGTGTAGCATCGGGTGTGATCTAGCGCTGAAATTTGTGGAGGGGCTAGGACACACTTAATCTCCAAAACCCAGAAAGGGATTTGAGAAATTTCAGTTGGTGTTCAAGTTATTCAAATAATTAATTATTTTAATGGATTTCCTAAGTCTAGACTCTAAACTTAGGAAAATAAAATAATTAAAGTGAATTATTTAACACATGTGTTGAAACTGTCTTAAGTCACATGGATCACGCAGTATTTTAATCTCAATAGTTGATGATTGATTTAATCTCGACTGTTGAAGGGTTCAACGAAAAGTATAAGAGAAAGGCTTGAGGATCAGTTGGAAAGAGACACACAGTAGCAGAACTGAGGAATAGATCTAGAATTCTAGGGCAAGTTTGTTAAGAATTTCCTGCAGTGAGGGGTAGTATTGGCTGAGGGAATGATCTGATCCCAAGAGCCAAGATACAGCAACAGGCAGAAGAGCAACAACAAGGGTAGCGCAAAGTGGCTTCAGAGCCATGCAGTCCAGTAGGGGCAGTGAAGAGGTAGTTGGGGCCACGCAGGGCCTACGCAGGCCTAGCAAAGGCAGCACAAGGGCAGTGTAGACCCTCTAGGGGTGACGCAGGCCCTCCCAGAGCCATGCAGAGGTTGACGCAGGCCTTCAATGCTGACTCTGGGGCTTTAAAAGCATCGCTGAGGGTTTCTAGGATCAGATTCGAGCTGAGTCTTGTAAATCCCATTTGAGGGTGTGGATCAGTCTGATATTTGGCACTAGACCATTAGGTTAGCTGCAAATTTGATTTCTTTTATTCTTTGTCGGGTTTTCTAGGATTGGAACCTAGATTTGCTGTACTCAGAATCTACTTAATAAAATAACCCTCATATCTGCTGCACTGGTTTTCCCACTTTGGATTTTTCCGAGGACTTATGTCCAAAAATCCATGTGTTACTTTGTTGCATGAGCGTATTATTCAGTAAATGATCTGCATGTGTAGGTTGTAGTTGTGTTTATTTTCGGTATTTTCTGAATCTAATTTCTGGAAATAACTTGTATTAAAATCAAGTAGGAGAAAATAAACCAATACACTGCAGTAGAATTTTCACATTTATTGGTTAACCTAAGACTTGAGTCATAGGATCCTTTGAACTCAAATCTAAGAAGTTGTTATTTAATCCTTCTTAAACCCTAATGTTTGTTCATATCTTTGGGTGAAAATTAATGTAGAACCTTTAGGGGGAACTTAACTTAAGGTAATTGGGTTATATGACCCCTAAGATCTACTGGGGAAGCCTACCTTGTGTCGGATTGTGTCCACCACTAAAACGAGGGGAGCTGTTGTTAAGGTCATAGTGGTGACACCCCCATTGTTGTACTTGATCTAGGTTTCCTAATGAGGCTTTGCACTAGGGTGCTTGATTTTGTTTAAACAAACCTCACCTTGTAACTGGGTTTTCTCCCATTTTGGGTATCCTAGGTCATATTTTGTGTTCATTTCGTAGTATTAAAAACTGAAACCGGTGACTGGACTGGTCCACATAATAAATTGAGACTGGTTAGATCTCAATGAACCAGTTTTAAAAACATGTTAAAACTTGGGTACTAGAGGACAAGTGGTTCCCTGAGGCTTTGATCTTTGGCGTAGGGAAAAGTGTCCAAATGTATTTGTACTTTTCTCCTAAAGTGACTTTATAAGTGGTAAAGTCAAATCTAACTTTAAAGTGACTTTATAAGTAGTAAAGTTACAATCTAATTTTTAAGTGACTTTATTAAAGTCAATGAAAAATTAGAAAGTGAAAAAGTGACTATGGAAATAAAAGGTTAAGTGGGTCTTTATTTAAGTGGGGTGAATTAAAAAATAGAAAGGAGAATTAAATGCACATTTATTCTTAGCCCTTGATCTAAAGCTATTTCAGCCATTGGATTTAGGGATTCCCCAAAAGTCACTTAGGGTTAGAGTAAAAGAAGAAAAAAAGAGAAAATGTCATTCATTCTTTCACGAGCAGAATGAGAAAAAGAGCAGGAGAGAGGAAGGAGAATTTTTGAGCAGAGAGGAAGAAGAGCAGAACCTTGGCACGCATTCCAAGGCATTATTTCAGTAGTTCGTACAACAAAATTTGGGTACGATTTTTGAAGCAACTTGGCATGAAAATCGAGGAGAGAGAAGACCGCATTTATTGCAATAGTTCAAGCACAAATTTCGAGGACCATACAATTGGTTTTCAGGCACAAAAATCGAGGCAATGTTCAACACTTTTTTGGGCACGAATTTCGAGAAATATGTACAACTGGTTTTGGCACGAAATTCAAGGTAGTCTTTACAGCTATTTTGACACAGCTTTCAAGGCTGTCCATATAGCATTTAATGCTGTAAAATTTTGTTTTGTTGTTGGCATGTTTTTTGAGGTGGATGCTAAGCAAGGAAAACGAGATAAGTGTGGTTGTTGGAATTTTACTGTGTATTTCTGTTTCACTGTAAAAGCATTTTTCAAAAATAAAGAAGAGCTCTCAAACTGGATTTTCCCAAGAGTTGTAGGGGGTTTTTCTAGGGTAACATTGACCAAAAATTGCATGTTATTTTTCTGTGTGTGGTTCTATTTTCTTGTGTTTTAATTTCTGCATTTCCAGCACTTGTGAAATTTTCAAATTTGTGTTTTTAGAAATTTATTTCATTTCCAAAATTTTGAATGTATGACTATGGGAAAGGGCATTTAACTAAATGGGAGTGATAAGGTAAAACTGAAAACCAGAGTGGGGGTGAAATTTCTACTTGGTATCAGAGCTTGGTTGGCTGAAAAGTGCAGTTTGGGACAACAAAGTGAAAATCACAGCAAGCTGATTTTTACACAGAAAATTGAACCTTTACGATAGATTTGAAATTTTCAGTTTGTCAGGGCAACAAGCATGTCTTTGGGCTTGAGGGTTGAGGATAAGTTGGATGGGCGGCGCAACTATAGTGCATGGAGGGAGAGAATCCAGAGCATCTTTGAGGAAGCAAAAGTTTGGGGCATAATGGTTCACACCACACAACACCCAGTAGCAGTACCTGCTGACCCTGTATAGTTGGCAGAGTTTAACAAGAAGAATGCCAAGGGAAAAAGACTGATTCTGGATGGTGTTAAAGATCATGTCATTCCTCATGTGAGAAGAAAGACATATGCACATGAGATGTGGACAAGCTTGGCCAATATTTACCAAAACACCAATGAAAAGAGAAAAATGGTCCTAAGGGAGAAGCTGAAGGCCATTAAAATGGCTAAGACTGATAGTACTACAACATACCTCACAAAGATCACTTCAGTGAGAGATGAGTTGGCAATTGTTGGAGAGACCATTCCACCCACTGAGTTGGTGCAGATTACATTGAATGGTCTTCCCAAGACTTGGGAGAGTTTTGTGGATGGCATTTTTGCATGGGAAAACCTTCCCAGTTGGGAGAGGTTGTGGGATGATTGCATTCAAAATGATATCAGAAAGAACCATCTTGGGGCAGCCAAATAGGTGGAGGAGGATGACAATGTAGCATTGTTAGCAAGGGGCAAGAAGAGCAAAGGAAAGAAGCAAGCTTCCACAAGTAGAGGTGGGGGCAAAGGCAAAGGTAAATGTAAGCAGCAAAACAAGGAGAATGACTATTTCAAAGTATGTTGGAATTGCCAGAATTTGGGACACTATGCAGTTGTGTGTCCGGAGAAGAAGAACAAGAAGGGAAAGGACAAGACCATGGTAGCTTCTGCAGAGATAGAGGGCTTCTCGGAGAGCTTTGATCGGGAGTTTGGGTTCATAGCTTGTGAGGCCACTAGTGCAGGATCACCTGCCACGCAGGTTTAGAGGCAGTGTGCACTTCCCTCCACTAGCGGAGCATCTTCTGGTATTTGGTATGTTGACAGTGGGGCTTCTCGTCATATGATAGGAGTCCGGGAGTACTTCTCGGAGCTTTTAGAGAGTGACACTGATATTGAGGTAGTACTCAGAGATGACAACATTGTTAGAGCAGTTGGTGTGGGGACATTGACATTTGATAGGGAACCCAAACCTCCCTTGCAAGTGTCAGATGTTCTATATGTGCCTGGAATGAAGAAGAACCTTATATCCGTTTTAGCATTGGAGGATAGAGGGTAGGAGGTTTTGTTCAGGAGAGGGCATGTGCTTATATATCCTAGGGGCACTCCAACTTCTTCAGTTAGAGTGATTGGTGTGCACCATGCCAAGGTGTACAAGTTCTCATTCCAGAACCTGATGGCATTGAGTAGCAGTATCGGCAGCAAATCTAGCAGTTCAAATATGTGTAAGATTTGGCACCGCAGGATGGGGCACATGTATCATGGGGCCTTGAGGACATTGCGGGAGATCACCACAGGTGTGCCAGATTTAAGTTTTGATCACCTTGATACGTGCAGAGGATGTGCTACGGGGAAGTTTGCCAAATCCCCTTTTCCCAGCAGTGACGACAGAGCGATAGGGATCCTTGACTTGATTCATATCGATGTGAGTGGTCGGATGTCTCATGTATCCTTGAGTGGCTATGAGTATTATGTGTTATTCATTGATGACCACTCCAGGAAGACCTAGATTTATTTCTTGAAGACCAAGAGTGAGGTATTTAAGTGGTTTCAAGAGTTCAAAGCTCTTGTGGAGACCCTGACAGGTAGGAAGATCAAGGTCCTCAGGTTGGACAATGGAGGGGAGTATACCCTTGGTGAGTTTGTTGATTATTGTGCGGAGGCAAGCATCAGGAGGGAGTTCACAGTTCCTTACAACCCCCAACAAAACGGGGTTGCAGAGAGGAAGTACAGATCCATCGTTGGGGCTGCCAAAGCCATGCTTCATGATCAGGGGTTACCTTTGTTTTTGTGGGCAGAGGCCTGCAACACTGCTGTGTACTTGTAGAACAGAAGTCCACATCGTGCTTTGGGCAATGTGACTCCGGAGGAGGCTTTTTCTGGGAAGAAGCGTGATGTTGGTCACTTTCATATCTTTGGGTGCATTACATACTCCTATGTTCCCAAGGATAAGAGGACCAAGCTAGAGCCCACTGCAGACAAGGGCATCTTTGTGGGTTATAGTGAGACCTCAAAAGCATTTCGGATTTATATTCCTGCGAAGAGGAAAGTTGTTGTTAGGCGGGATGTGAAATTCGAGGAGGAGAGGGCTTTCAGGAGGTCGCGACAGTTAGAGTATCTGGATTCATCGGACCCTTAAGAGCAGCTGAGTCAGTCACAGGGATCTAGTGGACAGGGATCAGGAGGTACATCGATTACAGTGTCAGGTCCATCAGTGAGCAGTGGCTCTTAGAGTCAGATGGGTGGTGCTTCGAGCAACATGCAGAACAGTTCACAGGGTAGTCCACTAATGAACAGTTCACACGGTACTTCAGCATCTACAGGCACAGGTTCAGGCATGAGGTCAGTTGGCAGGCCTTCAGAAGTTCAGGCTTTTGATGATGATGGGGATTCTTTCACTTCAGTGAGAGAAGTGTGCTCAGGGAAGAGGAAGCCCAAGTGGCTTCAGGACACCTTGCACGAGGCCACATCTATTGCTGGGCCAAAGAGATAGGTTAGAGAGAGCAAACCACCTGAGCGGTTCTGTAGCTATATGGCATTGATCACTAGCATCGTTGATTCTGAGCCTTCTAGCTATGAGGAGGCAGCTAGCCAGCAGGTCTGGAGAGAGGCCATGCAGGAGGAGTATTCTTCTATCATGAAGAACGATGTTTGGGAGGTAGTGCCGAGGCTTGAAGGTAAATTAGTGGTTACTCCAGATGGCTTTACAAGATAAAGCATGCCGCAGATGGCAACATCGAGAAGTTCAAGGCTCGGTTTGTGGCGAGAGGGTTCTCACAGGTAGAGGGAGTTGACTATGATGAGACCTTCGTTCCCGTAGCTCGATATACTTCCATTCGCTCCATTATATCGATAGCGACAGAGATGGGTTGGAAGATCCACCAGATGGATGTGAAGACTACATTTCTTAATGGCTTCATACATGATGAGGTTTATATTGAGCAGTCACAGGGCTTTGAGGTGCATGGGAAGGAGTCCCATGTATGCAGACTGAACAAGGCACTCTATGGCCTGAAGCAAGCTCCTAGAGCTTGGTACTCGAGGATTGATATGTACTTGCAGCAGTTGGGTTTGACAGAGAGTGAGGCGAACCTGAACATATACTTCATTATGGTGGGTGAGGAGCCTCTGATTTTGGTGTTGTATGTGGATGACTTGGTCATTACAGGTGTAGAGAGACTCATTGAGGGCTGCAAGGGAGATCTTGCTTCAGAGTTCGAGATGAAGGATATCGACTTGATGCATTACTTTTTGGGATTGGAGGTGTGGCAAGAGGAGGGGCATTTCTTCTCGGGACAGGGGAAGTATATTGTGGACATTCTTAGCAGATTTCACATGGAAGATTGCAAACCCATGTCTACACCTATGATCACTAACTGGAAGAAGCTTCACGCTTCAGATTCCGAGTTGGTGGATCCTACTTTGTACAGACAACTGATTGGTTCTTTGATGTATTTGGTCAACACTCGACCAGATATATGTTTTGCAATTAACACGATGAGTCAGTTCATGTGTGAGCCCAGAAGGGTGCACTGGATGGCTGCAAAACACATTCTTCGTTACTTGTAGGGGACAATGGATTTTGGTCTGATTATAAACAGGGAGATGGAGTGAGACGGCAGGGTACACTGATTCAGATTGGGCAGATTGTGCTTTTGATAGGAAGAGCACTTCCAGGTGCTATTTTGGGTTGGGTTCGGCAGTTGTGTCATGGTTTAGCTGGAAGCAACAGTCAATTGCATTGAGTTCAGCGGAAGCATAGCACATGGCAGCCTGTTTGGCTAGTTGTGAGGCCATATGGCTTCACAAGTTGTTTGGCTTATTTGGTCAGGCATTGAGACCTTCAGTGATTTACTGTGATAATTAGAGTTGCATTAAACTCATGGAGAATCCAGTTTTTCATGACAGGTCAAAGCATATCGGGATCAAATATCATTTCATTAGAGACTATGTCCAGAAGGGAGCTGTAAAGCTTGCGTATGTTTCCACAGATGAGCAGGTAGTGGACATTTTGACCAAAGCCTTACCATGGGGCAAGCATGTCTACTTCAGAGACAAGATGGGAGTGGTGAGGAACACTTTCCTCAGTAAGAGGGAGTGTTAAAATTTGGGTACTAGAGGACAAGTGGTTCCCTAAGGCTTTGATCTTTGGCCTAGGGAAAAATTTCAAGATGTATTTGTACTTTTTTCCTAAACTGACTTTATAAGTGGTAAAGTCAAATCTTATTATAAAGTGACTTTATAAGTGGTAAAGTTACAATCTAATTTTTAAGTGACTTTATTAAAGTCAATGAAAAATTAGAAAGTAAAACAATGACTATAGAAATAAAAGGCTAAGTGGGTCTTTATTTAAGCGGGGTGAATTAAAAAATAGAAAGTGAGAATTAAATGTACATTTATTCTCAGCCCTTGATCTAAAGCTATCTCTGCCATTGGATTTAGGTATTCCCCAAAAGTCACTTAGGGTTAGAGTAAAAGGAGAAAAGAAGAGAAAAGGTCATTCATTCTTTCATGAGCAGATTGAGAGAAAGATCAAGAGAGAGAGCAAGGAGAATTTCTGAGTAGGGAGGAAGAAGAAGAGCATAAACTTGGCACGCATTCCAAGGCATTATTTCAGCAGTCTGTACAACAGAATTTGGGCACGATTTTCGAGGCAGTTTGGCATGGAAATCGAGGAGAGAGAAGACCGCATTTATTGCAGCAGTTCATGCGTGAATTTCGAGGACTGTACAACTGGTTTTTAGGCACAGAAATCGAGGTATCGTTCAACACTTTTTTGGGCATGAATTTCGAGAAATTCGTACAGCTGGGTTTGGCACGAATTTCAAGGCAGCTTGTACAATTGTTTTGGCACAGTTTTGAAGGCTGTCTGTACAACATTTAATGTTGTAATTTTTGCTGTAAAATTCTATTTTGCTGTTGGCATGTTTTTCAAAGTGGAGGCTAAGCACGGAAAACGATATAAGTAAATCTGTGGTTGCTGGAATTTACTATGTATTTCTGTTTCACTGTAAAAGCATTTTTCAGAAATAAAGAAGAGCTCTCAAATTGGTTTTCCCCCAGAGTTGTAGGGGGTTTTTCCAGGGTCACATTGACTAAAAATAACTGTGTTATTTTTTTGTGTGTGACTGTTCTATTTTCTTGTGTTTTTATTTCTGCATTTCCAGCACTTGTGAAATCTCCAAATTTGCGTTTTCAGAAATTTATTTCATTTCCAGAATTTTGAATGTATTACTTTGGGAAAAGGCATTTAACTAAATGGGAGTGATAAGGTGAAACTGAAAACCAGAGTGGGGGTGAAATTTCTACAAAAAACACATGAAATAATTAATTTTTTATGAAAACAACTATTTTTAAGATTTAAAACCATGGTTCCAAACCAATAGACACAAAATATGCAAAGTTTGTTCATATATATACTATGTAAAGGTGAATATATCAAAATGGCACCAAGTGCAATACATATCAACAACAAAATATATAATCATTGAGGCTCTAAATGGCCTCTAGAGTTCAAAAACAAAGCCTACAAACTATGGGGCCAGTGGCCTACTACAAATCTACATACATGGTGTTAGTGATCAACATTAGCACTTGAAACTTCTCATCATGATCAAATTCAGTTGGTTGAGTCTCGACTCCCAAACTTTGCTATTGCTAGAGTCAGAAACTTCTCTATGGGTTCAATGACTGGAGTCTCAAACTTCTGAAGGTCCTAATATGCCCTATTACTTCATTTGGTGCTCCACATGGCTTTACATGGCCTCCTATCCCAGCGAAGTGTTGCTTGAGCCTGTAAATACCCCATCCTGCAATAAATTTTGGCAATATTTGCGGATCATTATGCCATCAATCATATGACAATGAGCCCATGCAATGTCCTTGGATTTTGGAGTCATGATGGCTACTACTTAGTTCAAACTCTCTGTTGTTCCAATACTCTAGCAAAAACTCAACACTCTCCAAGCTCCCAATCAAACTCACAAAAACTCCAAATGAGATGTGTGAGGCAAATGAGGGGGTGAACTCCTTTTAAAGGGTTAGAGAGGGTGTTTTTGGAGGGAAACAACCCTTACTTTCCCTCCAAAACACCTTGGAACCTTCCTAAACCATGCCGTGTGGATTTGTCATGACCTTGGCCATGAACTGACTGGTTTAAGACAGAACCGGCCAGTTTGACCTTAAACCAGTTGGTTCTGTCCTAAATCGGTCGGTTAGCACTAGTTTTTTCTGATTTTTGGGCGAAACCAGAGCTTGAACCTGGTTTTTGTGTTGGTTTTACCCGCTCGACCAATGAACTGGTCGGTTTGACCAATTAGCAGTTTGAATTGGCCGCTTTTTAATACTATGATTCATTTGTGTGGATGGTGCATACATTTGCTTGAAGCTTTCATTTTAGTTTTAGTTATTTGCATAATTTTGAGCATTAAAGTAGTAATATTAAATCAGATCTAAGATAACAGACTACATAATAAAAGATTTCATGATGTTTTAAAGATCTATTGTGATGAACTATTCCAGTGGAATATCTATGGCAATTTACATATCATATTGGTATATGAGCAATTTTCTTGGGGTAGTTGTAGGATCCAAAAATTTGCTAATGAAGGAAGTCTCAAAACTTGCCATGGCAGATGAGTCTAGTCATAACAACCCTCAAGTTCAAGCAAAATAGAGATATTCAAACCTAGAAGAACAAGTCATTGATATCTCAGGCAACGTGGCCCTCCTCATCGAGGCTCTAAAGTTTGTACATTTTGGAGAGATTGGTGGCTCTAACTCAAAAGTTGGACCAAAGAAGAAATCAAGAGATAATGAATACCTTGAAAAGGAGCCAAAAAAAGTCCAGAGAAAAAGCAAGCAAGTTCCAATGTTGTCACTTCTTCACCATCTTTGTTTAGAATGGAAGTTAAAGTGGACATCAAACCCTTCCAAGGTGAGGTTGAAGTTGGAAAATTGTTGGACACAATTGTTAGAAGTTTATTTGTGTCTGTAATATAGGAGAAGGGAAAAATAATTCATTTTCCCGACTTAAAATTAGAGCACCATGCCCTAACTTAGGCTAGAGGGTGATCCCTTAGTAACTAAGTGGGAGGCACTTTAAACCACCATCAAGTTACAGTTCTACTCTACCAAGCATGTAGAGGCCAATGGATCTATTGGCATCACTTAAAATAGATGCAAGGGCAGAGTATGCAAGAGTACACTACCCAATTGAAAAAAATGGGTTTCAATCCTTCATCAATTAAGCATACAGGAGATGCACCCACTATCTCCTCAATGCACTTTCCTCTTACTTTAGGCCAACTCCTAGATTGCTATGGGGGGTATCCCAATCGACACAAACTCCATCAACGATCTTAGAAGACCAAAGCCTATAAACACTTAATATTCTACTGTAGAAAATACAAACCAGCACGCAAAAATGACTTAAAATACTCAATAAAAGGTTACCTTGGAGGCTTGGGAGTGAGAGAAAGGAGCAAAATTCAAATGAGATGATTTACCCTTGATCACCACTTGATTTGTAGCCTTATTTGAACAATCTTGCTGCTGTCCAACACTTCCAGATTTGCAAAAGAACCCATAAAATGCAGGAAAAACAGATTTTGAGTGTTTTTGAAGCAACCAAAGAATGTGGAAACATAGTAGAATGATGGGTCCTTGGATGCTTGAGCTAGGGGATTGAAATATGAGTGAAAATACATCCCAATAATGAATAATATGCAAAAAAACAGTAAGGTACGTCAATCTGATACAAACTTGCATGAATTAAGTATGCAATCCCCAAAGGTTCAAAATTGGAAAGTGCCCTAATCAACATAAAACCTTTTGCAGTACTTAGAGAAGCTTTAAATACTTTCAAATGTTGAATATCTGCAACAAAAACACTTCAGAAACATAACTAGGGCTTTTAAAAGGTTAGAGATAACCTTTCATGAAACCCTAGGCAAGGAGCCTCACCAATCTTTGAAGATATTGTTGTTGAAAATAAAATTCAGATTGGTGAGGACAACCTCAAAACAGTCAAATTGATGTTAGATGAACCTTTAAAGCAATAAACAAGTGTTGTTTTACTTGGGCCTTTAAATCTTCAATATGACATGATTTCCAAGAAAAATGCCTATATTGAAGAATGTAATCTCCACTAGGGCTATTGGGGTTAGGATAGATACCTTAAGTTAAGTTGGCTGTCCAATATGTGAATTAGGGCAAAGAGGTAGAACCCTAGAAGTTAAATTTCCTCTTTGTCTAATCAAGACAAGTATGAAAGCAAACCCTACTAGAGAGGTTCCATTTCAATGGGAAAACCTTTAATGACAAGATCAATTATGACATCAAATAAAACGAAACCCTTGTTGAGGAACCTTAGGTATAGCCCAACAAGGAGATTCATTATTTCCCTCACATCAACAAGAGAGAAGTGAGAAAAAAAAAAACCCTATACATCCATCTCCAAGTGATAAAGTTTGAAAGTTATTTAAAACAACCAAGAAAAAGAGACTCTGATGTCAACACCAAAGCCTTTCATGAAAAGTCACATTATAGCATAGTGATATAAATAATCCACAACCATTTGGAAGGAGGAAGAGCTCTCTATTTATAGATCAAGCTCTCAACATCTCTCCCCATTTTTCTCCTTTGAAAAAGGGGACTTGTTATCCACAAAATGCTTGGAGACGAAGTCAATAAAAACATTAGATTTAACATTGCTTACAACCCTTGACGTCCCATTTGAAGAGGCTATCTTTGCTTGGTGTTGGGCAATCCAAGGAGTTGGCAGTTAGATGATTTCCCTTAAACACGACATTATTTTGTAATGTGTTTGTTATTATTATGTGTTCTTTCAATTTATCTTTTTTTTATCATCAAGAATAATGCCAAACAACAAATAAACGTGGACACAAGATGTAGGCACGCTGCCAGGGAAAAAGCCTACCCTTTGGGGAAAACCCGGTCAAAATTCTTCCTTCAATAGATTTAAGATGAGACGACCAAGACCCTTACAATCTAGACTAGGGACTTGTTCCATCAAGTCATCCTTGTTTGTTCTTCCTTTCACTGTCATCGAGACATCATTCTTCTCACTGTCATGATACCGAGATATCCACATTGTGTTCCCACATTATCATGACACCGAGATCTTGTCATTGTGGAGACACCAAAACCTTTACTGTGAGGGCATCAAAATGTTCTTCCTGAGAAAGCACCAAAATCTTCTCCCTGATGTTACACCGAGAACTTGAGATAGCATCGAGATCTTGACTGTCATATAACACAGAGTTCTTGACTGTGTTCACCGAGATCTTGACTATGATCTATCATCGAGATTGTGGTAGAGCACCGAACCTGTGGTATCCGAACTAAAGAGATAATCCGAACTTCTGGATTTATTTGACAACCTTTCCATTGTGATCATCTATCTGAACTCCCATCCTGTAGCTTATCTGATCTTAGCTCTGCAATTCTGTCCAAAAAATTGAGGTGGAGAAATGTGAAGTCCTTGCACTGGTATATATGGTGGTTCGACCATAGAAATGAGTTGACATGAGTGTGTGAACAGTTGTGTCTTCAATTGTGTGTAGGCCGACATGAGTATCTTGAGGGAAACTGATTGATTTGAGGTCGACTTGAAGAGTTTGCAGGAGAGGATGACTTGATAGAGTCTAAACAATAAATTTACCTTTGACTCAATCCTAAAGCCTACAATGGAGGCTTGACCTATAACCATTGACCCAAGCATGAAACCCATGCTTTAACAAGTCAACTCAACAATAATAAAATTCTTTTCTTTTGACAAATATATTACATTTTTTACTTCAAGTACAATGAAGACCGAACCTAGTTACATTTTCCAACAATTGGAGGGGCCAATTTGGCCTAAAAGTCTAATGTTGCCTTTTAAAATGGCTTGCCTTTGCTTGAATATTTCTTGGAGTGCTTGGGAGGCCCAATAACTTGCTTAGCTTGTTTAAGGTTCCTTTTTTTCGACCTTGGAGAGCATCAACAACTAGTATAAGGTGGTTGACATCCTTATCTAGGTCCAATTATTTGCTTGAAATGTGCTTTAAGGCTTGATCTTGCTTGCTTGTGAGTTGGCTTTGGTCCATGTGAGTATCTTTAACACCTTTTCTTTGCTCAAATTAGGTGCCACATTGCTCCTTTAACTGTTCATGGCTAACCCCTTTTGAAGCTTACTAGATGCTTAGAAAAGTAATTTTAGGAAGGTATTTTGAGTGCATCAACTTGGAGATGACTTGGTTTGACTTGGAGGTTGCAAAATACCTTCTCTCTGCCTTGGAGGACGTGGGAGGTTTCCTTAGAAAATGTAAATTCATTTTGAATTGTGAGGTTTCCATGAAGAACAATGGCCATGGCTAAAGAGGTGTGCCTACACAACAAAATGGCCCATGTGGAGAACAAATAGGTGCACTAGGATAATGAGAACATGGATGTTTCTGCCCTTACATGGTGCAATTGCCTATGCAATGATTTATATAAGTGTTCCATTAAATCATGTGTTCTAATAGGTCCACATCCACGATGCCCACAAACCAATCCTTGACATAAGAATTCCCATCAAAACAGGGAATTATTGCCCACTATGGTGTAGTCAGCAAAGCCATAAAACCAATCACCATGAAGACAAAACTAAGAAGATTGACTATGGAAGTCCAACATTGGGTATCTAGGAAACACTTTTACACTTCATCACACACGGCCTTACTGGGCTATAAATTGCACACATTTGAGCTTGAAATTGGTGTGATAAATTTTTTTGGAGTACCCATGCTAAAAGAGAGGTAACGAGTGGTATGGTTTTTGATGACCCACAAATCAAAATTGAGTGAGTGTATTATCCCAAATGGAATAATTTTGCTATAAACACTACACATAAAATTACCATTCACTTAACAGAAGATTGCTATATAAAATTAAATAAATAAAGTACTACAATCCCATAAAACAGTGAACAGTAAAATTATCAACTTTATTATATTAGATAAACTGGGCTTTACATGTTGATACAACTTATATAGCTGAGATAGAATTGGCCTCAAGAATATGCTCCCATGTTGTGCTGGCCCTCCAACAAAACTGAATTGCACTGCCACTGCTAAGCTCTCTTGTGAATTTTGGATGAATTCACCAAGGGGATATGGATGCTTGCCCAATCTCTCTCATCCTCGAGGGTTTCCGTCTTGGGGCTACTGCTAAAGTAGAGAATCGGGTTCTCAACCTCTCATATAAGAAGAAATATCCAATCCAAGATGTCCTGTAATGGCCCCTTCCTTCTCTTTTTATATATCTAATGGACTCCTCTAGAAGCTCCTATTTTATTATTATTTTAATCATTGAGCACATTTTCTTTAATTAAAATATTCTTTTTAATGCAGGAAAATGGAAAATTGGCCACCATGACTCCTCAGTTCACTGAAAATCACTTCTAGCCATCCCATCCTGTAGATCTTCTCGTTTTGGTTTCAGTGAGCTATTACACTAAGGTGTTCTGCCAAGAATTCCTCCCAAAATACAACCTTAGGCGTAATTAATTGAGTGAGGCCCAATAATAACTCAGTTTTTCGAAAGTTGTTGGAATGCAACAGAACGAAAGGCAAACTGTGCAGATGGTGGAATATACCAAGGAGATGCCATCGAACCTCATAAAAGCTCCTCAAAACCCCTACAAAGCCCTCAGGGCCCGCTGATGACACTGACTTGCACTTGTGACTTGTTTGCTCCCAACTTTGAAAGTCCATCCTAACCATGTCATAAGGAATACTAGAAAAAACAACATCACAAATCCTTCGCCCCAAAATTGCTTGCCGTCAAGCAATCCAAATCTGTGGACCAGTCTGTTGGCCCGATGTAACTGAGACCCAATTCCCAGATCCCATACAAACCATTGGGTGATGCTGTGCCTCGATGTCAATCCACCAGGAACAAAACCCTCAATGCCTGGATCCCAGAACAACCTCTGACTGGGCATGTCATCAACAATTCCTCCTGGGTCCCAATGCCACCAAGAACAAGCATTAATGCTCCACAGCTGTTGTTGTGCTATAACTTTGGCTGAGAATGTCGATCCTTTGATTGCGTACCAACTCATCACCTCTCTCCAATCCAACTCCTGACTCAATCCGATGCTAATCCTACTCTCCTGATGCTGGGATGGAATGCTGAAGAGTTGTCGACCTATATCCCACTGCAAATTGAAAACTGTAGTACCCGTCGTGTCTAAGGGTCCCCACTCTGCTATGCCCTTGACCAAGAATATCGTACCATCAATAGGATACCAACTCATGATCTCCCGCCAATCTAGTGTATGAACACTGTGCGAGGAATATGTCTACTAGGCTGATACTGGTCCATGGTGAACTCCTGATGCTCTGCCCGATCAACCAAGAAAATTTGTCCAAGAAATCTTGCCTCCCTCCCTATAATAGTTCGAAGTGGACAAGTTGTGCTGCAAGCCCTGTCTATGTACCCCTGGAGAGGTTTGCTGCCTGAAAATGCTGCAGCTCTATTGGCTGCCACTACATCTGCTTGCACCTCATCAATGGGTAGACCCAAAGATGGATGCATTGTTGTCTCCCTCACCAGATAGGAAACTCGACGCCTCTTCAATCCATCAATCTCCTGCAAAATTGTCCTGCCAGACTCCAACACCTCCTTCTGTAAATATGAACATCCTGCTAGTTGTCCGTACATCTGCCTGCTCCTCACCAATGGCTAGCCCCAA
The DNA here is from genome assembly GCA_034641835.2 of Pinus albicaulis. Taxonomy (NCBI): domain Eukaryota; kingdom Viridiplantae; phylum Streptophyta; class Pinopsida; order Pinales; family Pinaceae; genus Pinus; species Pinus albicaulis. The sequence continues at coordinate 1,059,733,231 of CM076578.1, forward strand.
GGATGGCTGCTCACCCTCCTCCATCATGGGCTCAACATAAGCCTCTAACTGGATCTCCCTAAACGACTCATCATGCATATCGTGCATATCATCCTCTTGAACTGACTCATGCTCCGTCATATGCCGCTCTTGCTGAATCATCATTGGTGACTCATCATCCAGAATGTCTCCCATTGGTTCTGTTATCGCTTGCCGCCTACACCTACCTACAGTTAGCGGGAAAAGCCTTTAATCCCACAAGGTGTGGTTGGTGGAAAGGAACTCAGAGAAGGGGTTGTCACCTATTCTTGACTCTCTCTGTGTAAGCTATCTCCTAGGTTAGCTATGGGGGGTGGTCCCTAAAGAAAAACTAAGTTAAATATGTGAGTTTTCTAGGAGAATATTAGAGTGAGATTGGATTACTTTTGAAGATTCATGAACATTTATGAGCAACTTTGAAATAATGACAAACCATTTAACCAATGCCTTTACAAATAACGTGCTCAAAAGTAAAAGAAATGCTCAAAGAGATGAGAACACAGTAATCCTGAAATGGAAACAAAAAACTGTTAGCACCATATATCAGCAATGCTCTCAAGATAAATAGATTTATGAATCAAAGCAGGAGAAACTACCTTGCTCATAAGGAAACATTTAGTGTTCTACTTTTGGAGAATGTAAATGAGATGATAGAAAAACTCAAATTTTAGACCAAGATCACAACATGCAATTAAATTTGCAATACCAAATAAGGGTATTTGCCAATGAAACGAGATATATCAATCATCCATAAGCATAATGATCATTAAAATGACAATATGCAATGAAGTTGCAAAAGTAAGCAAATTTCCAAGTACCATAGAATTAAACTTGTTGCAAAATTTAAGGAATTAAAATGTTTGCATCCAAAGTGCTTCTTGAGATAATATTTGCATGTGAATATTTAAACCGTCAAGATAGCAAAAATTTTGGGAACTTTGCAAGTAAATGTGATGAGATAGTGCTCTTGGTTTATTTTACTAATTAGTTCTAAAGCAAGGTTACAATTGAGCTCTAATCCTCAGACCTCACCCTCGCCAAATATTTGGATCTCACAGTGAGGAGTCCATAGAGGTAGAGGGTCCCTAAAACGTCTATTCAACCAACCTAAGTTGGAGGTAAATTTTAGAGATGCAAGTATAGTATGAAAAGTTAAATGCCTAAATGATATGAAAGTGAGTTTGCAAGTGTTATGTAAAAGATGGAGATGAGTCAATTAAATATGCTTCATAGTTAGAACAATAACTCAAGTTGCCATAAATTGAAAGTGCTATGCTTCTTTACTTGTAGTATATTGTGAAACTTATCGAAATGAGAAATAGATCACAAAACATAAATAAATGATGGCAAATGAGATTGTAAATTAAGAAATTAAAGGACTATGCGATTTATGTTACTTCCCAATTAGAGCATGCATATGTGATGTGAAAGAAAACGGAAATGTCAAAACTACTAAGTCAATCCATCTACGAAGTCTCTCCTTTGAAATGGAGAGATAGGGATGCCAATGGGTAAAACCCACGTTCTCACAACAAAAACAGAAATTTTATTAATTTTACAAGAATGAAATGACCATGTGGTCTTTTCTAAACCAAAGAAGTCTTTACAAATATTGAAACCATAGACTTTTCCTTGGTGATAATTTAAAAAAAAAAACTCAAAAGAATTCAAACTTTACAAAAGGAGAAGAGAAGCTAAGCCCCTTCAATTCCCACAACCAAAGAAGAGAGAGTTATCCTCCTCATTTGAAATTTGTAGCCCAAAGGTCCTGCAACAAATTTTAGTAATTTCCTGTAGTTGTCCACTCAAGCTGTCACAAGAAAAAAATCGGAAGAGGGCTACAAAACCAATCAAATATTAGATAGATAAAATTACAAAATATTGCACAACAATTTACAAAGGGCTAAGCCAAAGAGTTCGAGTAAACTCTCCTCTTTGCTTAGTTATCTTCAAGCTCTTAGATAGCAAATGAAAGTAATGAAGTATAATGTTTTAAAAAATATTCAAATTTAAAAGTATTTGGCTTATATACAAGCTATGTCCTGAAACTCCTGCAAAACCACTTTGTAAGATAAGACTATGAAGGTTCAAAGAACAAATGAGAGCCCCTTTGAGAATGTATCAAGAGTGGGTTGGTCTCTCTAAAGACTTCCCCAACACCTGATTCTTTGATCCCAACAAGATGTTTCCTCTACAAAACTTCAAACAAGAATTAATTCCATATAGATCTAACAATAAACAATGATAAGAAACTCTAGTGATTTATTTGAAACCTACTAGAGCATTCTATACCTAGAGCATACTCCTAAATCAAATGTCAATGTAAGATAGCTCTACATTAACAAATCTACAAGAGCACATGGAAACAAATTAGATCAAAGCATGAGTAAAAGGAATTATACCAATGGTCAACAATTCATCACACTCCAAAAGGAGGAACACCTCATGAATGAAATTCCAAAGTCTTTATTGATATTTCTGAAAGTGTACAAGGCAGCAACGCTTCCACAAGCACAATAGCTAGTAAACAATATTACAATATGAGAGCCCATGGTTCCATTATATAGAATGTTGGGAGCAAATCCCAATGAAGAGCCATATGCCAAGTGGTGAGAGGGAGGAGATCTCAAGGCAAATTCGAATTTGGTAAGTGGAGCTCCAATGTCAAGTGTAAAAATCGAATTCTGGCAAGTGGACATCATTTTCTTCTTCCCTTAAGTGCCAAATTCGAATTTTATGATGGAATGACATGTGTATATGGTTGGTAACCCATGTGGCGACAATTTCCCACAAAATCTCCACCAAATATTCTCCCAAATCCTCTCAAATATGCATAAACTTCGCAAATTCGAATTTCCAATTAAGCAACTCTCATTCAATGCTGGAAATTCAATTTTATTTAAGCACATGTCTTTTCCTCGATTTTAGGAGTCCACATCACCTTGGGACTTCACTTTAACTCCTCCATAATTTTCCACCTCATTTCCACCTCATTTAGCATGTGTGGATATTTATTTTTCTCCATTTATTTAATTTTTGGCTTAATTAATTGTCAGATTGTAATATTCCCAATTAGCAGCAGCTAATTGGAAATATTAATTTTGATCAATTTTGCCTTATATAATTAAATTATAAATAAAGGTGAGTAGGGGGGACATAATTCACTCTAAAAAAAATAAAGTGCACTCCTTAGTAGACACAATGTTGTAACTTAAGTGAACCAAGGGGGGCAAAAGGATCACGTAGGGAAGGGGCCCACGTGAACACTTGGAGAGACAACACAGGTTGAGTTGGCAGCGTGGGGGCCAAGGAGGCTACGTTGGATGAGAGGCCTAGGGTTTGAGAGAGAGAGGCCAACGTTATATAAGGAGGAGAGCCTCCTCATTTGGAGGATTCGATGTTATGATATTGAGTTGGTCATTCGACTTCTTGAGCACGCTGGCTATTTAGCCTGTCTGCAACAGTGTTTAGTGCAACGAGTGTCTCTGTTCGGAGATCTCACCCTCAGCCCCGGGGGACTTCGAGTGCCTGCTCGGGTGAGGTTTTCTCTTCAGTATTTTGGTGGGAGGATCGAGTTTTTGGTTTGTGGAGGAGCGTCTCTTCTAGAGACTGCGCAGTCCTGAGAGGGAGGACGCAGTTCACTTGGTGGGGAGTTTGGTTTGATCTTGTTCGGATGATTCATGCTTTGAGATTGAGCAAGGGGCCAACCCTTGCATATTAGAGGATTTTGGCAGAGTTTTGGGCGGAGTTTTGGAGTATTCTCTTCAGTGGAAGCGCAGAGCCTTGAGGGATAGCGTAGATCCTCAAGGAGGTGATTTTTGGGGGTCACCTATTTTCGAAAAGCTTTCTGGGCTTTTCTGGGTTTATTGAGCAAAGTCTAATTCCAGAGTTTCAGCATTTTTCGAGGAGGGGAGCAGCCCCAAATCCTCATTTTGATTCCAGCAGTAGCAGCAGCACAGTAGTTCTCCGGCAGCTTGGACGCAGTTCAGAGAGAGGCCATTTCCTTATCATTCCGAGTGTATTTCTTCACTTTCCTTGTGCAAATCGAGGTGCCATCTTTTTGATCACCTCTTGTACTCTTTCCATTACTCAGTATAATAAAATGGCTTAGCATTTCTCTCTACATTTCTTGAGTATTTGCTTATATTCCATGTATATGCTATGGTATGCTTGCACTACTGTTATATTTTCTTTGAGCACCCAGCTACTATACCACTTGTGTGTGTTTTTCCCCTATACTCTTAGACAGAGTCTGGAAAGGGCCAGGTAGCCTCCAGATCTCATCCTCTTTTCAGAGGCGACATATTTGGTAAATGCCCTCCCAGTCCATCTCTGGTTGCAGTTTTCTTGTGTTTGAGAGATATCCTTGAAAAGGGATATTACACAGATTTTCCACTAAACTTAGAAAAAGTGGGTTTTGAGGGTTCAAAACACATTTTTAACCCCTTAAAGTGTGTCATAGAAGAAAGTTGAGCATGAGAGGTGTAATTTTGATTACTCATTCCCCATACAACTTCTATAGACAACACTTATTACAATTCAATTACAATTTTTATTGCAATTTTCGACTTGCAGGAAATCTAAAAAATTAAAAAATCACTACCTAGACTTAACCAAATTCCACGAAATTTTTTGTGTGATCTAGTATGGTAATATACATTGACTCTAGACACTAGGACTCACCCAAGGCCTCACCATCAAGCCGTACTCCGGCTTTGGGGTAAAATTGGAGGACAAAACTCAATTAATTATTAACTACTGGTAGGGAGATGATAATTAACCAAGTAAAAAAAACCTCCCAGAGTAATACTTATTTGTTGGCAAGGTCTCAGGCTACCTAGGCCTGTTACAGACTCAATATTGACTTAAAACTCATCATTACTAGCATCACTTATTGCAATTCCCCATAGGGCGTGGAATCTGGGTACAAGAGAAAATGATAAGAAGTAGAAGTAGAGTTTAAAAACTCTATTGAACTGATGATATTTGATGGTACAAATGTCTTCTGGTTCATCCTTGGGCATGGAGTCTTCTCATTATCATTAGGTGCCACTTCGGTGGTCAACATTTGGCTCCATATGAGGATGCATGCTAGATATGAAGTGATAGTGTGTAAGAACCTGAAATCTGCATCCACCGACCAAAGATATATATTAGCTGTATCCATTCAAAATAACATCAAATAAAATCATGTACAGAAATGGAAATTTATTTTAGGAAACATAAATAACAATTTATTCATGAAATAAAACTACTTAAACAAAATTTACAAGGGATAGGGTTTGGAATATGATACACAAGATGCCCCATGGCATCAAATGTCTTTGGTGAAATCCATCTTGAGAACCTGCCTACTCACAGGCAAATCCATAGGCTCTTTCTCTGATGTGCCTTGTCCAATTCTGACTATCTTAGGGCTATGACTTGCCCCATTGTTAACTTGTTTGTGGCCATCAGATACACCAAACCTCTTCCTTTTCCTTTTTCGACTTTTGATGCGTTGAGGTTTGATCCTGTTTAAAATTGGTGATTCATTTTTTATATCATTTTTCTTTTTTCATTTTTTTCCTTTCTTCTTGGTTAGTTTTGATGGCGATGATGATGCAATTACTGTCAATCCTACAACTCTGTCTTGAAAATGCTCTGATGGAAGATTTGAAGTACCCCCACTTTTGAGCTATGCCTAATCTCTTCGTTTTGAATCTGTTCTGTTAAGGGGGGAAAAAATTTGTTAACACAACATCACTTCCTGTCTGGCATGATCTATAGATAATCTCATTATTGGGTTTCCTTGGATCCTCAACATGATATCTTTTCTCTAACTCCCGATCAAGTCTGACAAAGTTATTATCTGGCATGGGGATGGTGGCATATGACAAGTCCATTTGAAGGCTACCACCTAAATCTGATGCCCATTTTCTTGATAAGAGCATTCCCCATGAAACAGGAACATCTATCACAACAATATCCATAGTCATTATTCTGTCTGGGTATGCAGCTAGGAAAATCTGTAAATCTTTAATTATCCCACACACTTCAATTATTTTAGAATCCATTGAACATATGTTGTGATAGTGCCTAGATACCCTTAAATTCAGTTGCTCCATGACTTTCTTGGTCATGACATTTGATGAAGCCTGTGAATCAAGCATGCAATTGTGTAAAAGACAATCATTCATTATCAAAGAAACATAAAATGGCAGATGATCTTTGTTCCCCACATAACAGTTCATACTTTTCAATACAATTTCTTCATCTTCTTATTCATTATTAGGTTTTTCTTCCCTATGAGTAACGTCAATTGCACTTGGTAACTTGGCCCTTTGAGATGGTATCTTTAAAAGCTCTGTCATTGGGATAGAAACCTTTGCCTTATTCACCCAATTGCCCAAGTCAAAATTTAATTCTGAAGTAGGAGGAAATTTTTTTCTGTGATTATTTCGGTCTTGAATATCGCTTCTCTGATAAGTCATCCCTTTGTGTTTTGCCATAGCAAGAATTTGTCCAGATGTAGGCTTTTCCCCAAAAATCTTAGTGACTTTGTCAAGATTGGCAATCATATTGTCAACCCCAAGATTATTAGGACTATGTTCAATCTCTTGATTTCTTTCAATGGTGTATATTTGATCTTCCATGGAGAACATATTGATTTGACCACTAGTTCCTACATGTTCATCTCCCAACATGCTACCTTCCATAATTCTCTTTACAGATGGGCATGTGGCTTCTTCATGGAACTCATTACATGGCCTACAAAAAGGGGGAATTTGATCTACCATGTTGGTGGATTCCAATGGATTTGGAGGCCTATAATCTTGTTGAGGGCCTTTATTCTTTCGCCATCCATTATTTGGCCCAGGTTGGAATCTTTGCACTTGCGATCTTTTCATGGCCACCAACCTACTTTGCATGGCTTGCATTTCTTTAGTGTGGTTTGTTTCCATGCTCCTGATGAGTTGAGTTAATTCTTTAATAGAATCATGGGTAGCCTCTTCCTTGGCCTTGCCTTTGGAATCATTCGATTTCGATGGCCCTCTAGTGAAACCAAGAATCTCAGATTTTCGTGATTGCTTTCTGGCCACTCCATTTTCAAGGCTTTAGTTTGAGCTACACCCAAAGTTGCAGGCTCCTTTCTTCTCAACTCATAAGCAGTGTCAACACCAAAAGAATCCAAATAGGAATATAAGAGAAATTCATCAGAAGGTTTAACAGTAGTAGGCATGCTTTTAACCAATTCATTGAATCTCTTGTTAAACTCTTCCATGGTTTCATTCTCATTCTTCTTCATGGTGCTAATGGCACTGATCAGATGACTATTCTCTCTTCTCTCTCCATACTTTCCCATGAAAGCATTAACAATTGTTTCTAAAGAATCATACGAGTTAGTAGGTTGCTCAGTGAACCAATCAAGAGCATCCTCTTCTAAAGAGAGAACAAAAGCCTCTTCTTTACATCCTCATAGTTAGCAACGTTACACCACTTAAAGATGAAAACATTAAAGTTCTTCACATGTGATGCAACGCTAATGGCATTGTTACCTTGAAAAGAAGGCAACCTTTCAATGGCCTTGTCAGGGATATTATGAGGATAGCCATTAATGTTAGTAAAGTTACAAGGAGCAAAAAGATCATTCTGATGTTAGACTCAACTTGTTCTCGAAACAACAAATGAATGTCAGAAATAACCTCTTGCCCAAGACTAGCAAGAGCTCTATGAGAAAGTCTATTTAACCTCTCTCTAAAAACCCTTTCAAGATCAGGAGAGGGGCTAACTAGACCACTTGAATTTCTCCTAGTAGAAACTCTTGCAAAATTAGGAGTGAGTGGAGTTGCCACTTGAGCAAGAATCTAAATCTAAAATTCAAATATGCCAAAACTTAAAGTTAGTCGTTTGCCTAGGCACAAGAAGACTTGTCCCCGGCAACGGTGCCATAAAATGTTATCGCTTTCCGCCTACACCTACCTACAGTTAGCAGGAAAAGTCTTTAACCCCACAAGGTGTGGTTGGTGGCAAGGAACTCAGAGAAGGGGCTGTCGCCTATTCCTGACTCTCTCCGTTTAAGATATCTCTTAGGTTAGCTATGGGGGGTGGTCCCTAAAGGAAAACTAAGTTAAAGATGTGAGTTTTCTAGGAGAATATTAGAGTGAGATTGGATTACTTTTGAAGATTCATGAACATTTATGAACAACTTTGAAATAATGACAAACCATTTAACCAGTGCCTTTACAAATAACGTGCTCAAAAGTAAAAAAAATGCTCAAAGAGATGAGAACACAGTAATCCTGAAATGGAAACAAAAAACTGTTAGCACAAGATATCAGAAATGCTCTCAAGATAAATAGATTTATGAATCAAAGCAGGGGAAACTATCTTGCTCATAAGGAAACATTTAGTGTTCTACTTTTGGAGAATGTAAATGAGATGATAGAAAAACTCAAATGTTAGACCAAGATCACAACATGCAATTAAATTTGCAACACCAAATAAAGGTATTTGCCAATGAAACGAGATATATCAATCATCCATAAGCATAATGATCATTAAAATGACAACATGCAATGAAGTTGCAAAAGTAAGAAAATTTCCAAGTACCATAGAATTAAACTTGTTGCAAAATTTAAGGAATTAAAATGCTTGCATCCAAAGTGCTTCTTGAGATAATATTTGCATGTGAATCTTTAAACCGTCAAGATAGCAAAAAATTTGGGAACTTTGCAAGTAAATGTGATGAGATAGTGCTCTTGGTTTATTTTACTAATTAGTTTTAAAGCAAAGTTACAATTGAACTCTAATTTTTAGACCTCACCCTCGCCCAAATATTTGGATCTTACAGTGAGGAGTCCATAGAGGTAGAGGGTCCTTAAAACGTCTATTAAACTAACTTAAGTTGGAGGTAAATTTTAGAGATGCAAGTCTAGTATGAAAAGTGAAATGCCTAAATGATATGAAAGTGAGTTTGCAAGTGCTATGTAAAAGATGGAGATGATTCAATTAAATATGCTTCATAGTTAGAACAATAACTCAAGTTGACATAAATTGAAAGTACTATGCTTCTTTACTTGTAGTATATCGTGAAACTTATCCAAATGAGAAATAGATCACAAAATATAAGTAAGTGATGGTAAATGAAATTGTAAATTAAGAAATTAAAGGACTATGCGATTTGTGTTACTTTCCAATTAGAGCATGCATATGTGATGTGAAAGAAAACAGAAATGTCAAAACCACTAAGTCAATCCATCTACAAATTCTCTCCTTTGAAATGGAGAGATAGGGATGCCAATGGGTAAAACCCACGCTCCCACAACAAAAGAATTCAAACTTTACAAAAGGAGAAGAGAAGCTAAGCCCCTTCAATTCCCACAACCAAAGAAGAGGGAGTTATCCTCCTCATTTGAAATTTGTAGCCCAAAGGTCTTGCAACAACTTGTTAGTAATTTCCTGTAGTTGTCCACTCACGCTGTCACAAGAAAAAGTTCGGAAAGAGGGCTACAAAACCAATCAAATATTAGATAGATAAAATTACAAAATATTGCACAACAATTTACAAAGGGCTAAGCCAAAGAGTTCGAGTAAACTCTCCTCTTTGCTTAGTCATCTTCAAGCTCTAAGATAACAAATGAAAGCAATGAAGTATAATGTTTTAAAAGATATTCAAATTTAGAAGTATTTGGCTTGTATACAAACTATGTCCCAAAAGTCCTGCAAAACCACTTTGTAAGATCAGACTATGAAAGTTCAAAGAACAAATGAGAGCCCCTTTGAGAATGTATCAAGAGTGGGTTGGTCTTTTTAAAGATTTCCCCCAACACTTGATTCTTTGAAACAAAAAAGATGTTCCCTCTACAAAACTTCAAATAAGAATTAGTTCTATATAGATCTAACAATAAACAATGATAAGAAACTCTAGAGATTTATTTGAAACCAACTAGAGCATTCTATATCTAGAGCATACTCCTAAATCAAATGTCAATGTAAGATAGCTCTACATTAACAAATCTACAAGAGCGCATGGAAACAAATTAGATCAAAGTATAAGTAAAAGAAATTATACCAATGGTCAACAATTCATCACACTCCAAAAGGAGGAACACCTCATGAATGAAACCTCAAAGTCTTTATTTATATTTCTGAAAGTGTACAAGGCAGCAGCGCTTCCACAAGCACAATAGCTAGTAAACAATATTACAATATGAGAGCCCATGGCTCCATTATATAGAAAGTTGGGAGCAAATCCCAATGAAGAACCATATGCCAAGTGGTGAGAGGGAGGAGATCTCAAGACAAATTTTAATTTGATAAGTGGAGCTCCAATGGCAAGTGTAAAAATCGAATTCTGGCAAGTGGACATCATTTTCTTCTTCCCTTATGTGCCAAATTCGAATTTTATGATGGAATGACATGTGTATATGGTTGGTAATCCATGTGGGGACAATTTTCCACAAAAATCTCCACCAAATATTCTCTCAAATCCTCCCAAATATGCACTAACTTCACAAATTCGAATTTCCAAGTAAGCAACTCTCATTTAATGCCGGAAATTCAATTTTATTTGAGCACATGTCTTTTCCTTGATTTTAGGAGTCCACATCACCTTGGGACTTCACTTTAACTCCTCCATAATTTTCTACCTCATTTAGCATGTGTGGATATTTATTTTTGTCCATTTACTTAATTTCTGACTTAATTAATTGCCAGATTTTCCACTAAACTTAGGAAAAGTGGGTTTTGAGAGTTCAAAACACATTTTTAACCCCTCAAAGTGTGTCATAGAAGGAAGTTGAGCGTGAGAGATGTAATTTTAATTACTCATACCCCATACAACTTTTATAGACAACACTTATTACAATTCAATTACAACTTTTATTGCAATTTTCGACTTGTGGAAAATCTAAAAAATTAAAAAATCACTACCTTGACCTAACCAAATTCCACGAAATTTTTTGTGTGATTTAGTATGGTAATATACATTGACTCTAGACACTAAGACTCACCCAAGGCCTCGCCATCAAGCCGTACTCCGGCTTTGGGGTAAAATTGGAGGAAAAAAACTCAATTAATTATTAACTCCTGGTAGGGAGATGATAATTAACTAAGTAAAAAAAACCTCCTAGAGTAATACTCACTTGTTGGCAAGGTCTCAGGCTACCTAGGCCTGTTATAGACTCAATATTGACTCAAAACTCATCATTACTAGCATCACTTATTACAATTCCCGTAGGGCGTGGAATCTGGGTACAAGAGAAAATGATAAGAAGTAGAAGTAGAGTTTAAAAACTTTGTTGAACTGATAATATCTGATGGTACAAATGTCTTTTGGTTCATCCTTGGGCATGGAGTCTTCTCATTATCATTAGGTGCCACTCCAGTGGTCAACAGGTTCCACTCACTACTCACCATACATACTCGAATATAAATCTGTAATGCAGTCCACAACTCTATTGAGATTTTGTGCATTTGGGGTAGCATTAATTGTGCTCTAGATCCCAAATTTTGTGAGGGACTAGAGTACACTTGATCTACAAGACCCAGAAATTGATTTGGGAAATTTCATCTGTTTTAGGAGATATTAAATTAATTAATTATTTTTATGTATTTCCTAAGTTAAAACTTAGGGAACTTAAATAATTAAAGTGAATATAATTAAACATGTGATGAAATTGTCTTAAGTGACACGGATCAAACTTTCTTTTAATCTTAGCCATTGATTCAAGATTTGATCATGGCCGTTGGTTTCCCAACGAGAAAAGTATAAATGAAAGGCTTGGGGTCATTTGTAAAGACACATAGAGGCAGTGCACTAAAGCTAAGCTGAGATTATAGGGCGGGTTGCTAAGAATTCTCAGAAGTGTTTCAGCTGCAGAGAGGGGAATTTATGCCAAGGGGATGATCTGATCCCAGGGTTTAGAATCAGCAAGAGGCAGAGATCAACTCAAAGAGGCAGCGTAGAGAAGGAGGAGGGCAACAACTTGTGTTTCGTAGTCCCTCAAGGACAGTGTAAATTGCTGCAGGAAACCCTCAAGGGTTACGCAGAGACCCTAAAGGGCAGCATAGGGATTGCGTCACCCATTCTGGGGTAATGCAACCCTTTCCGGAGCAGCGCTGAGAGTTAGAGGGGCTTCAGAGGCTGAAGAAGAGGCTTTAGGGGCATCACTGGGGTTTCTAGGTCTTAATTTTGGTTGAATTCTGTAAATCCCGTTTGAGGGTGTGGATTAGTCATCATTTTGGCCTTAGATCAGCCAGTGAGTTGTAGATCTATTATTTCTCTATTGGGTTTTCCAGATCTGGAACCTAGGCTTGTTGTATTCAGAAAATTCTTAATAGTAAAACCCTCCAGCAGCCAGAAGACCAGTTTTCCTGCATCGGGTTTTTTCGGGGACTATTTGTCCGGAATAACTGTGTCACTTTGTCTATGTGTGCATGAACTTGTTCTAGATCTGGATTGGTGGAGATATGTTATGTGTTTTGCTTCGATTTTAACTTGAATTTATTCAGTTAATATGTTGTCTAAGTAGGAGGAGCATAACCAGATTAACAATAAATAATTTTTGCTTAAAGTGTAAAGATTAAGAAATTTTCACGTGGTATCAGAGCAATTACAGATCTAGGAGGTTCACCAGCAAGAATTTGAAGGTTCTAGCTGCAGGAAGCAGTTGGAAAAACAACAAAAACTCAGATCTGAAGGGATAATGCAATTTTTCAGAGGTAGATTCACGCAGAGGGAAGGGTGATGCTGTCTAACGCTGTCTCCTAGCAAGCCCACACAATTACTGTGCAAAGGCAGCTCAGAAAACATCGCTGGTCTAGTCTGAGGCCTGCCAGTGCGATGCAGATCTGAATCTGTCAAATCCAGAAAAGACTGAAGTGTGGCTGCAGAAATTCAAAAGGTGTTGGTGGGGTTAAAATTCTGAAGTTTTCAGATTTTTAGCCTAAGCACAAGTGACAACGAGCGGGAGGAGATCAACTTCTCAAAGAGTTTCTAGCCAAAGAAACTTGTAGTTTGATCAGAGGATCAAAGAGAGCTGAATCATAGTTGATTCGGTAGATTTCCAAGGAGGGAAATCAGTTGTCAGAGGGAGCAGAAGGTGCCTATTTCACCAAGGGCCTTAGACCCATTTCTCTAGCAAAGAAAAAATGAAGTTCCGACACATTTTGAGCAGATGGCTCCTCATGGACTGCATGATCAGGACCGGTTGGATGGCCTTTCCAACTTTTTTGTTTGGAAGGCAAGGATCCTGATAGTCCTTGAGGCATACAATCTTAGAGACTATGCGGAGCGAACTCTAGCCACACCGACAGATCCGGATCTCCTTCGGAAGCATAAGGAGGCTGCTGGACATGCAAAGCGGTTGATTATGGATGGAATTAAGGACCATATTGTACCACACTTAGCTGAGAAGAAGACATCTAACGAGATGTGGAAGGCCTTGATCTCCTTATATGAGGGAAAATCTGTCCAAAGGAAGATGTTTTTGGAGACACAGATGAGGTCATGTGATGGTTAGTTAATAACTTGTATAAGTAGGAGGAGCATAACTAGATTAACAGTAAATAATTTCTGCATAAAGTGTAAATATTCATAAATTTCCACAAACTCCACATGACTGCTCATGCTCCCTAGAGGTATCCTCGTAGGACCCCATGGACCTGTATAAAGAAGAGTCCTCATCCTGAAAGACAAAAGGAATATCCTCTTGCTGTACCTCTGTCATCTCCTCTGCATCTCTCAAGCATGAGTGGTTAGGTCCCCAAGGTCCCTTGCAGATGAAGCAAAGACCCTTCCTCAACTCATTCCTGTTACATGGTTGGTCACCATAAATTCACAACAACTCCTACTGGGTCAACTGTATCCTGAATAGTCCAATGTTTTGCTCAACTAACCTTTCCACTAGTTCATAAGCAACAGGTGAAACGAATTGTTCCTACCTCCAAATGGCCAATAATCTGGACATCAACCTCCTGCAAATGGCTTCATGGCCTCCCATACATGACAAAATGGACTACATGTGTGCTATGACTGTGTCAGGATGATGTTTCCTAATGCTGAAGAAGCATTGGAACATCTATAGGATCAAATCTTCACACTCCAACTAAAACATGAGGTCATAAGATCTAACCAAGCCTATGACTTCTAGAATCTCTAGCCTCTTCCCAAAGGTAGGGCTCACTGTTATCCAAATCCTGAAAAGTCTCTACGATCAGTCTGAAAACTCTCCTCATAAGGCCATTACTATAAGGAGGTATAGGTGTAGTCAATATGATTCTCTGTTGATTTTTGTAGCATCTGGAAGTGTTCTAAGTCTCAAACTTTGCAGGGAGGCTAGGACAACAACATTCCAAAGAACTCAGAAACAGTTTGTGGAAATTCCACTCGGTTCAAGACTTACTAAAATAATTAATTATTTTAATGAAGACCCTAAGTTTAAACTTAGGGAAATGAAATAATTAAAGGGTATTAATAAGTCAGAGTGTGAATCTTTTAGAAAACATGGATCAAGTCAAGTTTTAATCTTAGCCATTGATTAATCTTTTAATCTAGGCTGTTGGTTCTCCATCAGGAAGATTATAAAATAAGGCTTGAGGGTCACTTGGAAAACAAACCGGGGCATACACTCAATACCTGAAGGAGATCCATTCTGAGGTAGAATTCAATCTCAGTGGGAGAGTTGCAGGGCGAGAAGTTGCAGAAGGAGGAGATAAGCGGTGATCGAGATCATGGTTGGAGAGAAGCAGAGGGTCACTGGAGGCAGCTCGAAGCTGCAGCGTAGAGACCCCACACAGTCTCCACACAGTCCAGCGCTGGGACTGCACAGAGAATCACGCAGAGTGATGCAGGGGCATGCAGGGGCTGTTCTGGGTGTCAGAGAATTGTCCGAGTAAGCCGGAAATTCAGTCTCAGGTGGTTTAGAATTTATCTGTCGTATATTTTCCCTGTAAAGATATCATTTGTTGAAGAATTAATAAAACTCTCATTTGTTGCACCGGTTTTCCCACATTGGGTTTTCTGGGGACAATTGTCAAAAAATAATTGTGTACATGTGATTGATTCTTGTGCTTATGTTCTCTACTGTTTATTTCTCTACATATATAATTGTGAATGTTGTAGTAGTATTTATTTCGATATTTGCCAGAATATTTTTGAATAATAACTTATTGAAAGAATAAGTAGGAGAAATAAATCTATCACTGCAACTATTTGTAAATTTTCACATGGTATTAGAGCCAGAGATGAATAACAGAGGGGGCATCTATCGTCAAACGAAGATCTATTGTTGCAGCAACAACGCAGAAGGGTTCACGTAGTTCTCCTGGAGGGGGAAGAAGCATGATAGAACAGATGGATTATGATGTATCTGTATTGGCATCCAGACTAGAGGAAGATTTTGCTTGTGTATCAAGCACTGCGTCTTCAGATGTATGGTATATTGATAGCAGAGCCTTTGTTCACACGACAGGTGTACGAGACCGTTTTTCCGACTACCAAGAAGAGTAGATGAATTTCAAAATAACCATGGGTAGTAAAGAAAAGTGCACTCCCATTGGGAGAGGTACCGTAGTTTTTCAGATTGAGGCAGGGAACAAAATCCGAGCCACTAATGTACTGCATGTGTCGGGTGTGGGGATGAATCTACTCTCAGTGCCACAACTTCAAAACTGTAATATCCTGTTTCGGGGATATCTCTAAAACACGGCAAACTCCAACTAGAGATGGACTGGGAGGGCGTTTACCAGATATGCCGCCTCTGAAAAGAGGACGAAATCTGGAGGCTACCTGGCCCTTTCCAGACTCTATCTAAGAGTATAAAATAAACACACCAAGTGGTATAGAACTAGAATGCTCAAATATATATAAAAATAACAGTGCAGTAGACATATAATAACATAGAAAGAATGTACGCCAACTCATCCAGAAATATAGAGGAAATGCTAAGCCATTTTATGAAACTGAGAAATATAATGAAGTACAATAGGTGATCAGAGTGATGGCACCTAAACTTGCTCTAGGCAAGTGAAGAAATACTCTCAGAATACACCAGAAATGGCTCCTCTCTGAGCTGCGTCCTAGTTGCTGGAAAACTTCCGTGTAGCTGCTACCACTGAAATGAACTGATAACTAGGGGCTGCTCCCCTTGCCGGAATGAGCTGAAAATCTGGAATCCTCCTCTATTCACCAATCTGGACCAAACCCAGAAACCATATCAGAAATGGCCGACCTCCGAAAAACACCCCCTTGGGGAATTACGCTGGCCTCCAAGGCCTTGCGCAGAGGCTAAATGAGAATGACTGAAATACTGCCTCAAACTCCACCAAAATCCTCCCAAAGGCAAAGGCTGATCCTCTGCTCAAAATCTCGGCTCAAATCTCCTGCAAAACCCCCGATCTGGAACACCTCCAAGATGGACTGCGTCCTCCCTCTTAGTGACTGTGTAGTCTCTATGAATGCTCGGCTCCGCAGCAAACCCAAACACCAAAACCTCCTACAAAATGCTGAAGAAATAACCTTGCCTGAGCAGGCACTCGAAGTCGCCCGGGGCTAAGGGCGAGATCTCTGACCGGAGATACTCAATGCCCTAAACAGTGCTGCAGATAGGCTAAACAACCAGCGTGCTCAAGAAGTCAAAACGACCAGCTCAATATCATCAACAACAGAATGAATCAAATGAGAAGGCTCCTCCCTCTTTTATAACGTTGGCCTTCTTCTAACCCTAAGGCTCATCTCCTCAACGTAGCCTCCCTCTCTTGCCACGTGCTCATCCTCATCTGCGCAGTAGCTTCTAGAGCATACGTAGGCCCCCTCTCTACGTGGTGCTTGGCCCCCCCCTTGGCTTCCCTTTAAGTTACAACGTTGTGCTACTAGGAGGGTGTTTTATTCCACTTAAGTGAGTTAGACCCTCTTCACTCACTTTTTATTTATTAATAAACTATAGATGACAAAACTGAACAAAATCGAATATTCCAAATAGCTGTCGCTAATCAAGTGTAGACGAAGTGTTTGATCATAGACAGAGTCAAGGACCACATGATCCCTCATATTGCTGGTAAGAATACAACACATGACATGTGGTCAGCCTTGGAGGTGATGTACCAAGGAGGCTCAGTGCAAAGAAGAATGCTTCTTTAGAATCAGATGTGTATGTTCCAAATGATGAAGGGTGAAGAGATAGATCCATTCCTCTTCAGACTTCAAGCTATCCGAGACCAACTGATTGGGATGGGTACTAATTCAGATGAAAGGCTCCTAGTGAGGACAACCCTAAATGCTGTCTTTGAAGATTGGGAAACGTTTGGCCAGAGCATTCTGGGAAGGGTAGCGTTACCATCATGGGCAGATATGTGGGCTATTCTCCGCCAAGAGGAGATCAGGAGGATCACCAAGAAACAATCTATCAGTGGAGGAAGCGGATCAGCCAGAGTGAAGAAAGAAGAGGAGGAGGATGCAGTCCTTGCATCAAGGGAAAAGAAGCAAGGGAAGAAGAAGAAGGACCTCTCCAAGGACCGGTGCTTTAACTCTGGTGATCTTGGTCATTTCGCCAGCAGTTGTCCTAAGAAGAAGGACAAAAGAGCTTTTGATTCCATGGCTGCAACAGTAAATGACGATGGCTTTGATGATGATGCAGCCATGAGTGCTCATGCACCTCGAGAGAAGAGTTGGGGTAACATGGATATATAGAGTATCCATAGATAGAGTGGCGAGATCCTTGAGTTAGCCCTACTCTTGGATCACATACGAGCTACGGGAGCCTTAAGACGGTAGCGGGATGAGTCGGGAGATGGTTGCAGATGGCCACATTGAAGAGCAAGAGGGAGTTGAAGAGCTGAAGAGTGAGCAACATGATGCAGAGGCAGTAGCAACGTGGAGGTAGCAATGCAGAGAGGCTGATGGGACTTCAACAACACAGAGAAGTTGGGCTCACGCAGTGCAGTCTTGCAGCATGACAGTGTCTTCAGGAGGACAGGATTCAACATCCAGGGAGCTTCAGTGGTGGAGGGCAACTTGACTTGTCTGTCAAATATTTGGGCAGAGTCTTTCAGTTGCTTACTTCTTAGCAACTGAGTTGCAGTGCAACAGTTAGCAGTGGCAGTGCTATGGGCAGCGTAGTGCAGCAATTTGAGAGGGAGTTGCAGTACAGATGTGGTAGTGGCATGAGCAACAACATAGAGAGCAACAATGTAGTAGATGTAGGGCAGTAGGCCAAGCATCAACAACACAAATCTAGTACTCAAGATCTTGTGATACATGGTGTAATGTATTGCTAGAGCACACTCTTGATGCTAAGAGGGAGTGTTGAGATTTTGTGTATTTGGGATAGCATCAGTTGTGCTCTAGCTCCCAAATTTTGTGGAGGGACTAGAGTACACTTGATCTACAAGACCCAAAAATGGATTTGAGAAATTTCAGTCTGTGTTCAAGTTATTCAAATAATTAATTATTTTTAATGGATTTCCTAAGTTTAACTTAGGAAAATAAAATATTTAAAGTGAATTAATTAACACATGTGCTGAAATTGTCTTAAGTCACATGGATCAAGCAGTCTTTTAATCTCAGTCGTTGATGGATGATTTAATCTCGGCCGTTGAAGGGTTCAACGAAAAAGTAAAAGAGAAAGGCTTGAGGGTTAGTTGAAGACACAATTTTGGTAGAACCATGGAATAGATTTGGAATTCTAGGGCGGGTTTGCTAAGAATTTCTAGAGGGATTTCCTGCAGTGAGAGGTAGTATTGGCCAAGGGAATGTTATGATTCCAGGGCCAAGAGACAGCAAGAGGCAAGAGGAGTAGTAGCAAGGACAACGCAGAGGGGCTTTAGAGCCACGCTGTACAACAGGGACAGCGCAAAGGCAGCTAGGGCCACGCAGGGTTGACACTGGCCTAGTAGAGGCAGCACAGGGGCAGCGTAGACCCTCCAGGGGTGATGCAGGCCCTCCTAGGGCTACACAGAGGTTGACACAGGCCTTCTAGGGCAACGATGGGGCTTTAGAAGCTGCGTTGAGGGTTTCTAGGGTCAGATCCGGGCTGAGTCTTGTAAATCTCATTTGAGGGTGTGGATCAGTCAGATATTTGGCACTAGATCTTCCGGTTAGCTACAGATCTGATATCTTTTATTCTCTATCGAGTTTTCCAAGGTTGGAACCCAAATTTGCTGTACTCGGAACTACTTAATAATAAACCCTCATAGCTGCTGAACTGGTTTTCTCGCTTTGCGTTTTTTCGGGAACTTATGTCTAAAAATCCATGTGTCACTTTGTTGCATGAGCGTATTATTTAGTAAATGATCTGCATGTGTAGGTTGTATTTGTGTTTATTTTCGTTATTTTCTGAATCTAATTTTTGAAAATAACTTGTAAAAATTAGATCAAGTAGGAGGAAATAAACCAATACACTGTAGTATAATTTTCACATTGGGAAACTCCATTTTCACCTGGGACTTGACTAGCTTGCTATGGCAAGCCCAGGTTCCTCTTCTTCATTTATATGTACCTTGTTTTCTCAATTCATAAAATGGCTCAACTCTTGGTACAATTTTTGGTGCAATTTGTCATTATGCCCATGTGTTAGTTTTACAATTACATGTTTATGCTTTATTTTTTGTTGTCACTTCATATTTCCCACTAGGAATATTGTGGCGGTATCAAGGCATGATTTTGGCTAGCTGTGGGTCTAATGCTCAAGTGCTATTGTGGGCTAGAATTCCAGACGCTGAAACACTAGTCCCACATTATTATCCAGATTGAACTTGTGCCAAAAAATGTCTCAGTAGGAGAAATTTGAAAATTATACTAGGAACTTCGAGAAGTGGTGGGGCAGCTAGAAGAGTGGGTGTCAGCATGGGCAGCAAGAAGAAAACGTAGTTGTCGACATGCAAATGAAGAAAATAAGAGGAGCATGATTATTGAAGGAAATGCTAGTATCAATACTGTAGAAAGGAAGATGGGAGGCAGAGGTAGTGATGAGATGAGAGAGAGCATACCCATTGAGAAGGGAGTTCACCTAGACACATTCTAGCTAGTTGAGCATGAGGCTAATGGAACGCAGGAGGAGCACGAGGATACACCTTGTGTGACATAGGAGTCACCCTTGTTGGAGTTTCCTTTGGTAGCCCCAGTAGACAGATTGGAGTATGTAGTTGAGCATACACCCATTGATGAGATGTCGATAGTTGATGAGGTAGCCAGTGTTGTGACCAAGTTTTCAGGTGGTAGCAGTGCACCACAGGTTGATGAGGTGTTGAGAGACATCTCCATCGTTGATGAGGAGCCGATAGGTACAGAGGCATCCAAATCTATGATAGAGTTGTCGGACAACAGTCACCTACAATTGACCGGTGAGGATGTTTATACGATGGGTTGTCAGTGGAGGAGCAGTTGGAGGTTTAAGTTGAGGCTATTATGGAGGAGGATGCACAACCGTCCTTGGGGCTAGACATTGATGACGGGCAGTGCAAAGAGCACACAGTTCGCTTCAGAGGCACATAGACTGGGTCCACAAGTTTATTATCTCACCCTTATGCATTAGATGGAGAGAGGTGGAGTTGTCGAGACAGTTCTTAGGGGACGACCGAGTCAGCAGACGCCAACTACTTGAGTTGACTATGGCAGAGCGTCAACATGGAGGGATTGTCCTGCACACAGGAGATTGTACATTCTATCCCTCCTTTGGGATTGGATGGCAAGAGGTATCGAGCTGGTACTTGATGGAGCAGGTTAGGTGGTTGGGTACATCCATGGATACATTTCAGCAGAGGTCGTGGATTACTAGAGGGGTACCAGTGGCAGATTTTTGTTGGGATCCAGGTGGGATTCCCTGTCACAGCATGGGCTTGGTTAGTAATGGTATTAGCAGTGTGATGGATCTGGTGATTGAGCACTGACACTCTTTCAACTCTCCATTAGCACTACCGTTGGGTTGGAGTGACAGGGGGTCAGGAAGACTTCGCGGGTTTTCTGGGGATGTTGGGCGTACATGGGATGGCAGGATGATCAACAAACTCTGGCAGGGGTTTGTCGGAGGAGGTGCCATCAGTAGGCCATTAGATGGGGCATTGTATGGAGACAATGCTCTCTTATTGGCATATTGGGCACATGAGCTACTGGGGCTAGGCACAATAGTATCATTTTCATTAGCATGTAGTTGATTCACTAGCAAGGTAGCTGATGCATGGGCACATGTGGGATGGTTGAGGATGTAGGGTGGTGTGACAATTGGCGTGGGTGTTCAGTGGTGCGCTGAGTTGTTCCACAGAGTTCAGTGTTTTGTCGAGGAGCATAGAGGCACACGAAGGAGTGTCGTGTTGTGTAGTCTTGCATTGTGGAATAGGAGGAACAATTCACATCACCTTGAGGTCTTACATGGAGTGACAACTACTTCGTCACAGGAGGGATACCAGATGATTCAGGATGTTATGGCGGTTGGTAGTGGTGTTCAACAGTGCACAAAGGTGTGCAACTAGGAGCATTCGTGCACCAAAAGGCATGAAGATACAGGTTCTAATGCAGGGGAGCGCAGGGATGCTTGGCCGTATGTAGTGATGTGTGATGCTTCCCATTGGGATTTTGGAGCATTACCACCAGGGAGACCGCCTAATAGAGACGACAGGCATGCCATTGAGTATCGATCATCTAGGATTTACGATGACACAAATGAGCATCATTTGATGATATCCATGGGGACTCACACAAATCTCTCACTTCTACAATATTTGCAGGCATAGAGGAGTTGGATGTTGTCCCTTGACACCTTCATCACGAGCAACAGGACATAAGAGGCTCGCTTGAGACAGTTAGTTGGGACACAAAGTATCCAGGGAGAGACTTTTCGGTGGTGGCATTTGGTCAGGGCACAAGTTGATGGGTGCAACATTAAGGAGCTGACCGTGAGGGAGCTGTGGAGTGCATTATCGATAGGACAACCCGAGGTGTTATGTGAGCATATGAGGTACGGGGGATGGTAGTCCTCATTGGCAGGAGGATGCTTAGGCCCCAGGTAGTATCTAGGTACATCATCAAGAGTTGGGATAACAGTTTTTGTTGTGTGGTCTGGCAAGAGCAAAGCAGTTTTTCATACGCGAGACATATTCTTGATGCTTGGTGCCCATCTATTGGATACATACAGGAGTAAGAGATGAGGCACAGAGGAGTCCCAGTAGCTAGCTGCATGTCCCTACAATGGGCAGTGAGGTTTGGGAGTTGTGGACCTCTAGTATGGTTATGGGATATAGGGATGTAGTTGATTGGTGGGACACTCCATTTCTTAGTGAGTACGGTTAGGATAGACGGTGATTTGGTTCATTCTCAAACTGACACATGGGAGATCATCGAGGTCTTCATCATATGACGAGGCAGGTTGTTGCTTAGGATTTGGGCTAGCCATGGAGTGATAGGCTCAAGCATTGCTAAGTTGCTTGGGCATAACCTCGATCATCACATATATTATGGCCGAGATTTATAGGACAAGAGGCTATGGTATGAGCATGTTGGGAAGTCAGTCATGACTAGAGTGTTGCAGGGTCAGAAGGACAATTTATTCTTGCAATGGGCATGGGACCTTAGCGTCAGAGTACTTGACTGTTCAACTACCGTTAGGAGTGAGTTGGTTTCGAGTGGGGGAGATCATTCCGATTTTCCATTGGATTTTAGTGATTCGCTGTTGGCGTGTGGGATTTCTCCAGCATGGAGGGATGATCGGCAAGAGGAGATCAGGTTGAGCTCACGCGAGTGAGGATTCATCTCCAACGGGGTTGGATTGTATCTTCAAGAGTCCACCCTTGAAGTGCATGAGATGGATGACTTAGTAGAGTAGCTGCACGACGAGTTGATCAGGACTTTATATTATCATGATTATTTACTTACTGACAGAATGCAGAGGGCTTCGGATGCCTGTACCAAGTTCGACAGTGAGCGGAGCAAGGGATGCTTCACGTTGATTAGGATGGCTTGGGACACTGGTATCGAGGGACTCCTTCAAGACAAGATAGTGCTGGGGATAGGGATGACTCAACGACACATTTGGGACCCGTGTATCGCTTTTAGTAGCCATTTGGGTTAGTGGATAGGGAGAGTGCTTGTTCGAGCATTGCTCGAGGACAAGCAATTTTTTGGCGGGGAGGACTATAATATCTCCAATTTTGTGAGCATGGGAATTTTCCCCAATTTTGGTAATATTAATTAAAAGGGGCAACTAGTATTTTGGAAAAAGGTGGCAAGTATTATTTTATTGCAGATTGGCGGTAAATTATTATTTTATTAAAATGGTGGAAAAAGTAACTAAGTGGAAAATGGCCCCCGCCAATAAAATAATATTAAAGAGTCTAGATGGATGGACAAAAAATATAAAAGGAGGACAAAGTCATTTTGTGCATCAGTTTTTAACTATTACACTTAAAATTTTATCTTCTCTTGGAGTTGTTTAGCGCAAGGGTAGAGAGTTGTTTAGTACAGGAATTCCAGGCAGAATTCCACCCCATCTTCGGAGGACTTCGAGTGCCTCCCTAGTTGGGAATTCAAAGAGTCCATTGTTGGGCTTTCATAGAGCTTCATTTACAACAGTATTCCCAGCTTTGCATATTTCCTGAGCGCAGAGGCAATTCGAGTTATTCATTGTGGTCCAACATATAGCGAGTTGGAATCTGGGTTATTTGCAGGAAGATTTTCTTAGTTCGAGCTGAGAATTTTGTGGTAATTTTGCAGGGATAGTGAGCAACAAATCTGTGGGACGAAAATCTCTTCTTTTGGAAGTGCGTAGGGGTTTCTGGTTTAGCCTATGCAAGGGGAGAAGGGAGAAGACTTGTGGAGAGATAAGGGCCAGAGATTGGAGGTATACCTCAAGGGAGAATTTATCTAGTGGTAGATTTGGGCATAATTTTGTAATATCAAATTGTGGGGCGTTTTCTGGCCAGATTAGGTGATTTGCACTTGTTGGGGGTCACCAGGGGTCAGTGGATTAAACCCAAACCTTTTCTGGGTTTTTATTGGGTTTTGTGAGAGGAGTCTGAGGTTAATTTCGTAGAATTTTTTGGACAATATTTCTAGCATAAATCAGTGTTCTAGTCAACAACTTGTGGTGGAAATTATTGGAGAAGGGCGCAATTCACTCTGGGACCATTTCCATGACTTGGGTCCATGAGATTTTTCTGGGTTATTCTGGGTTCCTTGTGAGGAGGCTCCAATTAATTTCTTGTAATTTTTCGAGCAGTTTAGAGGGCCGAAACACCAATTCCATTCCAGTCAACAGTAGTGGAATTTACTGGGACGATGCAAAGACTTGGGCAGAGTAGTTTCCAACACTTGGGAAGGTCCATTTTCACCTGGCACTTACTAGCTTGCTGTAGCAATACTAGGTTCCTCTTCTTCATTTATATGTAGCTTGTTTTCTTAGTTAATAAAATGGCTTAGCTCTTGGTACAATTTCTGGTGCAATTTGTCATTATGCTTGTGTGTTAGTTTTATGGTTACATGCTTATGCTTTATTTGCTATTATCACTTAATATATCCCACTAGGAATATTACAAGCACAAACCTTTGGGGTCTTTAGTTATTCTGATGCTAATTAAATCATCATCATATTATTCAAATACATCTCGTCGGAAGTTTCCTTCATCGATTTTCCAGTAGCACCAAACTCAACTACAATTTTCAATGTAACTAGGTTTTGTTTGCAACTTCATCAATCATGAACAACCTGTCTATAGTGCTTTAGCTATTCTCCAATCTCAATCATCCTTAGGATCTCTACATCAAGTTATTAATTTGAAGAGATTGACTTTTCAATTAAGCTCCCTCTCAACTAGGGAATAGGTCCATCAACAATTTTTATTCTTTTAGCCACACAAACTCTTTCTTTTGTATCATCATTACAACAGAGAACTTCAATCTTTCAAAGCTTTATTTCTTCAGGAGCGTCATCCTTTTTAAGGCAACAACAACATCTATTCATTTTTAATGTCATTGTCTTTCTTATAACTTCCTCTTTCCATCATGCTTATTTATCTTTAATTATGAACATTTTCAACATCTTAAAGATTATGTACCTGCAAATCTTTAACAACAAATACAACCAAGTACAAATATACAAAATCATGAAGTCAACTATATCAAAATCATGTCATTTACAATAGAAATATCAAAATAATCAAGCTTTAGACATCAAATACCTAAACCTAGTTAGGTTCATAGTCAACAAAAGTTACATTTTTTTTTTTTATATTCACGACTTTAACAATTTATTAGGGTTTTTTTCATAAACCCTAGATTCCATCATCGAGACTTAAAGCCTTATGTATCACCAAATAAATCAATTTAGCAATCCAATCATAACACTTTACATTTTCAATATTATGCCCTAGAATTTCATATCAAGCTTTGCTAGGTTTTTGTTGCAAACCTTAGTTTGCATCAATGAGAAGATATCAACAATCAAGTTAGCATATTAGCATTTCATACCTAGGGATTCATTCTTATATCAATCTCTACCAGGGTTTTATTGTAAACTCTAGATACAAACATCAAACCCCAACAAACTTTGACCACACTATGGTTTCAATTATGCAGAAGCTTATACACCTAGGGTTTCATTCCAAGGACATTACTTTTAACAATTAATGGGGTTGTTGTTTATAAACCCTAATTTACCAAACCCTAGGAATCTAGGGTTTCATTATATATGCTAAACATTAATAATAAACCCTAAAAGATTAGGGTTTTATGATATTAACAAACCATAAACATTAAGAGTAGAATTTCATTTCCAGATTTTATCAACAAACCCTAAGTAGATTAAGGGTTTCATTGTCAATATACCCTAAGCAACAAGAGACTAGGGTTTTACAGTGAACCCTGAAGGTTAGAGTTTCACCAAAAAGAGCTAACAACTAGAGATGATACGAGTAGATTCAATTTAAAGATTAATTACCCAAACAAGAAGCCTTATGATTCAAAATACTAGACATGAAAGAGTTAGTAATATAGAACAAAATTCAAAATGACCGTACCTTGTAATATGAAGAGGATTTACTATAAATATTTATACATACCTTGAGTTACTCCTTTTACAAACTTGGTAAGTTTAATGAAGGGCTCCCTCTGAAATATGATAGCATCTTCATAGTTCATCTCCTTATGTGTCAACTTGTGCTTTAAGAATTTGATTTACCAAGTCACCATATACTTGCAATATTTCTTGACAAGTACTACCAAGAATACATTAGGGTTTTCTAGATCTAAATAGCAAGGGATTCTAACTAGTTCTAGAGGTATTATGTCAAAATCTAAATATCGTACGATTCTATTTTCAAAAAGAATTGTCATATACCTATAGACCTTAGATATCATGATTTAGAGATTCATAGAGGGAACAAACAAATAAGATAAGGGTTTCTTTATATGTACTATCTAGGGTTGACAATCTCTAAATATTAACAACTAGCCAAACCTAGAATCATATAGGTATCCAAACTTTAAAAACATGTTATACATACCTCAAATTACATACCTTTGATTTGATGTTCCATTTGTTGTTCTTTCTAGCAAACTAAAAACATATTGTTAGATGATAAAGACATAAAGAACAAAAGCAACACTTACTTGGCTTTGATTACAAACTGTTCCAAAATGTTAGATGCTTTCTTTTGATTGTAGTAGAGGCTTTCAAGGTGCAATGTTTTAGACTGCTTCCTTCTCAGAGATACTTACTCCAGAAGACCTTCCATTCTCTAATGATAGATTGTGTACCTAATTCTTTCTTCACTCTCCTTTTCAAAAGATAACTCAATTGCTCATTCTTGACCTTTCGTTGGAGTAACATATATAGAAGCTACTAAACAAAGTTCTCCTTTTGCTGTTGTAGACAAAGATATATATGTTCCTTGAATTTGTTCAAATATAGATTATGTTCCTTTGAAGTAAACTTCAAAATAGACTCCATTAAATCAAAGATTTTTGATCCTTCCAAGTTGATTATTGAGGTACGAATCTCATATATTCAAAATTTCGCTCTATTTCATAAGGATTATGGTCTTGACTAAGCTCACAAATATGCGATTCGTTTCCTCATCACAGAAACCCACAAAAATTCACTCTGTAATATTCAAAATTTTCCACATCACAAAGATTTAGATTGTTTTTCGACCTAACATTATTGCTAGAGTGAGGTCCTACAAATTATTCCTTGTCCTTCTATACTTTGACCTTCTTTACTCTTTGTATTCCTTTTCAATTGCAGAGATGGATGACTTGTGTAATTGAGTGCTCATAATTTCATTCTTCTTTCCTCTAGGAGCTCGGTCCTAGGTAACTAAGTTTTCTCTTTTGACTTGAAGCCTTCTACTATTGTAGTGACCTTCTAACTTCCCTTATGTCATTGAACCAAGCTCTGATACCATGTTGAGAAATCTAGGGCAGTATGATTAGGTTTTTATTTTAGCTAAATTTCTCTTACTTTGACAAGTTCTTATGATATTATATTATTTTCTTTTTGTTATTATTATGTTCCTTCATCATCAAGATAAATGCCAAACAAATGAAGATAACGAACACAAGAAAATAACCCAAGATGTAAGTACTCAGCCTGGGCAAAACCCCTATCTAGGGGAAAGCCTAGTCCAACATTTCCACTAGTAGATTCAAATCATGATGAGACAATCTGAGACCCTAGACAAAGACCTCCTCCAATCACCAAGTCAGCCCTTCCTTCAAGTAGATGTATTTTGCCAAAGTCTTGAAGTGTCGGCTTCCTAGATGCAACTTCAATCCAGAATTTCGACCCCCCCGCTTTAGAATTTCGTCCCCCAACTTCTGTCAAGAAACTTGTTGTTATCACTTCGCCATATCTCTAAGGCTGAAGAAGAGATCCCAATAGAGGTAAGCACAGACCAACCTTTTAACTTGCTATCCAACCCTACCAAGTTGGAAAGGGATCTCTCCACTAATTTCACAGCCAATAGGGCTGGATGAGAAAGATTTTAGGTTAGCTAAGAAGTGCATAAGGTTTTAATTTGTTTTGATTGGGTTGCTGGATGAGGATTAGATCAAGGGGACTAGGTCAAGGGTAGATGAGATGGAATTGCAGTCCATTCAATGGGGAAAGGTAGGTAGAAGGCTTAAAGGTGATTTGGTGAGATGGTTTAAGACCGATGAGGAGTTAGGAAGAGCATAGGAGATGTATTCTTCCTAAACTGAAGAAAATGGACAAATTATGACAACTTTCCCAAAACAGAGCATGAAAGAACATGTATTCTGCCTATCAACTTGAAAATAATCATATAATAGACATGAAACGGTTTATGAGCTTACAAAACATTCATACAAATGATCACAGAGAAAAAACAATGCCAAACATTCACACCACATGAATCCCAAGGAAATAGCTGCAATTATTCATTAATTTCCAGGCCAAACTGGTTCTTGATCAATACACTAGCATCCAAACTGATTCCAACCTTTGAAAATGAGTAAAAACATACAAGATATAGACGTCAAACAACCTCTCCCAACCTCAGGGGTCGAATTCCTAAGTTGAGGAGGTGTTCCACCAAAAGCTGAATTGCATACCTAGAGTGTAGTGTAATATTCCCAATTAGCTTTGCTAATTGGAATATTTCATTTTTGCTTTATTTTGCCGCTTTAGCTAGAAATAATAAATTAAAGTGAGAAATAAGAGGGGTCACCTCACTTTAGTCACCTCACTTTATAAATAAAGTGTTCTTTTCCTAGTAGATTGACGTTATAACTTAGAGAGGGGGCCTTGGGGGTCCACATGAGTATGATGGGGAGGCATCAGGCTGACCCAAGGTAAACTGCGCAGGTCAAAGGAGAGTAAGGACGCAGTTAAGTTTTGGAGGGAGTTTGGCATTATAAAAGGAGAGGTTCTCACCTCATTTGGATCATTCATGATTTGATATTATTATTGAGAGCTAGACTTCTGTCTGCTTCAGCACGCCGGTTGTTTAGTCGGTCTGCAGCACTGTTTAGTGCACGAGTGTCTCCGGTCGGAGATCTCACCCTTAGCCTCGGGGACTTCGAGTGCCTGCCCTGGTAAGGTTATTTCTGGTTTCACCCTTAGCTTCGGGGGACTTCGAGTGCCCGCCCTAGTAAGGTTATGTTCTGAGTACATCTTTCAGTTTCAGTAGCAAGTAGCAGCAGTTTCTGGTGCAGATTTGGGGAGGAAGAAGCCCTCTTGTGGTTGCGCAGTTCTGAGGAGGTGGGACGCTGTTTCAGGGGAAGAGAGGACGCTGATCAGCCTTGGAGAGTGAGGACGCTGTTCCAGGGAGGACGCAGTCCAGATCTGAGCAGAGAAAACGTTGTTCCAGGAGGAGGAAAGGACGTAGATCAGTCTTGGAGTGAGGACGCTGTGCAGCAGGAAGAGAGGACGCAGATCTGAAGGCACATTGATAGATCCAGCCTTGGAGATTGTAGATCTGAGCAGATATTTGCAGATCTGGTTCTGTATGGTGCAGATCTGAAGGTATAGCACTAGATCCAGCTTGGGAGATTGTAGATCTGAGGAGATATTGGCAGATCTAGCCTAGATCTGAAGAGATAACATCAGATCCAGCCTTGGGGGTTGCAGATCTGAAGAGATATTGTCAGATCTAGCATAGATCTGAAGGGTTGGTAGCAGATCTGATCTAGGAGGACGCAGATCTGGTGGGATAGGACGCAGATCTGGTTTGGAGGCTTCAGATCCAGTAGATCTGAGCATGCAGGAGGCAGATCCAGGAGGGAGGACGCTGATCTGAGGAGTAGGATTTTGTTGGAAGGGCTTGACAGCGTTTTCAGGAGCTGATTCATTCATCTGGAGGGTTTAGCACTAGCACCCCATCTGTTCCTGCGCTGTCACTAGCAGGGACAACGTTTTCATGGGTGTGGGATTGGAGGATTGATATCATCTATCTTTTGGGTCTTCAGCTCATAGTTCCAGTGCAGTCCAGCTTCAGTCTTCAGAGCAGTCTTCAGCCAGCTAGGACGCTGTCCTTGTTGCAGCCATTGTTTGTCTGAGAGGGCCTCCACTTGCCTAGGGCAAGGATAGGTGCATTGATTCTGATTTTCTTGTACTCCTCTCTATGTACTTTCAGATTAATAAAATGGCTCAGTTTCCTGGCACTCTATGTGTATTTGTTCCATGATCTGGTTCAGTATTGTATTTTCTATATCTGTCTAGCATATTTCTGTGTATTACTGGTTATTTCCCCTTTGGGGATATTACATGTAGGGAGGTCCAAACGACTCAACCCTAACATTTTGCAAACTGGTTCATTACACCTCATCATGAGTTTTAACCTAATGTATTTACCCTAGGTAATAGGAAAAACATGATATTTACATTTACATAATTGATTTATAGAGGTAAAAACATGATTCCCCAAAATAAAAGTCAAATTTGCACAAAAACCTTAAAATCATAATTCGTCAAAACGTGCCATCCCTTTGTCAACCCACCTCCATCTTGCTTGATTAGGTCAGAAGGTTCAAATTGGCTCCAAGATAGCTTGTTGGAAAGCCCTTCAAGTCTAGTTTTTGGATATGCCTTTAGTTTTGAAAATGAATCTCATTTTCCCTATCAAAACTCAATCCTCCCAAGACTGCTCAGTGCTAGGGCCAAAAATGAGGCAAAAACATGATTTTTGGTGGTTTTTTTACTTTTCACATGCTTGTTTTGCAAACCAAGGCTTGCAAAGTGGTTTTCTGAGATGTATTGACCATTTCACATCCAATGGTGGTTTTTTTTCTCAAAATATGGCTCAAAAAATGGCACAGCGCCAAGGGCGTTGCGCGCCTAGGCACACCCTCCCAGTGCCAGGTGCGCCCTCCCTTTGGCAAATGCGCCCTTCAATTTGTAGACCACTTTTGGAGGCATTTCCGATGTCCAAATTGGTCCGAGGATAGCTCGTTGGAAAGCTTATCCTGTCTACTTTCCAAATGTCTTTAGTTTGCAGGATGGAGTTGACTTTCCTTGTCAAAAATTGATTCTCCCAAAATTGGTCAAAAGTGAAGAATGAGGGTGCAAAAATGCAGTGTGCTTTTGCAGACAACATTTGGACACCTTCCTCAACTCCAAATTGAGCTCAGGATAGCTCATTGGAAAGCTCTCTCTATCTAGTTGTCATTTGGCTTATAAAGCAAGTCATTTGGACACTTCATAAGGGAGAAATATTGATTTTCCCAAGGTTACTCCAAAAGTGCAGAAAACCTCTTGTAGCAACTATATTTTTGACATTCTCCAAAACCATGACACCTGTGTAAAAAACGAAGGAGGTTTTCCTTCCTTGGCCTATGATGGACAAAAACCTCTCTCACTTTTGTTAATCTCTGTTTCATCAGAAACACAGTTTGAAGAAAAACTGGCCCTATGTGTGGCAAATGATTTGTCCCTTGGAATGAATTCTTGAAAAATGATGGAGACATGATGTTTATGAGTTGGAATGGCCTCATACTTGCTGAAATGACCTCCCTTATGCCTCCTCTGCTCAGATGTCTCTGATTCCATAGCAAACCCTAGCTCAATAGGAGAGGAAATTAGGGTTTGGCGAAGGCAAAACAAGGGATTTCGGAAATTTATAGGAATGAAGGGGTTAGGGGTTGTCTAAATTCTTGGAGAAATTTAGGGGGATAGGGATAGATGTTAGAGAGTCAAGGGAAGTGGAATTTCTAGAAATGAGTGAGGAGAAGGGGTCCAAAAGGGCAAAACACAGTCCTAACCTAGAAAAGTGTCAAATTGTAGCAATAGGCTAGGGTTTGTGGAAAAATGATGATTTTGAGGGATAGGAGTGATGGGAAGTGTTTAGGAAGGTATTTTAAGGATAGGGGAAGGTGTAAGAGCATCAAGATACAAGTCTTGTTGATGATTTAACCATGGAACGCATGGAACCAAGAAAAATGCCCTCAAAACCCTAGGAGAGGGAAATGAGCTTTCCAAGCACAAATGAGAGACAAATATGGTAAACACAAAACCACTTACTTGGAAATGATAGTTTTGGAACTTGAAATTGTTGAAGACCTTTGACTATTACTACTCCTTCAAAAGATGAATTTGATGGTGAAATGACCAATGTTCATGATTTTGACCCTATGACCTAATGATGACACAACATGGAAGAATGAGCTAAATGATGACCATGATGACTATGGGACTCTTTCAACAATGAATGACCTGACCATGATGATGTTCATTGACCATGGAAGTGAAAGGAGTAGTAATGATCTCAATACCCTAATCAGTGACCAAATTTTTGCATGACCTAGTGGAATGACAAATTTCTGAGTGGGACTCCTAAAATGATATGAAAAGAGTGTTTTTGATCACTGATGGCAAGATGCAAATACTGACACTAACAAAGGCCTTATTAGGGATGGCATCTCCTTGGAGGTGTCAAGAACACCGTAGACCAAATGCCTAACCATGTGGGCCAATATGATCAAAAACTAGACATGATCGAAAACTAATAAATTAAAAACAGACTAACTCAAGACAAACTAAATGATCCAAAATTGACTCTTATTGACTACTGTGAACGAAATCAATCTTGAAATGCAACTAATGAAGCCCAGGTCTTTCATCAAGCCAACTCCAAAGGTTTTACCACACTTGCGTAAAACTCAGATATTGAAAAAAACTTGCCGCTGAAAACAAAATCAAATCAAACTGAAATGATACCAACCTACTCTAATCTGCTGTATAATTATTGATTAGGTGAAATGATCCTTCCAGTGTAACCAATCCACTAGATGGCTACTTACTGAAATTATTCTCTCATTTTCCTTGAGCAGGCAGAAAAAAAAAAAAAACAAGGCCACTCCAAGTGTCTACTGAACATGTGCTTTTGGTCCATGAAAACAAGAAAATGTTAACTTCTAGTCGTAACAAATCATGTTGGAGATTTTCTGCATTTGGGGTAGCATCCCTCGCTTGTACTAGTCCTAAATTTTGAGGAAAGACTACAATACACTTGATCTACAAGACTCATAAATGGATTTGGGAAATTTTATCTCTGGTTTAGGAGATAAATTAATGAATTATTTTATCGTGATTTTGTTTAAACTTAGGAACTTAAATAATTAAAGTGAATTTAATTAAACATGTGCTGAAACTGTCTTAAGTCACACGGATCAAGCTTTCTTTTAATCTTAGCCATTGATTCAAGATATGATCATGGTCGTTGTTTTTCTAGCAAGAAAAGTATAAAGGAAAGGCTTGAGGTCATTTGTAAAGAGACACAAAGACAGAGCACTGAAGCTAAGATGAGATTCTAGGGCAAGTTTTCTAAGAATTCTCAGAAGTGTTTCAGCTGCAGAGAGGGGAATTTAGACCAAGGGGATGATCTGATCCTGGGGTCTAGAATCAACAAGAGGCAGAGATCAACTCAGAGAGACGGCGCAAAGAAGCAGGGGAGCTGTAGCAGTGAGGACAACACAGTCCCTCAAGGACAACGTGATTTTTAGCAGGAACCCTCAGGGGTTACGCAGAGACCCTAAGGGGCAGCGTAAGGCCTGCATCACCCAGTCTGGGGTAACGCAGCCCTTTCCGAAGCAGCGCTGAGGGACGCAAAGGCTTTCTGGGACAGCACTAGGGTTTCTAGGCCCTAATCTTGGTTGAGTTATGTAAATCTCATTTGAGGGTGTGGATGAGTCATTATTTTCAGTCTAGATTAAAGCCAAAGGAGTCGAGATCTAGTATATTCTCACTGGGTTTTCCAGATCTGGAACCTAGATTTGTGTATTCAGAAATATTCTTAATAATAGAACCCTCCAGCAGCCAGAAACCGGTTTTCCCGCATTGGGTTTTTCTGGGGACTTTGTCCAAAAATAATTGTGTCACTTTGTCAATGTGTGCATGTGCTTATTCTAGATCTGGATTTGTAGAGATCTTTTATGTGTTTTTCTTTGATTTTAACTTGAATTTATTCAGTTAATAACTTGTCTAAGTAGGAGGAGCATAACCGGATTAATAGTAATAATTTCTACATAAAGTGTGAGGTTCAAAAATTTCTACAAATCAGTAAAAGGATCTTCAAAAACATGAAATGTTACCTTGTTTTGAGATCCAACAAAAACACAAGCACACTCTTCATTTTGATTTGAAAGAACATTTGGTTGTTGATCCATAGGAGAGCATAGGGAAGTATGGCTTTCTGCTATCTAAGTGTTAGCTGCAAATTCTTGAAGCACGGGAAACTCTGACTCTATCACTTGCACGTTGTCTCTCTTAGGCTCATAGTCCTCAAATTCATATTCTAAACCATCTTTGAACAAAAAACATTCTTCAAGATTGTTAAACATGACAACCCTATTCTCTTCATGAAAGACAACGGTCTCTGTTAGTCGATCTCCTTGCAGGAAATCATCATCACAAATTGGCTTACTCTCAACAACTTCGTGTATAGTTTCATCAATCTCATGACTGTCATCATTTAAACTCAAATTTTCATTTTCAATGATGGAAGAAGTTTCACTAACACATTCTTGACTATGTCAACACTGCAAACTTGCATTATCTTGGGCTGTAACATGACTTTTCATGAGCTGATCTATCTCATCTTTAGACAAAGGAGAAAACAGAGTTTTATAGCAATTAACATTGGCTTGATGATTCTCACTTTCAAGATCAAGAATAGGCATTTGTTTTTTAGGTCCTGGTCTTTTTCATCCAAGGAGGAAACTACTGATCCTTGTTGGGAGGAAAAATCATATAGGGCTTCTATGATCTCATCATCTAGACACTCTTCATCCCCATACAAATTTTCAAGAAACTTAATGAAATTATCAGAGATCTCCCAACAACTATCAATCATCGACAAGGAAGAATTGAAGCTTTGATAATGTTGAAAGAAAACTAAATGAAAGTCCTTTAGAGAATATAAACTAGCAGATGGTAGACTCTCGTACCATGATCTCGCTTTTTCCTCCAAGGTAGCCATAAACATCTTCATCAGACAATCTTCAGGAAACTCAATCTTTAGTCCGTTAATATGCAATGAAATTTGACCAAATGCAAACTAGCATCTTCACCGTCTTGACCCTTAAACTTGGACAGTCTTGATTGCCAATCTATACGAGGAATATAGTTCAGAAAACCAGGAATATGAGCTCGATTCATAGGAGCATACCTTCAAGCAATCGAATACATTTTGACAATAGTGAGTTCACCAAGAATATCTTCAAACTACCGGTTCTTGAAAAGTGGAGTCGCCATGAAAATTCTGAACCTTTGGATTCTCCAACACTGGAGTAGCCAGGTGAATGATGCACAACCTTCTTGTGCCTGATCGTTGTTCACCATCAACACCTAGATCTAAATTTTGTCATTCTTTCCCAGGGAAGATCTGATCTTTCGTTTCCCCGGCAACGACGCCAGTATGTTATCACTCCACCAGATTCCCAAGGCTGAAGAAGGAATTCCAACAGAGGTAACCACAAACCAACCTTTTAACTTGGTATCTAGCCCTACCAAGTCTAGATAGGCCTTTCATCAATTTCAAGGCCCAATAGGCCGGATGAGAAGGATTTTAGGTTAATATATGTGCGAAGGTTTTAATTCGATGTGATTCGGCTATTGGCGGAGGATTAGATCAAGGGGACTAGGTGCAAATGAGATGGAATTGCAGTCCATTCGATGGGGCAAGGTAGGTAGAAGGCGTAACACTTAAAGGTGATTTGATAGGTCCATTGTGTAGCCAAGAGAAAGCTTTCCAACGAGCTATCATGAGCTCAATTTGGAGCTCGGGAAAGCCTCCAAAAGTGGCTTGCAAGACTGTGTTTCGCACCTGTGTGTTGCGCTGCGCGCCTAGGTGTTGCGTTGCGTGTTTCCTCTTGGCGCTGCACGCCTGCTTTATGCGTTGCATGTTTGCCCAATTTCTACAGCAAGCTCCAAACTTCATGCAAATTGCCTCTAAACTTCAACAAAGGTTCCCACCTTCTCTTAGCAAGTAAGACACATTTGTACCTTCCTTTCATTCCTCAAAGAGCAATTTTCATGGCATTTGAATTTTCATGAAAAAATTTAAGTGTTCCTAAGCTACATACCCTAATTTCATTTCCTTATTCCCAATTTGATTCCCTAGCACTTTCATTCCCTTCCCACATCATAATTGACCCTATCCTCACCCCCTATATCATAATCCCCTTTCCCTAAGCCCTTTTCCTTTGAAACCCTAAGACCTAGGCTACTCATTTGCCTAGGCTCCCAAAATCACTACCTGTAATAAAATTCCCTATCGTAAATCCCTTATCATTACCACTCCTTGTCACCTCCCTCATTTCATAAACCCTTTCCCCCATCTCCCTATTTTTTTCCATCCCATTCCCCACTCCCTAAACCTACATTTCACTCCTAATTCACCTCCCTAGAGTTTCTAGACCTAGACACAATGGAAGAAAACAAAGACTACATGCAAGAGGAGGAGGATAGGCAAGAGGAGGAAGACAGATAGTAGAGAATGACATACAAAGGAGGATGGCAAAACACTACTGCAAGAGACAAAGTTGCAAGGGCATAGCTTAGACAAGCCAATGCAAAAATTAGGGCTTTGACAATGCAAGAGGAAGAAAGGAGGCTTGACATATTGGCTGAAGCCTCACTTCATGCCTAGCCACATCATCAACATCAAATTATTAAATTTTGAGGAGTTTTGGGTAAAGTTTTGAAGTTTTTGTGATTTTTTGCAAACCTTGAATAATCTTCTGACATCTAGACTGTTAAACGCTCAACGCCCTAGGTGCTGCGCTATTTTTTGAGGCACTTTTTGGCCAAAAGAAGACTAGTAGCAGATGCATAATGATGAATACATGCAGGTAAACCACTTTGCTAGCCTTGTTTGGTCCAACTCGCAGGTGGAAAAGTGGAAAAACACCCTAAAAATCATGTTTCTTCCTCCTTTACCTTGGCGCTACGCGCTGAGCAGTCTTGGGAGAATCAATTTTTGACAGGCCAAATCAAGCCCATTCTGCAAACTAAAGGTATATTTAGAAAGTAGACAGGATAAGCTTTCCAACGAGCTATCCTGGGCCCAATTTGGAAACTGGGAAGGCACCCAAAATCAGGCTGCAACATGGATGGCGCGTTTGACAATTGTTTGATTTTTTTGATTTTCACTACAAATTTGACTTTCATCCTGGGAAATGATGATTTTACCTATGTAATTGATGAATGTAAATGTAATTATGGTGTTTTTACTGTTACCTAGGGTAAATACATTA
Source organism: Pinus albicaulis (assembly GCA_034641835.2). NCBI lineage: Eukaryota > Viridiplantae > Streptophyta > Pinopsida > Pinales > Pinaceae > Pinus > Pinus albicaulis. The sequence continues at coordinate 1,059,770,429 of CM076578.1, forward strand.
GGTAAATGAATTCAATGAGGTGTAATGAATCAGTTCACAAAAGTTAGGGATGAGTCACTTGGACCTCCCTACACTTCAACTTTCAGCTCCGTTTTTGGTGGATTAACTTCTCCTCTCATGGATTCGACCCCTAAGGTTGGCAGAGGTTGTTTGAGGTCTATATCTTGTACTTTTTGACTGATTTTCAAAGGTTGGAATCAGTTTGGATGCTAGTGTATCGATCAAGAACCAATTTGGCTTGGAAATTAATGAAGAATTGCAGCTATTTCGTTGGGATTCATGTGGTATGAATCTTTGGCGTAGTTTTTTCTCTGTGATCATTTGTATGAATGTTTTGTAAGCTCATAAACATTTCATGTCTATTGTATGATAACTTTCAAGTTGATAGGCATAATACATGTATAGAAATTTTTGAATCTTAATTCTTATGCATAAATTATTTCTGTTGACCCGGTTAAGCTTCTCCTACTTATACAAGTTATCAAATGAATAAATTCAAGTTAACATCAAAGCAAAACACATAACAAATCTCTACCAATTCAGATCTAGAATAAGCACATGCACACATAGACAAAGTGATAGTTATTTCTGGACAAACAGTCCTCGGAAAAACCCAATGTGGGAAAATCGGTCTCTGGCTGCTGGAGGGCTCAATTATTAAGAATATTTTTGATTACACAATTCTGGGTTCCAGTTCTGGAAAACCCTACAGAGAAAACTCTAGATCTGCAGCACTTGGCTGATCTAAGACCACAATACTAACTGATCCACACCCTCAAACGGGATTTACAGAACTTAGCCAGATCTAGGCCTAGAAACTCCAGATCTGCCTCTGAAAGACACTGTATCAGCCTCTGAAGCCCCTGCTGGGCTTTGCGTCAGCCTTGGATGGCCTCCAAATGCTCAGCGCTGTCCCCCAGACTGGGTGACACAGTCACTACGCCGTCCCCTGAAGGGTTTCCTGAAAATCACACTCTCCTTGCAGCTGCTATTGCTGCTGTCTGCTGCTGCTGCTACTGCTGTCGCCTTTCTCTGTGCTGTCTTTCCTGATCTCTTGTTTGCTTCTTGTGTATTCTATACCTCGGGATCAGATCATCCCCTTGGTCTAAATTCCCCTCTCTGCAACTGAAACTCTTGAGCATTCTTAGCAACCCCGCCCTAGAATCTTAGCTTAGCTTCCATGCTCTGCCTCTGTGTGTTACAAATGACCCCAAGCCTTTCCTTTATACTTTTCTCGTTGACAAATCAACGGCCAAGATTAAATCTTTAGTCAATGGCTAAGATTAAAAGAAAGTTTGATCCTTGTGACTTAAGACAATTTCATCACATGTTTAATTAAATTCACTTTAATTATTTTATTTTCCTAAGTTTTAACTTAGGAAATACTTTAAAATAATTAATTAATTTAATATCTCCTAAACCAGATGAAATTTCCCAAATCCATTTCTGGATCTTGTAGATCAGGTGCACTCTAGTCCTTCCTCAAAATTTGCGACTTAGAGCACAACTGATGCTACCCCAAATACACAAAATCTCAACAACATGTTTTTCATGCTCTGTTTTCGGAAATTTGTCATAATTTGTCCATTTTCTTTAGTTTAGGAAGAATACATCTCCTATGCTCTTCCTAGCTCCTCATTAGTGTAAAACCATCGCACCAAATCACCTTTAAGTGCAGAGCCTTCTACCTACCTTGCCCCATCGAATGGACTACAATTCCATCTCATTTGCCCTGACCTAGTCCCCTTGACCTAATCCTCATCCAGTGAACTCAACAACCCAATCAAATCAAAATAAAACCCTTCTGCACTTCTTAACTAGCCTAAAACCTTTTCATCCAGCCCTCTTGGCTGTGATTTTTGTGGGGAGAGCCCTTTCCGACTTGGTAGAGCTAGATACCAAGTTAAAAGGTTGGGCTGTGGTTACCTCTGTTGAGATTCCTTCTTCAGCCTTGGGAATCTGGCGGAGTGATAACACCTGTAATATCCCAAATGGGAAAATAACAGTAATAAAAAGCAACAATACACTAGAAACTACAACAAATAATATCACACCATTAGCACATGAAAAATGGATCCAAAAATATGATTTGAGCCTTTTTATTAATGCTTGGAAATGAGTACAATGATGGTGTTGGAAGGAATGCACTTGTGCCCGCTCAAGGTAGGTTGAAGACTATCTCAAAACAAGCTGAAATGACCCCCTTGAAATGGCTCTGCGTGGCTCTGGTGTTGCGCTGCTCTGCCCATAAATTCAAGTGCTACAAACTTCGGACTACTGGTTGGGTTGCTTCTAGCGCTCAAAAATTTTTGAGACTCAAACACTAGAATCTACTCAGGAAACCCACAAAAAACCGCGAAGGAATTGTGGAATGGATGACCTCGGAAATTTGCCCTATTGGGTTTGATCCACTGCTGTTCTGGCTGTAGCTACACACCTGAAGAATCCACTCCAAAACTTCCCCAAAAGATGTGCAATAACCCTGTTAGGAAGCACTCAGCTTCCCCACCAAGTCTCAGTTGTTACTCCCTCTCTTCTCACCTCCGGGAAACAACCTCCCCATTGAATTGCGTCCTCCACTGCACAGTCACTACGTCCTATACTTAGTCCTTGTAGTGAAAACAATCATCCTGAAATATCTGCTGTGAAATGCTCCTGCAAAATGGTAAGACTCCTCTCCTGAGCGGGCACTTGAAGTCCCTCGAGGCAGAGGTTGAGATCTTCGCCTAAAAATCTCGTGTGCTAAAAAACACTGCAAACTTAGCACCCAACACAAGCGTGCTATGTCAAAATGACAACAAAAAGATAAGTGAATGAATGCCAAACTATGCTGCCCCTTCTTCCTTTTGTCAAATGAGGCTCAACGTTCCTCATGGGCTCACCATGGACTGCGCAGCCTCTCCTTTGAGCCAACTGAGGGCTGCCTCCTTTCGAGTCTCCCTCACGCTACGACCTAAGGGGCTGCAACTCACTTGATGTTGGCCACTCGGACCCCACTAAAGCTGCAATATTCTCTTGGAAACTATAGGAATTGACTTTAGTTTTCCCCAAAATAATATTTGTGGGTCGGAGACCCACCTTATTTCTGCCTAACATTAGAGATAGCAAAATTTATCAAAATTTAATCTTCTAATTAGCAAAACTGCTAATAGGGAATATTACAGTCCTCCCTGCCAAGACGTTGCTTGTCCTCAAGCAACTGCAGTGATGGGTGCTGGAGGATCTACTCCCCTTCACATGTGGCATCCTCATTTGGAAGATTCCTCCAACTAATCAAGTATTCCTTCGCCACCCAACTCCTCAAGTGCTTCTCCCTGGTGTCTAAAATGGCCTCTGGCTGGAGCACCAAGTGCCAATCATCATTTGTTGGAGGCAACTTGGTGGTTGCTGTCACCTACTGTCCCAAGGCCTTCTTCAAGCAAGACACATGAAAAATGTTGTGTATGCGGCTCCCTTGTGGTGACTCCAACTCGTATACTACTTCCCCCACTCTCTGGATGACTCTGTATGGCCCATAGAAGCTAGGCTTGAGCTTCTCGACCCCCTTCTACTTCAGCGTGGATTGTCTATAGGGCTGAAGGCGAAGGTAAACCAAATCTCCCACCTCAAATTGTCTCTCCACATGCCCTTTGTCTGTGTATATCTTTTGTTGATTCTATGCAGTCACCAAGTTATCCTTGAGAGCTTTAAGAATGTCTTGGCTCTCTTTGATCCAGTATTCGGCCCTGTGGGCTTTGCTAGCTCCAAACATAACATCAACAAATGTCAGTGCGTCATAACCGTACAAAGCATGAAAAGGAGTCATACCTATAGACACATGGAACGTCATGTTGTAGTAGTATTCCCCCAAGTACAACCATCGTAACCAGGCCCTCTACTTCCTCGTGACATAGTTACGCTATGAAAATTCTACTGTAGTGTATTGGTCTATTTTCTCCTACTTGATTTAGTTAATCCAAGTTATTTCTAGAAATTAGATTCAGAAAATACCGAAAATAAACACAACTACAACCTACACATGCATATCATTTACTGAATAATACACTCATGCAACAAAGTGACACATGGACTTTTGGACGTAAGTCCCCGGAAAAACCCAAAGCGGGAAAAGCGGTTCAGCAGATATGAGGGTTTATTATTAAGTAGTTTTGAGTACAACTTTCTCGCTTCAGCAGATATGAGGGTTTATTATTAAGTAGTTCTGAGTACAACAAATTTGGGTTCCAAACTTGGAAAACCCGACAGAGAATAAAAGATATGAAATCTGCAACTAACCTGAAGATCTAGTGCTAAATATCTGACTGATCCACACCCTCAAACGGGATTTATAGGACTCAGCCCGGATCTGACCCTAGAAATCCTCATCGCAGCTTCTGAAGCCCCACTGTTGCCCTACAAGGCCTACGTCAGCCTCTGCGGGGCCCTAGGAGGGCCTGCGTCACCCCTGGAGCATCTACGTTGCCCCTGCGCCACCTCTGCTAGGCTAGCTTCAGCCCTGCGTGGCCCTAGCTGCCTCTGCGCTGTTCCTGCTGGACTGCGTGGCTCTGAAGCCCCTCTGCGCTGTCCTTGAGCTGCTTCTCTTGCCTCTTGCTGTCTCTTAGACCTGGAATCAAAACATTCCCTTGGCCAATACTACCTCTCACTACATGAAATTCCTCCGGAAATTCTTAGCAAACCCGCCCTAGAATTCCAAATCTATTCCTCAGTTCTACAAAAATTGTGTGTCTTCAACTGTGTAATATTCCCAATTAGCAATGGCTAATTGGAATATTTGATTTTGGTCAATTTTGCCTTATGTAGTTATATTATAAATAAAGGTGAGTAGAAGGGGACATAACTCACTCAAAAATAAAAAGTGCACTCCTTAGTAGACACATGTTGTAACTTAAGTGAGCCAAGGGGGGCCAAGAGACCACGTAGAGAGGGGGCCCACGTAGACCACATGGAGGACTGCGCAGGCGAAGATGGAGCACGTGGTAAAGGGAGGCAACGTTGGAGGACGTGAGTCTTAGGGTTTGAGAGAGGCTAACGCTATATAGAGAGGAGAGCCTCCTCATTTTGATCATTCGATGTTTATGATATTGAGCTGGGCATTTCGACTTCTTGAGCACGCTGGTTGTTTAGCTAGTCTGCAACACTGTTTAGTGCACCGAGTGTCTCCGTTCGGAGATCTCACCCTCAACCCCGGGGGACTTCGAGTGGCTACTCGGGTGAGGTTGTTCCATCAGTATTTTGCAGGAAGATTGGTGTTTGGCTTTTGTGGAGGAGCAGTGCATTCAGAGACTGCGCAGTCTGAGAGGGAGGATGCATTCCATTCTTGGGGGAGCTCCGGATTGGGTTTCTTTTGGAGGATTCGAGCTTGGAGATTGAGCAAGGGGCCAACCCTTGCCCATTGGAGAATTTTGGTAGAGTTTGTGGCCGTATTTTGGTGGTTTCCATTTAGCCTCAGCGCAGAGCCTTGGAGGATAACGTAGATCCTCAAGGGGGTGATTTTCGGGGGTTGGTCATTTCAGAAATGCTTTCTGGGCTTTTCTGGGTTTGGTGAGTAGAGGCAGATTCCAGAGTTTCAGCTCATTCCGAGGAGGGGAGCAGCCCCAAATCCTCATTTTGTTCCAGCAGTAGCAGCTACATGGCAGTTTTCCAGCAGCTTGGACGCAGATCAGAGAGAAACCATTTCCTTTCCATTCTGAGAGTATTTCTTCACTTGCCTTGCGCAAGTCTAGGTGCTATCACTCTGATCACCTATTGTACTCCCTTATATTTCTTAGTATAATAAAATGGCTTAGCATTCTTTCTATATTTCTGGAGTATTTGTTACATGTTTGATATATGCTATTGTATGCTTGCACTACTGTTATTTCTCTCTCTTTGAGCATTTCAGTTACTATACCATTTGGTGTGTTTTCCCCATACTCTTAGACAGAGTCTGGAAAGGGCCAGATAGCCTCTAGATCTCACCCTCTTTTTAGTGGTGAAATATCTGGTAAACGCCCTCCCAGTCCATCTCTGGTTGGAGTTTGCTTGTGTCTAAGAGATATCCCTAAAAAGGGATATTACAGTGGTAACAGAGCATAGATATGGCTCAGCCTGTGGAGCTAGTTGTCTATGACACTGGGGGAGAAACCCTACATCTGCTACAGAGGTAGGAATTACAGAGATATTGAGCGTAGGTTGGAGAACACCTAAGGAGAGGGTGACTGCGTTCGGGTGGTGGATGCAGAACAGGAGGATCCTGTGATAGATGAAGAACAGGAGGAGCCTGTGGTAGACACAAAACAGAAAAAGCCAATGGCAAATGATAGTGAGGCAAATCAGTTTGGGGAGGCACTCCTCAAATCAGTGCAGGATCTGGCGAGACAGATTGAGGTGATGGGTCAGAGATTCACTGCTGTGGAGGCTAGACAGCATGAAACCCCAAGGGGTTTCCATGTTGGTGAGGGGTCGGGCACATCCCATCATTTGTCGGAGCGGGATGCCACTCCGCACCGGGCATCACATGCACCCACACGTTCCACTATGCCCACCTTTCTGGGTGCAGACATAGGGCAGGAGTACAGCATGAGCCAGAGCCTGGTCACATGGGTGACTATTTTGCTGAGTACCAGGCATATGGGCAGGAGTTCAGGGATGCCCTTTCATTCAGGGATTTTGTTCAGCTTCAACGGGACAGAAGACCCCGCGATCATCACAGAGGGCACCGACATTATCATGATGGGGACACCCAGCGTACAGCGAGCCGATTCCATTTGCCAACGTTTGATGGCTCATCAAACAGTTCGGCAAAGTCTTGGGTGGAGAAGTTGGATATATATTTCCAGCTTAACCAGATGGAAGAGTCTGAGGCCATCAATGTGGCTACGCTGCATTTGGATGGTGAGGCTCAGGACTGGTGGTTCCATGGGATGGTGACACTCGGGCATTCGACAGCGACCACATATGTCGAGTTCACCTGGAGACTGATAGAGAGATTTGACTAGAGGGATCCGAAGGAGCATTTTGTTGAGCTGACGAGGCTCAAACAGACCGGGAGCCCGGAGACATATATTGCAGATTTCCTGAGGGTTTCAGTGATGGTGCTAGATCTATCCGCAACACGGATGATCTACATGTTTGTTGAGGGGTTAGTAGAGCCACTTTGGGGTCTAGTAAGATCCACCAGACCAGCCACACTCCAGGACGCCATTGGCAGAACCCGGGATTTGCAGGATGCCTTACCCAGGACCAGGACACCTTACCCCCCAAAGACAGGCTTTCCAGCCAAAGGGGAAGGATGTGAGGATTCCGCCTCCAAAGGGGAATCAGGGTAGGGTACAGCTAGATGATGATGCTAGGAGGGAGTTGAAGAAGAAGAGGTTGTGCTTTACTTGTCAGGAGCCGTGGGCACCAGGACACAGATGTGCTGCGGGCAAAGCACATTTTATCGAGGTCTTCTTCGAGAGCAGTGGGGAAGAGGATGAGTATGGGGATGGAGAGACAGGAGACAGTTAGATAGCGCAGGACCATTTTCCAGCTCCACCTCCAGGAGTAGGAGGTGCAACTTTTGCAACCACAGGGGGGACCCTTGCAGCATTGCGAGGAGTACCCAAGTATTTGACGATGCGTGTCCGAGGGACAGTACGGGGGCAGTGAGTTTCAGTTTTGGTAGACAGTGGGGCAACCCACAACTTCATCGATGCACAGATGGTTGACCGGAGAGGCATACCGACAGAGAGCTTCGATGGATTCTCAGTGTTGGTCCCAAGAGATCAGACAATGTAGTGTGCCAAATACGTTCCAGAGCTGGCTGTGACGATGGGTACCTACACAGTGACCAACCACTTTTTCGTGGTCAACATACCAGATACCAATGTGGTACTGGGTGTTCAATGGCTGATTACTTTGGGGAAGGTCACCACATATTGGGAGCCCTTGGAGATGGAGTGTGATGATAAGAAGATCGGGAAGCATGAGAAGATACGTGGGATGCACACTTACCCACCCCAGACTGTTTTAGCTCATCGGATGGAGGCAGACTTCCGGAAGGGAGACATAGAGTGGGCGGTTGAGTTGCGGGCATCAGAGGCAGGGACTACCTGACAGACAGTTCATCCGGATATACAGGCCATCCTTGAAAGATATGATACGGTGTTTGGGGAGATACCGCCAGGACAACCACCAGATCGGGGGTTTGAGCACACTATTGAGCTAGAGCAGGGCATCCAGGCCATTATTACCACACCCTATAGGCACCCCAAAGCCTATCGGGATGAGATTGAGAGTGCCATCCAGGAGTTGCTGGCTCTTGGACATATTCGGCTTAGCACTAGTCCTTTTGCTTCTTCAGTGCTGTTGGTGAAGAAGAAGGACGACACATTGAGAATGTGCATTGATTACAGGGTCCTGAATAAGAAGACCATGAAGAACAGGTACCCCATACCGCGAATAGATGAGCTGATGGATGAGTTGAGAGGAGCACAGTTCTTCTCAAAGATCGACTTGAGATCCGGGTACCACCAGATTCGCGTGAGGGAACTGGACATTCCCAAGATCGCTTTCAGGTGCCATTACAACCACTTTGAGTTCTTGGTTATGCCTTTCGGGCTAACCAATGCCCAACTACTTTCCAGTCATGCATGAACCATATCTTCCGCAGTCATCTGAGGAAGTTTGTGTTGGTCTTTTTCGATGATATACTGATATATAGCAGGACTTGGGAGGAGCATCTCCAGCATATAGAGTTAGCGCTGCATATCTTGGAGGAGCAACAGTTCTATGCTAAGCTCTCCAAGTGTGAGTTTGGGTTGACGAAGATGTTGTATTTGGGTCACATCATAGGAGTGGACGGTGTGAGGTTCCACGAGGAGAAGATCAGGGCCATCAAAGATTGGCCAGAGCCGAGAAACGTGACGAAACTTCGAGGATTTGTTGGTATCTGCACTTATTACAAGAAGTTCGTCAAGAGTTTCTCTCAGCTTGTTGCACCCGTTACAGATTTGACAAAGAAGGGGGCATTCAGTTGGTCAGATACAACGCAGTGGGCCTTTGACAGGCTCAAGGATGTTATGAGCAGCTGCCCAGTGCTTGCGTTGCCAGATTTTACGCAGCCTTTTGTTTTGGAGTGTGATGCGTCAGGAGAGGGGATCGACGCAGTTTTGATGCAGGGAGGCCACCCTATAGCCTATGAGAGCCGGAAGCTCCTTCCTCATGAGCGGTTGTATCCTATATAAAACAAGGAGATGTTGGCCATCATGCATGCATTGGCCAAATTCCGGCAGTACTTGGTGGGTAACAGGTTCAGGGTGAGGACTGATCACAACAGTTTCAGGTTCTTTTTGGAGCATAAACAACTACAGGAGAGGCAGCAGAAGTGGATCAGCAAGATCCAGGCTTATGACTTTGACATTGAGTATGTCAAGGGGAAGAAGAACGTGGTAGCTGACGCACTTTCACGTAGACCAGCCACGTTGTCTCTGATGAGTTTGGATACAGATTGGAGGGCTCGACTGTTGGTGAAGTACTCCAAGGACAAATTTGCCTGTGAGGTTCTGGATGGTCAGGTGATAGATGACAGGTATAGGGTGATAGATGAGGTCATCTACTACAGAGATAGGATCTTCTTGACTGAGGGCTCCCAGCTCAAGAAGAAGATACTTCAGGCGTCACATGGCTCATCATTGTCCGGCCATCAGGGGTTTACCAAAACCTATCGGACCATCAGAGAGAGGTTCCCTTAGAAGGGCTTCAAGGAGGATGTGCTCCAACATATCAGGGAGTGCGAGGTTTGCTAGAGGAACAAGGGAGAGATGAGCCATCCCGCGGGTTTATTGCAGCCTCTTCCCATTCCGGAGGGGAAATAGGAGAGCATTTCGATGGATTTCATCACAGGATTGCCCATGGTGCAGGGCAAGGACTGTATATACGTCGTCGTTGATCGACTGACGAAGTACGCACACTTTTTCGCCATATCTGCACACTATTCAACAGAACAGGTAGCGGAGCTATTCTTTAGAGAGATCTTCAGGTTACATGGTCTTCCCAAGACCATCATCAGTGATAGGGACAGCCGGTTTATGGGCGGATTTTAGTAGGAGCTTTTCCGGCTGGTGGGGACAGAGTTGACACCGAGCACCAGCTACCACCCACAGACAGACAGGCAGACAAAGATAGTTAACAAGTGGCTGGAGGGCTACTTGCGTAACTATGTTAGTGGGCAGCAGAGAGCGTGGCTGCATCTAGGAGAGTACTGCTACAACAACACACATCACATGTCCATCGGTATGTCTCTGTTTTATGCTTTGTATGTGTTGTCACTCCTAGAGACAGCCTAGAGTTGCCATAGACCAGTGCCTAGGACATCTTATCGTAGCAAGGAGCATATATTCTAAACTGGGGTGTCAATCCAAAGGCTCTCCTGCTATCTCTTGTAAAACAAGGAAATTGATTTAAATGGGACCAGAATCTACAGAAATTGTCACAGGGCAAGTAATGTTGCAGAGACAAGATGCGAAGCTCCAACACAAAAGCATCAGACAGTTAAGAGACAATTTACTGTAAAGAGGGCCGATTCAAGAATATGCCACAGAAATCAAATATCAGAAGGTGTATGCGGTGAAAGAAATATAAGAAGATATTAGTTATCTTTGGTCTGATACCCAGATACACAACAGAACCATATATGGGCTTATCAATCTTAGAATCCATATATGACAATGGCGTTTTAAAAGCACCCTCCCAAAGCAACTAATATAGCAGAAAGATGGATGAAATGAACATGAAACAATATATCATGCCTGAGCCATATTTAAAGCGCTTGACTGATCCAAGTATGGGTATCAACTAAGATAAATCCTTACTTAAAATCAGCGAGCCACTCGCATTCCAGTAACATGATACAAGAAGATGAATGAAATGAAATGTTTTATTAAACACATAAGAGAAGGTTACATACTGTGAGATACCAAAGACCAGAATCCTCTAGGACAGATAGAACTCCTCCCCACTGAGACCCTATGGGCTCTGAGCCTTCATACAAGAACTTTTACAAAATGTATACAATAAGCCTTTCACTGCACAATTTTCTGATAAAAATCTGGAACCCCAATAATTTGTTCCCCCGGAGCTTTATAGGAGAAATCGAAAATTCTAGTAGATGAGGTAGGTGGCGAACATTTAATTTGCTTAATTCAAACAAAATGGCGGAAACATTCGCGTCGATACTGCTGAATGACTAGGTAATATTGTCTGTACTTGAAAATCTGCTTGCAAAATAAATGCACTGGGTAGAAAATTTCTTCAGGAGCACGGTGTAGCGACAAATTCACATGAACATTCTGTCCTTTCCTGAAGAAAATTCGGCTGAAATAAAACCTTGAGAGCATTTCTTTCTATGCAAAAATCTTTCGAGTGATGTGCAGGGTCCTCGATCTGGTACTTTGCCTCCAAGAAGGTTATGTAAAAGCTCCAAAGTCCTTAAATACATGTCTTTAATCCCCTGGTCTTAGCTGATATTCTCTATCTGCGCCATTAATTCTTCATCTGCTCAACCTGTGCATTTGAATAACTCTGGAGGGTTTAATAGATTTAAACCCTGGCTTTTTAATGGATGTCATATTAGCATATCCTCCCGGATCCTTGCTCCATAATTCTGCATTTGATAATTGGTCCTTTGGAGTGTACTCGGTTTCTGTAATGGAGGCAGTGAATAATGGCCATCTCTCCATCTCGCCATAAACCTGCAAAACCCACAAAATTGTTAAAGAAAACCAGTCACAGGGATGGTGAATATGGCGGGGTTAACGGAAATGGTGGTGCAGACTTGGCGAAATGGTGAAACGATGCGGGGTGGTGGAAAACACAGAGAAATGGCGGAGAAGTATTTTGGTGAAGGTTTGGAGGAATACGTGAAATTCGACTTTTGAACAAAAGTATATATGGGAGAATGAGGAATGTACGACGAGAGCACGTGGAGGGGTGACGTGGGGATACGGGGTCGATGGCGTGGCGTGGTTTAGATACAGACTGTTCGATTTGAAAGCATGATCCATGGCTAAGATTGCATCAGAGGGCAATGAAATGGTGGGCCAGGGGCGCTATAGACTTGGATTAAAACACATGCAACTTCGAAGAGCGGCCACCGCTGGATGAAGGCCTCCAGATCTGACGGTTCACGTTAATTTCGCTGCGCGTCTTGAATCGAACATTAACGTGCGATGGAGGGCGGTATTGGAGACGTACACTGGGATGCGTGGCAAGTGCTGTATGGAATCGTTGTGATTTGAGGAATACCGCCTGCCCTACAAAGGCGGTGCGATAAAAACAGGCCGGTTTTTGCAATGGGTACGGGCGCGGGGACCACTGGGCACGGACAGGCTGCAGACCGTTGATCTCTGGTTTGATGGGAAGGCTGAGAATACGCCCGATGACTTTATGCGGTAAGCGCCTTCAGATTTGGCGTTTGGTCTTGGTCTGCAGTCACATGGGGAATGGAGCAAAGGGGCTATAAACGAAAGGGGCTAGGCTCTAAATATTTTTTCAAATGCGAATTGTCAGCCACCTTAGTGCATTTTTGGGATTAATGAGAGAGTAACGATAGGTAGAAAAACGGATGATTAGGCCAGACAGAGGGGTTTCGAATGGCTCAAGAGGGCTGATTATCAGAATTTACACATGGGGCTGATATGATCAACATCTGCTCCATCTGGGGATGGCACGTTCATCCCTGGACGTGTCGAGAACTCCGTAGACCTTCAAATATTCTTTTGGATGGCTCTGCTACTTAGTCCCTCTGCATTTTACTCCATAACTCGTCAGCATACACCTTATTCAATCAAAAACAAAAAGGAAACTAATATACAATATAATACGTTAGGCTGCCTCGACTTGAATCAGAATTGGAAGTAGGGCTTGAGAAATTGGCCGTTTATAGGGGCGTCCAGCAAGTCCCCCTGTAAATTCTCCAATATGAACGTATTATTACCTCCCTGCTCGACAATTTTGAAGGGGCCGAACCAAAGTGGATCGAATTTACCATGTTTTCCTTTTTCAGCCCTCCGGATGTCCCATCTAAGCACCAAATTACCAATCTGCAAATTTCTATCTTTAGCATGCTGATAAAAAATGTGTTTCATTTTCTCTTGGTATTCAGTTAATCTCTGATTCACTTGATTTCGTGTTTCCTCTAATTCCACCAATTGATTAATTCTCCTGATCATGTCATCCGGTTCCTCCTGGCTTTCTTGCATAAAACGGGCCACTGGTAAAGCTAGCTGCACAGGAAACACTACTGCTCGTCCATATACCAATTCATATGGAGATTTCCCAGTTGATCTCTTGCTGGTAATCCTATTAGCCCATAGAGCAAATTTCAATTGGGAATCCCAATTCTTTTGATTTTCATTTATAGTTTTCTTCAGGGCCCTCACCAAAGTTTTGTTGGAAGACTCTGCCAAGCCATTTCACTGTGGATAGTAAGCCGTGGAGTGGCTCAGTGTAATGTTATATTGCTGGCAGAAATTTATGAATTTTGCATATTTGAAGCCCTGTGCATTATCAGTTACTATTCTAGCAGGACAACCAAACCTGGATATGATGTTTTCCTCCATGAATTTGATTATCACAGTATCTGTAGCATTTCTTGCAGGTATGGCTTCCATCCACTTAGTGAAATAATCCGTGGCAGTCAAAATCCACCTATGCTGGCCCCTCGAGGGTGGGTGTATCTCTCCTATAAAATCTATTCCCCACTGTTGAAATGGTTCACCAACGTGAACGGGGATCAAGGGCAGAGCTGCTAACTTTTGTCTTTCATCAAATTTTTGACATTTATCACATGCTCTGACCCACGTAAAAACATCTCCAAATATTCTAGGCCAGTAAAAACCAGCCTTCAGTATTTTGTGAGCAGTGGCCCTCCAGTTGTAGTGACCTCCACAAATTCCTTCATGAAATTCAGCCATTATACTTTCTACTTCATCCTCTGTGAGGCACAGGAGTAAAATGCCTAAGGGGTCTCTCCAATATAGCTGGCCATTAACAACTATATACTTTTGTGATTTCAATCTTAAAGCCCTGTATTTTGCTTTATCACAACTTGGAGGACAGCTGAGTGTTAAAAGATATTCCACTATTTCTTTGTACCATGGACTGGTGAGATACTTTATATGTGTTTTCTGGGTGGCACTCTTCACTCCTTACTGCTCCTTTTCACTCTCAGGCTCTTCACTTGCAATCATAGACAAATTTATGCCCAGAGCTTGATAGTTCGATTCAGATAACATTTTAGCAAGCCCTTGTCCTTTGATCAATTTAGTAGGACGGATATCCAAATCATACTCCTGTATTTTTGCTATCCACCTTCCCCTTTTTCCTTCACTGTCACCCTGAATAAGAATGTCTTTTACAGCAGCTGTAGGCACAAACGCAGTGATGTGGGATTGCAAAACATACATACGAAAAGCTTTGAGGGATTTTACCAAAGCGTATGCTTGCTTCTCCAGTATGTTATATTTCAGTTCTGCATCATGAAGCACTTGACTGAAGAAAGCAATAGGCTGCTCATATCCATCTTCATTTTTCTGCAATAAAACTCCAGCTACTGTATGGGGTGAAGCGAATGAAAAAATCATAAATGGCTTGTTAAAGTCAGGCCCAGCCAGCACAGGGGCTTCAACAAATGCAACTTTAATCCTAGCAAAGGCCTCCTGTGATTCTTGTGACCATTTAACTTCATTCCCTTTTTTCAACATATCTGTTATGTGCCTAACTATTTCAGCATGGTTAGGAATAAACCTTCTCAGAAAATTTATGCGGCCTAAAAACACCTGCACCTCTTTCTTATTTCTGGGGAGAGCAATACTGTTTATAACCTCTACCCTCTTAGGATCTATCTTTACTCCATCTTTAGTCACAATGTGTCCCAAAAGTTTTCCTTCTTCTAATGCAAATAAAGACTTTTGTGGATTGAGGGAAAGACCATACCTTCTGCATTTTTCAAAAGTTCTGCGCAAATGCTCAATATGCTCAGTATCATCTTTTGAAAACACCGTGATATCATCAAGGTAAACTACCAGAAATTTATCCTGCTCCCCAACGAAAGCAATGTCCATGGCCCTTTGGAAAGTGGCCCCTGCATTGATTAACCCAAAAGGCATCCTGGCATACATAAATGTCCCCCATGGTGTGGTGAATGTAGTCTTCTTCTGATCTTCTGGAAATATAGCCACCTGATTATAACCGGAGAATCCATCCATCATTGACATTCTAGAAGCTCCAACCACCTTCTGCAGGATGTGATCCATCTTAGGCAGTGGATAATTATCCTTTAGGGATGCTCTATTTAAATTTCTGAAATCCACACACAGCCTTATTTCCCCATTCTTCTTTCTAACCGGGACTAGGTTTGCCACCCATTCGGAATATCTCAATGGCACAATTATTTTGGCCTTTAACAGCTTCTTAATTTCCTTCTCAATTGAAGGAAGCAACAGTGGATTTATTTGTCTAAGCTTCTGCTTATGAGGCTTTGCATCTGTCTTCAAAGGAATTTTATGTTGCATTATGCTGATATCAAAAGTTTTTAGGTCCTGATAGGACCATGCAAATACATCCCTGTATGTCTGAAATAATTTCAGGTATTTCTGCTTGTATTCTTCTAGGACCTTCTTGGATAATTTCACAATCTTAGGTTCAGTATCAGCACCCAGATTCAGATCTTCTACCTGATCTTCCTCTACTACTTTACTAGGCTGCAATGGGACATCATTCTTATCAAATAATATTTCTAGAGGCACCAACCCTCTAGGGATGACATTTCCCTTTAACTGCAGCACTTTACTTCCTGCCATTTTCTCCTCCCATTTATTTTCTGAAGTATTTTCAGTCTCCTCTTATTCACAATCATCAATCTCCATATTAGAGAATTCCCCCACTGTTTCCAGGAATCTCTTCATTTGTTCATCATCCTCAAATACTTTCCAGTGCTTGATATTATCTGGGATTGATGGTTGATAACGTACCTCAATTTCATACCTTAAGAGAGGGTTTTGAGGAGGACGGAACGTACTAGCAGCCACAGCAAGAGAATCTGCCATTCTATTTTGTTCTCGGGGCATGAACTAGATATTAAATGCTGAGAAGAAGTTCTCCACCATGTCCCAACCGAGGATGCTTGGTTTGGCATTGATTTTTAATCTGTCTGACAACCAGCTCAGAATCTCCCAGAGCTTTTAAACTTTGTATACCCATGCTCCTGGCTATCTGCAATCCTAACAAGAGTGCTTCATATTCAACTACATTATTAGTAGCTTCATATTCCAATTTAAAGGACAGTGGGACCCATTGGCCTGTAGGAGAGATCAATAACACTCCAGCTCCATTACCTTCTCTTGAATTCGCTCCATCGAAATGTAACGTCCAGATTCCTGCTTCATTATCTTCTAAGGGCTGCTCAGCCTTGATTTGACAGAAGGAAGGTTCATGAACATAATCTTGATCTTCTTGTAGCATTAGGCACGAAAAATCTCCTTCCTTGCTGTAGACTGGTGAATTCACTGAATTGTCAGCCTTAGTCACCATCTTGACAAATCTGGTCTCTCTGTATAACCTCCTCTCCTGGCCACCAAAAATTGGGATAGTGGCATAGGTTAAATCCATCTTGAGTGACCCACCAATTTTTGTACCCCAGGACCTTGACAGTAGCATGCCAAAGCGAGCTAGGATATCAGCCACCACGATGTCCATTACCACACTTTTTGCTGGGATTTGGGCCAAATTGACTACCAAATCCTTGTTCATCCCTAGACATTTAACTCTTTTGGAATCAAATGAATAGAGGTCTTTATATGGACGTGTGATTTGAAGTCCTAGTTGCTCCATGACTGACAGAGGCATTAGATTATGGGAGGCTCCAGAATCTAACATACAATTGTGTAAAAGCAGGTCATGGATCATTAAAGACACATAAAAGGGAGGAGTAGAGGGATCTATCTCCTCAACGTGTGGGCCAAAAACCACCATGGGTCTCTCTTCTTGAAGATTAAGATTGTCTGGAATAATTGGTGCTTCTGGAGGAAGCATGAAAGAGGAGACTTGAGATTGATATGCAGGTTGTTTCAGCAGTTCAGTCAAGGGGACTGGGATTTTGATTTTCTCAAGCTCTTTTTGCAGGCTAAAAGCAGGAGGGGGTTTTTCTATTACAACTTCTTTTGACTCTTTATTCTCAGCTGAAGGTTTAATTTCTTTTGACACAGACTCAACATTAGGAGGACTGACTACCTTTGAAGAGGAAGGAGCTTGATCATTAGAATGCAAAGGAGCTTTTAGAGGACTCTTACATTTGTCAGCGACTTTCTGCACTGTTGACTCCTTTTGAGTAGGAGCTTCCTTCTGGGGAGGCTCTTCTTCATGTTCTTGAGTCCGAGTTCTCTTCCTGGAAGATCTGAGATCATATTTTCTATTGAAATGTGCTTGCATGAAATCATTAAACTGTTTACAATAATGATCAACCTCTGCGTCTTCTTCTTCTTGCAATGAGCACTGTGCTCCATCATTTGTTTGCAGAGGGGATTCTTCTCCATCACTATTCGAAAAGGCAAGATTTGCATCCTCTAGTCCATAGGCAGTATCCTCAGTAGAATCATCTACTGGACCCTCTAGATACAATGGATGTGGTACCTGATCTTGTTGCTCCTTTGCTTCCCTTGGCAATATTTGCAGGGGTGGCTTCCTGTATTGAGGATTGTAACCTCTGTTTGGAGCATTCTGGAAATTCTTGGATGTTGAATTCTTGGCTTCCAATTCAAGCTTGACCATCTTTTTAATCATTTTGCTTATTTTTTCCATTCGGTCCGAATCTTTGTCCTGGTTGGAAGTAGATACCTCCTCCTTACCCCTCCTTCTGGTATCTTGTTCAGATTTTCCCTTTGATTTACCGGTGGCTGCAAAATTTGCATCCAACTCTAGAGCATCTGTCTGAGCATCATCTAGGGTGACAGGCATTCTTTCTCGCAGAGAGAAACCAAATTCTGAGTCAAAGGCTGCTATGAAAACAACTTTGGCAGCATTTTGGTGAGGTTTCATATCAGCAGGAAGGCTTAGATATAACTTATTAAATCTCTTGATAAACTCTGACACCCCTTCATTATGTCTTTTCTTCAAAGTATTAAATTCAATAAGGCAAAGCCCGTGATCTTTCTTCTCCCCCCATTTCCTAAGAAAAGTATTTTCCATTTCATCCCAATTGGTTATGGAGCGGTTTCCTAATGTCTTGAACCATTTTCTGGCTTCACCATCCAAAGATTGGACAAACAGTCTTAAGACCACATCCAAATGTTCTACATTAAAGTTTTCCGCAAAAGAGTAGAAAGTTTCAAGATGTTTCTGAGCACCAATCTCATTTTCCCCAGTGAATCTAGGCTAGATCTTCAAATAATCCTGTGGCATATCATTCAACACTTGGGGTAGTGCCAGGGGAGCATATTTATTCAGCAGGAAAGCTGGAACATTAGCCATTGGAGGAGGTGGGGGTTGTTCAGCAATCTGGTGTACAAATGGAGAAAGAGGAGGAGGAGGATGTGGAGTATGGACAACAATGGGAATATATTGTACAGCAGCCTGAGGTGTTGCTGGGAATAGTTCACGGTTAATAGTAGCTACTTCTGTGACTTCTTTAACTTCTTCGACCTCAGGAGTAGGGTGAAAACTATCTTCGACTCTAATACCTCCTCGGGGTGAACTATCTGAGTAGTATTCTGTATCTCCCACAGTGGGGTCGGGATTTTCTACTTGGATTTCTTGGGAAGAAGAGGGTGGATAATCTTCTACAGAATATTCAGGGATTTCAGCACGGACTGATTTCTTCTCTTTCCAAACTCTTCTATGAATGATCTTTTCTGGATCAGACACGGAAGGTGTCTTTGGCTGAGATGTATCTGACCTCAAGTGTGGCTTACGAAGAGCCAGGACTACAAATAGATTTATCAAATAAACAACAGTGGAGTCGCCAAGGTGAGATATATACAACTCTTCAGCTCTCTGTGCTCACCTGATTAGAGAGTGAATATGATTTGTCGAGGCCTAGGGATAATGATTTTCTTAACTTCGTTCCCCAGCAACGGCGCCAAAAAGATGTTGTCACTCCTAGAGATAGCTTAGAGTTGCCATAGACCAGTGCCTAGGACATCTTATCGTAGCAAGGAGCATATAATCTAAACTGGGGTGTCAATCCAACGACTCTCCTGCTATCTCTTGTAAAACAAGGAAATTGATTTAAATGGGACCAGAATCTACAAAAACTGTCACAGGGAAAGTAATGTTGCAGAGACAAGATGCGAAGCTCCAACACAAAAGTATCAGACAGTTAAGAGACAATTTACTGTAAAGAGGGCCGATTCAAGTAATATGCCACAGAAATCAAATATCAGAAGGTGTATGCGGTGAAAGAAATATAAGAAGATATTAGTTATCTTTGGTCTGATACCCAGATACACAACAGAACCATATATGGGCTTATCAATCTTAGAATCCATACATGACAATGGCGTTTTAAAAGCACCCTCCCAAAGCAACTAATATAGCAGAAAGATGGATGAAATGAACATGAAACAATATATCATGCCTGAGCCATATTTAAAGCGCTTGACTGATCCAAGTATGGGTATCAACTAGGATAAATCCTTACTTAAAATCAGCGAGCCACTCACATTCCAGTAACATGATACAAGAAGATGAATGAAATGAAATGTTGTATTAAACACATAAGAGAAGGTTACATACTGTGAGATACCAAAGACCAGAATCCTCTAAGACAGATAGAACTCCTCCCCACTGAGACCCTATGGGCTCTGAGCCTTCATACAAGAACTTTTACAAAATGTATACAATAAGCCTTTCACTGCACAATTTTTTGATAAAAATCTGGAACCCCAAATAATTTGTTCCCCCAGAGCTTTATAGGAGAAATCGAAAATTCTAGTAGATGAGGTAGGTAAGCGCCTTCAGATTTGGCGTTTGGTCTTGGTCTGCAGTCACATGGGGAACGGAGCAAAGGGGCTATAATCGAAAGGGGCTGGGCTCTAAATATTTTTTCAAATGCGAATTTTCAGCCACCGTAGTGCATTTTTGGGATTAATGAGAGAGTAACGATAGGTAGAAAAATGGATGATTAGGCCAGACAGAGGGGTTTCGAATGGCTCAAGGGGGCTGATTATTAGAATTTAGACATGGGGCTGATATGATCAACAGTACGGATACCATTCTTTATCTTTTGCTGATGTGATGTTTGGTGCTAGCAAGGCTCCGAGAGCCAAAGATTGGATCCAAGAGAGTCAGGACATTCTCCGAGCTCTCAAGGATAACATGGCTATAGCGCAGAACCAACAGAAGCTGTATGTTGACAGGGGTCGAATGGAAAGACAGTTTGAGGTAGGAGACTTGGTCTACCTACGTTTGCAGCCTTACCGACAGTCGTCACTAAAGCAGAAGGGAGCTGAGAAGCTCAAGCCTCGTTTTTATGGGCCATACAGGGTGATACGCTGGGTTGGACAAGTTGCTTATGAGTTGGAGCTACCCCAAGGCAGCAAGATTCATAACATTTTCCATGTATCATGCTTGAAGAAGGCATTGGGGCAGCAGGTGACAGTGATAGAGGAGCTACCGCCAACAGATGATGAGGGGCATTTGGTGTTACAGCCAGAGGCCATTATTGATACCAGGGAGAGGCAGCTGCGGAACAAGAAAATCCAGGAGTTCTTGGTGAGGTGGAAGAATTTGCCAGATGAGGATGCCACTTGGGAGAGTGAGAAGATCTTGCAGCATCCATCACTACAGTTGCTTGGGGTCAAGCAACATTTTGCCGAGGGAGATTGTAATATTCCCTATTGGCAATGGCTAATTGGAATATTCGATTTTGGTCAATTTTGCCTTATGTAGTTATATTATAAATAAAAGTGAGTAGAGGGGACATAACTCACTCAAAAATAAAAAGTGCACTCCCTAGTAGACACACGTTGTAACTTAAGTGAGCGAAGGGGGACCAAGAGACCACGTAGAGAGGGGGCCCACGTAGACCACATGGTGGGATTGTGCAAGCCAAGATGGAGCACGTGGCAAAGGGAGGCAACATTGGAGGAGGTGAGCCTTAGGGTTTGAGAGAGGCTAACACTATATAGAGAGGAAAACCTCCTCATTTTGATCATTTGATGTTTATGATATTGAGCTGGGCATTTCGACTTCTTGGGCACGCTGGTTGTTTAGCTAGTCTGCAGCATTGTTTAGTGCACCGAGTGTCTCCGTTCGGAGATCTCACCCTCAGCCCCGGGGGACTTCGAGTGCCTGCTCAGGTGAGGTTGTTCCATCAGTATTTTGCAGGAGGATTGGTGTTTGGCTTTTATGGAGGAGCAGTGCATTTAGAGACTGTGCAGTCTGAGAGGGAGGACGTAGTCCATTCTTGGGGGAGCTCTGGATTGGGTTTATTTTGGAGGATTCGAGCCTGGAGATTGAGCAAGGGGCCAGCCCTTGCCCATTGGAGGATTTTGGTAGAGTTTGTGGCCGTATTTTGGTGGTTTCCATTCAACCTCAGCGCAGAGCCTTGGAGGATAGCGTAGATCCTCAAGGGGGTGATTTTCGGGTGTCGGTCATTTCATAAATGCTTTTTGGGCTTTTCTGGGTTTGGTGAGCAGAGGCAGATTCCAGAGTTTCAACTGATTTCGAGGAGGGGAGCCGTCCCAAATCCTCATTTTGTTCCAGCAGTAGCAGCTACATGACAGTTTTCCAGTAGCTTGGACGCATATCAGAGAGCAGCCATTTCCTTGCCATTCTGAGAGTATTTATTCACTTGCCTTGAGCAAGTCTAGGTGCTGTCACTCTGATCACCTATTGTACTCCCTTATATTTCTCAGTATAATAAAAGGGCTTAGCATTCTCTCTATAATTCTGAAGTATTTGTTACATGTTCGATATATGCTATTGTATGCTTGCACTACTGTTATTTCTCTCTCTTTGAGCATTTCAGTTACTATACCATTTGGTGTGTTTTCCCCATACTCTTAGACAGAGTCTGGAAAGGGCCAGGTAGCCTCCAGATCTCACCCTCTTTTTAGAGGTGAAATATCTGGTAAACGCCCTCCCAGTCCATCTCTGGTTGGAGTTTGCTTGTGTTTGAGAGATATCCCTGAAAACGGATATTACAAACTGACCCTCAAGCCTTTCTCTTATACTTTTTCATTGAACCCTTCAACGACCGAGATTAAATCATCCATCAACGGCTAAAATTAAAAAAGACTGCTTGATCCATGCGACTTAAGAAAATTTCGGCACATGTGTTAATTAATTCACTTTAATTATTTTATTTTCCTAAGTTAGACTTAGGAAATCTATTAAAAATAATAAATTATTTGAATAACTTGAACACCAACTGAAATTTCTCAAATCCATTTCTAGGTCTTGTAGGTCAAGTGTAATCTAGTCCCTCCACAAAATTTGGGAGCTAGAGCACAAATGATGCTACCCCAAATACACAAAATCTCAACATACGCAAGTAGCCCTCTAGCCTCTTGTTAACTATCTCGGTCTGCCCATTTGTTTGCAAATGGTAGCTCGTGCTCGGTGTGAACTGTGTGCCCAACAATCGGAATAGCTCTTGCCAAAATCCACCCATGAACCTGCTATCCTGGTCACTGACTATGGTCTTGTGGAGACCATGCAGTCTGAAAATATCCTTGAAAAACAACTCAGCCACCTGAGGGGCCGTGTACTAGGCTTAGATTGCGAAGATATGTGCATACTTCGTCAATTTGTCAACCACGATGAAGATATAGACCTTGCCCTGCACCATGGGCAACCCGATGATGAAATCCATTGAAATACTCTCCCACTTACCTTCAGGGATGGGAAGCGGTTGTAGCAATCCTGATGGATGGTTCAGCTCCCCCTTATTCCTCTAGCAGACCTCACACTCCTAGACATGTCTAAGAATATCCTCCTTGAGGCCCTTCCATGAGAACCTCTCTATAATGGTCTGGTAGGTCTTTGCGTACCCTTGGTGCCCAGATAATGGAGAATCATGGGCTAGATGCAGAATCTTCCCCCGCAACTGGGAGTTAGCTGTCAAATATATCTGGTCTCGGTAGTAAATCACCTCATCCATGACCCGGTACTGGTCATTTGTCACCTGTCCATCCAAATATCGCATGCAAACCGATCCTGCAAGTACTTAACTAGCTGTTGGGCCTTCCAATCCGCCTTGATACTTATTAGTGAGAGGGGCGCTGGCCTCCTCGACAAAGCATCGACCACCAAATTATGCTTCCCTTTGACATACTCGATGTCAAATTCGTAAGCCTGAAGCTTACTGACCCACTTCTGCTACCTCTCCTGAAGCTGTCTCTGCTCTTAAGAAATATCGGAGGCTATTGTGGTCTGTCCTCACCCTGAACTGGTTCCCCACCAAGTATTGTCTGAACTTGGCTAGCACATGCATGATGGCTAGCATCTCCTTGTTATATATTGGGTAGAGTCTCTCATGAGGAAGGAGTTTCCGGCTCTCAAAGGCTATAGGATGCCCCTCGTGCATGGGTACGACCCCTACTCCTTCACCTGATGCATCACACTCCAAAACGAAGGGCTTGGTAAAATCTGGAAGTGCAAGGACTGGACAACTACTCATCACCTACTTGAGGCGATCAAATGCCTCCTGCGTTGTAGCAGTCCAAGTGAAGGCCCCCTTCTTCATCAAATTTGTGAAGGGTGCTCCTAGCTGTGAAAACACCTTCACAAACTTCCGGTTCCAGTAGTAGGTGCAAATGCCCACAAACCCTCTCAACTTAGTGATGTTCTTGGGCTTTGGTCAATCTCGGATGGCCCTAATCTTCTCCTCATGCACCCTCACGCCATCGGTTCTTATGATGTATCCCAAGTAAAGCATCTCTATCAGCCCAAACTCGCACTTGGACAACTTCGCATAAAATTGTTGCTCCTCCAATATGCGAAACATCGTCTCCACATGCTGTAGGTGCTCCTCCCAAGTTTGACTGTAGATCAATATGTCATCGAAGAATACCATCATGAACTTTCTTAGCTGCCCACGAAATACGTGGTTCATGCACGACTGGAAGGTAGCTAGAATGTTGGTTAGCCCAAAGGGCATTACCAAAAATGCAAAGTGCCCATAGTGACACCTGAAAGTTGTCTTAGGGACATCCTTGTGCCTCACCCGTATCTAATGGTACCCCGAACTCATATCTATCTTGGATAAGAACTTGGCTCCCCTCAGCTCATCCATCAACTCATCAATCCACGGAATGGGGTAGCGGTTCTTCATCGTTTTCTTGTTCAAGGCCCTGTAATCGACACACATCCTCAATATACCGTCCTTCTTCTTCAGCATAGCAACCGACAAAGAAAAAGGGTTCGAACTCGACTGGATATGTCCCAATGGTAAGAGCTCGTGTATGGCCCTCTCAATCTCATCCCGATAGGCCTTGGGGTGCCTATACGGGATAGTGATCATTTCCTGGATCTTAGGCTCTAGCTCGATGGTGTGCTTGAATCCTCGGTCAAGTGGCTGTCTTGGTGGTATGTCCTCGAAAACCATGGAGTATCTATCAAGGATGGCCTGGATATCCGAGTGAGGTGGCTTTGCTACTCCACCAGCCTTTGAGATCCTCAACTCGATAGCCCACTCTATGTCTCCCCGCCTAAAGTCTGCCTCCATGCGATGAGCTGAAATCGTTTGTGGAGGGTAGGAGTGCATACCCTTGAGTAGTACGGGTTTCTCGCTCGGATCCAAAAACTCCATCTCGAGCCTCTTCCAATTTGTGGTGACTCTCCCCAATGAGTAGAGCCACTGAACCCCAAGTACTACATTAGTATCCAGAATGTCAACCACAAAGAAGTGATGGTCATCGAATAGGTCCCCATGGTCACTGTCAAAGCCAACACATAACATGTACATTGCATGGTCCTATCTCCCGACACCAATACTGAGAACCCCTCAAACTATGCTATGGTTATGCCTCTCTCCCGCACCATCTGAGCATCAATGAAATTTTGTGTAGCCTCACTGTTGACTAGCACTGAGACTCGTTATCCTTGCACAATCCCACGAATCCTCAATGTCAGGTACTTGGGATCTCCTTGCAGAGATGCTAGGACTCCTCCCGAAGGTGCAAACACAACTCCTCCAGCTGTCGGTGGTGGTGGTGGTGGCCCCTCCTCTTGAGGCACTGCGTTGTCCTCTCCACCGATCTTAAAATAAGTCTCCTCATCCCCCTCATTGTTCGAGAAGACCTCGATATAGTGGGCCTTCCCAGTTGTGCATCTATGACCTGGTGCCCATGGCTCCTGGCATGTGAAGCAGAGTTTCTTCCTCTGCAGATCCCTCCTGGTCTCATCATCTAACTGTCCTCGACCCTGGTTACCCCTTGGTGGTGGGGCAATCGTTCTCTTCCCTTCTGCTGGAAGACTGGTCTGGCCAGCTGTGGTGCTCGAGCTCTGGGTAGAGCTTCCTGCAGATCTCTCGCTCTCCCCACTACATCATGAAAGGTAGTGGATCTACTTGATCCCACTAAACCACGAAGTGGCTTTGCCAAGCCCTCTACGAACATGTAAATCCTCCTGGATTCCGATAAGTCTAGAACCATCCCTAACAACCTCAAGAACTCTAAGATGTAGGCCTCGCTGCTCCCTGTCTACTTGAGCTTTTTCAGCTCTCCGAAGTACTCCTTTGGATCCTTCCTCTCAAACCGCTCCAACACCGTCCTAGTGAACTCATCATATGCTGCCACATCTCAATGCCCCAACGTAGTCAACCCATGAAACCACCAGTCATGAGCCTCTCCCTCCAAGTGCAAGGTAGCAACCTTGATTGGTTCAGCCTCTGTCATTTGGTTCAACTAGAAGTACAGGTCAAGCTTCTTGACCCATGCCTTGGCCGAGCTCTTGGCCGAACAATCAAATGTTGAGGAACATCCTCCCTACTATGAAAATTTCTGAATATCTCAAACAAACACCATACTGTTAATTTTCAGATTTACTTCTACTTACATTAAGTTATTAACGTGAAATATTTAGCATTAACATCGAAGTAAATACATAAACAACCTACACATACAGATCTAAACTGAATACATGCACAATGACAAAGTGACACATAAGGATTTTCTGGACAACTGTCCCCCGAAAAACCCAATGCGGGAAAACCTGTCTTCTGGTTGTTGGAGGGTTTTATTATTAAGTAGAATCTAAGTACAAAAAATCTGGGCACCAAACTGGTTAACCCAACAAAGAAATAAATAATTTGCAGCTATACCTCTGTTCCGGAGACAGAAAAATTGACTGATTCACACCCTCAAAGGGGATTTACAGAACTCAACCTTTTTCAGTCTTTAGAAACCCCAACGCTGCTTTGAAGCCCTCTGTGTCAACTTTGTTAGCCCATGTCAGCCCTTGCACTGTTCAGGAAGGGCCTACGTCACCCTAAACTGAGTTACGCTGACCCTATGCTGCCCTGGCTAGGCCTGCGTGCTGCTCGCTACCCTTTCTGGGTCTGCGTCAGCCTTGCGTAGCCCCTGCGCTACCTCTGCTGCGCTGCGACTGCTTTGTGTAGTTGCTGCTCCCTCTGTGCTACTCAGTTTGCTGCTTCTCTGCTTCTTGTTGCACTCTTGGCTCGGGATCAAACCATCCCTTTTGCCAATACTACCCCTCGCTGCAGTTGAAACACTTATGAAATTATTAACAAACCACGCCCTAGAATTTCAGCTTAATCAAAGTGCTCTGCCACTGTGTTTGTTCTCCAACTAACCCCAAGCCCTCTTCTTATACTTTTCTTGTTGAGACATCAACGATCTTGAATCGACGGTTAGATTAGAAGATGCTTGATCCGTGTCACTTAAGTCATTCTCATCACAAGTTTAATTTAATTACCTTTAATCTTTTAATTTTCCTAAGTTAGACTTAGGGTACTTAATTAAAAGGATTAATTAATTAAATATCTCTTGAACAGGATGGAATTTCTCAAAACGCTTTCTGGGTCGTGGAGATCTCGTGTACTCTAGTCCCTCCACAAAGTTTGGGAGCTAGAGCACATCCGATACTACCCCAACACCCCAAAATATCAACACTCCCTCTTAGCGAGGAATGTGCTCTAGCAAAACACTTGACCCCGAAGTTCTGCAATGATCTCTGGTGTGGGTCTCTGCGTTGATGCTTGGCCTGCTGCCCTACATCACCGCGCTGCTACTCCTCTTCTATACTGCTGCCCATGACGTTGTCATCGCCACTGCTAAGTCTGTACTGCAGCTCCCTCTCAAATTGCTGCATCGTGTTGCCCATAGCACTATCTCTGCTAACTGCTGCACTGCAACTCAATTGCTGAGAGTAAGCAACGGAAGGACTCTTACCCAAATGACAGACAAGTCAGTTGGCCTGCAAATCATCACTGAAACTCCATAGGCTGCTGCTCTGTGCTATCCTCTGGAGACTATTGCGTTGCTGCAGCACTACTCTGCGTAAGCAGACCTCTGCTCTGCTGCCCTTTACACTACTACTGCATCTGCATTGCGCTGCTTCTGAAGCCTTTGCGCTGCTACAACACTGCACTGCGTAAGCAAGCCTTCTCTACGTTGTTGCTGCACTGCGCTGCTACAACACTGCACTGCGTAAGCAAGCCTTCTCTACGTTGTTGCTGCACTGTGCTACTCCCTCTCCAGCGTGTCAACCTCTGCCTCTGCTTCATCCGTGATCTTCTGCACCTACTGCTCCAGTCATTCCTTGCTACTGTCTTAAGGCTCTCGTAGCATGGATGTGATCCAAGAGTTGGGCTACTCAAGGATCCCGCCATCACTCTGTAGCTTATCTACAGATCCATATCGCCCCACTTTCGTGGTTCATGAGCGCTCATGGTTACGTCATCTTCGGAGCCATCGTTCACAACAACAACCTTGGAACTAGAAGCTTCCTTGTCCTTTTTCTTCTGAGGACAATTTTTGGCGAAATGTCCTAGTTTGCCACAATGGAAACGCTTGATCTTCGATAGAGCACGCTTCTTTCTCCCTTGCTGCCTCTTTGATGCCAAGGTTGCATCTTACTCTTCTTCCTTCTTCACTCTACTCGAACAAGTGCTGTACTTTTTCTTCATCATCCGACGTATTTCCTCTTTTCTGAGGATAGCCCACATGTTGTCCCAATTGGGAAGGTCTGCTATGCCCAAGAGACTTTGGACAAAAGTTTCCTTGTCCTCTGTGACTGCATTGAGAGCAGTCCTCACCATGACATCGTCATCTACCTTGACTCCCATGCCAGTTAGCTGATCCCAGATCGATTGTAGTCTGACCAGAAAAAGATGGATCTCCTCTCCCTTGGCCATCATGAAACCACAGTTGGTTCTCCAGAAGCATCTTCCTTTGGACGAATCTTCCTTCATATAGTGTGGTTAGAGCTATCCACATCTCATGAGATGTTGCCTTCTCGGCTATGTGTGGGACCACATGATCTTTGACCTTGTCCATAATGAAGCGCTTGGCGTGTGTTGATGCTTCTTTATGCTTCTCCAGGAGCTTCACATCGATCTACGTGGTCAGGGCTTTCTCTGCATGCTCCCTTAAGCCATATGCCTCCATGACTACCAGGATTCTGGCCTTCCAGATTGCAAATTTGGATAGGCTGTCCAACCTATCCTGATCATGTAGTCCATGAGGTGCCATCTGCTCAAAAAAAGTGTCGGAATGAATCCTCCTCTCTATGCTAGAGACTCGGATCTAGGGTCCTTGGCGAAACAGGGACCCTTTGCTCCCTTTGACAACTGACTCCCTCCCTTGGAAGTTTGTCAAACAAAAGAAATCATCTCTCTTCGATGCTCTGATCGATCTTCATACTTCTTTGGCAGGAAATATTTTGAGAAGCTGTTCTCCTCCCACTTTTTGTCAACTTAGCTTAGGCTAAATTCTACACTGACAGAATTTTAACCCCACCAACAACTGCTGAAGGTCTGCAGCTCAGCTTCCGGCACTCTGAAAAACAATCAACTTCTGGACTGCGTCACCTTGGTTGGCCTTTATGTGAGCAGACAGTCTTAGCATAGCTTCTGTGCAGTAAGTGTGTGGGCTTGTGTGGAGACTGCGTCACGCTAGCCTCTGCTTGGCTCTGCTTCCTTCTATTTCTGCGTTGCCCTCTCTTGTCTGGTTTTTTGCTGTTGCTGCTGCTTTCTACAACACAAATTCTTCAGTCTTCTTGCTGGAGCTCCAGGCTAAATCTGCAATCGCTCCAATACCATGTGAAAATTTCTGAATATCTCAAACAAAAACTCTACTGATAATTTTCGGATTTACTTCTCCTTCTTACATTAAGTTATTAATGTGACACATTCAATACTAACATCAAAGTAAATGCATCAACAACCTACACATACATATCTAAACTGAATACATGCACAATGACAAAGTGACACACAAGGATTTTCTGGACAACTGTCCTTGGAAAAACCCAATGCGGGAAAACAGGTCTTCTGGCTGCTGGAGGGTTTTATTATTAAGTAGAATCTAAATACAACAAATATGGGCACCAAATTTGTTATTCTGATAGAGAAATAAATAATCTGCAACTATACCTCTGTTCTGGAGACAAAAAAACTAACTAACTCACACCCTCAAATGGGATTTACAGAACTCAACCCTTTTTAGTCTTTAGAAATCCCAACGCTGCTCTGAAGTCCTCTGCGTCAGTTCTGCTAGCCTGTGTCAGCCCCTACGCTGCTCAGGAAGGGCCTACACCACCCTAGTCAGCCCTGTTGGCCTCCTACTGTCTCTGTGCTGCTTTTTCTGGGCCTGTGTCAGCCTTGTGTAGCCCCTGAAGCCTCTGCCCTGCCTTTGCTG
Organism: Pinus albicaulis; assembly: GCA_034641835.2. NCBI lineage: Eukaryota > Viridiplantae > Streptophyta > Pinopsida > Pinales > Pinaceae > Pinus > Pinus albicaulis. The sequence goes on from CM076578.1 coordinate 1,059,800,269, forward strand.
GGTTGTGGCTGCTCTGCATAGCTGCTGCTCCCTTTGCACTGCTCAGTTTGCTGCTTCTCTGCTTCTTGTTGCACTCTTGGCTTGGGATCAAACCATCCCTCTCGCCAATACTACCCCTCGCTGCAGTTGAAACACTTCTGAAATTCTTAGCAAACCAAGCCTTAGAATTTCGGCTTAGTCTCAGAGCTATGCCACTGTGTGTGTTCTCCAATTGATCCCAAGCCCTCTTCTTATACTTTTCTCGTTGAGACATCAACGACTGTGATCTAATCTTGAATCGACGGCTAAGATTAGAAGATGCTTGATCCGCATCACTTAAGTCATTCTCATCACATGTTTAATTTAATTACCTTTAATCTTTTAATTTTCCTACGTTAGACTTAGGGTCCTTAATTAAAATGATTAATTAATTAAATATCTCTTAAACAGGATGGAATTTCCCAAAACGCTTTCTGGGTCTTGGAGATCTCATGTACTCTAGTCCCTCCACACATTATGGGAGCTAGAGCACATCCGATGCTACCCCAACACCCCAAAATATCAACACCTACTATGCATTGAAAATCATTGTTCTGCATATATCCTCCGCCACTCTGTCCTTTGGGCTTGTTGCTTGTTTTCAGCTGGAAAAAGTCCTTGAAGGTGATAGCACTTCCAAATTCCGGGCCATATGATTGATACTCAATGAAATACTCACCATAGTGAGCCTCCTCCGGTTCATGTTGCCCTCCAGTACACGAAACCAGAAATGTGAGAATTGTGGAGCAAGGTGGTGTGTACGATACTGTAGGCATGGTGATGTGTGGATCCTTCCCCAACTTGGAAATGCCCTTGAACTCCCTTTCCTTTGCTTTTATTGCTAAAATTCTGAACCATCTCCTCAATTCTCTTGGAGAGGTCTTGCACTGATTTGAGCAACAAATGGGAAAACTCTTCCTCCTTGCTCTTGTCTTCTTTTGCGTCCCCCATCTTTCCCTTTATAGTCTCTGGAACGCTATCTATCGGGTCAGGAGCGATTTCGAGCTCCCTTTCCCTGGTCATGTACCTTTACCTCTGGTAAGTCACGTTCTGCTTGTCCTCTGGTGTCATAGACTGTGCTGCTCCACAGGCCGAGCCAAGTCTATGAGCTCTAATACCACTGTAATATCCCAAATGGGAAAATAACAGTAATACAAAGCAACAATAGACTAGAAACTACAACAAATAAAATCACACCATTAACACATGAAAACTAGAGCCAAAAATATGATTTGAGCCGTTTTATTTATGCTTGGAAATGAGTACAATGATGGTGCTGGAAGGAATGCACCTGGGCCTGCTCAAGGCAATCTGAATGCTATCTCAAAACAAGCTGAAATGACCCCCTGGAAATGGCTCTGTGTGGCTCTGGTGCTGCGCTGCTCTGCGTAGAAATTCAGCTGCTGCAAAGTTCGGACTACTAGTTGGGCTTCTTCTAGTGCTCAGAAAATTATGGGACTTGAACCAGACTCTCCTAAGGAAACCCACAAAAACGCGCAAAGGAATTGTGGAATGGTTGAACTTGGAAATTTGCCCTTGTTGGGCTTGATTCACTGTGTTGCTGGCTGTAGCTACACACTTGAAGAATCCACTGCAAAACTATCCCAAAAGATGTGCAATAACCCTATTAGGAAGCACTCAGCTTCCCCACCAAGCCTCAACTGCTACTCCCTCTCATCTCACCTCTCCTCTCAGAAACAACCTCCCTACTGAATTGTGTCCTCCATTGCGCAGTCACTGCATCCTCTACACAGTCCTTGAAGTGAAAACACTCCTCTTGAAATCTTTGCTGTGAAATGCTCCTCCAAAATGGTAAGAGTTCTCCCTTGAGCGGGCACTCGAAGTCCCCCGAGGCAGAGGTTGAGATCTTCGCCTGAAAATCTCCTGTGCTAAACAACACTACAGACTTGGCACTCGACACAAGTGTGCTATGTCAAAATGACAACAGAAAGATAAGTGAATGAATGCCAAAACTATGCTGCCCCTCCCTTTTTTCAAATGAGCCTCAACATTCCTCATGGGCCCACCATGGACTGTGCAACCTCTCCTTCGAGCCAACCCAACACTGCTTCCTTTCGAGCCTCCCTCACGCTGCCACCTAAGGGGCTGCAGCTCACTCGATGTTGGCCACTCGGACCCCACTAAAGCCACAATATTCTAGGGAACTATGGGAATTGACTTTAGTTTTTCCCAAAATAATATTTGTGGGTCCCCGGCCCACCTTATTTCCGCCTAACATTAGAGATAGCAAAATTGATCAAAATTTAATATTCTAATTAGCGAAATTGCTAATTAGGAATATTACAAAACCGTAGCAAACTTCGCATGTGTGAAAGAGATGCCTAAAAAGTTCGATTTTCCTTCTTTCTTGGATTAGGTATTCTTCCCCGACACTTTGCTCTCTTTTTCATCTTCTTTCTTCTTGTAGATAGAACTTATGTGTGTTTGCTTCCAAGTAAGTCTAACTCCCTCTATTTATATTGCTTCCTTGAGGTTGAATTGTCTCCAATAGGGCCAACTTCTTTGAGACAGGGCCGACTTGGAGAGGAGGGACAAAATGACTGTTTTGACTCATAATTTTTTTTACATGATACAAAGGCCCAAAGAAGTGTCTAATAAATATGACAATTCATCTTTTGACTCTTGACAAAATCTAGAAGCCTTCAATGGAGGCTATGACCTAAAAAAACATGAAATCCATGCTTCAATAATAATTTTCTTTTACAGTAAATTTTCTTTTGATAAATATAATTATGAAGACTGACACTAGTTACATTCTTCAAAAACTTTTAGGTATATAACACTAGAACAAGTAGAACACTTATAGGTGGTATTTGACACATATTCTAGCATTTTAGTGTTTGACACGTGGGATACAGACATGGTCCCCCAAAACATGACTCATGCCATATACATGTCCTAGCATATCAATGTCTGACATATATGATAAAGACACAACATCCTTGGGGGCCATGTCTTGTTACTTAGTTTATTACGATTTATTGTAATTTTCCTATTTTTGGCCAAGGTTTGGGGCTAGCACATGAACCCTAATGAAAGTGTATAAATACATCACCCTCATTTGTGGATAATTCATTCAAGTTTTTACTTTTTTAAAACTGTTATATTTTTCTACTTTGATTTGCTTGGCTGGATTAGGTTTGTTGAATTGTTCACTGTAGATCTGCAATCAGATCTCATCAATCTTTAGCTTTAGTACTCTTGGACTTTCCTTTCGCCTTTTGTGTTACGATGGTCATTGTAGTAACACTGTTTTTTTTGTGCCCCAACAGTTAATATTTTCTGCATTGTCGTTCCCATGTTCTCTTCTGCCTCTATAGCACTTGCTAATTATTTCAGGATTCTCATGCTGTCCATTTGGGTCACTTTCTGCTTTAATGTTTTCAATTCAGTGGCTTGCAGGTCTCTTTCTAGCAGCATGATTTGATTCCATCTGCTTTTTGAGGTGTGTGTGTGAGTGAGAGAGAGATGAAATGATTAAGTTGGAGGTGAAATTAGTTCACCTCATTCATTGAGTTTTTTGCCCTACTATTTATTACGGATGTTTATATGTTTTGCTGGAATTTATCTTTTCTCTGTGCATATTGCAGGGAATTCTTATGTTCATGTGCAAGCAATTCAGGGTGTTTAAATTAGCGTTACAGTCAACTTATTACCTAACCTGCATGCTTTTGACATTGTGGCTTGTGCCTGGCAAAAAGTTAGAACTCCAGTGATTTGCTGAAGCACTGTCCAGATTGTAAACTTCCAAATAAAGGCACTAGAGATAATCCACGGTATTTTAACAGGGAATTAAATTATAACCATGCCACGAAAAAGGAAGACACCTAAAGAAGGTTCCTCATCCCAAGGACAGCCTTCAGAGCAAGGCGTTCATGGGCAGCAGCAGCGACATGGCCAACCAGAGCAGATTCAATCGCCACAACATCAACAAGGCCGTGGCCAACCTCTGCCTTATCATGGCCAAGCTGCAAAAGGAAAGGGAAGAGTTGGAGGAGCTCAAGGTACTGGGCCAGTGTCTGGTCTTTCTATTGGTTCTTACGTTCCTGTTGCAACTGTGGGACTGTCCATTCCCGACCTGCGCCAAGCTGTTTTGTCTCATGCTCCTCCTTATCAGCAAGCTTTTGTAGGTGCTGACACAGGTCCCCGAACTTTGCCACTGGGGCGTCCATCATTGTTACCTCCAGAAAGTGCAGGCCCTCCACTAGAAGAGTTTCAGAAAATTACATTGCAAGCTTCCAAACCTGAGGTAGCAGGACCATCTCAGGTTCAAGCTCCTCCTATATCCAGTAAAAAATTGGGTTTTCCTTGCCGTCCTGGGAAAGGTCAAACAGGCATCCAGTGCTTTGTGAAGGCAAATCACTTTATTACAGAGTTACCGGAAAAGGATCTTCACCAATACGATGTAAGCTACTTTCCTGGCTGAACTATGATTTGAAAACTTTATTTTTGCTGAATGTGCGATCTGGATTATTGTTTTGCACGCGAGTTAATGCACTTTCGAATTGTAATTCGGGGAATAATTGAGTTGAATTAACAATGAGTAATATTATATAATACTAAATAGCATGAAAATCTTATAATCAATAATTCTTTTTAAATACCGCTAAAGAATAATGAAAGTAGTAACATTTCGGTGTGATAAATCATAAAAGTACTTTGTACATTTTTTTGATATTATGAAATCATATTAAACTAAAGCTAGAGATAGTTAATTTGATTAAACTGGTTAAGACGTATTGCAATTTTAATATATCAAAGACACTATAGTTTCCCATGGATATTATATCCATACATTCCTCTCAGCATAGATATGGTATTTGTGTTATTGCAGTGTTGTTTTCAATCAGCAGCATCTCATTGACATATAACACCACATAAATGAAATGATCACCAGCCAGTTTAGAATACACATAGTGATCAGCATTGCCCAGTGTATTATGCCAGTTTAGAATACACATAGTGATTAGCATTGCTTCTTGAGAAACCAAGTCCCATTATATAAGTCTCAAGTTTTGATATCGCATTTTTTGGAGATTTTGTTACTCCATACAGGGACCTTTTCACCTTGCAAACCATCTCCTTACCTGCACTTCAAACAAAATTATAACATGGTCTATCCATTAGGTTTTATCTCCTATTGAAAACTAAGCAGAAACCACTAAAGAATGTGGTAATTACCTGCTTCTTGCACTCTGACAGACTTGGCATGAATCACAATCAATTTGGCCTGTTGCACAATATACAATCCACTACAAGATACAATATGCTATTTGTGTGTTATTGTAGTTTTGTTTCTAGTGAAAAACATATCATTAATGTACAAAGACACAAAAATAAAATGATCACCAGCCAGTTTGGAATACATGGTGATCAACTTTGCTCCTCAAGAAACCAAATCCCAATATATGAAGATCAAACTGTTGATACCACATTCTTGGAGACTAGTTTATGCATATAGGGACTTTAGTCTTTTTTTAATGTTGAAATTTGGTTACCGGAGGACAGGTGGTTTCCTAAGGCTTTGATCTTTGGCCTAGAGAAAAGTGTCCAAATTTTTTTTATTTTTCTCCTAAAGTGACTTTATAAAATTATAAAGTCAAATCTAATTTAAAAGTGACTTTAAGTGATAAAGTTACTAAAGTCTAATTTTAAAGTGACTTTAATAAAGTAGATGTGAAATTAGAAAAGAAAATTGACTTTGGAAATAAATTACTAAGTGGGTCTTTATTAAAGTGGGGTGAATTAAAAAATAAAAAGTGAGATTTAAATGAGCATTTAATCTCAGCCCTAGATCTAAAGCTATCTCAGCCATTAGATTTAGAGATTCTCCAAAAGTCACTAAGGGTTAGGTTAAAAGAGGAAAAGAAGGGAAAAGGTCATTCATTCTTTCATGAGCAGATTGAGAGAGGAAGAGAACGCTGAAGAGAAATTTCTAAGCAGAGGGAGAGCAGCAAAAGACACACAACAAATCCGTACAGCAGGAGGGCACACTTCCTAACGCTGAAAATCCCTACAGCAACATTTATTGGCACGGTTACCAAGGCAAAAAATCCGTACATCAGTTTGCACACATTTCGAGGAAAGGACAACACTGTTTTCGAGAAGAAACAACAGTAAAGGGGCACAATTTTCGAGGCAGAATTTCTAGGCACAGAAATTGAGGAAGGGGTGTAAGAACCTAGAACTTTAACTTTTAGAATTTAACCATCAATCTCAAAATACATAAGTGTAAAGCTTTTAATTTTCATAATTAACAATCATTCACAAAATTCATACTACACCATTGAAAATGAGATTTTTCAAGTAGAATATATACCAATTGACTAATTAATATTTACTTGGAACCGTGTTTGAAGATGTTCCTGATCCTCCATGGCTCCAACTTTCGTTACCAAACCGCCGTTTTCCTCCCAGCCTATCTAAGGTCAACCTCTCCGGTCCCCAGATCCAGAAGACAAGTCTTCTGGGCTCCGTGCCTAGAACTCTAATAACAATCGAGAGCATTCCATAACTCTGTTAGAACTCTCGAACTCACTGCTCATGTCTCATGCAGCTAGAACTCCTCTGACAGCATCCGGGTTAGATTACCCCTCTTCTCCTTTTATACACAAACTCCATTCCTGATATTTATTAGAATATGATCTTTTAATAAATATCTTTGAAAAAATATCTTAAAAATATTATATTTTAATAAATATCTCAGATTTATTAAAATATTATTATTTAATAAATATCTTGGTTTTATTAAAATAATATTATTTATTAAATATCTTAGATTTATTAAAATATTATTATTTATTAAATATCTTGGATTTATCAAAATAATATTATTTATTAAATATCTTGGATTTATTAAAATATCATCATTTATTTGCATAAGTCAATGCTTTTAATTTTCTTTGAACAAAGTATTAGTTTTCATTATATTATGGTGAGTTAGGGAGTTACTCAATACTTCAATAATTCACTCCTTACTCTACACCGAGTTTCTTTTCATAATTGTTTAGTGCAAGTACTAGTGTCGTACACGTGATACCTACATATGTAGCTATCATATGTAGGTCTCATATGCATGCTAATATTTCTATGTTCCATATAATTCGAGTTGGGTCGTGACATACACCCTCCCTTTAGAAAACTTCGTCCCGAAGTTAAGTTTTATGTCGTATATCATTAATTATATCAATGATTAGTATAATCATATAATGTTGGTGTATCATAGATGAATCTTCGTTTAATGTGTAAGAACACTTTTAACATTTATGTTTTGATCATTTATTGGTTTACCAATTTAGTAGTCACGTTCTGCCCCAATAGTGTCCCCAAGCTATTCTAGAATCATCCTATCCTTTCTAATCTCTTCCGCTCCCATCCTATCCATCCTCTACAAGAATATGCCATGGCATCAGTTTTACTGATCCATTCATAGACCTCAAGTGTAGTAGTGTCGATTACGTCGACTTGATTTATTTGTAGGCATCCGACAGTCATCATCACACGTCTAGGAGAGTGTGACTCGCACAGTTCTCCCATGACTCTAGGTATTGGAGGATAAACGGTGGGCAACACCTCCACCCCTTCTAGTAGGACTAGGGTCAACACCCTATCAGGGAATCTCAGTGCATCTCAATTGTTCTTGGAGTTTTGTCATCACGCGGTCGGTTTGGTAACGATATCATCTGCAATGTAAAACACTTGTCCACAAATTATAATATATGCATCAATATGTTCTAAACAAATTGTTACCCATATAACAATTTCTACTTTCTCCAAATATGTTGCTATCTGTGATATTGATCCTTGAGTTCATATAACATACTTGGTTTAAAACATTTGTCCACATATGTATCAATATGTTCAAAACAAATCGTTACTCATATAACAATTTCTACACATTCTAAATAGGTTTGAAAATCCATTTTCACTCTGAATAGTTAAGTGCCCTCACTCCTTTATTTCAACATCTTCATTTTAGGTTGATATGTAAATTTACAGATACCATATCTATAACGTAATTCATAATTTATATTAGTATCTCAGTATCAGCAATGTTTAAGCAAAACTTTCTTCATATTGGTATCCATGTACTAGCAATGTTTAAGCAATTTAACATATTCTCACATATCATAGTATAAACTGACAGTCTTAAGTATCCATCCAAAACATGGTAAGATTATACAAATGTAAGTTTTAAATGCTTATAAATATAACCACAGTTATAAATGGTACATAGAATAATCGAACACAGACATACAAATAAGGGTGTAGCCACTATTTTATATACTATTTTAACCGATTAACCTGATAAAAGTCGGAGGTTGAGACTCTAAATCTAAATGGAGGGATGCTCCACCTTTGCATATATATAAAAACGAAATGAATTGAAACAAGAGCGCAAAATACTTATTGTTTAGTCCAAGCATGATCTAATTTCTTGAAGCAGGTTGATTAAGAACTCTAAAACACAAAACTACATATGGATCTAGCCAATCTTTTAATTCTTGTTACTTATTTGTCTTTTAAGTTTAACTATCTTTGATCTGTAATCTGGGTTCCAAGAGATAATAATAACATTACTTTCTTTATCATGCTATTTCAGCTCATCTTCAGCCTAAAATCTAGAAGCCAAGGAGTAGGGTTTTGCAAGGCTAATCATTAGGGTTATGCTGGCGATGGAGGAAGACTTAATTTACTGCTCTAAAGATCCCTTAGTAAGAGGTTTATTTCCATAGAAGTGATTTGTCATTGCCTGAAAATGCATTATTCACTTTGCATTTATACTCGGTTTACTGAGTGTGTCATGTTTTCAACAAGATGTCAATTGTTGGCAAAATAATAATTTCCTCTTTCAATAAGAAATTCACAATTTACAAGATATGCATAGTCACAGTATGTGACGGTTTTGACATAGTCTCTTTATTTTCAAGTTTCACCATTTAGAGTCTTAACTCTAGCTAGGACCTTACTAGCTTTACCATCATTCCTTACATTATTGTTTCACTTCTATTAGATTGACTAATTTAATCCAAACACATAACACATCACTGGTATACCCTCTCCTTATTCCTCACATTAATTGTTTTCTCATTAGTCCTTAGGTCTCATCTCATTCTCAAATGTATCTTTTTTTCTAACGGTGTACAATTATTATCTTTAATATTCATTTTTTTTAAAACATTTTCACAGTTCGTCACTTATTATTCTTAATAGATTAGGAGTATTCACAACTCCTTATAGGTCATTGCTTTGACCCTTACCAAATCATGTTTCTCATATCCTTATGAAAATTATTCTTGATAGAAAACATCTCTTTGCTTCTTTATACCCGATATTCTCAATATTTCAGGTCTACTTCAATTTGAAAGATCATATTCTTAGTTTGACTTTGTTTTCTCACCTCTAGTCATCATGGTTTTCTTTCCTTCTCTCTTAATGCATACACTTATTTCACTTGGAAATGTCGTTACTATTTTCCCAACTTGAGTAAGACCCTATAAATAAATTCAGTAACGTGGATATCAAATGTAATTTACTTATTGTTTCAAGTTTTAAGACTTTACGGGTTAGAATTTCCTAATCATACTCCATGATGTCCATAATCCATGGATATAGTTCGTCACTTAAGGAATATTTTATAATGTGACTCTTCCATTAAAGGGAGAAACTATAATAGATGTTGCGTATGCACATAAATTATCCTATAACTGATCGACGTTATTGTAGATTCACTTTTTAATGTAATTTCATTGACTTCTTATATTGTTTTGTGAAACTTTCACTCACTCACATTTGATGCTATTTTGTCGATCTCAATATTTTAAGTTGATTACGATAACTAACATTTATTAGCATCATTAGAAGTTTTGCATTTCGTTCTTTTATCATCCTCCCTAGGTACTATATTGATTATATTATGGTAACAATGGAGATCAAACTTTGAAATTTTCCACAGCACTCTCTTGGTAACTATATCGTCTTGTTCTAATAGTGTGTTTACTACCTTATAGGGTGGTTTCTTACCATCTTCACATATGTTTTATCCATCACTTTACCTCAAACTAGCTTAGTCTTTTATGTGGTTGTATCTTACTTAACATCTAACGGTCTCGTTATAAGGTCCCTAGTCATGCTTTCATTACCATTTTTCCTTCCTTCAGAGTTAACTTCTTTGGAGCAACTCCGCCAACTAATCTAAATAATTACCATGAATCATCTTATATATAGTGTCATAATGCCCCTAATTTCTCTTTCTTAAACCACATTGTTTTCCTTTCCATAAAATGCTGTGTTTCCATATTATTTTGTTTTGGACATCGATATACCCTTACGGTTGTAAATGGCTAATTATCTATCTTAACAATGACATAATGGTTGAATCTCAAAATGTCCAATTTAGTGAATATTCAACTATATTAATTTAAACCTTCACTCTCCTCCGTAAACCACTTATACATATACTTGGATAGTAATTAAAGTATTAACATAAGAAAACGGTATAAAAGATATTTGCATAAATTCATATCATCAATGGTTATAATTATCAGCTAGTAAGATATATACATGGAAATCTCAACGTTACTTGAAGAATGAAATGTTTTAATTGCATAAAACAATCAGGATAGTCTCCATTCTAACGTCCAAAAGTTTACTGAAAAGTTTGATGTCTAAAGTGATGTTAATGTGCCCAATTTATAATAATTTGAATGCACTTCAAACTCTATAGCTTTCGAATATCGAATTATATAGAATTTCGTTTTATCATTGTTAAAAGCTTCTATTTCTTCCGAAAGTTGAAAACTATTTTTTTCGTCATTGTATATTACATAATACTAAATACTTTGGGTAAATTATCAAGGATGACTTAGAGTAATACACCTCGGGTTATATTAGGATTGTTGCCATAATTATGAATATAAGGCGATGATATCCAAGAATCAACACAAGATCTCGAGAAGTAGTTAAAACTAAGTTATTTACCGCTGTGATCATTCATCCTAGTACCTTCAATCTAGTCTAACTGACCCCTAGATCAACTTTGCATTTCTTATCACTTAAATCTATGCACTGAAGTTGTTCTCCTGAAGACATTTCTACCTGTCTGAAATTGTTTTGCTTGTAAGTCGCCAACCCACATCTATTTAATGGATATGATGAAATAAAACTATCAGTAGCACCAGTATCAAATAAAATTTTAGGTTTTATTCCATTGCTAGTACCTGAAGATTCCACAACAATGGACTGATGCACTGCCTGATTATTGTTGACTACAACATAGATTCTATGATTGCCTTGAGTATTTGATGATGGGTACCACATTCTAACCATAGTCCTGATTCGAGGATTTAATTCATAAACAAAACACTCAGCTTGACGTTCGTCAGTATCTATATAAGGAACATATTTTACCAGCTCTATAAACCTTATCTCATATTCTTCCATTGTTTTATTACTTTGGATTAAACGCAGCCCCCCCCTCCTAAAGCAGTATGTTCTATGCATAATATTCTTAAAATGCATGAATCTTTATAAACCATAATATTACTTTGTAATATTAGTCTAACATTTTCTTATCTTAAAAATAATAAACTACTAATTCCTACTTATTAACATAGGCTGGTCTAAATATATATTTTTTACTCAACGTTTTATCAAATTAACATTTAATGTTAATAGATTCATACCAAGTTTTATAAAGATAAGTAATAAATATTAGGAATAACAATTTGTGATATTGGCGATGACGTTGGTGGTCGCGTTATAGATGGCATTGCATCTCGATGGCGTTGCTGCCTTTGATCCCTTCTTACCATTGTGACCTTTCCTGAGATACATAATAAATTTATGAGAATCGAGTAAATTTTTAGACTAACTAAATATGATTTTCATAAAATTGAGCTTGCATACGGCTATAGTTCTTTTGCTATTTTACTTGTAGATAGGTCTTATTGGTATCGAAGTTAAGGAGGGTGGCCACATGACCTTCTTGTCCTATGCAGGATATTCTATGCTTACTATTTCTAGAGTGAAATGCAAGGGTCTTGAGAGGTCATAATATTGTTTCATAATATTTGTCAAAATGTTCAGTCCTAGATACAGTTATAGAAGGGATTATTGACTTTCTGCTACTTGTGACTATAACTAATACTTGGAATTTAATAAGTTTAAATTCTTGTTTAGTTGAATTGTTATTATGTTGTCATAGAACGACATCTCTGAGTAGCAAATGTTAAAGTGTCATAATAAAATTTAATGCACATCTTTTATTGTTCATAAATAACTCTACTTTAACTCCTTTCGCCACTTTTAACACTATACCTTTATGTATATATAATTGTTATTTATTATTATTATTATTGTATATATATATATATATATATTTTTTTTTTTTTTTTGTGGCTTTATTACTTATATCATATATATGTTTATTGGTGTTTTTATTTATAAAATAAAATTTGTTGAAAATAAAGTTTACTTCAACATTAAAATATATATATATATATATATATATATTCTTCATTTTCTAAATATACTTTACTCATATATATATTTATATATATAATTATTTTCTAGGAGCTGCCACTATAATTCATTAAGTTTTGTTGTCCAATTTTGAATCACGGGTGTTGACTTATTCTCTCTGTTCACATTGCCATGAGAACTACACATTGCCATGAGAACTATTACTAGGTCAAGACGAGTTATAAGAGATAAGTGGTGAAAGTTATCTAAGGTCTTTCTGCCACATCTATATTCTTTACATCTTATATTAATATTTTCTGGTCACCTTATCTCGTACTCGAACCACCTGGTAATATTATTGAAACAACACGAGTTATATGAGATAAGCGGTGCAATTCATGTAATGTCCTTCTCGAGCGTATCTCCCTTTTGAATAGAACCGATCTGGTTATGCTCATCACATTCCTTCGAAGGAAGTTTTGCCGTGGCAACACTTTTATGGTGAGCAACTATGCCAGCTCCACCGTTAAAGTCAAACTCTGCATGCTTCTCCTGTTTTAGTTCCTTTGGGAAATCTAGTTGCACCTCTTCTGGGTTTTCTTTCTTTGTTCCAATCCACCATACATTTCGTCCTCCGACGAGACATAATGCTGGACACCGTTCTTATCGAATGAATAAAGAACAGACTGCCGCTTGGGTTTCTTCATGGCCGGACCTGTACCACTATTATTATTATTGTTCGTATTACTGCCGCCGTTAATGTTGCTGATTGGTCTCTTTCGGTGAGACATTAATCAAAGTCAAGCGTTTTGGCTCTCTGTTCTCAGGTTTTTTCTGCAAATTAACGATACCAATCAGCGAATTTCCCCGCCGGTCGCTTCCACCTTCGAAATCCACCGAGTCCTTGACAATTCGTGCCACTGTCAAGAGCAAACCCCGCTGCCTTCGATGGGAACAGAGGTATTCAATGGTCTTATAGAGATTTTTAGAATGGGAGCAACACTCGATTCTTAGAATGGGAGCTCTTGCTGTGATGTTTTCCGATGTCCCTCGGGGTGTTCTAATTACAGGTGGTTCTGGAACAGGCAATACGATATTAGTATATGCGATTGCAGCAGAATCTAAGGTCTCGGTTGTGGAAATCAATGCTTTAGACTTGGAAGGTGGAAAAAGGGGTGGAACAAGGTGCTGCCAATATCCGAGAGCTATTCCAAAGTGCAAGGGAGTTGGCACCTTTGATTATATTTATGGATGATTTTGAACTTTTTGTTGGCATTCGAGGGCAAAATCTGGACTCCAAAATGCAAGAGCTCGATTTTATTTATTTATTTATTTTTTAATATTATGTATCCTTATTTTTTTTTTTCTAGCCGACCTATACTTCACACTCAAGTCGACCTCCTTCATATAGACGTATCTCTTCATCTTCCCAGCAAAACACTATATAGACACATTTCGGTCCTCATTCTTCCACCGACCATTCGATGATCCAACGTAGAAAGGACAATTACAGTTCACAACTTGTGAACTTGAGAGAGGAAGCATAAATCTTTAAGGAGGAAAAGGGCAACGATTGGCATTTCTGGGATATAACACAAAGAGTTAACAACTCGGATTTGGTGCAGTTTCATTGTACTAGCCACAGACCTGACTGATATGCAATCTAACACCCTCGGACCTGTATATTCATGCTGTAGCTCGGATCTGCCTCATACACGGATCTGTTTGTAGCTAGGTGCAATCTGATTCAAACTTCCGTAGCTCGGATCCTTTACATTACAGTGGTTCAAAATCTCAGTAGCTCTGATCTGTCTATATTATAGTGGTTCAAGGTTCTTGGATCGGAACAACATTCGATTGCTGTGGCTCAATCTCTTGGCTCGGTCCTATACATCATTACAGTAGCTCTGCCTTAATTGAAGCTACAACAGCTTGGACTTGTAACCTTTCTATGGATTAAAGTGGTGCAATTTTTTTTGTAGACTGTGACACAAACCTTCTATACTGCAGTTCGGACCAGAACTATCTTCTCACTACACTCCTAAACCACAAAGCCTCAGCACATTTGGACCCATTGCATTACACATCGTTAAGACACTAGTATAAGGACTATCTCCACTACAGAACTCGGTTATGACAGTCAGTTTGGAGGACTAATATTCACCACAGGCAGTAGTGACTTGAACCTGGTATGTCAGTGTTGAAAAAATGTTGTACAGTGATGGAGGTCTAAGGCTACAAGGATAATTTTGCGGACATTATGTTCCTCCACCTATCATGGTTTATGTGATATTAGAAAATACAAATAATAAATAAAACAATTTCCTATAATAGGAGCGATATATTGAAGGCACTATTTTTAAAATTTTAATGCCCTAAGGTCCTGAAGGTTCAACCGTGCTCTGATACCATGTGTAAGAACCGAGAACTTTAACTTTCAGAATTTAACCATCAATCTCAAAATACATAAGTGTAAAGCTCTTAATTTTCATAATTAACAATCATTCACAAAATTCATACTACACCATTGAAAATGAGATTTTTCAAGCAGAATATATACCAATTGACTAATTAATACTCACCTGGAACCGTGTTTGAAGATGTTCCTGATCCGCCACGGCATCAGCTTTCGTTAGCAAACCGCTGTTTTACTGCCAGCCTATCTGAGGTCAACCTCTCCGGTCCCGAGATCTAGAAGACAAGTCTTCTGGCCCTCTTGCCCAAAACTCCAATAACAATCAAGAGCATTCCATAACTCTGTTAGAACTCTCGAACTCACTGCTCATGTCTCATGCAGCTAGAACTCCTCTGACAGCATCCGGGTTAGATTACCCCTCTTCTCCTTTTATACACAAACTCCATTCCTGATATTTATTAGAATATGATCTTTTAATAAATATCTTTGAAAAAATATCTTTGAAAAATATCTTAAAAATATTATATTTTAATAAATATCTTAGATTTATTAAAATATTATTATTTAATAAATATCTTGGTTTTATTAAAATAATATTATTTATTAAATATCTTAGATTTATTAAAATATTATTATTTATTAAATATCTTGGATTTATTAAAATAATATTATTTATTAAATATCTTGGATTTATTAAAATATCATCATTTATTTGCATAAGTCAATGTTTTTAATTTTCTTTGAACAAAGTATTAGTTTTCATTATATTATGGTGAGTTAGGGAGTTACTCAATACTTCAGTAGTTCACTCCTTACTCTACACCGAGTTTCTTTTCATAATTGCTTAGTGCGAGTACTAGTGCCGTACACGTGATACCTGCATATGTAGCTATCATATGCAAGTCTCATATGCATGCTAATATTTTTATGTTCCATATAATTCGAGTTGGGTCGTTACAAGGGGCTTCTGTCCTGTCCGTACAGAATCCGTACAGTCCGTACATGTAGTTCTGACACATTTTTCGAGGCAGCAAGGACAACATTTAATGTTGTAATTTTTCTGTAATTTTCAATTCGTTTTTTGGCACGGTTTTCAAGATGGAAGGTGGCACGAAAATCGAGATAAGTCGTTTTTAGTGTTTGCTGTAATTTTTACTATGTATTGCTGTTCATTGTAGAAACATTGATCAGAAATAAGAAGCTTTCGAACTGGCTTTCTGTAATTTTCAGTTCGCTGTTTGGCATGATTTTCAAGGTGGAAGGTGGCACGAAAATCGAATAAGTGGTTTTTAGTGTTTGCTGTAATTTTTACTGTGTATTGCTGTTCATTGTAGAAACATTGATAAAAAATATGAAGCTTTCGAACTGGTTTTCTGTAATTTTCAGTTCGTTGTTTGGCACAGTTTTCAAGGTGGAAGGTGGCACGAAAATCGAGATAAGTGGTTTTTAGTGTTTGCTGTAATTTTTACTGTGTATAACTGTTCATTGTAGAAACATTGATCAGAAATAAGAAGCTTTCGAACTGGTTTTCCTCAATAATTGTAGAGGGTTTTTCCAAGGTCAAATTGACCAAAAATCAGCGTGTCAAAATTCTGTGTGGCTGATTTATTTTCTGAGTTTTTATTTCTGCATTTCAGCATTGTGAAATTTCCAGAATTAGTGTTTTCAGAAAATATTTTTTTTTTCCAGGTTGTTGAATGTATGGCTATGAGAATGGACATTTAACTTTATGGGATAAATAAGGAGAAACTAAAAACCGGGGTTTGTTATAAAATTTCTACATGGTATCAGAGCTAGTTTGCTGAAAAAGGCAGTTTGGGACAGCAAGAAGGAAAAATTATAGGAAACTGATTTTTCACTCAAAAATTACAAGCAGCTGATTTTTTCACACAGAAAACATTATCTTTACTACAACAGTGTTATTTTCAGTTTATTAGGACAACAAGCATGTCTTTGGGATAGGTTGGATGGGCATAGCAACTACAGTGTTTGGAAAGAGAGAATGCAGAGTATCTTTGAGGAGGCAGAAGTCTGGGATATCATGGTGCATACTGCATAGAACCTTGTTAATGTGCTTACTGATGTTGTTCAGTTGGCATCCTTTAATAAAAATAATAACAAGGGTAAGAGACTGATTCTAGATGGAATAAAAAACCATTGCATTCCTCATGTGAGAGGAAAGAGATATGCTCATGAGATGTGGACAACATTGACCAATCTCTACCAGAGTACCAATGAGAACAGGAAAATGGTCCTAAGGGAGAAGCTGAAGACCATTAAAATGGGTAAGACTGATAGCAACTGGATATCTCACAAAGATTACTAATGTGAGAGATGCATTGGCAACAGTTGGAGAGGTCATTCCACCCATTGAGTTGGTGCGGATTGTAGTGAATGGCCTTCCCAGTTCATGGCTGAACTTTGCTGATGGGGTTTGTGCACATGAGACCCTTCCCACTTGGGAGAGGTTCTAGGATGATTGCATACAGACAGAAATCAAAAAGACCCATCTTGGGGTAGCCAAACCAGTTGAGCAGGATGAGGATGTAGCAATTTTGGCAGGAAGCAAGAAAGGCAAGGGAAAGAAGCAAACTTCCACAAGTAATGGTGGGGGCAAAGACAAAGGTAAAGGTAAACAGGGGAACACGCAAAAGGACTATTTCAAGGTGAAATGTTGGAATTGTCAAAAGATGGGACACTATGTAGTTGTGTGTCCGGAGAAGAAGAAGAAGGGGAAGAACTAGAGCATGGCAGCATCAGCAACGATAGAGGACTTTATGGATAGCTTTGACCGGGAGTTTGGGTTCATTGCTTGTGAGTCCACTAGTGCAGGATCACTTGCCACAGAGGTTGAGAGGAAGTGTGTATTTCCCCCCACTAGCGGAGCATCTTCAGGTATCTGGTATGTTGACAATGGGGTTTCACGTCATATGACTGGAGTTCGTGAGTACTTCTCAGAGCTTTCAGAGAGTGGCACTGATATAGAGGTAGTACTCGGAGATGACAGCGTTGTTAGAGCAGTCAGTGTGGGGACATTGACATTTGATAGGGGACCCAAACCTCCCTTGAAGGTGTCAGATGTTCTATATGTGCTAGGGATGAGGAAGAACCTCATATCCGTCTCAGCATTGGAGGATAGAGGATATGAGATATTGTTCAGGAGAGAACAGGTGTTGATATATCCCAGGGGCGCTCCAGCTGATTCAGTTAGAGCGATAGGTGTACGCCATGCAAAGGTGTACAAGTTTGCATTTCAGCCCCTTTTGGCATTGAGTAGTAGTACCTGCAGCAGAGCTAGCAGTTCAGAGCTGTGTGAGATTTGGCACCGCAGGATGGGGCACATGTATCATGGAGCCTTGAGGACATTGTGGGAGATCACTACAGGTGTGCCAAATTTCAGTACTGATCACTTTGATACATGCAGAGGATGTGCGATGGGCAAGTTTGCCAAATCCCCTTTTCCCAGCAGTGACAACAGATCGACTGGGATACTTGATTTGATTCATTTCGATGTGAGCGGTCGAATGTCTCATGTTTCCTTGAGTGGATATGAGTATTATGTTTTATTCATTGATGATCACTCTAGGAGGACCTGGATTTATTTCTTGAAGACCAAGAGTGAGGTCTTCAAGCGGTTTCAGGAGTTCAGAGTCTTGTGGAGACCCAGACAGGTCGGAAGATCAAGTCCCTGAGGTCGGACAATGGAGGAGAGTACACCCTTGGAGAGTTTGTCGACCATTGTGCGGAGGCAGGCATTAGGAGGGAGTTCACAGTTCCTTACAACCCCCAATAGAATGGGGTTGCGGAGAGGAAGAACAGATCCAACGGAGGGGCTGCCAAAGCCATGCTACATGATCAGGGGTTACCATTGTTTTTGTGGGCAGAGGCCTGCAACATTGCTGTATATTTACAGAATAGGAGTTTGCATCGTGCCTTGGGGCATGTGACTTCGGAGAAGGCTTTTTTTGGGAAGAAGCTTGATGTTGGTCATCTTCGTATCTTTGGGTGTATTGCATACTCCTATGTACCCAAGGAGAGGAGGACCAAGCTAGAGCCCACTGCAGAGAAGGGTATCTTTGTGGGCTACAGTGAGACCTTGAAAGCCTTTCAGATTTGTATTCCTTTACAGAGGAGAGTTGTTGTCAGACGGGATGTTAAATTTGAGGAGGACAGGGCTTTCAGGAGGTCACGTGAGTTAGAGTATCTGGATCAACCAGACCCTCAAGAGCAGCTGAGTAAGTCGCAGGGATCCAGTGGTCAGGGATCAGGAGGATCTGGAGGTACATCGATTACGATGTCAGGTCCATTAGTGAGGAGTGGCTCACAGAGTCAGAGGCGTGGTGCTTCGAGCAGCATGTAGAGCAGTCCACACAACAGTTCACTAGGGAGTCCACTGATGGACAGTTCACACGGTACTTCAGCGTCATAGGTTCGGGTTCAGGCAGGAGGACAACAGACAGACAGTCAGGAGTTCAGGCTCCTGATGATGAGGAGGAGTTTCATTCTCCGGTGGGAGAAGTGTGCTCAGGGAAGAGGGAGCCCAAGTGGCTTCAGGATACCTTGAGAGAGGCCACATCTGTTGCTGGGCCAAAAAGGCCGGTCAGAGAGAGCAGACCACTTGAGAGGCCTTGTAGCTATATGGAAATGGTTGCCAACATCATTGACTCTGAGCCTTCTAGCTATGAGTAGGCAGCTAGCTAGCAGGTCTGGAGAGAGGCCATGCAGGAGGAGTATTCTTCTATCATGAAGAATGATGTTTGGGAGGTGGTGTCGAGGCCTGAGGGCAAATCCGTGGTTACTTCCAGATGGCTTTACAAGGTAAAGCATGCCGCAAATGGCAGCATTGAGAAATTCAAAGCAAGGTTTGTGGCTAGAGGGTTCTCCCAGGTAGAGGGAGTTGATTATGAGGAGACCTTCGCTCTCGTGGCTCGATATACTTCGATTCGCTCCATCATATCGATAGCAGCAGAGATGGGTTAGAAGATCCACCAGATGGATGTGAAGACCACATTTCTCAATGGCTTCATACAGGAGGAGGTGTACATTGAGCAGCCATAGGGCTTTGAGGTGCATGGGAAGGAGTCCCATGTGTGCAGATTGAAGAAGGCCCTTTATGGCTTGAAGCAAGCTCCCAGAGCTTGGTACTTTAGGATAGATACATACTTGCAGGAGATGGGTTTCACAAAGGGTGAGTCAAATCCGAACCTTTACTTTATTGTGATAGGCGAGGAGCCTCTCATTCTGGTGTTGTATGTGGATGACTTGGTCATTACGGGTGCAGAGAGACTCATAGAGCACTGCAAGAGAGATCTTGCGTTGGAGTTCGAGATGAAGGACATTGGCTTGATGCATTACTTTTTAGGTTTGGAGGTGTGGCAGGAGGAGGGGTATTTCTTCCTGGGGCAGGGGAAGTATATTGTGGGCATTCTTGGCAGATTCCACATGGAGGATTGTAGACCCATGTCGACACCGATGATCACCAACTGGAAGAGGCTTCACGCTTTAGATTCCGAGTTGGTGGATCCCACATTGTATAGACAACTGATTGGTTCCTTGATGTATTTGGTCAACACCAGACTAGATATATGTTTTGCAGTCAACACGATGAGCCAGTTCATGTGTGAGCCTAGGAGGGTTCACTGGATTGTTGCAAAACACATTTTGCGGTACTTGCAGGGGACAGTGGATTATGGTTTGGATTATAAGTAGGGAGATGGAGTTAGATTGGTAGGTTACACTGATTCTGATTGGGTAGGTTGTGCTTCTGATAGGAAGAGCACTTTAGGGTGCTATTTTGGGTTGGGTTCGGCAGTGTTGTCGTGGTTCAGCCGAAAGCAGCAGTCAGTAGCATTGAGTTCATCGGAAGCAGAATACATGGCAGCCAATCTAGCTAGTTGTGAGGCCATATGGCTTTGCAAGATGTTGTTTGGCTTATTTGGTCAGCCGTTGAGACCTTCAATGATATACTGTGATAATCAGAGTTGCATTAAACTCACGGAGAATCCAGTATTTCATGACAGGTCAAAGCATATCGGGATCAAATATCATTTCATTAGAGACTATGTTCAGAAAGGAGTTGTGAAGCTTGAGTATATTCCCACTGATGAGCAGGTTGCAGATATTCTTACCAAAGCCTTACCACGGGGCAAGCATGTCTACTTCAGAGACAAGATGAGTGTGGTGAGGAACACCTTCCTCGGTAAGAGGGAGTGTTGAAATTTGGTTACCGGAGGACAGGTGGTTCCCTAAGGCTTTGATCTTTGGCCTAGGGAAAAGTGTCCAAAAGATTTTAATTTTTCTCCTAAAGTGACTTTATAATTTTATAAAGTCAAATCTAATTTAAAAGTGACTTTAAGTGATAAAGTTACTAAAGTCTAATTTTAAAGTGACTTTAATAAAGTCAATGTTAAATTAGAAAGGAAAAGTGACTTTGGAAATAAATGACTAAGTGGGTCTTTATTAAAGTGGGGTGAATTAAAAAATAGAAAATGAGATTTAAATGAGCATTTAATCTCAGCCCTAGATCTAAAGCTATCTCAGTCATTAGATTTAGGGATTCTCCAAAATTCACTTAGGGTTAGGTTAAAGGAGGAAAAGGAGGGAAAAGGTCCTTCATTCTTTCATGAGCAGATTGAGAGAGGAGGAGAAAGCTAAAGAGAAATTTCAGAGCAGAGGGAGAGCAGCAAAAGACACATAGCAAATCCGTACAGCAAGAGGGCACACTTCCCAAGGCTGAAAATCCGTACAACAACATTTATTAGCATGGTTACTGAGGCAAAAAATCCATACATCAGTTTGCACGCATTTCGAGGAAAGGACAACATTGTTTTCGATGAGAAGAATCAGTAGCAAAGGGGCACGATTTTCGAGGCAGAATTTCTGGGCACGGAAATTGAGAAAGGGGCTGCTGTCCTGTCCGTATAGAATCTATACAATTCGTACAGGCTGTTATGGTACGTTTTTTGTAATATTCCGTTTCGGGGATATTTCTAAAACACGACAAACTCCAACCAGAGATGGATTGGGAGGGCGTTTACCAGATATGCCGCCTTTGAAAAGAGGACGAAATCTGGAGGCTACTTGGCCCTTTCCAGACTCTGTCTAAGAGTATGGGATAGACACACCAAGTGGTATAGAACTAGAATGCCCGAAAATATATAAAGATAACAGTGCAATAGACATACAATAGCATGGAAAGAATATACGACAAATCATCCAGAAATATAGAGAGAGAATGCTAAGCCATTTTATAAACTGAGAAATATAATGAAGTACAATAGGTGATCAGAGTGATGGCACCTAAACTTGCTCAAGGCAGGTGAAGAAATACTCTCAGAATACACAGGAAATGGCTGCTCTCTGAACTGCGTCCCAGCTGCTGGAAAACCGCCATGTAGCTGCTACTGCTGAAATGATTTGAAGAGTAGGGGCTGTTCCCCTTGCTGGAATGCGCTGAAAATCTGGAATCCTCCTCTACTCACCAATCTCGGCAAAACCCAGAAACCATATCAGAAATGGCCGACCCCCAAAAAACACCCCCTTGGGGAATTACGCTGGCCTCCAAGGCTCTGCGCAGAGGCTGAATAGGAATGAATGAAATACCGCCTCAAACTCCACCAAAATCCTCCCAAAGGCAAAGGCTGATCCTCTGCTCAATTTCCCGGCACAAAACCCCTGCAAAAATCCCAAACCGGAGCTCCTCCTAGATGGACTGCGTCCTCCCTCTCAATGACTGCGCAGTCTCTATAAATGCCCAGCTTCGCAACAAAACCAAACACCAAAACTTCTCGCAAAATGCTGAAGGAAATACCTTGCCCGAGTAGGCACTCGAAGTCCCCCGGGACTAAGGGCGAGATCTCCGACCGGAGACACTCAACGCACTAAACAGTGCTGCAGACAGGCTAAACAACCAGTGTGCTCAAGAAGTCAAAACGACCAGCTCAATATCATCAACAACGAATGAATGAAATGAGGAGGCTCCTCTCTCTTTTATAACATTGGCCTTCCTCCAAAACCCTAAGGCCTATCTCCTCAACGTAGCCTCCCTCTTGCCACGTCCTCATCCTCATCTGCGCAATCTCTTCTAGGGCATACGTGGGCCCCCTCTCTACGTGGTGCTTTGCCCCCCTTGGCTCCCTTTAAGTCACAACGTTGCGCTACTAGGGAGTGTGTTTTATTCCACTTAGTGAGTTAGACCCTCTCCACTCATCTTTTTATTTATTAATAAACTATAGACGGAAAAATTGAGCAAAATCAAATATTCCAATTAGCCATTGCTAATTAGGAATATTACATTTTTCGAGGCAGCAAGGACAACATTTAATGCTGTAATTTTTCTGTAATTTTCTGTTTGCTGTGTGGCACAATTTTCAAGGTGGAAGGTGGCACGAAAATTGAGATAAATAGTTTTTAGTGTTTGCTGTAATTTTTACTGTGTATTGCTGTTCACTATAAAAGCATTGATTAGAAATAAGAAGAAGCTTTCGAACTGGTTTTCCCCAAGAGTTGTAGGGGGTTTTTCCAGGGTCAAATTGACCAAAAATCAGCGTGTCAAAATTCTGTGTCGCTGATTTATTTTCTGAGTTTTTATTTCTGCATTTCAGCATTGTGAAATTTCCAGAATTAGTGTTTTTAGAAAATATTTATTTTTTCCAGCTTGTTGAATGTATGGCTATGGGTCCCATGGACATTTAACTTTATGGGAGAAATAAGGAGAAACCGAAAACCGGGGTTGGTTATAAAATTTCTACATTTAACATGCAAACCAACTCTTTTCCTCACACTGTAAAACATTCTAGTTGTTTCCTGTAGATTTCTTCTTCAAGATCCCCATGTAGGAATGCTTTGTTTAAAACTGTAACAGCTGCCAAGAAAACAACCGAACTAATGGTGTATTTGATCCCAGACAAACATACATATCCATCACATAATCACAATTGCCATATAAAATTGATATCAATGCACCATTATGACTTGGGTGCAGTATGACATCCCAATATACTAAGTCCCCAAAACAAATAAGAGATGAAGTCTCTTGTAGAAAACCTGATGGAGAAGAAAATAAAGGTGTCGAGGACAGATAATGATGGAAAGTTTTGTAGGAATTCTATAAAAAGTGTGGAATAGGGTCCATCATATCAACGACTATGGGTTACCGAACACCATGGTCTTGTAAACTGCCAATGGTAAACCCATCGTTGACTGAATAAAGATTAACCTTACCATTCTTGATGGGGTGAAGATTAATGTTAAATGTAGGAATATCATGACAGTGACTATTTGACATTGTTATCTACTTGTGCATTGTAACTCAATGTAAAGACCCCCTTTTTTATCATTTCCCCCTGACAATAAATAAAATTTTATGATAATAACATGAAAATCTTATAGTCAATACACAATAACTAATCTTTCAATAATGCTAAAGAATAACGAAATTAAAAACGTTTGTGTGATAAAAGTACTTGTAAATATTTTGATATTATGAAAGTCATCCTCCAATAAAACTAGAAATAGTTATACTAAAATTAAAGTAGTTCAGGTGTGTTATGATTTTAAAACATCAAGGAGAGCATCATTTCTCATGGATATTGGACGCCTGCATTTCTCTTAGCATAGAATGATAGATATTGTATGTGTGTTATTGCAAGAATATCATGACAGCAAACATTTTTTTTATGTATTTGTGCATTGTAATTTATTGTGAACATCCCTCTTCTCAATTGTTTTAACTTTTTTCCATTAATAAGACAACTCTGAAACATGCAGAATATAATAAAGCTTTATGAATAGCTAAAGACCATTATGGATAAGCACTTAAGTTATCCTAACCTAATTAAAATCTCAATTATTCAGCCAGATAAGAGTCATTCTGGCTGTAGGACGTCATGCTGTTGGTGCTGTTTTTTAGATTTGAGATTAGCATGACCATGATTAAAAAAATCATTTCATGTTGAATTACGTAAAAGTATAGCTGTGATTATTGTTGAGGACTAAATTTCTACTTGCCTTTGAAAGCTTAAATTGGAAAACATCTATGCTTTGGGCTCATTGAAGGGGTCAAACTTTGTTCATCAAGTCCTGTCCAAGATGGATTTTTATTATGTTTGCAAGTTATATGTAGCAGAATTTGTTTGAATGCAACTCATCTGAGATCTTATTTTCTGCATGATATACTGTGAGATTATTCTCCAAGGACAATTAAAATTTGTTCCAAAAGAATTTTGTTAGCTAAAACAGAAGCATATCCAACTGTGGAACTAATTTTCTGAGAGACATCCAGAAATAGGTTATGGTGCAGCATGTTTCAAAGTGGACATTCATTTAGCTCCATTACTATCCATTAGTAGTATCAGAAAGGAAATTTGGCAATTGAACTTTGTATTTAGAACTATGAAGTATGTGTTAACGTTTCCATTGAATGAAAGATAACTTATGAAGGAAATCTTTTACTGACCGGATATGTTTGTAAATAAGTTTTGTTGGTTTTTTTCCTTGAATTTCTTTTTACTGCTTGATATGTAGGTGACTATAATACCTGAGGTGACTTCACGAGGTGTCAACAGAGCTGTTATCAGACAACTAGTCAACCAATACAGAGATACCCATTTGGATAAAAGGCTTCCTGTTTATGATGGTCGAAGAAGTCTGTACACAGCTGGGCCATTGCCCTTTACCTCAAAAGAATTTAACATATTGCTCGTTGAGGGGGACGATGGACATGATGGTCCAAGGTATAACTTAAGAATTACTCGGGGTTTTGACTTTTTTAACATATTATCATGGCAGGTTTCATGACTGCATTTGGTTTCTTAATTAGAGTTACTCTCTATGCCCATAGATGTTTTGTCCAACAATTACCCTTAGGTCTATCAGATTATCAATATTAATTGATTTCTTTTTAAGAATCTCAAAGTTACTGCTGACATCTTGTGCAGCCTTGAGTATGCTACATTATTGATCTATTGTTTAAACATTGTTTTTACCCAGGTTTTTGGAGTCTGGAAATTAGCATTTTGTATGATCATTACAATTGATTTTTATAGATCCTGAAAAAGATATCTAATTATATGGATTTCACAGGAGGGAGCGGAAGTTCAAGGTAGTTATAAATTTTGCAGCCCGACCTGACTTACACCATTTAGGCCAATTCTTATCTGGGAGGCAGGCTGATGCTCCGCATGAAGCCCTGCAAGTTCTTGATGTTGTTCTCCGGGAGCTACCAACTCAAAGGTTTCATGATTCATCTCTTGATCGGCCTTGGAAAAGTGTCATTACAGTGTGGGTTATGTGATTTACTTCTACGAGTATTTGGTTTCAGGTACACTCCTGTTGGGAGATCATTTTATTCTGTTGACCTGGGGGCAAAGCAGTCCCTTGGAGAGGGATTGGCAAGCTGGCGTGGGTTTTACCAAAGTATAAGACCAACCCAAATGGGATTATCCCTCAATATTGGTATGGGGATGTTCTCTTAGAATGCAAAAATAAATGTAGCGACTGTTAGGCTTGTTGTATATTTTCTGGCACAAATATTTTCTGATGATAAATTTCCACTATTTTATGAGTATCATCTGTTTCTTATTGAGAGGCCTTTGTTCTATTCTTACTGTAGTTAAATGTGAAATTGCATTTGGACGATACTTTCAACTTTTTTTATATATTATTTCTACCATCTGTGCAAGTGAAGTTGACAGGTACTTGCCTTTTTTTGGCTGCAGATATGTCTTCAACTGCATTCATTGAACCATTACATGTGGTTGATTTTGTTTCACGACTGTTGGGTAAGGATGTGAAAGCAGTACTTTTGTCTGACACTGATCGTGTAAAGGTACAAGATAACCCAATTTTACAGGCTGGCCTTTAACTTAATTTTCCAAAAGGAATGTTTCTATCCTTCTTGAATTTCTGTATAGGATTAAGACTTAACATTCAGAAAGAGCTCATGGTCTAGTAGACTTCAAAGTATAAGTGCGTGTCAACCATTTCTTAATGCTGTATTTAGCTTTTCTGTGTCTTTTCCCAACTATGTTGACGGGGACTGCCACTTTGTTGTGCTAGGTAGAATTTTATATACTCCGTAGGGATGTTGATAGATTCTTTTTTAAGTTTCTGATATCTTTTTATAAATAATTTTCAGAAACAGATTTATTAGGCTGCTGTTTGTCATTCTGATTTATTTATTTATTTTAAGAACCGGAAGATATATTATATCATGCAAAAATCTGAGACTACAATCAATCAGCTACATAAGAGTTCCCAAGAGTCTGTAGTATTTATAGCTAGATAGCATTAAGAGGCTAGAGTCATGACTCGAGGTGAAAAAAACAGCACACTAATATATAAAATTCTAACAAAAAACTCTACAGAGTATCCCAAAGACCCATAAAGTTCTCACAAGCATATACTAACTGGGTGGGAGGTTGTTGCCACTGCCTTCTGCAGCTCCAAATAGCACTGCAGTGTTTGGATCTTGCCCTTTCACATTGAAATCTAGTATACCAGGCACTGCTGCTTCCTTGCTCTGTTTTTCTGACAGTATTTCCTTGATAATTGAGGGGCCAAACAGGTTGCCTTGGGTCAGTTTACTGATGATGAATTGAAGGGTTTTGAATTCCTGCTTTAGTTTGCATGTGTGGCTCTTCTGCTGGACCTCTATATCCGTGACAATATCATGGTCAGGTAGCTGCTGAGAGAATGATTGTATGGAGATTCTGTCGTCTTCTATTTTCTTGTCCTGGCGGTAAACTAAAGTCCTCAAATCTGGGCTCATTCTGATGAGGACCCCATGGGATGGTAATTCCTCAAATCTGCTCCCGTGCCCATTAGGACCCCAGGGGATGGTCTATGAAGTAAAAGTTGATTTTCAGACAAGAAGAAAGGGAGAACTACTGGAAGTGGAGGGCATTTGATGGAAAGCTTACAAGGGGAGGCTGGGAGGGTGCTCTCCTAATCCAAATCTGATAACAGAAAAAAACTCAAGGGTAAGAGACCCACTAGATGCCATAGGCCTAGGGTACCGAAATGAACAGCCAAGAACCTGGGAAAGGCTTTCCTCATCCCTTAGTTCAATATTAGATAGGGGAGCTGTTGAGATGATGCCCATGAAAAAACCTGCACATGAATGAGGAGGACACAATAAAAGCAAAGGAATCACTGAATACCTAGAGAGAAGAGATTCTTGAAACGCGAGGGCGTGTGGGCCACAAAATTTGCAAGCCAGGGGTCCAACTGCCACTATATCAAACACCAATCGCTCGAATTGCTGAATTCCTTGTTGAATGCAAGCCACACAGACCCCAAATCGAACAATAATAAGTAAACCACCAATGTTGTCACCTTTGTCAATTCTTCATACAATATTCAATATGTTATTATTCTGACAGTGGATTTCTTAATTGTTTTTGAAGCATTTTGGATACTTTATTGGTGATCCATATTTGGTTATCACATTTTGTATCAAAGCCTCATTTTTGATCTGGCCTCTGGGCCACCCTTCTTATCAGATCTTGTCTGATACGACCTCTAGCCAAACCCTATTTTTTGAGTTTTTATGATCTCCTGGTCATTGACCACATCAGTTTATTAGCGTGAAGAAAAGCGTATTCTGCTAGAAATATTGCATAACATAAATATTAGAATTTGAAATCACCAAACATTAATAAGTAAACCACAATGTTGTCACCTTTGTTGTTACAGGCACACATAAATGACAACAAATTTGTGAAGATTATAATACAGTTGTTAATTACTACCACCAATGCTCCCAAAATTTGCAAAATTGTGTCAATAATTAGGGAAACCTGATCAATACAACCCATGAATTTCAATATGATTAATTAATTTCCACACTTGTCCATACCATCATGTCCGTATGGTTGTGATTGTTAAATTATAGAAAATGTATCACTGCGCCACCGTATCTATTATCTATCTGTGGCCCAAATGCCATTCGTACTTCACTGCCACCAAACCTGCCACTGTACTGTTCTTCGCTGATGTGGAAACAAATTCGTCATGGGTTTATGTTAATTTTGGGCAACTAGGTCCAAACTCCATGTTGCACTCTTCATATGATGATAATTATATTTTTGTTGGATTCCTCTTTTGGAGAGATGCAAGATTAATCTAAAGATCATCTTGTTTGGATGAGCATAACCTATATTTTTATTTTATTTTCCACACGTGCAAATTGACAAGGTCGGCCATATTTGTTATGTAGGCTTACAAGCCCCAACAGATGTGTCACACACCCTCACTGATGGATATAAATAGGAGAGAGATGATGCTCATTTCATCATCATTTCATCACACATTCTACTTGTGATCTGATTGGTTTTTACAACCTAGGAGAGGCTTCCATCCCTCACACATGTGAATCTGAACCTGAAGAAGCTGTGGACTGTTTTAGGGCTTGTTGACCACACTTTGTCAACGACCCCATAGTAGTACACCCCCATTTTTTCAAATGGGATTCATCATGTTCGACGTGGTCGCGCCATTCAGATTCCATCATCAGTCGACAGTTTTATAAACAATGTGAACCCATTCTGCATGTTTATGATATAAATGATCTAAGTAAGACTGTCATGTATGTAACAACCTAGGTAAGCCTAGTATGTTGGTGACGATTTCTATCCTATGAAGTTTTTTGTCTCACTGATTTACTTGTGTTTTTCAACACAAGTTATTGGCAGAGTTTTCCCCTCCAGCCTCACCCCAAAGCTAGGATGGATTTTGTCATCAGCATGTTAAGTGAGTCCTAGTGTTTTCTAACGAGTCTTTGTAAAAGTAGTTTGGGAATAATCCTAGCTATTTGGCTAGATTATTTTATTACAAGCTACTTGGTCTACTAGATCATGTTTTGAGTCGCAGAATTGGGTACCTATTTGAGGGTCTATACGAATAGGTATTCCCCCTTCATGTGTCTAAATGTATTTATCTTATGTAAAGAGGGTTGGAAAAAATAATTAAAATCTTCTCTCAGTTAATTAATTAATTTTTTTGGCCAAATTAATAAAAAAATCCTAAGCCAGAAATTTAATTGATTTTAAGTTCTAGGTAAGTTAAAATTCTTCAAAGGCAAAATTCATTGGTTCTTAAAAAATGAATTTTTAAAGGCCCCAGGCCAAGGGAATATTGAAAATTTCAAGAAATTTTGGACCCTTGGGCCTAGGTGGTTAAGTCAAAGTCAAAATTTTGAGGTAATTAACTAAAAAATATTATTTTTGAGTTAATTAAAATGGAATTAAATGATAAATTCATTTTTTCCTCAAGTTTATAATTTCGACGGTCCATATTAAAAAATGATCAAATCTTTTCGACGGTTGAGATTATTTTGACATAGATCAACCGAACTAGCCGTTAGAGATTTTATCTTATAAATTAGAGGTCTTGGTATGTCATTGTCATCCGATCTTTGGATCGTGCACTTGTTCTTGGAAGCTCTTGTGATTTTTTTTGATGAATAAAGCATAAAGACTTTGGGGTTACAAACTTTGGTGTTCTTTTTCCAGATCTATGTGGTGATTTATTTCTAAACTCTGCTACTTTATTTTGCATTTTTATGGTTGATGGCTTTCATGGATTAATCTGCATACAGGTATCTTGTGCAGTTTTCTGGGTTCATAAAATGACATTTTTGATTTAACAGAAAAACTAGTTATCTATTTTTCTGAAAGGTCTCATGTTTATTTTCTTAAATCTCTATCAATCTAAATTTCACATCTAAGTGTGTAGGGAATTTTTTTTAAAAGGTTTGAGCATCTGGGGAAGTTTTCAGTTGGACCAGCCGACTATCAGATTTCGTAAATATGAAAAAGCCCATTGTTTCTAAATTCCCAAAGCTATCTCACAGAATTAGTGGTTTTTGCAGTCTTTTAGGACTTGTGCCTCTCTTTAAAAATTTGAATTTCTAAAAATTGTGCTGAAATGGGTTTAAATCTGGCCATGAGGGACTCCGATCTGTAGATTAGCACTGTAAATTTGTAAATATTCTATAGGTTGTAAGGGTTTAATAATTTTTGTGTATAGTTTTGGATCTATTTTGGTTTTACAGGTTTGCAGGAGGTTTTCAAAATTTTTTTAAAGATTTGGCCTCAGAATCGCTTCTGTTGGCAGATCTGAATGTTATTTTATTATAGGCGCATCTAAAATCTGAGTTAAGTGGAAATTTTTTTGATTCTGTTGGACAAATTTTAAAATGTACTGGGTAATCACCACATTTGTTCGCTGCATCCAAAACCCTTGTCTTTCTCCTGCTGCATCGCCTCTTCCTTTGCGTATTTCTCTTGCAGCCAAACCCCCGTCCATTCATTTGCAAACGTTGTCCCTTCATCACTGCTGTCCGCTTGCTTTCTTTCTGCCGCCGTCCAGATTTCCGCTGCATCATTCCCTTTCTCCTCTGCCCTCATCCGTCCTCATGCTGTCCGGATTTCTCCCGCTATTGAGCTCTCCCTATCCTCTGCCATTCTTATCTTCTCCCCTGTCGTTACCTTACCCTTCCGCTCCCTCGACTATCCTCTTACTGCAACCCTCGTCTTCCTCTGCTGTCCGTAGCCAGCTCCTCGACCTACACATAAGTAAAACAATTAAACGCATTGCATAAAATCAAAGAGCCCTTACGTATGCGTTTAATTTTTTTTGATCGGGTTCATCTTTGTTTAGGAGGGTTAGCATTAATGTTAGGACTTAATTTAAATTTCGATTTTGTTGATTAGCTTTAGTTTTAATTTTGTTAGTCTAGTTGGATAGCGTTAGGTTCTAGGTCTTAGTCTAATTTCGATTTTTTTTGTCTTGATTTCGTTAGTCATAGTTTCAGATTTATATTTTTTGTTTTAGATTTTAATTCATTAATATTAGTTTTAGTTTTTAATGTTAGGTTTTGTTAGATTGTAAAGTTGGGTTAGTTTTAATTTTTGTTTTAAAAAAAAAAAAAAATCTAATTTTTTTATATTCAAATGAGCTTTTAAGTTTTTATCCTAAGTTGGACTATAGGAGATTTTTATTTTCGAATTGGAATTATTTGAAACATTATAAATTCGGAAATATTGATAATATCTGACATTTAATTTCGATGGTACCCCCATGATAATATTTTTATCTCGAATTTAATCGTTGGTTCAAAGTTTAATACTCAGTCGTGGTTGATTATTTTTGAGTTATCTTTAATTATGGTTTTAAGTTGCTTGAAATTGGCATATAATTGTTTAAAGCTCGCTTTGGAAATATTTCAAGTAATGATAAATCACATATCTTTATCGAACATGGTTAATGCATAATTGTGAGTGTGTTTCATCGAATATCATTGTGGTCAATTTTTATAACAACAGTTATACATCAATTACTTGGCTTTAATTGCATAACGGGATCTTTTAACTCCATAAGGCACTGGTTTTAATATAATTTGATCTGTGAAATCTCGTTAATCTCTTCAAGTACTTGGTCTTTCAACTGTGTCTCCTGAGTTGGTTGACTTGCAACCAATTCTATTCCTTCATTTTTGTCAGGGTCTACCTCCCTTAGCTTGCAAGGAGATAGCTTAGATAGAGAGATTGGGGATCAGGGTGACAGCCCCTGATCTGAGCCGTTGTCGCGGTGCCTAGACGTTTTGTGCGACAACAGGGCTTTTTGGTCAGCATTGACTAGCATTGACTTTGGGTCAACACTTGTGCTTTGACTTCGATTTCAGCACAGAAATTCCGATTTCTTGAAGCCGCATTGGAGGGCACAAAAATCGAGGTTGGACATTGACTTTGATTGTTGTCTGTTCGCTGCAGCTTTGACCACAACATTGACTTCTGCGTTGACCATTTGTTGTTGACTTGTGTTGAATTTTTGGAGCTGTCTTTGAGGGGTGTGTGTGATATTTGGAGAAAGGCTGATTTGGTTGTTGGAGAAGTTGGTTTGGCCAACTCAAGTCTTTGCTGGCTAGGGCATCCTGTTGACTGCTGTAACAAACATTTATCTCTATATTTGCTGGACAAGAAGAATTACAAATTCTGTTATATTATTTGGCTTGTCTTCTGTTGATCTATTATTATGTTCTACTAGCATTTTACTTTCAAGTTTATGTGATTGCTAACTCTGAATTGGGCCTTAAAGAAGACTGAAGTAAGTTGCATTTAAGCATAGAACATACCATGGTTATCTAAATTTAATAGTTTACCTATCGACCAGTTGAATTGTCACATTCCTTGTTGTGCCACATCCATCACTATCCTCATCTAACCTATTAAATTGCTGCAACATTTTTCCAACCATCATATACAACAAAGATAAGCCAAAACGTTATAATATTTTGATGCATAATCAAGACAACATGGAAAATATAATGAGGGTTGCATAATCAAGCCAACATCTACGTGAATGTCATATTTAATTCCTTGCTAAAAGGGGGATAAATTAATATATTCCTAGAACTTATATAAAAGGTTTTTTTTTGGAAAAAAATAAAATAAAGGTATTCTAAAGTTGATAAGATAAGATGATGGAGGTGATATAGATGATTCAAATTCAGGGAACAACAATCATATAGATGTTTCATATCATTGTGAGCTGAATTTATATACTAACTTTTAACCAACTTCCTTTGAAGGAGTTGCTTCTATGATGAGTGGACACAAGTTATGTAGAAGGGGTATTGTGATATTCCCACTTTACATTATTGCTAAGTGAAATATCAATCTAGGCAAATTGTCTTAATTCATGTTTTCACTTAGGGAATGTGGGTTTAAAGGCCCCACGTGTATTTTTGACTTTAAGCAAGCTCGAACATTAGAGTTGGAGGGAAACATTGTGGCCTTAATGGAGTGTGGGGGCCACCCATGGTAAATTACAACCCACATGAAGAAGTACGCTCTCATTGGAGCAGAGTTGGTGGGGGAAAGTCGAGCTGGGCTCACATTGGAATTTTGGAGGCTCTTTGACAAAAATAACAAGAGGTACTCATTTGGCTCATTCTTTATCTTTTGATAATCTGTCTTTGACGAGCACACTTGAGTTGAAGCCAAGTCTGCAAGTGTTGTTTAACACACAAGTATTTCCGAGCGGAAATCTCATCCCTTGCTTCGGTGGACTTCGAGTGCGAGCACAAGGAGGGAGTCTCATCCATTTTTAGTTGATTTGGGAGCAACATTCTGCTGAGCTTACCAAGCTGAAGTAGACAGGGAACCCGAAGACATACATCTCTGAGTTCTTGAGACTCTTAGTGATGGTTCCAGACTTGTCCATGCCTAGGATGATCTACATGTTTATTGACAGTCTGGCAGAACCTTTGCGTGGGCTAGTGAGGTCTACTTGGCCCACTACGCTACAGGACGCAGTAGGGAGAACCAGAGACTTGTAGGACACTTTGCTGAGAAGGAGGGCCCCCATGCCCAATAGACCAATGTTCCAGCAGAAAGGGAGGGACGTGAGAGCCCCCCCGAGAGGGAACCAGGGCTGAGAGCCTTTGGATGATGATAGCCGAAGGGATTTGAGATGGAGGAAGCTTTGCTTCACCTATTAGGAGCCATGGGCACCGGGTCACAGATGTGTCGGAGGGTAGGCACATTACATTGAGGTCTTCTTCGACAGTGAGGGAGAAGAGGAGACATATTATGAGATGGGAGGAGATGCTTGCATTGGAGCACCAGGAGGGGATCCTCCACCACCACCTCCTCCAGCAGCAGGGGGATCAACATTTGCACCTACCGGAGGGGTCCTTGCATCTTTGTGGGGAGTTCCCAAGTACTTAACGTCGAGGGTCCAGGGGACAGATCAGGGGCAGCGTGTCTCAGTGCTGGCGAACATCGTGGCTATGCACAACTTGATTGATGCCCAGTTGTTGCAGAGGAGAGGCATATAGACATAGAGATTTGATGGGTTTTTTGTGCTGGTTCTAGGGGCTAGGACCATGCAGTGCATGCGTTATGTCTCGGCATTGTTAGTGACCATGGGGACATACACATCGACAGATCACTTCTTCATGGTTGATATTCTGGACACCAACTTAGTGTTGGGAGTCCAGTGGGTCATCACCCTTGGGAAGGTCACCACTGATTAACAAACACTGGAGATGGAGTTTGTGGACAGAAAGAGTGGGAAGCAGGTGATGCTCAGGGGCATGCACACATACCCTCCTCAGACTGTTTTTGCACATAGGATGGAGGCAGATTTCCAAAAGGGAGACATAGAGTGGGCCGTGGAGTTGAGGATTTCGGATGCAGGTGTCTCGGGCTAGCATACGCACCCAGATGTGCAAATTCTCCTAGATCGTTACTCTATGGTTTTTGGAGACATTCCACTGGGGCAGCCACCGGATCGGGTGTTTGTGCACACTGTTGAGTTGGAGTCCGACATTAAGGCCATGATCACCAAACCCCTTATAGGCATCCCAAGGCCTATAGGGACGAGATTGAGAGAGCTATCCATGAGCCTTAACATTGGGGCACATTAGGCCCAACACAATTCCATTCGCTTCTTCAGTGGTTTTGGTGAAGAAGAAGGATGGCACACAGCGGATGTGCATAGACTACAGGGCCCTGAACAAGAAGACCATGAAGAATTACTACCCTATTCCCAGGATCTATGAGTTGATGGATGAGCTGAGGGGAGCGAAGTTCTTCTCCAAGATTGATCCGAGGTCGAGATACCACCAGATCAAGGTGAGGGACAAGGATGTCCCCAAGATTGCGTTTCGTTGTCATTATGGCCATTTCGAGTTCTTGGTGATGCCCTTCGGGCTGACCAATGCTCCGGTTACTTTCTAGTATCGCATGAACCACATCATCCATGGTCAGTTGAGGAAGTTCGTGCTGGTGTTCTTTGATGATATCCTCATATACAACCACACATGGGAGGATCATTTGCAGCACAGAGAGACGGTGCTGCGTATCTTGGAGGAGCAACATTTCTATACCAAGTTGTCCAAATGCGAGTTTGGTTTGACAAAGATGCTCTACTTAGGGCATATCATTGGGGTGGACGGAGTGAGAGTCCATGAAGAGAAGATTAGTGCCATAAGAGATTGGTGGTGTCGAAGAATGTGATGGAGCTTCGGGGGTTTGTGGGTATTTGCACCTACTACGGGAAGTTTGTCAAAGGATTTTCACAGCTTGCAGCACCCCTCACATACCTCACCAAAAAGGGGGCTTTCAGTTGGACTGAGACTGCACAGAGGGCTTTTGACAGGCTTAAGGAGGTGATGAGCAGTTGTTCGGTACTAGCCCTGCCAGACTTCACGCAGCCATTTGTGCTGGAGTGTGATGCTTTGGGGGAAGAAGTAGGCGCAGTATTGATGCAGGGAGGGCACCCCATAGCTTTCGAGAGTTGGAAGCATTTTTCGCATGAGAGACTCTACCCCATTTACGACAAGGAAATGTTGGCCATCATGCATGTGTTGGCTAAGTTTCGACAATATCTAGTGGGGAACAGGTTTCGGGTGAGGACAGATCGCAACAGCCTCCAATTTTTCTTGGAGCAGAAGCAACTGCAGGAAGGCAACAAAAATGGGTCAGCAAGATCGAGGCAAACGACTTTGACATTGAGTATGTCAAAGGGAAGAACAACGTAGTAGCAGATGCGTTGTCTCGGAGACCAACATCTCTATCCTTGATGAGCATTGACGAAGATTGGTGTAATGTTCCAAATTTTTCTTCAATAAATTGGAACATTAATTTTAGTCGAAATTCATTTAGGAGATGAATAATTGGGAAAGGAGGCCCAATAATAATAAAAACATAAATGAAATCCCTCTAGTATGAAAAGGGATCAACCATGGAACTAGATTTCACACCCCCATGTGTGAAAAGAGACATTTGCAAAGAGGTTTGACCAAGTCAACTAGCGCAGGGTATGAGGTGGAAAGCACTACATGGACAACGTAAGGGGGAAGGTTTTAGAGGAAGGGAAACCCTAATTCGAAGTAGGGCCCATGGAAAGCCTTCATTTGCTATATATGGAGGGGAGGAGAGCCATTTCCATTTTTCATGCATATGTTTATGATATTGAGCTGGTCATTTCAACTTCTTGAGCACGCTGGTTGTTTAGCTAGTCTGCAGCACTGTTTAGTGCACCGAGTGTCTTCATTTGGAGATCTCACCCTCAGCCCCGGGGGACTTCGAGTGCCTGCTCGGGTGAGGTTGTCCCATCAGTATTTTGCAGGAGGATTGGCGTTTGGCTTTTGTGGAGGAGCAGTGCATTCATAGACTGCGCAGTCCTGAGAGGGAGGACACAGTCCATTTCTGGGGAGCTCCGGATTGGGTGTCTTTGGAGGTTTCGAGCTTGGTGATTGAGCAAGGGGCCAACCCTTGCCTACTGGAGGATTTTGGCAGAGTTTGAGACAGTATTTTGGCGGATTCCCTTCAGTGTCAGTGCAGAGCCTTGGAGGATAGCTTAGATCCTCAAGGGGGTGATTTTCGAGGGTCAGCCATTCCAGAAACACTCTCTGAGCTTTTCTGGGTTTTGTGAGTAGAGGCTGATTCCAGAGTTTCAGCTTCTTCCGAGTAGGGGAGCAGCCTCAAATACTCATATTGTTCCAGCGGTAGCAGCTACACGGCAGTTTCCCAACAACTAGGACGCAGATCAGATAGCAGCCATTACATCAGCATTCTGAGAATATTTCTTAACTTGCCTTGTGCAATTTTAGGTGCCATCACTCATA
Source organism: Pinus albicaulis (assembly GCA_034641835.2). Lineage (NCBI taxonomy): Eukaryota > Viridiplantae > Streptophyta > Pinopsida > Pinales > Pinaceae > Pinus > Pinus albicaulis. The sequence continues at coordinate 1,059,837,825 of CM076578.1, forward strand.
TCACCTATTATACTCTCTATATTTCTCAGTATAATAAAATGGCTCAGCGTTCTCTTCGCATTTCCTAAGTATCTGTTACATGCTCTATATACATGCTATTGTATGCTTGCATCACTGTTATTTTTCTCCTCTGGCATTCCAGTTTCTGTACCACTTGATGTGTTTACTCCATACTCTTAGATGGAGTCTGGAAAGGGCCAGATAGCCTCCAGATCTCACCCTCTTTTCAGAGGTGAAATATCTGGTGAACGCCCTCCCAGTCCATCTCTGGTTGGAGTTTGCTTGTGTTTTAGAGATATCCCTGAAAAGGGATATTACAAGTGGAGGGCTTAAGTGCTGGTGGAGTATTCCAAAGACCAGTTTGCATGCGAGGTACAGATGGGCAGGTGACTGATGACCGGTACAGGGTGATGGATGAGGTTATTAAATACCGGGACCAGATCTTTTTGATGGCCAACTCCCGGTTACAGGAGAAAGTTTTGCATGCAGCGCATGATTCTCCACTTTCAGGGCACTAGGGGTTCACCAAGACCTACACAACCATTAGAGGGAGGTTCTCCTGGAAAGGCCTCAAGGAGGACGTACTCCGGCATGTCAGGGACTGCGTAGTCTGCTAGAAGAACAAGGGGGAGTTGAACCACCTGGTGGGGTTGTTGCTGCTGCTTCCCATTCTGGAGGGGAAATGGGAAAGCATTCTATGGACTTCATCACAGGGCTGCCTATGGTATAGGGCAAGGATTACATCTTCGTGGTGGTTGACCGGTTGATGAAGTATGCCCATTTCTTTGCCATTTTAGCTTAGTACACTGCTTCATAAGTGGCTGAGCTGTTTTTTGGGGAAATTTTCTGATTCCATGGTCTCCCCAAGACCATATTTAGTGACGGGGACAATCGATTCATGGGAGGTTTCTTGCAGGAGCTGTTCCATTTGGTGGGCACAAAGCTAACACCCAACACTAGCTACCACCCACAGACAGATGGACAGACCGAAATAGTTAACAAGTGGTTGGAAGGCTACTTGAGGAACTATCACAGGGCAGCATAAGGCTTGGCTGCGTTGGCTGCACTTGGGGGAATACTGCTACAACACAATGTTCCACATGTCTATCGGTATCTCACCATTTTATGCCTTGTATGGTTATAATGCATTGACTTTTGCTGATGTGATGTTTGGAGCTAGCAAGCCCCCCAAGGCCAAAGTATGGATCCAAGAGAGCCAAGATATTCTCGGGGCTCTCGAGGATAACTTGGCAACAACCCAAAACAAGCAAAAAATGTATGCAGATAGGGGCCGTGTGGAGAGACAGTTTGAGGTGGATGACTTAGTGTACCTTTGGCTTTAACCATACAAGCAGTCCACGCTGAAGCAGAAGGGAGACGAGAAGCTCAAGCCGCGCTTCTATGGGCCATATAGGGTGATCTAGTGGGTTGGAGAGGTCGCATATGAGCTGGATTGTCACATGGGAGCCATATTCATAACATTTTCCATGTCTCATGCCTGAAGAAGGCTCTGGGACAACAGGTGACAACAACTGCAGAGCTCCCTCCTACTGATGATGAGGGGCATTTGGTGCTATAGCGGGAGGCCATATTAGATACCAGGGAGAGGCACTTGAGGAGCAAGGTGGTAAAGGAATATTTGATCAGGTGGGGGAACCTTCCAGATGAGGATGCCACTTGGGAAGGGGAGAAGATCCTGCAACATCCATCTTTGCAGTTGCTTGAGCACAAGCAACATTTTGGTGGGTAGGATTGTAATATTCCAAATTAGCAGTCAGCTAATTGGAATATTTATTTTGATTAATTTTTCCTTTTTCTAATGTTTTGCAGAAATAAAGTGGGTAAAGGGGACCCACAAATAAACTTTGCATCTCATTTACTTTCCTAAAGTCACTAGAGGCAAATATTGAGGCTGAAGTGGGGTCCATGTGGCCACCCACTCAAATGAGGCAGCCTCCTAGTGGCACTGTGGGAGAGGCATCGTAGAGGTAGGCCAGGGGAGGGGTGGTGCAGTCCATGTGGGCCTAGGGAAATGTTGGAGGCTTAGCTTGGACAAAAGAGGTTGAGAGCAGCTCATTGCTCATTCATTCATCACCTATTTTCTATCTGAATGACTGTAGCACACTTGAGCTGGTTAGCCAAGTCACCAAGTGCTATTTAGCACAGAGATTTCCTAGCGGAGATCTCAACCTCTACCTCGGGGGACTTCGAGTGCCCGCTTAGGAGAGGAGTTCCATCTAGTTTCGGGAGGAGTTTTGCAATAAAATATTCTAGGCATACGCAACCCCATCAGGACAATGCAGAGGCCACACTAACTGTGTGGGGAATACACAGTCCAGTTGAGGAGAGGTGTTGGGAAGTAGGGAGGAAGAACAGATTTTCATCGGAGAATTGGAGTGGAGGTTAGCCACTTCCTACCATGGATTTGGAGCAGGATTTCAGAGGCACTTTCCAGCATTTCAGCCAAAGAACTGATTCACCTAGCAGAGCAGCGTGCCAAGCGCAAAGGGGCCATTTTTCGAGGTCGAGATTTCTAGAAACCCTTAGCGGGTTTTGTGAGTAGAGCTCGGGGTTTTAATCTCGGAATTTTCTGAGCATAGGAGCAGGCCCAACTCGTAGTTCATTTCTAGCTAGCAGCAACAGTTCCATCTCTGGCAGCACAAATAAGGAGCTACGCAAAGCAACATATCACGAGTGTTTATGTTCGGGTTTGAGCAGTATCTCAACCTGTCTTGTGTAGGCCCAGGTGCCATCTTTTCGAGCACCTTATTGTACTATTTCCCATAGAAAAAATTAATAAAATGGCTCAAATGTTTTTGGCTCCATTCATGGTGTTTTAATAGCATTTCCTGTTTTGCTGTAGTTTTTAGACTTGTGTGCTTTGTATTGCTGTTTGTTCCCAATTTGGGATTCTAGCATAATTATCTAGTATTCAAAATAACTAAAAATGGCAAAGGCAAGTCAACAATTCTTGACCATATTCGGCTTGGAACTAGAGTTAAAACTATTGTTTTTTGGCTCAAAATTCATGCCATGTGGTATTTGTAGAAATTTCTGAATCTTAATTCTTATGCAGAAATTATTTCTGTTAATCTGGTTAAGCTCCTCCTACTTATACAAGTTATCAATTGAATAAATTCAAGTTAACATCGAAGCAAAATGCATAACAGTTCTCTACCAATTCAGATCTAGAATAAGCACATGCACACATAGACAAAGTGACACAGTTATTTCTGGACAAATTGTCCCCCGAAAAATCCAATTTGGGAAACCGGTCTCTGGTTGCTGGAGGGTTCTATTATTAAGAATATTTCTGAATACACAATTCTGGGTTCCAAATCTGGAAAACCTTACAGAGAAAACTCTAGATTTGTAGCTCCTGGCTGATCTAGGACCAAAAATACTGACTGATCCACACCCTCAAACGGGATTTATAGAACTCAGCCAGATCTAGGCCTAGAAACCCCAGCGCTGCCCCTGAAAGACACTACTGTTGCTGCCGTCTGTTGCTGCTGCTGCTGCTGCTTCCGCTGTTGTCGTTTGCTACCGCCGTTGCCGCTGTTGTCGTCTGCTGCTACTTCTGCTGTCGTCTGTTGCTGTTGCTGCTGCGTTTCTCTGCGCTGTCCTTGCTGATCTCTTCTCTGCTTCTTGTGTATTCTAGACCCCAAGATCATATCACCCCCTTGGTCTAAATTCCCCTCTCTGCAACTGAAACACTTCTGAGAATTCTTAGCAACCCCACCCTAGAATCTCAGCTTAGCTTCAATGCTCTGCCTCTGTGTGTCTTTACAAATGACCCCAAGCCTTTCCTTTATACTTTTCTTGTTGACAAATCAACGACCATGATCAAATCTTGAATCAATGGCTAAGATTAAAAGAAAGCTTGATTTGTGTGACTTAAGACAATTTCATGACATGTTTAATTAAATTCACTTCAATTATTTTATTTTCCTAAGTTTTAACTTAGGAAATACATTAAAATAATTAATTAATTTAATATCTTCTAAACCAGACGAAATTTCCCAAATCCATTTCTAGGTCTTGTAGATCGGGTGAACTCTAGTCCTTCCTCAAAATTTGGGACCTAGAGCACAACTGATGCTACCCCAAATACACAAAATCTCAACACTTCCTCTTAGCATTAAGGGTGTGCTCTAGTAACAAATTACACTTATGCATTACATGATTTTGGGCACTGGTTTTGTGCTGCTAAAGCTTAGCCTCCTGCCACTCAACTCTGCACTGCTGCTGCCATTCTGTACTGCTGCCCATGACTTTGCCGCTGCCACTCCAACCACTGTACTGCAGCTCCCTCTCAGTATGTTGCATCTGTGCTGCTCGTAGTATTGCCACTGCTGATCTGTTGCACTGCAACTTCAGTTGTTGAGAGAAAGAACTGAATCTCTTGCCCAATCTTTGACAAATAAGTCAAATGGGCTGCATCCTCATCACTGAAGCTCCATAGGCTACAGATCTGTGCTGGCATATAAAGAACGATGCACAACTACAACTTTGCCGTGTAATCAGAATCCCTCTTCACTACTAAAGTCACATCAACTCCTTGTGCTGAAATCTATCACACTGCTGCTGCACTGTGTTGTCCCTTTGAAGCTTTCGGCGCTGCTGCAGCTCTGCACTGCGTAAGCAACACTGCTCTGCGCTGTTGAAGTCACATCAGCCTCTGTGCTGCTACTGCTTCTACGCTGCTGCTGCTTTGCTCTGCGCTGCTACTCCCAGCCTTCAGATCTGCCTCTGCCTCATCTGTGATATATGCACCCTTTGCTCCACTTGTCTCGCTACTGTCTTAAGGCTGATGTAGCTCGTTTGTGATCCAAGAGATGAGCTGCTCAAGGATCTCACCTCTCTTTCATGTAGCTCTTCTACATGTCCATGTCACCCCACCTCCGTGGTTCATGAGCACTCATGGCTACATCATCGCCTGACCCATCATCTGCCACCGCTGCTATGGAAGAAGACGCTTCCTTGTCCTTCTTCTTTTTTGGACAATGGCTGGCAAAATGTCCCATTTTGCCACACTGGAAGCACTTGATCTTTGAAAGATCCTTCTTCTCCTACGGCTACTTCTTCGATACCAAGGCTGCCTCTTCCTCCTCTTCCTTCTTTACCTTGCTCAACCTAGGGCTGTGCTGCTTCTTGGTGAATCTGTGTAGTTCTTCTTGCTGCAGGATTGACCACAAGCTGTCGCAATTTGGGAGGTCTGCTCTGCCCAAGATACTTTGGACAAACTTTTTCCACTCATCCGTGACTGCACTGAGGGCAGTCTTGACTATCACTGCATCATCTACGGTTGCACCAATTGTAGTTAGGTGATCCTTGATTGACTGCAATCTGAAGAGGAAATGCTCGATGTCTTGTCCCTTGGTCTTCATGAATGACCTAATTTGGGCCTCCAACAACATCTTTCTTTGCACTGATTTTCCCTCATACAAGGAAGTCAAGGCCTTCCACATTTTGTTAGCTGTCCTCTTCTCAGCTATGTGTGGTACAATATGGTCCTTGATACTATCCATTATCAGCCGCTTGGCATGCCTAGCAGCTTCCTTATGCTTTTGTAGGAGATCTGCATCTGTCGGTGTGGCCAGAGTCTGCTCTACATGGTCTCTTAGACTGTATGCCTCAAGGACAATCAGGATCCCTGCTTTCCACACCGAAAAGTTTGAGAGGCCCTCTAGCCTATCCTGATCACGCAGTCCATGAGGAGCCATTTGCTCGGAATGTGTCAGAGCTCCTCCTCTTTATGCTAGAGATCTGGATCTAGGGTCCTTTACGAACTGGGCACCCTCTGCTCCCTCTGACACTTGATTTCCCTCCTTGGAAATCTACCAAATCAACTATGATTCAACTTCTTCTTTGATCGTCTGATCAAACTGCAAGTTTCCTTTGGCAAGAAACTCCCTGAGAAGCTGATCTCCTCCCAATCTTTGTCACTTGTGCTAAGGCTAAAAATCTGAAAACTTCAGAAATTTAACCCCACTAGCTCTTCTGAATTTCTGCAAATTTTCTGTAGACTTTTTCTGGATCCGACAGATTTAGATCTGAATCACACTGGCTGGCTTCAGACCCAACCAGCGTTGTTTCTGAGCCGCCTCTGCGCAGTAATTGCGTGAGCTTGCTAGGACACAGTGTTGGACATTGTCACCCTTCCCTCTGCGTGAATCTGCTCCTGAAAACTGCGCTGTACCTTCAGATATGCTTTTCTGCTGCCTTTCCAATTGCTTTCTGCAGCTAGATCCTTCAGATTCTTCAGCTGGTGACCCTTCTAGATCTGTAATTGCTTTGATACCATGTAGAAATTTATGAATCTTAATTCTTATGCAGAAATTATTTCTGTTAATCCGGTTAAGCTCCTCCTACTTATACAAGTTATCAACTGAATAAATTCAAGTTAACATCGAAGCATAACACTTAACAGTTCTCTACCAATTTGGGACCTAGAGCACAACTGATGCTACCCCAAATACACAAAATCTCAACAGTATTGTGATACTAAGCAATCAAAATTTGTTGCGAACATGCTTTTCTTATGCAGAATTTTGATAATCAATGAAATTATTATAAATTTTACATTTTTAACATTTTGTAATTTATCGATTTTCTTTACATATCTATCGTGTCTGTTTGTTCAACCCAGGGTTGCAGGGGAGCGCCCCCCCCCTCTCGATCCCACTCCCAAAACGCGCTCCGAACAGGAGCGTTTGGCGAGCGCGCTCTCGAAAACACTCTCGTACAGGAGCGTTTTCGGGAGCGCGCTCCCTGTGCTGTTAAAAATGCTTCCTGACTTTTCGAGAGCGTTGCAGGGAGCACTCGGGAGTGAACACTCCCGAGCGCTCCCTCCTTAAAAAAATCGCTCTGGGAGCTCTTTTTTTAAGGAGGGAGTGCTCGGGGAGTGTTTGCTCCCGAGCGCTGAAAAATGCTCACGACTTACGAATTCGCGCAGAAAAAAAAAGCGGCTGACGACCGCGGAAATGGAGGGAAGGGAGGGTAGGGGAGGGAGGGAGCGGGGGGGGGGAAGAATAAAAGCCCTCCCTCCCATTCTATTTGTCATTCAAAGAGAAGAGAGAAGAGAGCTCAGAGCAAGAAGAGAGGAGAAAGTGGAAAAAGAGAAGAGAGGAGAAGAGAGGAGAGGAGAAGAGAGGAGAGGAGAGGAGAAGAGAGGACAGGAGAGGAGGCCTCTGCTTGGATCGAATCATCAAAGGACAAAGAGGTCGAACCACAATCCCCAATGATCTAATTTTTTTTTCTATGTGTTTTTAATTTGTTTAAACATGAAAATTTGATTTTTTTTAATATGTTTGATAAAATGATAATTAACTTGTTGAAAAATGAAAAAAAATGATTTTATTTTGCTATGTTGCATTTTCATTTGTTTAAAAATGAAAAAAATGAATTTTTTTATTTATATGTTGCATTTTAATTTCTTGAAAATTGAAAAATTGATATTTTTTTTTTCTATGTTGCATTTTTCCTTATTCCTATTTGGCATTCCTCCATTGTTTTGCAGGTTAACAACTTGAAGCTTGAAAGTTGAAACATCATGGACATGCCTATATTTCTTGGCATTTTTTTTCATGTTGGTTCCGTTTTTTGTTATTACAGTGCTGGAGAGTAGGAGAAAGAGGCTTAATCCAGAACCAAACAATGAAGAAGTGGGTTAAGGTGGATATGATGAAAATCCTGAAGAGGAGTACCAACCTGAGGAGGAAGGGGACTTAGGGGAGAGTGGAGATAATGAAAGCACAATGACACCAACTAAAATTGACCAAACAACATTGTGGAAATATTTTACTAGGCCTGAAGCAGGGAAAGGGGGTGGAACCACTAAATTTATATGCCCCCATTGCAATACACAATACAAAGGTTCATACACCCGTGCCAGAAGGCACCTTTATGGGAAACGACCATGGGATGGAGATAAAAATATAGGAATCAAAACTTGTGTAAGTGTGTCAGCAATAGATAGAGCCAAATACATAAGGGAGGAGGAAGAATCCCAATACAAATCTAAAAGATCTAAGGGTTTCAATGAATCTTATGCACCATCACAACATGGACAAAGAAGTCCATCAACTTCCACCCATGGCAGTGGATTTGGAGGCACACCTGGACCAAACATCTCTTTAAGGCATAGAACCATATCTGATTTCTTTGACGAAGGGTCCAGGAGTGATGTGGATTCAAAAATTTTCTGATTTCTCTATGCATGTGGGGTACCATTCAATGTTCTTCGCTCACCATATTGGCATGAAATGGTTTCTGCCATTAATGATGCCCCCAAAGGATACAAGAGCCTTGGGTATGACAAGGCTAGAACCATGGGCCTTAATCATGAAAAAGCAAAAATAACTCATTCTTTGAGTAGAATGACAAGTTCTTGGAATGAGCATGGGGTGTCCATTGTATCTGATGGATGGACAAATGTAAAAGGCAAGCCATTGATCAATGTTCTTGTTGTGTCTGTTAGTGGTGCAATATTCCTTTCATCATATGATTATTCAGATAAGTTCAAGACCGACATCAACATTGTAGATCCATTACTTGAAACAATTGAACGTATTGGATCATACAATGTCATCTAAGTCATCACTGATAATGCTGCTAATTGTAAGGCAGTGGGAGCAATTATTGAGGATAAATACCCCAACATATTTTGGTATGGGTGTTTGGTTCACACATTGAACCTTTTGATGCATGATATAATTAAAAACAAACAACCTCAATACATATGGCTTGATGATTTGTACAAGAAAGGAAAAAAATGATAAGATTTATTACAAATCATAGCAATACCCATGGTCTTTTCTGCAGTCACTCAACATTGGAGTTGTTGAAGATAACAAAGACTAGATTTGCTAGCTATTACCTCACCTGTGAGTGCCTTTTGAAGGTAAGAGAGTCATTGGTTGCCATGGTATCAAGTCCACACTGGAAGGTATTAAAGGACAGTGCAACAACAACAATTGACAGGCAAGGTTTTGAACAGGTGGAGGAGACCGATCTTGATCCTTTGTTTTGGGCACGTGTGAAGGAAATTTTGAATTTCACCAAGCCCATTTATAACATGATTCCTTTTGCAGATACAGATAAACCAGTGATTCGGGAGGTGTATGAGCAGATGGATAGCATGTTGGGGCAAATAAAAGATGTTGTTAAGAACAAAGATCCAAACTTGTATTCAATGATTCATAATTGTGTGTGTGCACGGTGGAATACATTGAATGTTCCACTACATGCTTTGGCGTATATCCGTATGCCAAAATTCTACTCTCCATCTTAGTTGGGCCAACCTGCACCTGGGGGTGGGGTTAGGATCAAACATCATATAGATCCCGAGGTACAAGAGGGATACATGAAAGCATTAGACAAGTTGGTCCCTGGAAGGGAGGAGTGTGCTAATATACGCCTTGAATTAGGCAGATACTTCAGTTGCACTGGTTTGTTTGGTTCTTTTCATGCAATGGAGGACAGGGATAGGTTTGATACTCTCACATAGTGGGATACATATGGCGGCATGGGACTTTTGCCAAAATTGGAAAAAAAGGTTCTCTCACAGGTTGTAAATACTTCTTCTGCAGAGAGGTGTTGGAGCACCTACAGCTTCAGCCATAATGTGAGAAGAAGCAAACTCAACAAAAACCAAGCAGAAAGCTTGGTTTATGTGCACTACAACTTGAGGTTGTTGAGTCATTATTGTGACCAGGCTTATGAGGATCTCTCATATAAAGTTTGGGACAACAACCCAGAGGATGATAATTTGGAGGATGACACTATACATCTGGAAGAATTGGAAGCAGAACTTTTGAGAGATGAGGATGAAGCAGTAGTAGGCATGCCATCACCACACCCACCATCCGGTAGTAGTGCCAGTGCCAGTGTTTGAGTTTCGTTTGTTATTCCTTTGCTACCTCCACCTACATCCTCACATGGAGGGCATGGGGATTCTAGTCATGGTCGTGGTACTTCCCACGAGGAGACTGCTAGAAGACCACCATTACCATGAGCTGCTGATAAATTAGACATTTCTCGTGGCAAGAGGCCAAGCAATAGATGAAATAGATTTACAGTTTACTAGTCTTTTCTATTTTCTAATAGTTTTTAACTTTTTAGAACTGTTGAAACTTGACTCTTTCATGTTTAATGGAAGATATTTTTTGTAAACAATATATTACAATTCAAGTTTGAAGTTTGAAACTTTGAAGTTAGCAGTTATAACTCATAAGCTTATAAGTCATTATGAATTATGAATATGATGCTTCATGAAAGTTGAAAGTTGTTTCATTTTGTTTCATTTTATAACATTTCATTTCATGTTAAATATTCTTTGTTGTAATGGTTACACTTAGCTTACAAGTACAACTATGGTGATCAATGAATCAATGATGATAAATGTTATATATTGAATTCTGAAAGCTTGAAACTTTAAGATTGATGAATTATGAGACTCAAGAGTCAATATGTTGTATGTTTCTAACTTAAGGACGTGGTTGATGAAGATTATAACTTCTAGATGATTGATGTTATATGGTTCAATCTATGTTTTTATGTTTTTTATGTCTAATTCATCATTCTACATGCTTTTGTTAACATAAATGCATCAAAATATAAAAAATATATATATTTAAAAAAAAAAAAAATGCTCCCCAAAACGCTCCCGAAGAGGGAGCTTTTGAAAGTGATGCTCCTGCTCCCGCTCCCGCTCCCAAGTAACTTTGGTTCAACCATTTATTATTGGTGTGTGAGGTCTACAATACTGAACACATCATACAAAATTTGTGACTATAGTTAAGACATTTCATACATTTTCCTAGATACAAAACCTTTGATGAGTTTAGTGATTCCATCCAGAAATGGGAATCAAAATAGAAAATGCCAGTCATATCTAATAATGTATGCCATCATCTTTGCAATGATGTCCCAATGATATATTTTTCCAAATGTTCATGAGACTGACTGGGTTTTAAATGTTCTCCTCCATTTACTATTAATAGTTAAAATTTTGATATGAGATGGTTTTGTATGAAGTAAATTTTGCAGATTTATTTGGGAAAGCAGTCTGATATCTTGGGCTATTGGTATATTTTTCCAAAATCAGATTAAAAAGTCCTTAAGAGGTGTTCGAGTGGAGGTAACCCACAGGCAACAGATGCGTCGAAAATACCGGATTGTTACATTGACATCACAAGCTACACGGGAGCTAACGTAGATTTTTTCTTTATTTAAGTGAATTCATCTGCAGATTTGTGCAGTCCTTATGCTCAGATTTATTAATTGATAATCTATTGAGTTAAGCTTTGACAATGGCTTCATAACTTCACTGTCATTGATATACATGTTCTCAGCTTCCCCATGGATGACAATTCAACTATGAAATCAGTAGTTGAATATTTTCGAGAGCATTATAATATTTCATTACAGCATACTCAACTTCCATGCCTACAGGTTGGAAATCAGCAGAGGCCAAATTACTTGCCAATGGAGGTGGAGCATTAGTTTTCCTTGTCAATTATTTTTATGTGCAGTAAGAGTTGAACTAGAAGTTTTGCCCTTTTGGGCTCTGCAGTTGATTTGTGTTGTAAATAGTTTTTTGAGCTGAATATTGGTTCTTGTAATTATCAGGTTTGTAAAATAGTGGCAGGGCAGCGCTATTCAAAGAAGTTAAATAACAGACAAATCACTGCATTGCTGAGGGTTACATGCCAGCGGCCTCAAGATAGGGAGAATGCTATATTGCAGGTGCATTTTGCAGGTTTTTCATTCTGCAATAAGAAATATTTGGCCTTCATTTTGATTATAGGACTGATCAAGCTTGTCAATTATATCCAAAATCTTGGTTCCAGTGTTTTGTTTATATTAACTTGAGCTCTTCAAAGTAATTCACAAGATTCTTTATGACAACTTTCCTCATGTTTAGTATCATAGAAAAATAAGGAAAATAAGTGTCTGTAGGGATTTGTTTTGGAGCTAATTTATTTAAATAATTCTCTTGCAGACAGTATATCAAAATGCATATAATGAGGACCCTTATGCAAAAGAATTTGGCATCAATATCAGTGATAGGCTTACCTCTGTAGAAGCACGAATTTTGCCTGCTCCTCGGGTAACAATAAGCAGGCTACTCTGCATTGAGTATTTTGACCAGCTCCTGAAGATGCTTCAGAAGTATGCTTTAAGATAACTTATATATGCATGTTGTTTCAAACGTTTTTGGGAATTAACTTTGGCATTATTGTGAGCTTGAGCAGCTTAAATATCATGATTCTGGCAAGGAGAAGGACTGCCAACCTGAGGAGGGGCAGTGGAACATGCTCAATAAGGTAAATTACTGTCATCACACCAGGACATTAGTTTAATGATTTGGTTTTACTGTCTCATAGGAATAGCATGTAGTTTGCTTAGCAACTGGAAAGCTTGTCATTCTAATGAAGGACAAGACAATGCGATATAGAGATTGTGTTGTGTTTACATCAGCGTCTGGACTCTGAATAGAATAGTAATATTGTGAGTTCCTGTATGGAGCTATGTCAGTGCCAATTTTTTTAAGGTACATAAGCGTTCTGTCTTCCTGCTTTATGTCATGGTTTCTAGTTTGCTTATATTCATGTGGATGAATAACAATGTGTTTTGTTGAATGCTCCAAATGAACTTGTTGCGATGTCCATCAATGCAAAGAAAATCACAATGTGAAACCTCATACAATATGAAATGTAATAGGTTGTATACATCATTGACAATTTTGAAGGTGCCTTGGGAGGACATATTGATTTTCATTCTTTGTTGTCAAGAATGCATCATGGATTTGATGTGGTGTTTGTTATGGTTGATAAGTTTTTGAAGATGGCTTCATTCTTGGATTGTTGAAAATGCATCATGGATTTCATGTGGTGTTTGCCATGGTTGATAGGTTTTCGGAGATGTCACATTTCATACCTTGTAAGAAAGCCAATGGTGCTAAATGTTATGTAGAACTATTAGTCAAGGAGGTAGTTTAATTGCATTAATAGTTGAAGATGGATCATATTAGAATGGAATAATGGGTAATTAGTCTTTTTTTGAGGTTACCATGGAAGAAGATGGAGCACAGCTCAACTTCTCACTATTCAATGGATGGATAAACTCAAGTGATTCACTGAAGTCAAAATCCAAACAAGGTGTATACAAGTTAAAACAATGAGATTAAGTTTTGGCACAGGTAGAGATTGCATATAACTACTTCGTGAATAGGTCAATGTGGCATTACCCATTCAATATCATTCATGGAAGAAATCTGTATGGAGTTGAAAATTCAATGGATTTGTGATTTGACATATATAGTGCTGATGTTACAAAACCATTTGTAGAGAAGATGGAAAAAGTATGTGCAAGTTCAAAATAGGCCAAAAGATAAGAGTGTAGATTATAAGGACTGTGAAAATGCTCAAATAAGGTTTAAGGCTTACGTGTTTGGTGATTTGGTGGTTATTGAGATTCAACAAGAAAATTCAGCACACACACCTAGTGTATTAAGCACCCAGACTAGGGTGGGGTCCACAATGCTATTTTTGGGTGCATGTCTATTTTGGTTATCCCTTAATTAAGATGGACATTAAACTGTAATCTATTCATAAATGTTGACTTGAATCAATTAACTGAAAGTGATAAATTCAGTTAGCTAGTGGATTTCGAGTTAGAGGTTGTTGGTGAGGCATGCAGAGTAATTCTAGTTGTAACAGAGTTCAAAGTGCAGTGGTGCATGAGTTAATGCAAGTTGTAATCAGTTTAACTCAGTTAAGTGAGTTAAAATCAGTTGTGCTAGTTGTAATTGAAGATACACTAGTAAGAGATCAAGTGAATTAAATATTAATTAATTCACAATCAATGATCTCACATGCAACTGAGGATTTACTATTATTAGCTGCATGCATGTTAGATCTAGTAGAGACCCAGTTGAGTTCTAGGTGAAAGGGAAGTTGATTATCAGTTGTAGGATTATTGGAGTGCCCATGATACTTGCGCAGTCAAGGCAAGCAATAATTCCTATCTTTTAGGGATCTTTACCATCAGGGATTGCGCAAGCAAGGCAGGCTGTCTGAAGGCTGAGAATTCGCTATGTGTTGGTCAATTTTGCATATGACAGTGTGAGCCAATTAGCTGAGAACTGGAGGGCTCTTGTGAGAAGAGTTTTTTATGTAATTGTTTCAGGATCCATGCTTAATATACAATAGAATATAGTGGGGTTTTTAGCTGTAAGCTTTCCCCGTGAAATTATTTGTGTTGTGTGTGATTGATCTTTCTTCATGTTCATGTGATTAGCGATTGTGTTTTTAATTCTGTAAAAGATTTGTTGAAGCGATTCAGTATTTAACTTTAGTACATTGTTAAATCAGGTGAATCCAAGATATGCATGTTGTATAATTTCTACATGGTATTGGAGCACAGGAAATTGCAAAAATGAAGAGGGAGCTGAGTTTGTGACTGGATAGAATTCGAATTTGCAGAAAGACTTTCTTGGTGCTACAACTAATTCAAGATTGAAATGGCTTTAAATGGCTTGAGGTTAGAGTATGCACTCGAGAGCAGCTCGAACTATATTTTTTGGAAGGACAGGATGGAGGCAATACTCGAAGACAATGGCTAGAAGGAATTCATCGACAATGATGTTCCTAAACCTGTTGCTGCAGATGCCGCAAATCTTGATGCATGGCAAAAGAAAGTGGCAAAGCCAAGGAGGATCCTGTTGGAGGGAGTACGAGACTAGATTGTCTCAAGCTTCCATGGGAAAGCCACACAATATGCAATGTGGAAGGCTTTGGTGGATCTATTCCAAAGCATTAGCGACCATAGGAAATTGGTGCTCAAAGATAAACTCAAGAAGATCAAGATGGAAAAGGGCGACACCATTCCAAAATATGTAACGAAGTTTGTTCAATGTCGGATGAACTGTAGAGCGTTGGAATAACAGTTGCTGATGATGATTTGGTGAGCTTGGCTCTCCTAGAACTTCCCAAGAGTTGGCACAGTTATCAAGACTCTGTCAATGGAAGGGAAAAATTGCCAGATTGGGAACGACTGTGGTCGGATTTGGTGCAAGAGGAGTTCAGACAGAACACAAGAGATGGATCTTCATCTAAGAATGAGGATGAAGAGGATTGTGCTTTGGCTGCCAAGGCGAGGAAGGGGAAGGGGAAGAAATTCCATTCTAAATCTGAGTCCAAGAATGGCAAGAAGCAAGACATGTCCAACGTGAAGTGTTTTCACTGTCATGAGCATGGGCATTTTGCTACTAACCGTCCACAAAAGAAGAAGAACAAGAAGGTTGGAGGATCTACAGCTGGTGAGGCTCTTGCCTCGCAATTTGAGCTTGAATTCTCATTGATCGAATGCATGGTGTCCACTGTATTGGGATCTGTGTGGTATTTGGATATTGGCGGTTCCTTTCACATGACGGGAGATAAGGAACTTTTCAGTGACTTGGAGGGGAAAGATCTCCAGATGCATATTGAAATGGACGACGATGGATGGTACAGTGCTATCGGGATTGGTAACATTACCTTTCAGAGGGAGTCAGGTAAACCATTTCAATTAAAAGATGTGATGCATGTACCAGGTCTGAAGAAAAAGTTGGTCTCAATCGCAATGTTGGAGGATAGAGGCTATGATGTTGTTTTTAGTGATGGAAAAGCTTTCCTGCGACATAAAACAACGGGACAAGCCAAGAGGATATGGATTCGAGTTAAGAATCTCTACAAGCTGGAGGTAGATGGCTGCGCAACAATGATGGGCAAGGTAGATCAAGTGGTGAGCCGAGATGAGGGCAAATTATGGCATAGGCGATTGGGCCATCTTCACCATGGAGCGTTGAAAGTCATGCAACAGATTTCTTCTGGTCTTCCCAGGGGTACACTTGTGCAGTCAGACAAATGCAAGGGATGTACTATGGGAAAATATGTAAAGGCCACCTTTCATGAGAAGGAAAATTGAGCTTCAAAGATCCATGAGAGAGTTCATACAAATGTGTGTTGTCCTTTTTGGGTTGCTTCAACAACAAAACATAAGTACTATATAATCTTTGTTGATGACTTTTCTCATAAGTGCTGGATCTTCTTCATGCAGAAGAAAGATCAAACATTTTGTAAGTTCTGTGAGTTTAAGGCACTGGTGGAGAAAGAGTCGTGGAAGTAAGTGAAGGCTCTTAGGAGCAATAATGGTGGAGAATACATCTCTAACGAATTCAAGAACTTTTGCAGCAAAGAAGGAATTCGAAGAGAACTCATAGCGCCTCATAACCCACAACAGAATGGGGTCGTGGAGAGGAAGAACATAACTATTGTGGGTGCAGCACGAGCAATGCTGCCTGATCAAGGCTTATCGATGCATCTGTGGGCGGAAGCATGCAATACAACGGTACATGTGCATAACCGTTGTCCTCATAGAGTACTTGGCATGAGTACACATGAAGAGGCTTTCATTGGTAAGAAACCTGATGTTTCACACTATAAGATTTTTGGCTCATCTGTTTATGTGCATGTGACCAAGGATGCCAAGAAGAAGCTGGAAGCAACAACCGAGGTTGGGATTTTTGTGGGGTACACTGAAACACCCCATAATTATCGTGTGTATTTGCCAAACAGTAGAATGACTGTTGTGCGATGGGATATCAAATTTGATGAGGAGAAAGCCATGCGGTTGTCCCTTGAGAACAAAGAAGCGAAAATCGCAATTTTTTCGGAAGGCCGATTTAATCGGTGATTTTTTGGAAAAAATCACGATTTTTTTCGATAAAAATCATGGGTCCATCAAACAACAACCCTACAAGTTCAAAAATCGATTTTTTTTGTCATTTTTGCAGCCCTCTCATTTTCCTGACACACCCTGTTGGCAGTTAATGGTAATGTTATTTTTCATTTTCATCCTTTTACTTAAATTTTTAACATTACCATGAAATGACTCGGGATGTTTAAGAGTGGTTTTGACCTCATTGGATTTCATATGGAGAAACTAGAATTTTAGATTTCACTCAAAATTCAGTAGACTTAATGGTTTTCAGGGTTTCATGGTTTGGGAATTTGCATTGTTTCCATTTGATTCTATTATGTGTAAGGGTATGAGATTGGCATTTGATCAAGAGGATGAAGTCCTTTAAGAACCTTGATGTTGGTGGCATTGATTGTTGAACTTTGTTGATGTTGGTGGTATTGATTGTTGAACTCCCCTACTGTGGCCTTAACAAGAATGTACCCTTCACTCAAAGGAAAACAACTGGTCAGGCATGTTAATCTTTTTCTACCTCATTTTAAGGTTGAGGAGATGAACTCTTCACTCAAACCAAAATCATTGGTTAGGCATGTTAAAATTTATCAATTTCTATCATGTTATAAGGTTGAGCAATCCAAGTTTGAAGACTTTGAGCTAGATGATGTTTATGTATCTCTTGTTGATGATCCCATTTCTAGTAGCGATGAATCAATGATGAGTTTCATGAGGAGGAGGAGATGAAGGAGCAATAATAGGAGGAGGAGGTGACACCACCTACCCTTGCTACCGGTAGAGGACATGGTCTACCTCCTTAAGCTCTTGGTGCTTCAGGATCTGGAGCACAACAGAGTCCATTGCTAGCCCCGCCAGCTTCTTCGTCTAGAGGGAAAGCTGTTACATTTTCTTGCTAGAGGGGCCGAGGAAATCAGTAGCATAGGTTATTTGGTGCATTCCTTTGTATATAACATTATGACTCATGATATGAGATACATTATTATATTTTTTGTTGATATTTTGAGGTTGAGTTGAGACTCAGGACTTAGTATTCAGGACATGATTCACTATTATGTGTGATGTAGCACTAGACATGATATTACACATCTTATATATTAGTTTTTTTTTTTTCATATTTATGTGTCAATGTATTTATTTTATGTTGTGGGTGCTTTAGATATTAAAAAAATTGAAAAAAATGAATGTTTTTGTATGTGCCGATTTTTTCCCGATTTTTACCGTTTTTTTTCCCGATTTTTACAATTTTTTCCGATTTTTTCCCCTCGTCGATTTAATCTCGATCGCGATTTTCAAAACATTGCTTGAGAGGGAACTGGACTCGCATGCAGAGGAGGAATTGTTGGTTCCTAAGGATGAATCTCAAGATGTGGATCAACCACATGAGGAGGTTCATGGAGTGGAGGAAAACACTCATGTAGAGCCATCCATAAGAATGTAAAAATTCTAATACCCAACCCTGATTTTTAGTTTCTCCTTATTTCTCCCATACAATTAAATGCCCATTCCCATAGCCATACATTCAACAAGCTGGAAAAATAAATATTTTCTGAAAACACTAATTCTGGAAATTTCACAATGCTGAAATGCAGAAATAAAAACTTAAAAAAATAAATCAGCCACACACATAATTTTGACATGCTGATTTTTGGTCAACTTGACCCTGGAAAAACCCCCTACAACTCTTGGGGAAAACCAATTCGAATGCTCTCTTTTATTTATGATAAATATATTTTACAGAGAAATAGAAAACACAGAAAAATTCTAGCAACGAGTATTTTTACTTATCTCGAAAATCGTGCAAACCTCTGCCTCGATTTTCGTGCCAAATAGAAACAGAAAATTATAGCAGAAAGTACTGCCTTAAATGTTGTACGGACAACACCGAAAATAGTGTCGAAACAGTTGTACGACCACCTCAAAAACTGTTCCACTTGCTTCCTCGAAAAATGTGCTGTACGGACCTCGATTTGCAAGTTGAAAATTATTGTACGAATTTCAAAAAAACAGATCTGTTTTGCTACCTCACGGACCTTGGTTTCCGTGCCTCCTTAACTGTTGTACGGACCTCGAAATTCATGCTGCATTAAATGTTGTTTTCCCTCCTCAAAATTTGTGCCACTTGCCTTGAACTTCGTACTGCTGCTTGCTGTACGGATTTGCTGAAATCTTACTGCCTCGGTATGCGTCCCAAGGTGCTGTTCTTCCTCCTTCTCTTTGCTCAGAAATATCCTTTGCTCTCTAACTCTCCTTCTCTCAATCTGCTCATGAAAGAATGAATGACCTTTTCCCTCCTTTTCCTCC
Source organism: Pinus albicaulis (assembly GCA_034641835.2). Classification (NCBI taxonomy): domain Eukaryota; kingdom Viridiplantae; phylum Streptophyta; class Pinopsida; order Pinales; family Pinaceae; genus Pinus; species Pinus albicaulis. The sequence continues at coordinate 1,059,856,890 of CM076578.1, forward strand.
TTTAACCTAACCCTAAGTGACTTTGTAATATTCCTAATTAGCACCGCTAATTGGAATATTTGATTTTTGTATAGTTTTGCAGACTATAGTTTATTAATAAATAAAAGTGAGAAAAGGGGTCTAACTCACTTAAATAAAATAAAGTGTTTCCCTAGTAGATGCAACGTTGTAACTTAAGGGAGGAGCCAAGGGGGGCCACACACCACGTGGAGGAGCCAATGAGAGAGAGGACGTTGGTTTTGGAGGGAAACCAATGCTATAAAAGGGGGAGGAGCCTCCTCATTTGGGGCATTATTGATGTTGATGATATTGAGCTAGACTTCTGTCTTCTTGAGCACGCTGGCTGTTTAGCCTGTCTGCAGCACTGTTTAGTGCGATTGAGTGTCTCCAGTCGGAGATCTCGCCCTTAGCCCCGGGGGACTTCGAGTGCCTGCTCGGGCAAGGTTTTTCCTTCAGTCTTTTGCGAGAGATTTGGTTGTTGTTTTGCGGAGGAGCTGGGCTTCATTTGGTGACTGCGCAGTCCCTGGGAGAGAGGACGCAGTTCTTGGAGGAGGTGCTCTATTGCGGGGTTTTCTGCAGGAGATTCAGTGAGATTCGGTGTGGAGGTTCAGTCTTCATCGGTGGGAGATTTTCCGGGGAGTTTGTGGCCCTATTTCAGCATATATCATTTGGCTTTTGCGCTGGCTTGGAGAGACAGCGTTTTCCCTGAGGAGGGTTCCGGAGGTGATTTTCGGAGGCTGACCATTTTCTACATGGTTTCTGGGTTTTGTCCGGGGTGGTGAGTTCAGGTGTTCTGCAAATTTTCAGCTCATTCCGGCAAAGGGATCAGCCCCTAGTTCCAGTTCATTCTAGCAGCAGCAGTTACGGCAGTTTCTTCCAGCAGCTGGGACGCAGTTTCTGTAGCAGCCATTTCCTGTTTTCTGAGAGGGCTCTTCACTTGCCTTGTGCAAGGATAGGTGCTATTATTCTGATTATCCATTGTATTCCATTATATTCTCAGATTAATAAAATGGCTTAGCATTCCCGGCATTTTATGTGTATTTGCTTTATGTTCTATTTCCGACATTTTTCTATATTGTTGTATGCTTGTATTGCTGTCTATTTCCCATTCGGGATATTACAGACTTTTAGGGAATTCCTAAATCTAATGGCTGAGATAGCTTTAGATCTAGGGCTGAGATTAAATGCTCATTTAAATCTCACTTTCTATTTTTTAATTCACCCCACTTTAATAAAGACCCACTTAGTCATTTATTTCCAAAGTCACTTTTCACTTTCTAATTTCACATTGACTTTATTAAAGTCACTATAAAATTAGACTTTAGTAACTTTATCACTTCAAGTCACTTTTAAATTAGATTTGACTTTATAACTTTATAAAGTCACTTTAGGAGAAAAATTAAATTCTTTTGGACACTTTTCCCTAGGCCAAAGATCAAAGCCTTAGGGAACCACCTGTCGTCCGGTAACCAAATTTCAACACTCCCTCTTAACGAGGAAGGTGTTCCTCACCACACCCATCTTGTCTCTGAAGTAGACATGCTTGCCCTGTGGTAAGGCTTTGGTAAGAATATCTGCAACTTGCTCATCAGTGGTAATATACTCAAGCTTCATAGCTCCCTTCTGAACATAGTCTCTGATGAAATGATATCTGATGCCGATATGCTTTGACTTGTCATGAAATATTGGATTCTCCGTGAGTTTAATGCAACTTTGATTATCACAGTATATCATTGAAGGTCTCAACGGCTGACCAAATAAGCCAAACAACATCTTGCGAAGCCATATGGCCTCACAACTAGCTAGACTGGCTACCATGTACTTTGCTTCCGCTAAACTCAATGCTATTGACTGCTACTTTTGGCTGAACCATGACACCATTGTCGAACCCAACCCAAAGCAGCACCCTGAAGTGCTCTTCCTATCAGAAGCACAACCTGCCCAATCAGAATCAGTGTAACCTGCCAATCTCACTCCATCCCCTTGCTTATAATCCAGACCATAATCCACTGTCCCCTGCAAGTACCGCAAAATGTGTTTTGCAGCAACCCAGTGCACCCTCCTGGGCTCACACATGAACTGTCTCATCGTGTTGACTGCAAAACATATATCTAGTCTGGTGTTGACCAAATACATCAAGGAACCAATCAACTATCTATACAATGTGGGATCCACCAACTCCGAATCTAAAGCGTGAAGCATCTTCCATTTGGTGATCATCGGTGTCGACATGGGTCTACAATCCTCCATGTGGAATCTGCCAAGGATGTTCACAATATACTTCCCCTGCCCCAGGAAGAAATGCCCCTCTTTCTGCCACACCTCCAAACCCAAAAAGTAATGTATCAAGCCAATGTCCTTCATCTGAAACTCTGACACAAGTTCTCTTGCAGTGCTCTATGAGTCTCTCTGCCAAGGTTACTTGGGAGCGGGAGCGCCATTTTTAGAAGCTTCCGGTTCGGAGCGTTTATATATATATATATATATTTTATATTTTGATGCATATATGTCAACAAAAACATGTAGAATGATGAATTAGACATAACAAACATAAAAACATAGATTGAATCATATAACATCAATCATTTAGAAGTTATAATCTTCATCGACCATGCCCACAAGTTGGAAGCATACAACATATTGACTCTTGAGTCTCACGAATCATCAATCTGAAGGTTTCAAGCTTTCAAAATTCAATATATAACATTTATCGTCATTGATATATAACATTTATCATCATTGATTTCAAATTTCAATATCTAACATTTATCATCATTGATTCATTGATTTCAAAATTCAATATACATTTATCATCATTGAATATAACATTTATCATCACTGATTCATTGATTTCAAATTTCAATATATAACATTTATCATCATTGATATATATCATTTGTCATCATTGATTCATTGATTTCAAAATTCAATATATAACATTTATCATCATTGATATTATATAACATTTATCATCATTGAATCATTGATCACCATATAACTTTCATGAAACATCATATTCATAATTCATAATGACTTGTATACTTATAAATGCCAACTTCAAAGTTTCACCTTTCAAATTCAAATTTCAAACTTAAATTGTCATTAAATATATGAAAGAGTCAAGTTTCAACTGTTCAACTGTCAACAACAAATAGAAAAGACTAGTAAACAACAAATCTATTTTATCTATTGGCTGGCCCCTTGCCACACCCACGAGAAATGTCTAATTTGTGCGAGCCACGAGGAAATGGTGGTCTTCTAGTACTTTCAGGAGTACCCCAACCATGACTAGAAGGTGGAGGCTGGATCTGCAAAGGAACAATAGTGTGATATCGAGAACTGGTATTGGCACTGGCACCCGCACTGCTACCAGTAGATTGTGGGACTGGCCCTGTGTGTGGCGGTGCTGCTGATGCTTCATCATCATCCCTAAAAGGTTCTGCTTCCAATTCTTCCATATGTACTGTGCCGTCCTCCAAATTATCATCCTCTGGGTTGTTGTCCCAGACTCTGTATGATTGATCCTCATTTGCCCGATCACAGTAATGGCTCAACAACCTCAAGTTGTAATGCACATAAACCAAGCTTTCAGCTCGGTTTTCATTCATCTTGTTTCTTCTCACATTATGTATGAAGCTGTAGGTGCTCCAACACCTCTCTGCAAAAGAAGTGTTCACAACCTGTGAGAGAACTTTTTTGGCCAACTTTGGCAAAAGTCCCATGCTGCCATATGCTTCCCACCATGTGAGAGCATCAAATCTGCCTCTGTCTTCCATTGCATGGAAAGAACCAAAGTTAGCAATGCAATTGAAGTATTTGCCTAATTCAAGGCACAATCTAGCACACTCCTCCCTGTCAGGTACCAACTTGTCTAATGCTTTCATGTACCCCTCTTGTACCTCTAGATCTGTGTGAGGTTTCATCCTAACCCCACCTCCAGGTGCAAGTTGGCCCAACCAAGATGGAGAGTAATATTTTGGCGTAAGGATATATGCCAAGGCATGTAGTGGAACATTGAGTTTATTCCACCGTGCACACACACAGTCATGAATCATAACATACAAGTTGGGATCATTATCCTTAACAATATCTTTTATTTGCCCTAACATGCTGTCCATCTGCTCATAAACCTCCCCAATCATTGGTTTATCTGTATCTGCAAACTGAATCATGTGATAAATGGGCTTGGTGAAATTCAAAATTTCCCTCACGTGCCCAAAACAAAGGGTCACTGGAGAATGAAACTCCTCCTCCTCATCATCAGGAGCTTGAACTCCTGACTGTCTATTTGCTGTCCTCCTGCCTGAACCTGAACCTGTAGACGCTGAAGTACCGTGTGAACTGTCCATCAGTGGACTCCCTAGTGAACTGCTCTGCGGACTGCTCTGCATGCTGCCTGAAGCACCACCCCTTTGACTTTGTGAGCCACTTCTCACTGATGGACCTGACACTGTAATCGATGTACCTCCGGATCCTCTTGATCCCTGCCCATTGGATCCATGCGACTGACTCATCTACTCCTAAGGGTGTGGCTGATCCAGATACTCTAACTCCCGTGACCTCCTGAAGGTCCTGTCCTCCTCGAACTTCACATCCCGCCTGACAAAAACTCTCCTCTGTGCGGGAATATAAATCTGAAAGGCCTTCGAGGTCTCACTGTAGCCCACAAAGACACCCTTCTCTGCGGTGGGCTCTAGCTTGGTCCTCTTCTCCTTGGGTACGTAGGAGTATGCAATACACCCAAAGATACGAAGATGACCAACATCAGGCTTCTTTCCAGAAAAAGCCTCCTCCGGAGTCACAAGCCCCAAGGCACGATGCGGACTCCTGTTCTACAAATATACAGCAGTGTTGTAGGCCTCTGCCCACAAAAACAATGGTAACCCCTGATCATGTAGCATGGCTTTGGCAACCCCTCCGATGGATCTGTTCTTCCTCTCCGCAACCCTGTTCTGCTAGGGGTTGTAAGGAACTGTGAACTCTCTCCTAATGCCTGCCTCCGCACAATAATCAACAAACTCACCAAGGGTGTACTCTCCTCCATTGTCCGACCTCAAGGACTTGATCTTCTGACCTTTCTGAGTCTCCACAAGAGCTCTGAACTCCTGAAATCGCTTGAAGATCTCACTCTTGGTCTTCAAGAAATAAATCCAGGTCCTCCTAGAGTGATCATCAATGAATAAAACATAATACTCATATCCACTCAAGGAAACATGAGCCATCTGACCGCTCACATCGGAATGAATCAAATCAAGTATCCCAGTCACTCTGCTGTCATTGCTGGGAAAAGGGGATTTGGCAAACTTGCCCATAGGACATCCTTTGCATGTATCAAAGTGATCAGTACTAAAATCTGGCACACCTGTAGTGATCTCCTGCAATGTCCTCAAGGCTCTATGATACTTGTGTGCCATCCTGCGGTGTCAAATCTCGCATAGCTCTGAACTGCTAGCTCTGCTGCTGGTACTATTGCTCAATGCCAAAAGGGGTTGAAATGCAAACTTGTACACCTTTGCATGGTGTACACCAATCACTCTAGCTGAATTAGCTGGAGCGCCCTTGGGATATAGCAACACCTGTCCTCTCCTGAACAATATCTCATATCCTCTGTCCTTCAATGCTGAGACGGATATGAGGTTCTTCCTCATCACTAACACATATAGAACATCTGACATCTTCAAGGGAGGTCTGGGTTCCTTATCAAATGTCAATGTCCCCACACCGTCTGCTCTAACAACGCTGTCATATTCAAGTACTATCTCTATATCAGTGCCACTCTCTGAAAGCTCTGAGAAGTACTCACAGACTCCTGTCATATGACGTGAAGCCCCACTGTCAACATACCAGATACCTGAAGATGCTCTGCTAGTGGAGGGAAATGCATACTCCCTCTCAACCTCCGTGGCAGGTGATCCTGCACTAGTGGACTCACAAGCAATGAACCCAAACTCCCGGTCAAAGCTATCCGTAAAGTCCTCTATCTCTGCTGATGCTGCCATGCTTTGGTTCTTCCCCTTCTTTTTCTTCTCCAGACACACAACTGCATAGTGTCCCATCCTTTGACAATTCCAACACTTCACCTTGGAATAGTCCTTCTGCGTGTTCCCCTGTTTACCTTTACCTTTGCCTTTGTCCCCACCACCACTTGTGGAAGCTTGCTTATTTCCCTTGCCTTTCTTGCCTCTTGCCAATAGTGCTACATCCTCATCCTGCTCAACTGGTTTGGCTGCCCCAAGCTGGCTCTTTCTGATTTCTATCTGTATGCAATCATCCCAAAACCTCTCCCAAGTGGGAAGGGTCTCATGTGCACAAACCCCATCAACAAAGTTCAGCCATGAATTGGGAAGGCCACTTACTGCAATCCGCACCAATTCAGTGGGTGGAATGACCTCTCCAACTACTGCCAATGCATCTCTCACATTAGTAATCTTTGTGAGATATCCAACTGCACTATCAGTCTTACCCATTTTAATGGCCTTCAGCTTCTCCCTTAAGACCATTTTTCTTTTCTCATTGGTACTTTGGTAGAGATTGGCCAATGCTGTCCACATCTCATGAGCATATCTCTTTCCTCTCACATGAGGAATGCAATGGTCTTTGATTCCATCTAGAATCAGTCTCTTACCCTTGTTATTCTTTTTATTAAAGACTGCCAACTGAACAACATTAGTAGGCACATTAACAGGGTTCTGTGCAGTATGCACCATGATATCCCAGACTTCTGCCTCCTCAAAGATACTCTGCATTCTCTTATTCCAAACACTGTAGTTGCTATGCTCATCCAACCTATCCTCCACCCTCAAGCCCAAAGACATGCTTGCTATCCTAATAAACTAAAAATAACACTGCTGTAGTAAAGGTAATGATTTCTGTGTGAAAAATCAGCTTGCTGTAATTTCTGAGTGAAAAATCAGCTTGCTGTATTTTTTTCTTCTTGCTGTCCCAAACTGCCTTTTTCAGCAAAATACCTCTGATACGATGCAGAAATTTAAACACCCAACCTCGGTTTTGAGTTTCTCCTTATTTCTCCCATATAGTTAAATGCCCATTCCCATAGCCATACATTCAACAATCTGGAAAAATAAATATTTTCTGAAAACACTAATTCTGGAAATTTCAGAATGTTGAAATGCAGAAATAAAACTTAGAAAAATAAATCAGCCACACACAGGATTTTGACACGCTGATTTTTGGTGAACTTGACCCTGGAAAAACCCCCTACAACTCTTGGGGAAAACTATTTCAAAAGCTCTCTTTTATTTCTGATAAATATCTTTTATAGAGAAAAAGAAAACACAAAAAAATTCCAGCAACCTGTATTTTTACTTATCTCGAAAACTGTGCACAACCTTTGCCTCCATTTTCGTGCCAAACAGAAACAAAAAATTACAGTAGAAAGTACAACCTTAAATGCTATATAGACAACACCAAAAACAATGCCGGAACAATTGTATGGCCTCCTCGAAAACTGTGCCACTTGCTGCCTCAAAAATCAAGCTGTATGGACCTCGATTTGCGTGCTGAAAACTGCTGTACAGATTTCAGAAAAGTAGATCTGTTTTGCTGCTGTACAAACTTTGATTTCTGTGCCTCCTTAACCGCTGTATCGATCTCGAAATTTGTACTGAATTAAATGTTGTTTTCCCTCCTTGAAATTCATGCCACTTGCCTTGAACTTCGTGTTGCTACTTGTATGGAATTGCTGAAATCTTGCTGCCTCGGTATGTGGGCCAAGGTGCTGTTCTTCTTCCTTATTTGCTCAGAAATATCCTTTGCTCTCTACCTTTCCTTCTCTCAATCTGCTCATGAAAGAATGAATGACCTTTTCTCTCCTTTTCCTCCTTTAACCTAACCCTAAGTGACTTTTGGGGAATCGCTAAATCTAATCGCTGAGATAGCTTTAGATCTAGGGTTGAGATTAAATGCTCATTTAAATCTCACTTTCTATTTTTTAATTCACCCCACTTTAATAAAGACCAACTTAGTAATTTATTTCCAAAGTTAGTTTTCACTTTCTAAATTCACATTGACTTTATTAAAGTCACTTTAAAATTAGACTTTAGTAACTTTATCACTTAAAGTCACTTTTAAATTAGATTTGACTTGATAACTTTATAAAGTCACTTTAGGAGAAAAATTAAATTCTTTTGGACACTTTTCTCTAGGCCAAAGATCAAAAGCCTTAGGGAACCACCTGTCCTCCGGTAAACAAATTTCAACACTCCCTCTTACCGAGGAAGGTGTTCCTCACCACACCCATCTTGTCTCTGAAGTAGACATGCTTGCCCCGTGGTAAGGCTTTGGTAAGAATATTTGCAACCTGCTCATCAGTGGGAATATACTCAAGCTTCACAGCTCCCTTCTGAACATAGTCTTTGATGAAATGATATCTTATGCCGATATGTTTTGACCTCTCATGAAATACTAGATTCTCCGTGAGTTTAATGCAACTCTGATTATCACAGTATATCACTGAAGGTCTCAACGGCTGACCAAATAAGCCAAACAACATCTTGCAAAGCCATATGGCCTCACAACTAGCTAGATTGGCTGCCATGTATTCTGCTTCTGATGAACTCAATGCTACTGACTGCCGCTTTCGGCTGAACCACGACACCATTGCCGATCCCAACCCAAAGCAACACCCTAAAGTGCTCTTCCTATCAGAAGTACAACCTGCCCAATCAGAATCAGTGTAACCTGCCAATCTCACTCCATCCCCCTGCCTATAATCCAGACCATAATCCACTGTCCCGTGCAAGTACTGCAAAATGTGTTTTGCAACAACCCAGTGCACCCTCCTGGGCTCACACATGAACTAGCTCATTGTGTTGATTGCAAAACATATATCTAGTTTGGTGTTGACCAAATACATCAAGGAACCAATCAGCTGTCTATACAATGTGGGATCCACCAACTCAGAATCTGAAGCATGAAGCTTCTTCCAGTTGGTGATCGTTGGTGTCGACATGGGTCTACAATCCTCCATGTGGAATTTGCCAATGATGTCCACAATATACTTCCCCTGCCCCAGGAAGAAATGCCCCTCCTTCTGCCACACCTCCAAACCTAAAAAGTAATGCATCAAGCCAACATCCTTCATCTCAAACTCCGACGCAAGATCTCTCTTGCAGTGCTCTATGAGTCTCTTTGCAACTGTAATGACCAAGTCATCCACATACATCACCAGAATGAGAGGCTCCTCACCTATCATAATAAAGGAAAGGTTCGGATTTGCATCACTCTTTGTGAAACCCATCTCCTGCAAATATGTATCTATCCTGGAGTACCAAGCTCTGGGAGCTTGCTTCAGGCCATAAAGGGCCTTCTTTAGTCTGCACACATGGGGCTCCTTCCCATGCACCTCAAAGGCCTGTGGCTGCTCAATTTACACCTACTCCTGTATGAAGCCATTGAGAAATGCGGTCTTCACATCCATCTGGTGGATCTTCCAACCCATCTCTGCTGCTATCGATATGATGGAGCGAATCGAAGTATATCGAGCCACAAAAGCAAAGGTCTCATGATAATCAACTCCCTCTACCTGGGAGAACCCTCTAGCCACAAACCTTGCTTTGAATTTCTCAATGTTTCCATTTGTAGCATGCTTTACGTTGTAAAACCATATGGAAGTATCCACGGATTTGCCCTCAGGCCTCGGCACCACCTCCCAAACATCATTCTTCATGATAGAAGAATACTCCTCCTGCATGGCCACTCTCCAGACCTGCTGGCTAGCTACCTCCTCATAGCTAGAAGGCTCAGAGTCAATGATGTTGGCAACCATTGCCATATAGCTTCAGAACCTATCAGGTGGTTTGCTCTCTTTGACCAACCTCTTAGGCCTAACAACAGATGTGGCCTCTCGCAGGGTATCTTGAAGCCACTTGGGCTTCTTCTTCCCTGAGCACATTTCTCCCACTGGAGAATGAAACTCCTCCTCCTCATCATCAGGAGCCTGAACTCCTGGTTGTCTGTCTACTGTCCTCCTGCATGAACCTGAACCTATAGACGCTGAAGTACTGTGTGAACTGTCCATGAGTTCACTCCCTAGTGAATTGCTCTGCGGACTGCTCTGCATGCTGCCCGAAGCACCACCCCTCTGACTTTGTGAGCCACTGCTCACTGATGGACCTGACACCGTAATCGATGTACCTCTGGATCCTTCTGATCCCTGCCCAGTGGATCTCTGCGACTGACTCAGTTGCTCTTGAGGGTCTGGCTGATCCAGATACCCTAACTCCTGTGACCTCCTGAAGGTCATGTCCTCCTCGAACTTCATATCCCGCTTGACAACAACTCTCCTCTGTGCGGGAATATAAATCCGAAAGGCCTTCGAGGTCTCACTGTAGCCCACAAAGACACCGTTCTCTGCGGTGGGCTCTAGCTTGGTCCTCTTCTCCTTGGGTACGTAGGAGTATGCGATACACTCAAAGATACGAAGATGACCAACATCAGGCTTGATGATCTAATTTTGACTGGTGATGAGCAACTTATACACTCATGCAAGGAGGATCTTGCAAGGGAGTTCGAAATGAAGGACATGGGACTCCTTCATTATTTCCTTGGATTGGAAATATGGCAGCGGGATGGTGAAATTTTTGTGTCTCAAGGCAAGTATGCAAAGGAGATACTGGGTAAGTTTAACATGGAGAGCTGCAATCCCATGGATACTCCTCTTCCAGGAAATTGGAAGAAAGAGGATGCTACTTCTGGAGGGGTAGTGGATGCTACTGTCTACAGGCAGTTAGTGGGTTCGCTAATGTATTTGGTGAACACGAGACCAGACATTTGCTACTTAGTTAACCAACCGAGTCAAGCTATGGTTAAGCCTACCAAGCTCTTTTGGAAGGCAGGGAAGCATGTCCTGAGATACCTGAGGGGCACATCAAAGTATGGTCTATGGTACAGACGGACAGAGGGAGTGAAGGATGCAGATTGTGCTGGCAGTCCATCGGATAGAAAAAGCACATCAGGAGGGATCTTTAGTATTGGATCGACAATAGTTTCCTGGTACAACAGGAAGCAACGATCCGTGGAACTCAGTTCAGCAGAAGCAGAATACGTTGTAGCAAGTTACGCTGCATGTGAGGCTATCTGGATGAGAAACATATTGGTTGGTTTGTTTGGTTCTCAGATGGATCCGACAGTTATTCATTGTGATAATTAGAGTTGTATTAAACTCTCGATTAACCCTGTGTTTCATGATAGGTCCAAGCATATAGATATCCGCTACCATCATCTCAAAGATTGTGTGCAAAGGAGGATAATGTTGCTTCAGTACATTCCCACGGAAGATCAGGATGCAGATATTCTGATGAAGGCGCTCACCAGGAGATAGGGTCTATGGTACAGACGGATAGAGGGAGTTAAGCTACATGGCTTCACGGATGCAGATTGTGCTGGCAGTCCATCGGACAGAAAGAGCACATTAGGAGGGATCTTTAGTATTGGATTGACAATAGTTTCCTGGTACAGCAGGAAGCAATGATCCATGGAACTCAGTTCAGCGGAAGCAGAATACATTGTAGCAAGTCAAGTTGCATGTGAGGCTATCTGGATGAGAAAGATCTTGGTTGGTTTGTTTGGTTCTCAGATGGATTCGATAGTTATTCATTGTGATAATCAGAGTTGTATTAAACTCTCTATTAATCCTGTGTTTCATGATAGGTCCAAGCATATAGATATCCAGTACCATCATCTCAGAGATTGTGTGCAAAGAAGGATAATGTTGCTTCAGTACATTCCCACGGAAGATCAGGATGTAGATATTCTGACGAAGGCGCTCACCAGGAGCAAATTCGAATACCATAGGGACAGGATTGGGGTGAAGGATAATCCCTTTCTTGTTGAGAGGGAGTGTTGAGATTCAACAAGAAAATTCAATACCCACGCCTAGTGCATTAAGCACCTAGACTAGGGTGGGGCCCACAGTGCTATTTTTGGGTGCATGTCTATTTTGGTTATCCCTTAATTAAGATGGACATTAAACTGTAATCTATTCTCAATGTTGACTTAGATCAGTTAATTGAAAGAGATAAATTCAGTTAACTTGTGGATTTCGAGTTAGAGGTTGTTGGTAAGGCATGCAGAGTAATTCTAGTTGTAACAGAGTTCGAAGTGCAGTGGTGCATGAGTTAGTGCAAGTTGTAATCAGTTTAACTCAGTTAAGTGAGTTAGAATCAATTGTGCTAGTTGTAATTGAAGATACATTAGTGAGAGATCAAGTGAATTAAATATTAATTAATTCACAATCAATGATCTCACATGCAACTGAGGATTTACTATTATTAGCTGCATGCATGTCAGATCTAGTGGAGACCCAGTTGAGTTCTAGGTGAAAGGGAAGTTGACTATCAGTTGTAGGATTATTGGGTTGCACACATGCAACCAAACAACCATTGGAGTGCCCATGATACTTGCGCAGTCAAGGCAGGCAAGAATTCCTATCTTTTAGGGATATTTACATCAGGGATTGCACAAGCAAGGCAGGCTATTTGGATGCTGAGAATTGGCTATGTGTTGGTCAGTTTTGCGTATGAAAGCGTGAGACAATTAGCTGAGTACTAGAGGGCTCTTGTGAGAAGAGTTTTGTATGTAATTGTTTCATGATCGGATTGCACAAGCAAGGCAGGCTATCTGGAGGCTGAGAATTGGCTATGTGTTGGTCAGTTTTGCATATGAAAGCGTGAGACAATTAGCTGAGTACTGGAGGGCTCTTGTGAGAAGAGTTTTGTATGTAATTGTTTCATGATCGATGCTTAATATACAATAGAATATAGTGGGGTTTTTAGCTATAAGCTTTCCTTGGGAAATTATCTGTGTTGTGTGTGATTGATCTTTCTTCATGTTCATGTGATTAGCGATTGCGTTTTTAATTCCGCAAAAGATTTGTAGAAGCGATTCAGTATTTAACTTTAGTACATTGTTAGATTAGGTGAATCCAAGATATACATGCATGTTGTATAATTTCTACAGAAGTCAGTGAAGTTTGACTCGGCTAAGACTTGCGAGTCTTGCTAGTTTTGGAGTGCTGCTGAGTTTTGGATTGTGTAAGCACTCACCTAAAACTCCTTTCCCTTGAAACTTGCCATTCACTGAACTTGTGGGAAACTTGCCATACTCATCGAGTCCTAGGTCATAGTCATGAGTCTGAATTGGAGAGCTCTGTACCATTCCACGGGTGTTTTTGAGTTTTGATAGTCGAGCACTAATGGAGGAAAAAAGATACGTGTGAGATGGAGTGGTTGGGAGGGAAGTAGGAATGTTAAACCCTAAAAAGCAAGCATAAATACATAAACGCTCAGCCTTCAGGTAAGTCATTAATCGTGCTTCAATTTTAACAAATTGCAAAGTTTGTTAGTGTAATACTTGTGTTAGCCCACTTACCCCTCAATTCTGTTTACAATTTTAGAGCTTTATAAAAGAAGGGTTTCATCTTAATCAGAGATCAACATCCTTTTTGGTCTATAAAAGTTGTAAATAGATTAATTTATGTCATCCAAAACATTTTAAATAACTCTAGCAATAGCTTCACACTTGAACAATTGTCCTGTTACCCTTTCCTTTTAGCAGGATTTAAAAGAAAGCATAAACAAAATAAAATACAACAAATATAGCTCGAGCCAAAAGGCGAGCCCTCCAAAAATTCTCAAGGACCAAGGCATAGCCGAGGCCAATGAGGGTGTTTGCAAATAGTTTTAGCAGGATTAATCATAGTAAAATTTTTTCATTATCACTCATTTTGATGAGCAGGGCTGATTGGTGACATAGAGTAGCCCTCTTTGATGATCTGGTTGCATTCTGATTTTTGGGGCCTTCAACATTTCCCAGGGCAGTTCACATTGTTTAAGGTACTTCATGTATCTCAAGGCAATGATCACCGCTCTTGAGGCAATTTGGTGCTATTCATGGACACTTGGACCTCTCCTACACATGCCACGTTTAAGATTCTTGAATGCTATCCTATTTCTCACGTCATGAGCTAATTTGTACTTATTTTGAGGGCCAATTTGTACACATGGTAGATGTGGGGTTTTTATTGCAGCTTTTGGTGATTTGGAAGGGTGATATGGATGATGTACCACACTCTTGAGACCCTAGAAATTATGTGGGTATGGCTTGGAAAAAGCAACTTGGAAAATAGTGAGATGTGGAATGAGGATTAATCACTTCATAATTTATTTTCATTTATTTATTTTGGGTTTTATGGCCCAAAGTTTGACTTAAAAGGTTACTTTCACCTTGGGCCCTCATTTAGGACATATGATTTGGAGGGTTTTTGTCATTATTTGACATGATTTTTGGAGCTGTTAAAATGATGCTGCTCCTTTGATGGAATTTTAATGAGGTCCTTTTCAATAGAACAGAAGGAATGTTGGAGCCCTTTTACTTGTGAAGTCACTCTACCACACTTTGAGGATTGACTGTCGACCATCTACCTTAAGTTTGGACCATTTTGGAAGTTGGGCATTGGAATCTTGGACCATATGTCTCTTTTTGAGTTGATCGATCCCTCTTTCAGAGGCATTTACTCATCAAATCATTGTACATGTGGCTTGAACACTTTATTTTTATGTTGTGATAGTTTACTTGATTTTAGGAGTTAGTTAAATTTAGTTTTTCATAGGAATTAGATCTCACTCCATAAATAGAGGAGGTTTTCCTCATTTGTACTCATGGTTGTATTGTGAGAGCACTTCTCTCCTTGGAGCTTAATGGAAATGTCTTTGCTGGAGTAATTCTAGTGTTGAGGGCTTATTTATGTGGTGAAAGTTTTTGACTTAGAAGTTGTTCTTTCTTGGTTATTTCTTCTACATCATTAAAGGCATTATATTGATCGTTCAAGAGTAACATCAGCTACAAATATTGATCCATTTGAAGGGAAACTTTATCACTTAAAGGGAGTCCGTTTAAAGGCTCTTCTCACATTCTCTCCTTTGATGGTTTGGGGTGATATTAATCCTCCTTGATAGGCCACACTTCTAAGTTCCTTGGTCAGTGTTTTTCGTTGTATTTCACACTATAAACGATTTTGTGGTTGGAGGATTTCCCCTTGGTGGGGCCATGAATTTATGATTTTCCTTGATTAGCTAAGGGGTTAATTTAACTATTAGCTTCTAACCTCTTCACCTAATCCACAAACACTAGATAACTGAATTAAGATGGTTTTATTTTTAATCTCATGTTGCCATTTGATTCTTCTTGACTCTATAACCCTAATAGGATATTGATATTGATCTTTCATTGAGGCTACCATTGACATCACCTTGTGCCTAATTTAAAATTCCTTGGTGATCTTAGTAGGGAAACCCCCTTTAGTTGAAGGAGATCCCATGTAAAGCGATGTAAATTTATGTAGATGTTCTATGCTTGATGCAACTTTACTTTTTCTCCAATATTAGACAGCAATCACATAAACAATAAAGTAAAATGCTGATAGAAGATACCAGTAGATCGACAGAAGACAAGCTAGAAATATATAAGTGTGTTGGTGCATTACGAAGGTCAACAGGATGCTTCAACCAACAAAGTCTCAATTCGGTTAGCCAACCAACAATGTCACAACCCTTTGGGACAACCAAATGGTCAACCCAAAAGTCATCACTATCAGTCAACGGTCAACATAAACAGCAGCAACAACTAGGTCAACGCAGAAAAGCCAAAGTCAACGTCTAGCCTCGAGAATAGTGCCAAAAATGCAGATTTGGAAAATCAAACTTTTGGGAGAGTTTCAGGTCTTTTTGACCTTGCGTTGACCAAAGTCAACGCTAGTCAAAGTTTGCTGCATAAACCCTAGACCGAAATCATAATTGTGTTGTTGCTGGAATTTTCCCACATTTGGAGAGAAGAGCCTCCAAGGTCATCGAACCAATCAGATGAGGAGAGAGAAATGTGTGAGGATGAGATGAGTGAAAATGTCCTCCAACGTTGACCAATATATATCCATCAGTGAGGGTGTGTGACACAACTGCTGGGGCACAAAACCTTAAGGCCGACCTACACATATCTTGAATAAATTCAAAATAAATGTTCTTCTCATCCAATAAAGATGATCTTTATATCGATCTTGCACCTCTCCGAAAGAGTAATCCAATAAAAATATTGGTATCTTCATCTGAGCATCACAATATGGAGTTTGAACCTAGTTGTCCAAAATTAACACTCCCTCTCAACTAGGGAGAACTCCATCCACCTGTGCAATCCAAACATTGTGCGTCATCCCGCCGTAACTTGCTTTGCTGGCTTCTTTATTTTAGAATAGAAGTGGGTCAGTCACAAAGACATCATTCCCGACTGACAGATTCAGCCCAGAGGTCTGAAACCTCTAAGGAGTCAGAGTCTCATGCCAACCCGAAGTTGGTTTACCTGACCCGAAGTCAGTTGGAGGTCCGAAACCTCACTATACTTGATCCCAGATCAAGTGGTTGGATCATGCCATCCTAGATAGAGAGTACAACAATCTCTAATGCGTCCATCAGTCTTTGCTACTAGTCTCTAGCTTTTCCCACTTCACTGGCCAAATGAGAGGTACTTCCCATGAGCCCTGAAGTCAATGGGTAGGATGCATACAGGGCACAAATAATTAGAGGTGAACCTACTCAATCATCACAACGGTGGGGTAGAAGCACCACAACAAGGTTCGTCAAGCCTAGCCCTGTGGTTGCTTATAGCTCCGAGAAGCTATCCTCAAAGCCCCCTAGAGCTCCCAGAGCTCATCGTCCAACAGGACCCTCAGCATAGGGTCGTTTCGCGATACCAAGACTCTCACGGAATGTAATATTCCCTTTTTTCGTGTCACCTACGATAGGGTTAGGTTGGACTTCCAGAATTAGGAGCAGACAGGTCACAGGTACAAATTGGTGCTATCAGCGGGCTTAGGGGATTTTTGGAGGAGTTTTGAGGAGTTTCCATGGTGTCCAGTGGCATTCGCTTGATATATTCCATCATCCGAGCAGTTTGGCTTTCGTTCCGATGCATTCCAACAACTTTCAGAAATTTGAGTTATTTGTGGGCTTAACTCAGCTAATTACGCTCAAGGTGGAATTCCAGGAGGAATACATGATGGAACGCCTTAGTGCAATAGCTCACTGGAACCGGGACGAGGATACCTACATGATGGGACGGTTGGGCATGAGTTTCAGTGACCAACGGAGACATGGTAGCCGATTTACTCTTTTTTGCACTAAAAAGGAATATTTTAATAAGAGGGAAAAGTGCACCATGAATAAAATAATATTAAAATAATGCTCTAGAAGGCTCCAAGAGATCTATAAAAGAAAGTGAGGAGGCCATTGAGGGATATCTTTGGATCATATCATTTTCTTGTGTGAAAGGTTTGAGACATTGTTCTCTACTTCAGCTGTAGCCCCAGGACAGAAACCCTCGGGTGATTTGTGAGTGTTGGATGGAAACCCAACTCTCTTTAAGGAGACTTCATTCAAAAGTTTCGTAGAGCTTAAGGGATATTGGAGTGAGGATCATTCAGATCTTCAATAGGTGCTTTAGTGGATTCAGTGGTAGCTGTTGCCGAAGGGAGAGTGCAGCTGTCAATTTTGGAGGCCAACACAGTGCACAGTTCATCTTGGTGGCTAGTTTTCCATCTCAACTATTTTGGGTCAGATTTATATGTAACCCCAGTTATTACTTATAATAAAATACTGAGATTTTTCCTGTTCTATGTGTTAATGGATTGCAGTGTTTTATGCATCTTTATTTTACATGGCAATCTTTTGTTGAGTAAATAGTGATTTTTCGGCATATTGTGGAGTTAAGTTATTTTTCTGCATTTTTAGTTAAAATATTCCTTTCGGGATATTACAGTGGTATCAGAACATCGAACTTGGCTCAGCCTGCGGATTTTCAATTTTGATTGGAGTTATTCGAAGGTTTATTTTGGAATGTGCCTACTTCTATTGCCGAAGCCAATTTTGTTCGAGGGGAGAAATTTTATTAAGATGGGGCCACATCTTAAATCAAAATCATTCCAAGGCCGCAACATAAAATTAAATTTTATGAAGAGTAGCTGACTCATATTTTATGAAGACCATGAGCATTCAAATCCCACTGGCCAGATTATTTTTTTCGGGGAAGGTCAAGAAAATATTCACCGAACTTTTAGAAGGGCCACCGTGACTCTTTCTTTTGTTGAAGGGTCACGAGCAAAATTTTATTGGTGGGGCTGCAACGTATTTCAGAAAATATTTTATGAGTAGTCGCACATGATTTCAAAGAGGAGCCAAATGTCAGCAACGTTATTTTGACTAAAGCCAAACTTGGAAGTTGTAAGCACATTTCTTGAGCGTGGGCAGATTCAGCATCATTTGACAAGATGGGATTTTAATATCCTTGGGCGTGAATTCTTACAATAGTGGTCGAATTCTCTCAAGAAGACTAGGCCAAAGGGATCCAACACATATTTTGGCAAATTTATTAACTTCGGAGGCTGCTAGCAAATTAATTTTGGAAGATAATAGCATATCATCAGCCGCCCCTTGCTATTTTCTTGCGTGGAACCATTTCTATGCAAAGATTGTCATTTGGAGAAGAAAACAAATTGAATACGTTTATCTGGATGTTCCTCTAGCTGAGTTTTACGCTAAACATAGACCAGTTGAAGACTAGTTTGGATAGGTCGATTTTCTTTTTTCGCATCAGTTGTTTAGACGTGTGGCCGTGTTCCATCATTGAGCAACATGTGAATGACGGTTGAATATTCTTATAGAACTGAAATTAAATTTCCCTGTTTTGTTCGGCGCAGTCCAATTTCTTGGAAAAAAGTTGAAGCCATATTGTCTGGAAGAAGGGTCGAATTTTTTTTGTTTTTTTTTCCAGCACCAAACCAAAGAGACAATCTGACTTTCCTGAGGACAATGTTAGCCGCAACAATTTGGACTTGTTGAGCTGCCTCTGTTAAATTCTGGAAGCATAGATTGTTTGTAGGGTCAAAGTTGCCATTGACTTTCAGAAGACCAAATCGTTCAGTTGGAGTGGCAAATCCCATACTGTTGAGAAGAACGAGTTCTGGAAGAGAAATTAGAGGTCGAGTTTCATATTTAAAGAATCTACATTCTTTTTCTGTGGAAATAGAAGCGTATACATTTGCTGGAGAAAAATAATGGAGTTGTTGGGAGGGGACTCTCAGTCTCTGTGTGCTTGCTGGAGGTGGAGATAGGACTGTAGTGTCCATTTTCTCTTGTTGATTGACGCTGAGCGCCTTACTGTACTTGTTGGGCATATTGTTGGTTGAGTGTGCACTGTGGAGTATATGTGGCTATAACAGTATTAGAGGACAGAGAGATAAGTTACGCTGAGGTACTAATGCTGAAGATTGCATGAGGGCTGAATATCATATTGAAGACTCAACACTGTGGACTAAGCTAGGTTTCACCACCTTATTTGCTCACTGTTTATTCATTTTTTGAATGTAGAGAAGGATAGTCTATGTTGTCTCAATATTATCAGCTGAATGTTTTTTCTGAATAGTATGAAATTATTTTGAACTCTGATGGGTATGTGTGGAATGTTGTAAATGATTTTGGGAGTAAAAACGATGTTAGTCACCTACAACAAGTTTGCTACCTAACAGTTTGACAATACTTCTTAAAGAAATTACACCAAATACACTTAGGAAAACACTGACCACATCATTGGTTGAACCATGGAGGGATTCCTAAATAGCTTGAGAAGAATAAAAGTTGGTTCCTTCAACCACCATGCATCAAAAGACCGGAAAACAAAATAGAACAACAGACCCTTCTCCAAGAAGGTACATAATTTTCTCCAACAAAGGCATCCGAGGAATTTACAAAAGAAGGAAGAAGTGAGAAATTGGATTTTTGCACTTGGGATGGACTTAAAGAGTGGAAGATCAGAAAATGACTTTCCCATGTTAGAGAAACTGGAATCCTGCCTTTCAAAGGTAGAGCAATCTGATTGGAGTTTAAATTG
The DNA here is from genome assembly GCA_034641835.2 of Pinus albicaulis. NCBI lineage: Eukaryota > Viridiplantae > Streptophyta > Pinopsida > Pinales > Pinaceae > Pinus > Pinus albicaulis. Next base: position 1,059,876,840 of record CM076578.1, read on the forward strand.
GGCTTTGGAGCCATCTATGCTTGCATTGGTACAAGCTAGATTCTTGGAACATCCAAGTGAGAGAGTCAAGCTTATAGTTGCATCTTGTTTCAATGATATTTTGTGGATAACAACACCTTTCCCTCCCTACAATGATGATATTATGAAAAGAATTTTTAGACTAATAGTAGGAACCTTTCGGGATTTATACAACTGTGTAGGCTCTACATTTGGGAGAAAGCTTAAGGTATTAGAAGCCATGGCCATGACTCGGACTTATGAGGTCATGACCGATCTTGAGTGTGATGGCTTGATTCTGCAGATGTTCCAATGCTTCTTCAGCATTAGGAGACATCATTCTGATATAGCCATAGCTAACATGCAGTCCATCCTGTTGTCATGCATGGGAGACCGTGATGCCATTTGTCGGGAGTTGCAGACTAGGTTGTTGAGCATTTGGAGGAGAGAGTAGTTGGTCTCACCCGCTGCTTATGAGCTAGCCGATGGGCTAATTGAGAAAAATATCGGGCTATTCAGGGGACAGTTGACCAGGGAGGAGTTGCTCTAGTTTGGTGGATCTGGGAGCATAAATGAGCTGAGGAGGAAGGGACTTTGCTTCATCTGCAAAGAACCTTGGGGGCCTGATCACTCATGCTTGAGTGATGTAGATGATGCGGTGAAGGCAGAACAGAAGAGCATTCCTTCTCTATGCCAGGATGAGGACTCTTCTTCAGATGAGTCCATGGGATCAGCTGAGGATGTTTCTAGGGAGCGAGAGCAGTCATGCAGAGATGATGACAGTAGGCCGAAGCTGTATTCAGTGTGCAGGGTGAGCTATCAGGAGACTCTACGGGAGATACTCTGGGTGATGAGTCACTTGTGACGATTCAGCCAGAGTAGCATATGATTGAGCCTGCGTCAACAGAGGAGGATACTATGCATATCATGCATGATAGTCCCTTGGGGGAGAGCCAGATGGAGGCTCACACTGAGTCTATGATGCGTATGTAGCTAACCTTAGGGTCAGCCATTGAGGTGGAGCAGTCAGATGCACAGACATCGAGTACGGTGACAACAGTTGCAAATGCATATCCTCTGGAGGTGTGGGATGTTGATGGGATGGTTCTGCAGGGGGCTAGTAGACAGCAGGAGCATGACATTCCTGATCAGGAGTAGGAGGAGCAGTTGGAGATGGTGGAGCATCCATCTGTGGGCCGACACATTGATGAGGTGCAGATAGGTGCACATGCAGTTAACAGAGCTGCGGTACCCTTAGGGAGTAGCACTCTCCAGGAGTACACAGATGGGGCTTGTAGCATATCTTGCCCACTTTGGCCCATTATAGAGAGAGGGGCTTTCTTCTACAGGCAATTTTCGTTGGCAGACGAGACAGAGCAGTGTGAGTTGATTATGAGTTGGCGTCAGTTCTCTGGGCATATTTTGTATGTAGTTGACACTACATTGGATTCTTCTTCCATGATGGATTGGCGGGAGATCATGAGCTGGTACCCTCTTGATGGTACAATTTTCTTTGTAGGGAGCACAGTAGAGCAGGGGCCCTTAGACATAGCATATGTTACAGTTCCAGCTGGCAGTGGGGCACAGGTCATCGTTTCTTCAACACTCCATCCCTATTTCAGGAGAGCAGGATCAGAGTGGGATTGAGTCAGGACTTGGATTGGAGAGAGGTGATGAGTTGGTACGGAGTTGGTGGGGCAACTTATACAGTTAGAGGTACATCACAATAGGAGCCAGGGAGAGTTGATGCTTGTTGGTAGACTTCACTTCATGGGGCATCATCTATAGCCAGAGGCAGTGTGCAGTCCGATCTGTGGGACTTGGGCGATGATTGGCTATGGTGGCGTTGGGGTCTGGGAGAATTGTTTGTTGAAAGATACATGGAGAGATCAGTTTGGGATCTCGACATTGAGGAGTCTATTCCGAGTGGCTTGACACAGGTGCATAGCTGCACCCAGGGGTTTGTCTGGGATCCAGGCATTGGGCCTCAGTTACATCGGGCCAACAGGGTCCCCCACATATTTGGATTGTTTGAGGGCAAGCAATCTTGGGGCAAAAGGTATGTAATATTCCCTTTTTGGTGTCACCTACGATAGGGTTAGGTTGGACTTCCAGAGTTAGGAGCAGACAAGTCACAAGTATAGATTGGTGCTATCAGTAGGCTCAGGGGATTTTTGGAGGAGTTTTGAGGAGGTTCCATGGTGTTTGGTGGCATTCGCTTGATATATTCCATCATCCAAGCATTTTGGCTTTTGTTCCGGTGCATTTCGACAACTTTCGGAAATTTGAGTTATTTGTGGGCTTAACTCAGCTAATTACACTCAAGGTGGCATTCCAGGAGGAATACATGATGGAATGCCTTAGTGTAATATCTCATTGGAACCGGGACGAGGATACCTACATGATGGGACGGTTGGGCACGAGTTTCAGTGACCAGAGGAGACATGGTAGGCGATTTACTCTTTTTTGCATTAAAAATGAATATTTTAATAAGAGGGAAAAGTGCACCATGAATAAAATAATATTAAAATAATGCTCTAGAAGGCTCCAAGAGATCTATAAAAGAAAGGGAGGAGGCCATTGAGGGATATCTTTGGATCATATCATTTTCTCGTGTGAGAGGTTTGAGACATGGTTCTCAACTTCAGTCGTAGCCCCAAGACGGAAACCCTCGGGTGATTTGTGAGTGTTGGATGGAAACCCAACTCTCTTTGAGGAGACTTCATTTAGAAGTTTCGCAGAGCTTCAGGGATACTGGAGTGAGGATCGTTCAGATCTTCAAAAGGTGCTTTAGTGGATTTAGTGGTAGCTGTTGCCGGAGGGAGAGTGCAACAGTCAGTTTTGGAAGCCAGTGCAATGCAGCAGTTCATCTTGGTGGCCAGTTTTCCATCTCAGCTATTTTGGGTTAGATTTATATGTAACCCCAGTTATTACTTATAATAAAATGCTGAGATTCTTCCTGTTCTATGTGTTAATGGATTGCAGTGTTTTATGCCACTTTATTTTACATGGCAATCTTCTGTTGAGTAAATAGTGATTTTTCGGCATATTGTGGAGTTCAGTTATTTTTCTGCTTTTTTAGTTAAAATATCCATTTCGGAATATTACACGGAAGTTTAGGAACTTGACCTTCCCCATGGGCTTTGTGAGAATATCTGCGACCTGCTCATCAGTTCCTATATGATCGAGCCTTACAGCGCGTTGCTGTACCATATCTCAGATAAAGTGGTACCTGATATCAATATACTTGGATCGATCGTGGAACACGGGATTCTCGAACAACCGAATCCCACTCTGGTTATCACAGAGTATCACGGTGGCATCTAGCACATGCCCGAACAACTCACTGAAGAGCTTTCGCAACCAAACTGCTTCACAACAGGCCATACTCATTGCAATGTATTCGGCCTCCGCGGTGCGCAAAGCCACAGACTTCTGCTTCCTGCTCATCCATGATATCGAACAGAACCAAGTGTGAAGCAGCATCCCAATGTGCTCTTACGATCCACCACACTACCAGCCCAATCGACATCAATATATCCAAGGAGTGTCATGCTCTCGGTAGTGTATCTCAGCCCATTGTTTATCGTGCCCCGAAGATATCTCAACAAATTCTTGGCACCAACCCAGTGAGTGTGATGAGGCTCAACCATATGTTGACTCAAAGTGTTCACTGCAAAACATACGTCCGGACGGGTGTTCACTAAGAACATCAGGGCCCCTACGAGTTGATGATACTTAATAGAATTTGGTAAAACGGGCCCAGCAACGCTGCCACTCAACTTCTTGAGGTTGAGCTCCATTGGTGTCGACAGAGACTTACAGTCCACCATACCAAATCTTTCCAGAAGCTTCACAATGTATTTTCCTTTAGAAAGGAAAATCTCGCCAGGTCTCTGCCAGACCTCCAGGCCTAGGAGGTAATGCATCAGTCCTAGGTCCTTCATCTCAAACTCAGCAGCGAGGTCCCTCTTGCACTGATGAATGAGAGGGTCAGCACCTGTTAGGAAGAGGTCATCCACATACAACACTAGAATGAGAGGCTTCTCTCTATTAACCTTGAAGTAAAGGTTCGGATTAGCATTACTATGAGTGAAGCCTAGCTTCATCAGGTAGCTATCTATGCTCTCGTACCAAGCTCTAGGTGCTTGCTTCAAGCCATAAAGGGCTTTCTTCAACTTGCAGACATGGGTGTCCCGATCCTGGACTTCAAACCCCAGAGGTTGCTCCACATACACCTCTTCCTTTATCACACCATGCAAAAATGCGGTCTTCACATCCATCTGATGAAGACTCCATCCTTGCGTAGCAACAAGGGCTATGATAGATTAGATGGTGGTGTATCGGGCCACAGGTGCTGATATATCATGATAGTCTACGCCTTCCTTTTGAGAGAAGCCACGAGCAATGAATCTTGCCTTGAATTTTTCAGCACTTCCATCAGATCCATGCCTGATCTTGTAGAGCCATTTTGAGGTGACAACTGCTTTCTCCTCCGGTCTTGGAACCACATCCCAGACATCATTCTTCATTATGGACTCATACTCTTCGTGCATAGCATCCTTCCAGACTTGATGCTTTATGGCTTCCTCAAAAGATACAGGCTCAGATTGTACAATAATACTCATGGCTGCTAGATACCCTTGCTATCTTTTCGGCTTCTTGCTTTCACAGAATGCCCCCCTTGGGGCCATATGCCCCTCGGCATCCTCAAGAGTGTCCCTGAGCCATGATGGTCTCTTCCCCATTGAAGGAAGTGGAACAATCGGGTCCATTGGTCCTTTAGCATTGAGCATCGTCTCATCCTTCGGTTCTTCTTGATTTCCAGGCCTTGCTTCATGATCTTCCTCAGTTGTTGGAAGATTGACTACTTTACTCAGGGAAGCATCTTCGTCAAAGGTAACATCGTGGCATATCTCCACTTCTCTTTGACGAGGCACATAGACTCTATAGGCCTTCGAAGTTTCGCTGTAGCTCACAAACATTCTCTTTTTCTTAGAAGCATCCAACTTGCTCCTCTTCTCCTTCGACACATGAAAATAAGCAGGACATCCAAAAAATCTAAAATGTGAGACGTCAGGTTTCTTACCAGTGAAAACCTCTTCGGGAGTTTTGGAATCCAGAGCGGAATGCTAGCATCGGTTTTGTATGTACACAACAGTGTTCACAACTTCTCCCCACAGAAACTTCGTTAGACCATGGTCACATAGCATGGCATGGGCAGCTTCCACAGTGATCCCGTTCTTTCGTTCAACAATGCCATTCTGTTCAGGAGTATAGACAGTTGTGGTCTCCCTCTTGATGCCAACTTCTCTGCAAAAGTTCTTGAACTCGTTCGTCTCATATTCAGTACCATTATCGGTCCTCAATATCTTGATCTTCTTCCCTGTCAGATTTTCCACCAAGGCTTTGAAGGTATGAAACCACATGAAAGCCTCATCCTTATTTTTCAAGAAGTATATCTAGGTTTTGCGAGAGAAGTCATCTATGAATGTCATATAATAAGAACATCCTCCCAAGGATGTCACGGGAAGCATCCCAGACAGATCAAAATGTATCGATTGCAAGACATTAGATGTCTTTGTGACACTTGAGGGGAAAGGTCCCGTTGTATGCTTTCCTTCGGCACAACCTTGACATACACCTTCTATGCATCCCCGTCACCACCTTCCTTGCTTCGGGAAGGGCCTTGTAGTGAAGGTGTCCAAACCTTTGGTGCCATAGTTTAGTCTGTCGGATAGTATCACACGTCATCGCTCCTAGTGGATTTCCTCCAACCTGGGAGAGTGTATCAACTCTAAACCCAATCGTGATAGCTTCCTTGAAGCTCTTCTTCCAGATGCGCACATTCCCATCACCTTTGTCTTCCATGGCCGATATAGACACAAGTTTCTTCTTCAAATTAGATACATAGAGTACATCCTGCAAGCGGAAGACTTGACCTTGAGACAAGTGGGGGGTCACAGTCCCTGTCCCTTTCACGGGATATGTGGCATTATCTCCAAGGATAATTTCTAGATTATTATCCTTCTCAACCATATCAGAAAGTGCTTCCTTGAACCCAGTGATGTGTCTTGAGGCACCACTATCTATCAACCAAACATCCATAGTGTCAGGTGGAGATGCAACAGAGAGGGCAGATACAAGAATGAATTCATTTCTTTTATCAACAACATTTGATTCCTCATAACTGGAATTTCTCGACCTTTTGAAAGGTTGACCATTTCCGCTGGAGGGAGCCTTCCTCTTTCCCTTGAACCTGTTGTTCCTTTGATTGCCATTCCTTCGGTTGTTGTTGTTGTCATCATCATCGGGAGAATCCTTCTTGAAAGGGCATTCTCTAGCATAGTGACCTGGCTTATGACAAGTGTAACACTTGCCCTTCTTTCCTTGGGCCCCTGCTCTTCCTTTGTTCCTTGGACCACCAAAGTTTTTCTTTCTAGAATGAGCAGCATATGCAACATTTCCTTCATTTTCATACTCCTTCATCCTTGTCTCTTCTTGTACGCATCTTGATCGTCCTTCGTCAAAGTCAGGTATCACATCTTTATTGAGAATGGTAGTGTTGAACACATGCCATTCAGATGAGAGCCCTCCAAGTGCGGTGAGTATCATCTCTCGAACAGGTATTGTCTCCCGAATAGCCAGCAGATTGTTCCTGATCTCAGTCAGCTTTAGAAAATATGATTGAACAGACTCATCTGTGCCTTTCTTCAGATTCTTTAATTGATTCTTGAAGAAGAGGACTTGATTCACATTTTTTGCCTTGAACATGTGGACCAACTTGTCATACATCTCCTTGGATGTGCCTAACTCAGAGATGTAGGCAACCAGAATCTTATAAATTGAGTCCCTGATCATCAACTTTGCTTTGATCTCCCCCTTCTTATACTTTGTTTTGGCCGCAACAGTTGTAGTGGATGAAGGCTCTTGGATTTTACCCTGCACATAGTCCATGACATCTTGGTCTTCCAAGTTAAGATCCAATGTCATCTTCCAAGCATGGACGTCATCCTTCCCAATCAATTTGTCATCAGCCTTAAAGCCATTGTAATTTGAGGAACCCATCCTCTTCTTTGGTGATTGCTACAAACTAGGGCTTTGTCTTCACCTCAGCTCTGATTCCATGTAAATTTATGTAGATGTTCTATGCTTGATGCAACTTTACTTTCTCTCCAATATCAGACAACAATCACATAAACAATAAAGTAAAATGCTGATAGAAGATATCAGTAGATCGACAAAAGACAAGCTAGAAATATATAAGTGTGTTGGCGTGTTATGACGGTCAACAAGATGCTTCAACCAACAAAGTCTCAATTTGGTCAGCCAACCAACAATGTCACAACCCTCTAGGACAGCCAAACAGTCAACCCAAGAGTCAACGCTGTCAGTCAACGGTCAACGTAAACAGTGGCAACAACTAGGTCAACACAAAAAATTCAAAGTCAACTTCTAGCCTTGGGAATAGTGCCAAAAAATGCAGATTTGGAAAATCGAACTTTTGGGAGAGTTTCAGGTCTTTTTGACCTTGTGTTGACCAAAGTCAACATTGGTCAAAGTTTGCTGCAGAAACGCTAGATCGAAATCATAAATGTGCTGCTGCTGGAATTTTCCCACGTGTGGAGAGAAGAGCCTCCAAGGTCATCGAACCAATTAGATGAGGAGAGAGAAATGTGTGAGGATGAGATGAGTGAAAATGTCCTCCAACGTTGACCAATATATATCCATTAGTGAGGGTGTGTGACACAACTGCTGGGGCACAAAACCTTAAGGCCGACTTGCACATATCTAGAATAAATTCAAAATAAATGTTATGCTCATTGGATCAAGATGATCTTTAGATCGATCTTGCACCTCTCCGAAAGAGGAATCCAATAAAAATATTGGTATCTTCATCTGAGCATCATAACATGGAGTTTGGACCTAATTGTCCAAAATTAACAAGCGAGAAAGGATAGGCTGCTAAAGTGACAGTGGGTAGCCTTCCTAAAGGTTCATGTTAGACTGTTCATTTTGGATTGGAGATTTTTTCATGCATTTAAAAGTTGGGCAGTAATATGTCCCATTTCCCATGAGACTATATTTGTAGAAACTTCGATTATTATGTCATAGCTTCTAATGAAGAGTTATTGAAGAAGAGTATTAGAAAATTTGCAAGAGAAAGGAAATTGTAGATGAAGAAAAAAATGACGGATCAACCAAGGATTTGCTTTGTTTTCCTTCTTGTGAACTAAAGTGGCCGTTCTCACCACATCAGAAGCACTTGATCTTCGCAATATCATTATTTCCCCTGCACTGCTCCTGTTGCCCCTTTGATGCGAGGGTTGCATTCTCCTCTTCCTTCCCAATCTTCACCGCACTGTTGCTGCTGACACTTATGGTACTCTTCACCGAATCTCGCCTTATCTCCTCTTATTGTATATCAACCCAAACTCTCTCCTAATTAGGCAACCTTTCTCTTCCCTGGATACTCTGGAAAAAGACTTGCCACTCCTTGGAAACACTGTTAAAGGCCAATCGTACAAACTCATTTCCCTGAGGCTTTGCTCCACAGCAGCCAACTAATCTCGGGTCTCCTGAATTCTCTGCAGGAAGGGGTCTATGCGCTCCCCTTTCTGCATCCTAGTGCATCTCATCTTCTCCTCCAAGTACATCTTCCACTGCTCGAAAGATCCCTGATATAACGTGGCCAATGCATCCCACATCTCCTTGGCTGTGTCTTTTCCTGCTATGTGAGATACAATGTGATCTCTCACTCCGTCGAGGATCAACCTCTTGGCTTTCGCCATCTCCTTCTTGTAGGTCTTAAGTTGATCTGCATCTGTGGACTCAACCACCACACTAACGATATAAGTTTTGAGATCATGCTCGTCTAGCAGGAGGGAAGCCCTTGCCTTCCAGATAACATAGTTGGAGGCACCCTCCAACTGATGCAGGGCTAACCCTGCCAACCCACATATTTACTCCCAATGTGCATATAAAATTTTCACTTCCCATTTATATCCCAATAAAATTCCCCATCTGGGCAAACTCACAATAATAATGTGGAATCTTTTGTTAATCTCTGCTTAAATTTAAACACCCAGATTTCAATATCACTTGCAGAAGCTTTTTCAAACTTAACTGCAATTGAAGATTCCTTACTTTTTCATCAAGATATTGAAAACCAAATATGAAGTCAAACCCCCATATTAAACCAACACAAACCCACATGTGAAGTTTATTTTTGTTGTTGTGCTTATAGTCAAAACCATATATTGATACCCAATATGATCTCTTTTTAAAGTTCATGGGACATTTTGTCTCATACTAATTCAATTTGTCAACCAAGGTTTCAATTATATATGCGCCCTTCACTGTTTAACTTACCAAGCTCATGGCAATGGCAATCCATATAAAGCTTAGATTTTTGATTAGAAATTGAATGCCCACATTGCATACCTGTCCATCCAACGATGGATATTCATCGTGCTCAAACTTTAGCGATCCGGCAAATATAGCATCTCAAGAAAACCATAATTTCTGAACGCATTGGAGTTGGGTTCCAACAAACCTCTAATTCGATTCAAACCAGAATCAAATCGCCTCTGTCAAGTACGGCTTATTTTGATAAATCGGCTTCAATTTATGTTGAGCTTGGAATTAGAATTGCACTTGACAACCTTGACTCAACCAACAGTGTTTCTAAATAGAGTTCTCCCCCAATTCAAAACCAGAAGCTGTAATTAACCACGTTCGATTGCAATTAACTCCAGATTGTTCAATTCACACAAATATCAAATTGGCTCCGTGTCCTTACCATTCCAACGCTGAAAATGCCATCACATCCCCATTCTGTAACGATTTTAACTCTGCAAAGACAATTCATGAACGAAAAGATCCACAGGTTGCTGCGCCTTCTTCTCCTGCGATATATCCATTGCTTAGTCGACTTTATACACTAAGCATTCACACAGATACTTAACGCAAATTCCCTCAACACTGTAATTCAACGACTTTTCCAGACTATACTTCTGCAATTCTTCAACGCCACAATTCAACAACCTTGCCAGGGTCAACTTAGAATAAGTTGACCTGCGTCCCTTCTGTGCAATTGCAGATGTCAATTTACCGCTTATATACAGAAATCGAACCCTTTAAAGCTTGTCTCCTCCGTCTGGACTGTTGTGAATCGATTGCACAGATATCGACTCACCAAACAGATCAATGTATATTTCAACAATTTGATGCCAACCTAGCGTTTCTCCATCGAACTTCATTAATGCCTATTGAAACTTTTGCACATGATAATAGCGCATTCAACATTCAAACTCAACGATTTTGGATTGAGTTTATGATATAAAAATTGACATTGATTTATAAAATCGAATCTCCTCCGATTCCACACAACGAATCTTGCCATAGATTTATGTTAATAGCAATGAAATCCAAAAGAACAGAGCCTTATACACTGGTTCAATACAAAACCGCAGACTCAAATGTATTGTGGTTTTCACGCAAAATCGATGTGGATTCAAGCATATTGAATCATCTCTTCATATATTGAACACATAAATTCAATAATGGCATAAACTTCAGAAATCAAATTCTGTATTAATACACACAATACTTACATAACAATCTCCTTCCTTGGCTTGATTTCCAAATCATTGGCCCTTTTACAATTTGCCCGAAGGCTTCTAAATAGAATCCCCTGCTCTCTCCTCTATTTCTCTACTCACACTCTCTGCCCATCTTCAATGCCTTTGAGGCTTGATAATTTATACAATTTAAAATGATCTAATTTAAGTTCAATCCCTTCAACTTCTCAACAAAATCCTAAAATCACTCTTGGATCCCTAAGGATCCTCTCTCACCCATAATTAATGAAACTAATTTCTAAATTAATATTTAGAAAAATCTCTCAATCCCTTTACATCCTCAACTGATCAAATTCTCTCATATTCTCAATTATTTACAAATATTTAATTAAAAATACTTAAAACCCACTCAAATCATTCATAAAAATCTAGCTCCTCTAAAAACTTAAAACCCCTAAGTTTTAATAAATATAAAGTATTCTCTCTTTGCCTAATGCTCCTGCATCACCAACTGACCTTGATGTTGCAACCCAGCTGATGCCATCACGCCAAACAAATGTTGAACTACCTCCTCTCTCCTCTACATAGCTGTTGACTGGCTCTACACACTCCCTACTGGCGTAAGTAGATTTTCTCCTGGCTACCACTGCTCTACAATGAGAAATCGAATTCCTTGGCTCGGAATTCTCTGAGGAAGAAATTCCATCAGTATGGGCTCTCTTTCCTCTTCTAACTCTTTTCTGTCCCTATAACCTGTTGCAGAAAACTACATCCCAGCTGAAGATCTGCTCTGCGCCGAAGTTGTTGCGCTGCTCCCTCTGTCCTTGACATATCTCGATCCGAAATCTTCTTCTCTATCAACTCACTCATAGAAGGATTTTTCCACGAAATTTAGCCCTCTTGGCTATGGTTTGCGCAGCCCCTCTGGGGTTTCGAACTGTTGCCTACGCAGTTCTTCGAAATCCCTCTTCAGCTCTGCTTCTAAGCTCTTCTTGCTTCACTTGTGGTCTGATTCCATGTGAAAATTCGGTTACCCAAATCCCTACTGCAACAATCTTATGTTATTTCTTCTACTTGTTATTTTTGAATCAAGTTATTTACAATGTTACAGAGTAAAGATCGAAAAAAATCTATAGCAACCTTCACAACATAAAAAAGTATTGCGGAAACAAAACACTGAGCAAGTAGGAAATAAACACGCAATGACACCATTGTTTTTGGACAATGTCCCTGGAAAAACCAGATACAGGAAAATCGATGCAGAAATTGAAGGTTTTAATATTATGCAGTATTTTTTGAATACAAGTCATTGGATGCCCAAACTAGCTATCCGATACAGAGATAAAACTGGACAGAGAGATAGTGAGAAAATATCACATTGTCACTGGAAAATCCGGCATTGATCTGACTGGAGATGAACCCTTTGCGCAGTCTCTACTTTTGTCTACGTAGTCACTATGTCACTACTGCTAGGATTGCATCACACCTCCTCTTGATCTTTTGCTTGCTGGAAACTCGACCCTCTATCCCTCTGGGCTCACACCCCAACTTCCGGCACTAGATCTCGATTGTTCCCCAATAGAATTTTGGACTCCCTCTGAAGGTCTACGTTGTCTTTATGTGGCACTGCGCAGCCTCTCTGGGATTCTCTCTGCCTTCTATTCCTTTCGCTCTCCGAATCAGGAAAAACTTCCACCAGAAAACTATCCCTGCTCGTCACTGTAAGAAATCTCTCAATCTTCCTCCGACAACTGCCGCACTGCTCTCTTGAGAATTCGATCTCTTGATCTCTCACTCGATGTGATTTCCAATTGTCCATCGAGCTCCTTATAAGCTCTCGTTGACATTTCAATGCCCAAGATTAAAACATAATAAAAGGCTAAGATTAGCTTGGACTTGATCTTCGTCTTCTTCCAGAAGATTCACGCTCGATTTAATTAGTACCCTTTAATTATTCTCATTTCCTAAGTTTAAACTTAGGAATACATTAAAAATAATTAATTATTTTAATTAAATCATCTTTGAGTGGAATTTCCCAAAACGATTTCTATGTATTGCGGAATGCATGTGTCTTAGCCTCTCTGCAAAATTTCGAGGCTAGAGCACATCCGATGCCACAAAAATCAACATAGAGGAGCTCCATTTTGGGGTCTTTTGCTAATTTGAAAACTGAACTAGTGCGTGCTTACGTAATATTCTCAATTAGCAGCAACTAATTGGAAATATAATTTTGTTCAGATTTTTTGCTTTTCTAATGTTTAGCCATAAATAAAAAGGGTGTTGGGACTCATAACGCAACTTAGTAGAAATAATCTTCCTAAAGTCATGTGGCCAACATGATGCATTCAGCGTGGGGCCCAGGGGGACCAAGTGGCAATGCAGAGAGAGGGACAACGCAGGGACAACGTGGGCTAGGACAACGTGGCAAGGAGGACAACGCAACTTAGTGGGCCTCAAGGGAACGATGGGGTCTCAAGCATAAAACGGAGTGAGGGCCTAACTTCTCATTCATGCTATCATTCATCTTCAATATTCTGTCTAATAGATATTGAGCACGCTTAGAATGTTTAGGTAAGTCTGCATGTGTTGTTTAGCATGCGGGTGTCTCCGAGCGGAGAACTCAACCTTAGCCTCGGGGGACTTCGAGTGCCTGCTCAGGTGAGGAGCTTCACCATCAGTTTTCAGAAAAGAAAACGAAGAGACAACATCCAAGAGTTACGCAGTTCATTAGGTAGTGCAGTCACTCAGGGGGATTACGCAGTCTTGGAGGAGAGCAAATCCGGGAGTGAGGGAGATTCAGGAGTTTCAGTCCGGCAGAAGTTTGAGGGGGTCAGCTCTTCACAAGTTGTGTTTTGGAGCAGTGAGAGGCCAACACTTCCAATTCTTCAGTCCAGAGGCCAGCATACTCACTAGGAGTACGTAATTTTCCCAACGGGGTCAAATTCCAGGGTCAACCTTTCCAGAATTCCTTTTTGGTTTTTTTCCGAGTTTTGGGAGGAGATTTCATTGCCGGAGTTTCAGAATTTTCTAAGTAGGGGAACAACCTCAAAGAGCAACTCCATTCCAGCCAGCCCAGAGAGTTACTAGGAGGAGCAACCATTCATAGCAGGGTTTGGAGAGATATTTCAGCTTGCCTTGTGCAAGCCAAGGTGCCATCATTCTGATCACCTTCTCGTACTCATTCCCTATTCCCATAAATATAATAAAATGGCTCAGCTTTTTTGAAATGTTTGCGGTGAATTTTATGGTGCACCTCTATTTACTGTAGTTTTGTTTATGTTGCTTTATATTGTTGTTTATTTCCTATTTGGAATATTACATCTTAAGTTTCTTACCCAAGTGACCTCGTGCTACTCAACACAAGGGAGTTTTTGGGTGGGAATTGTCAGCTCTCTCGTCAGTGAACTTCGAGTGTCACCCTAGGTGAGTCATTATTTTCCTTTGGAGTTGTTATAGAGCTATTAATAGGACTTTTTAACAATTTCTGCGTGCTATTTGGGTGCAGTTGAGGAATTTTGCACAACTTTGATGCGGCAACTCCCTTGCATATCAAGTTCTGGAATTTTGGGAGAATTTTCTCTTGTGATTTCGTTGGAGATTTGTGGTGATTTGTAGGTCATATTTTTGGGAGAAACTTCAAGCCGAATTTATCCCTTTTTGGATTGCACAGGGGTCACTAGTAGAGCTTGCGCAAGGGCCAAGAGACAAGGGGAAAATTGTGGTGAGAAGGGGCTGGAGAAATGAGGGAATTTCGAGGAGGAAATTACAAGGATTTTTGCCTGCATTTGAGAGGATATTTGGGAGGTATTTTTTAGAAATGCAAGTTTGATCTACTAAAATGCTCAGTGAAAAGATTGAATGTTAATGTGATGCTTCCACAAAAAAGTGTTGATAACAATGAATTATTGAAACAATGCTCAAAATAATATGTTCCAACAACTCAAATGGAAAAATCTAAAGTGGAATGCCCACTCACAAGCTTTGAAATAAAAATTGCATGAGATCATAAGCTTCACAAGTTGCTTGTAAATAAATGAGGTAGGTGTTAACTTGCAATTTTCTTCAATTGAAGAATGGCTACATGATGCTCCAAAATATGTATCAATGAGTAATATAACCAAGATGATATTTTAAACACAAAAGGAGACAATGGAGCATGTACCAATAGCATGTGAAACAATTGCCAAGTAAGAGAAATTAGATCGATGAACAAATCAATTTTGCCAAGGAAATATAAAGTGCTTGCTTGTAAAGTGTTGTAGAAAATATAAATAAGTTGCCCCAAAAGATTGTAAATGATGTCACTCAAGCAACCATGAAAAAATAATTACACAATACAAGAGACTAGCAAATGAAATAGCAAGTTTGATTGCAAAGTTAAGAGAATGTGAGTGCTATTTGTTAAGTTAATGAATTAACCATGCATGAGTTAGATTATATCATCAAACAAATAAATATGCATGTAAGCTAATCATGCAAATTAGAAACTAAGCTAAGAAAGAGTCAATCCACCCAAGAATGGTCCTCCCTTTAAATGAGGAGGCGGGATGCCATGGGATAAATTTTCAAGCTCCCTCAAAATAAAGTATGATTTCATTATTAGCTTGTTACAAGAAAAAGAGCCTCTCTAGGACCTCAAATGAAACCAAGGGAATCTTTACAAAAATGGCTGCTTATGAGCACTAGATCTCCTCCTTGGCAAGTCAAACTAATAGAAAAATGAGGGGTGCAAAGATAGATTCTTAGATCTGAAATGTTAGAGGATTGTTTTGCATTCACAACTAGCCTCTCAAGAAGTTACAAAAGCTCTCAAATCTGCCGGGTAAGAAGGCTGCTTTGCATGCACCAATCAGCCACCCAAAAAAAGTTTGCAATCAGCACAATAGGAAGGGAGTGTAAGCCTCCTTTTAATTCTCGGTCTTGGCAAAGAATAAGGCTGCCTCTCAAAGGGTTCTCGGCCTAGGAAAAAAACAGCATTAAAGTTCTCTCGGCCATGCAAAAAAGGCTTCCAATCCCACGCTAAAGGTTCTAAAGGAGGTGTTAGTGGTTTCACAGAATCTGCTCCCTTAAACCTGCCACAAAAGGAGTTAACTAATCTGCTCAAAACAAGCGTGCAAAACAGATCCAAAATTAGTGGAAAAAGATAAGAAATTTTGGAATGGTAATCTATGTAATCTACAAGCAATGTACAAAGGCTAGATCAAGGCATGCAAGTAGAACTCTCCTCCTTGTCTAGCTATCATCATCCTTCTCTAAATAGCAAAATAGAATCAATGTGAACACAAGAGTTTGAAGTAAATGATGTAAATAAATGTGACTTGATTGCAAGCCAAGGCTAGGATCCCTGCAAAACAAGTTCGAATGATGAGACTTTGAGACTAGACACATGCAGGAACTTCCATAAGCATTCTAAAGAGTGGGATGGTCTCTTCAAGAACATCCCGTCATGCTTGAATTATGATCCAAAAATTGTCTTCTACACAATGTCACACAAACTAAGGCATCCTATCAGGCTACTTTTAATAGGAAAGTAGGTTCACTTGACATGGGTGAATCCATAGTATTCAAATCAATCTAGCTACAGTTTTTAGCAAGAATAAGATTATTCAGAAAAGATGTCAACACTCTTGAAATTGGTGTTTAAGCAGAATTGCCACCTCAACTTACCTATGTAGTGAGGGGTATTGCACATGTTCATGTCTTGGCTTGCTGATGTATGTCTATATCATGTATTATTTGCTGATATGTCGTCCTCTCCCATTACATTTCATGAAAAACATTTCTAATATAGGGGAAGTTTCATGCAACTAATTTTAGTAATGTGTGGGTGGACACTATAAAAGATATAAATAAGAGACTCTTCCTGCATATATGTATATGTTAGGCCAAGAGGTAACTCCACAAGATGAATTGTGTTTTTGCATTAAGGGTGAACACAAATATATACATGGAGGGAGAGACTCTTGGGTTTCATCTCCCACTGTCTCTTCATATTCCAGCGCTCATTTTCTATTTATATTATTTTACATTTTCACCCAATTCCAAGAATTACATGTCAACATTCCCCCCCTTAATTTGAAGGGATGTTGGTGAGTCCAAGCATCATTATGAATCTTTCGAACTTTTCTCTTCCAAGCGCTTCGGTGAAGATGTCTGCAATCTGCTCATTTGTGGAACAATGGCATAGATGGATTGTCTTGGCCTCAACGTGATGTTGAATCAAATGGTATTTTGTATTGATGTGCTTCATTCGATCATGGAATTTTGGGTTCCTGGCCAACTTTATCGCAGAAGTGTTGTAAACCATAAGTGGAATTGAATGCACTTTTTTCTCCTGCAAATCTTCCAGAATTTTCCTGAGCCACACAATTTTCTTTGTTGCTTCAGTTGCTGCCACATATTCGGCCTCAATTGTGGAATTTGCTGGAACTGATTGTTTGCGTGATCTCCAGGAGACAACTCTTGATCCAAGACTCATCGTATAACTTGAAGTAGATACCCCAGTTTCTTTGTCTCCATCGAAGTTTGAATTAGAGTATCCAATCAAGTTGAAGACGCCCACTTGTGTATATTTGAGTCCAAAGTCTTGAGTCCCCTTCAAGTACTTTACAACTTTTTTTGCAACAGACCAATGTCCTTCACAAGGATTTTGCATAAACTTGGAGAGGTTTTCAACATCAAATGAAATTTCTAGTCTAGTAGTAGTCATGTAGTTGAGACTTCCTATAAGCTGTCTATGCTTTGTTGCTGTAATATCCCAAAGGTAATTTACAACAATAAACATGCATACATAGACAAAACATGAACAACAAAAATAAACACTGAATTTAGAACACCATTGAGCCACAAAACTACGCTGATCCATTTTATTAATGATGAGGAATGTGTACAAAATAAGGTGTTGGAATGAGTGCACCTGGGCTTGATCAAGGCAAGCTAGAGAAGCCCTAAAAACTATTGCTTGACACCCTTAGAATCTGCTCTCTGCGTGGTTGTAGCTCTGCACTGGAAACTACCCAGAAATGTTGCTGCTACTCTAAATAATCTGTTGTTATAGCTTGTTGTAGTGCTCAGAAAATTCTGGGAATTGAATCCTAGACTATACTCAATAAACCCAAAATAACTAGCGAAGGGTTTGCCCAAATCTTAACCCCAAAATTTGGCCCTCTTGGGCTTGGCTCACTAACTGCTGGGAAAATTGGACTTCCTCGTAATTCTGCTGTTGGATGCCACTGAAATGCCTAGAAAATCCCTGTTAGAAGGCTCCAAGCCTTCCCACCAAATGTCCTGCAAAAACTCCACTCACTCCCGGAGTGTCTCCCTCAGGGGACTGCGCAACCTCTACGCTGTTGATGTTTCCTCTATGCTTCTGATGAAGGGACTACGCTGTAGAAGAGGCTGACTACTGCTGAATTGATCGAACTAAGGTGAAGCACCTTCCTTGGGCTGGCACCTGAAGTCCACCAAAGCAAAGGATGGGATCTCCACTCGAAGACACCCATGTGCTGAACAACACATGCAGACTTGGCTAACTTCTCAAGTGTGCTCTACCAATAGACAAATTCGAAATAGATGAATGAATGACAAGAATGAGCCTCATGCTTCCTTTTTTTCCAAGGCTTCCCAACGTTCCCTTGGGCCGACCTCATGCCTCTAGCCTCCAATACACACCAATGACTGTGCTGCCTCCATGTGGGACACAAAATCTCCTCATTGGGCCCCATTCTCTACTATTTCCACAATAATTTGCCTCAGCCTAATGTTTAGAGGCCTATAGTTGCCTAAGCCTAAATGTGGGTTTTGGGGCCTAATTGTGGGCCCCAAAACCCACATTTCCTAAGTCAAAACTGTAATAATATCAAAATTGGCCAAAATTGATGTTGCGGTTAGCAGAATTGCTAAATAGGAACATTACAGACCTCCCCACTAAGATATTACTTGTCTTAAAGCAATTGGATTGATGGATGCTGGAGGATCTGCTCCCCTTCCCAAGTGGCATCCTCATCAGGAAGATTCTTCCATCTAATTAAGAATTCCTTGATCACTCTATTCCTCAAGTGCCTCTCTCTGGAATCCAAAATGGCCTCCGGCTGTAGCACCATGTGCCCCTCATCATCCATATGGGGTAACTCAGTGGTTGCTATCACTTGTTGTCCCGAGGCCTTTTTCAGTCATGATACATGGAAAATGTTGTGCACCTAGCTCCCCGGGGGTAGCTCCAACTCATATGCTACCTCCCCCACCTTCTGAGTGACTCTGTACGACCCATAAAAGCGGGGCTTGAGCTTCTCGTCCCCCTTCTGCTTGAGCGTAGATTGCCTGTAAGGTTGAAGTTGGAGGAAAACTAAGTCCTTGACCTCAAATTGTCTCTCCACTCGACCCTCGTCTACATTAATCTTTTGTTGGTTTTGGGCCATCCTCTTGTTGTCCTTGGTAGCCCTCAATATGTCCTTGCTCTCATGGATCTAATCTTTGACCCTTGGGGCCTTGCTATCTCCAAACATGACATCAACAAAAGATAAAGCATCATATCCATATAATGCACGAAAAAGAGACATACCTATAGACATGTGATAGGTAGTGTTGTAGCAGTACTCTCCCATGTGTAGCCACTATATCCATGCCTGCTGCTGCCCTGACACATAGTTATGCAATTAGCCCTCTAGCCACTTGTTAACTATCTCGGTCTGTCCATCTGTATGAGGATGGTAGCTTGTGCTAGGTGTTGCACTTCTTTCTCACAGGTAGTTCTTGGCTGCAGAAACTGTGCCGAGAAACCAACTTGACCAGTCTTTAGGTTCAAGTTGGCCCTTGAACCAGATGGGGCTCCCTCAATAGTTATGAGGTCTTGTTTAACGCTATTCACTGTCACTGGACAACATCCTATAAAGCACAATAGCCAGATTTATGATTTAATTTGGGCGGTTGTTGATGATTACCAATATCTATTCATCAATAAATACCCCTCATACAGAGTCCTTAGTCAAAGAGTCAGTATTCTAGCCTGACATAATAACATGATTTTTTTTAAAAGAATTTGACAAAAGAACATAATGAAATTCTTGATAATTAAGCAGTCAGACAGAATACTTAATTAACCAGGCAAATTTGGATGCGTGTAGAAGACTTCTACAGCCAAACAAAACACATTCAAGAGGAAGACAAGTGGCAACAATTAAAATATGTAGAGGAGCTATCTTAGACAAATGGTCCAATAAACTAATCTCTTTAAATGATTATAACTTTGTAGGGGATTTCAGAGAGATTGACACTCAATCTATTCTAACCCAGAATCTCCTCATGCAACATTGAATATCTGCAAAAATAGAGTATGAAAGTATTGGAAAAACAAACAAGAAACACAAATTCTGCCAAAAGCTGGAGCTTGAAATCCTTCAACTAGGAATTGTGAAGAATTTTTTTACAAAATTGAAAGGTTTTGGCATCAAAAGCCAACACTTGTATATTACAAATGAAACATTATATTGAATAAAAACTCTCCTAAACTGTTACAATAATTCTGGAATAAAATCCTGAATAATAACTAAAAATAAAATAATATCTCCAATTTATCTGGTGGAAATATTGAATTGTTTGCAAGTATCATGCATTGAAATTTGGAATTGGTTCATTGACTGCTGGAAATCTACAAAATGATCCTCAATCCGCTGATCTTCTGCTGCTAGGTGTCTTATGAATGCTGATATCTCCATGCCCTTGAAATCTAGAGCTGCTGATTCTGCCATTTGTCTTTCAACTGATAATTTTGTGCCTTAAAATCTGGGGTTTGTGAAGTTGTCCCTGGAAATCTATCAATTGCTTCAATTTACTAATGATTTATGTCATTTTTTGAAAATGCTTCACCATTTATAGAATATTTTGGAAGAAAATATTTGATAAATGTTTTTTCAAATATTTTGTAAATGAATTTCATATTTTTCTTTATTCATGATTTCTTAAAAAATTCTCAAAATATCTCCTCAAATAATTGTATCCAGTAAATCCATCCATTATTTGAAATTATGTCTTGTTTTTCCTTCTCATGGATTTTCAAAACGTGTGTTGTTTTTCCTTCCCATGGATTTCCAAAACTATTAGTTGTTCTGCCTTCCCATGGATTTCAAAACCACATGTTTTTGTTTCTACTTTGCCTTTGACCTCTGTAAAATATTTGGATAATTTTCTTTGCTCCTTATCTCTGTAAAACTATTGTTGGTTTTGCTCAGTGTTGCAGGAAATGCTCCCCCCCGCTCCCCACCCTGACTCCAACGCCCGATCTGCGTCCTGTACGGAATCGTACGAGATCTGCCGTATGGAATGCGGATCGAAAATTCTGACACGTAGATCAGAATTTTTTTTTTTTGGTTTCTGGAAATTCCGAAACGTTTTTTCGGATCCATGATTCCGTATGCCGGATCCGCATTTCGTATGACGGGTGGACGTACAGAGACACGCCGCTTCGGAGGCGGATCCATACAGATTGTGAACGATTTTGTACAGATCCGGTTAGCGCACAAAAAAAAGCGACTACTTAATTTTTTAGCTTTAGTTGGGTTAGGGGGCGGGTTAGTGTTGAGTTAGGGATAGGATGAAAAAGATATAAGCTCACTTTCACCTCTCATTTGCTCACTTGTGTTTTTGGAGAGCTTGGAGAAGAGAGGAGAAGCAAGCTTTGAGAAGAGAAGAGAAAGAGAGGAGAAGAGAGCTTGGAGAATAGAGAGTTGAGGAAAGCTTGGAGGAGTGAAGGAGGAGGAGCTTGGAGGAGTAAAGAAAGGCTTCCATCTACAAGAGCTAAAGAGGTAAGTGCAAACCCCAAACTTTATTATTTTTTTGTCATTGTTTTTTGTATTTTCTATCCCCTCTCTCCTATAGTTTCTCATTCTTTTGTCTTGTTCATTTATTTGCAGGTTGTCCACCATCTATATTGATATTCAAAGATGATGTTTTTTTGGCTTCTATGTATCATTCCACTCTTGGTTTTCATGATGGTAAGGGGGAGAAGAAATAGAAGAGAAGAACATGAAGAAGAACAACATAGTGGTCCCCATATGAGTGACCCAATGTATGATTAGGAGGAAGGGTTTGAAGAAGAAAGGGATGATTTTGATGAAAACAATGAAACACTAGAGGGGAAAGTTGCATTGACACCCTTGTGGAACTATGTGACCAAACTTGAAGGGGGAAAAGGTGGTGGAAGCTACAAGTTTTTGTGCCCTCATGGTTGTCATGGATGAAAACCATATAGTGGTTCATATAATCGTGTGAGGAGGCATCTTTGTGGGGTGATGGATAGTGATGAGAAAAAGGGTGATGTGGGAATAGCAATTTGCCCAAACGTTTCAAATGAACAAAGAAGAAAATACATCCAAATAGAGGAGGTTGCACAACAAAAAAACAAGAAACAAGAAACTCAATCTGAATCAAGTGCAACCTCTAGATTTGGTAGCTCATCCCCTCATGGTACTTTTGCAAGCTTTGGAGGTAAAAAAACAATAGGGGATTTCCTTAATGTTGCTGGGAGGGATGATGTGGATGGAAAGATAGTCCGATTTCTTTGTGCTTGCGGTATACCATTTAATGTGAAGCTAGAATAGTGTTATTAGAAAGAGAAAAATGAAAGGTTCAAATAACTTTGACACGTCTTACAAATGAGTGGGTGGATAATGTGGTATCCATTGTATCAGATGGGTGGACAAATATCAGAAACCAACATTTGATAAATGTTCTTGGTGTTTCTGCTAGTGGTGCAGTATTTATTACATGTCATGATTCCTCCTCTGTCAGTGCAACTTCCCAAAACATTGAAGATCTCCTATTGCAATCAATCAAAGATGTTGGTCCTAGTAAAGTGGTTAAAGTGATTGCAGATAATGCAAAAAATTGTAAGGCAGTAGGAAGAATTATTGAGTGTACTTATCCACACATATTTTGGTGTGGGTGCTTGGTGCACACATTGAACCTTTTGATGCATGATATTGTGAAGCATAAAGAATGTGGGTGGATTAATGAGCTTTACAAGAGAGGGAAGCAACTCATTAAATTTATCATAGTGCATACGAGGGTAAACTACTTCTATGGCACTTACTCCAAGTTGCAGTTGCTTAAACTTGCAAAAAGAAGATTTGCAGGTTATTACCTCACCTTTAGGCGGCTAGTGAAGGTGAGACAAGCTTTAACTAATATGGTCACCGCTGAATCATGGGAGGAAATTAACACTAATAGAGATGGTGCTAATGTAGGCAAGGACACTATCCTTGACATGTATTTTTGGTCATTAAAAAAAAAAAAAAAAAAAATGTTTTGCAATTCACCAAACCAATTTATTACATGACCAAGTTTGCAGATTCAGATCGGCGAATAATTGGGGAGGTGTATGAGAAAATGGATAACATGTTGGGGTAGATTAAAGACATTGTTGAGCCTAGAGATATCACATTGTGTAGTTATATTCGTGCAGAGGTGGAAAGATGATGGGATATGCTAAATGTTCCATTGCATGCATTAGCATATGTTTTGACAGCTAAATACTATCATCCATCATGGTTTTCAACACCAACACCTGGGGGGGAGCAAGAGAAAACCACACCTAGATCTAGAGGTCCTAGAAAAATATATGATTGCATTGACTAGATTAGTCCTTGATGAGGAGGAGGCTGCCTTGCTACGGAAACATTTGACCAACTATACACTTTCCACTAGTCCATTTGGGAGCATGCATGCTATTAGAGATCGAGAGACTTTTTCTTCTATTGAGTGGTCAAACATGCATGGAGTTGCTGCTCCAATTCTACCACGTGGAGGCCCATCGCCACGTACTCTTCGTGGTGGAAGGAGGAGAGATTAATAGATATTTTCACAAGTTACTGCTTTTGTCATAGATTAGACTTGTAGGCTTGTTGTGATTTTGAACTTTTTTGTCTTGATGGTGGCCAAGTGGCCTATTTTGTAAGCTTTATTATTTGAATTTTGGACATGACTAATGTTGACAGTTGCTCACTTGATAGATAATATGCTTTATGTTTTATAATAT